>JACGWO010000008.1:27564301-28249490 GCA_034509735.1 Sesamum alatum
AAGTATATAAGTTGTGGGCTCGAAATTTCTATAAACATGAAGGTTGTGTAGATGGATAGTCTTTATGTCTAAGATGATCTATGGTTCATGTGACATGTCTGGACCTATGGTAGTACGTGATGTGATATCATTATTATAATGACATTTTAAATTTATTTTTTTGCAAGTCTTTTATATCTTTTTATGGGAGAATTGCAATGATATTTATTTACACAATCTTGTGATTTTTAATTTTTTTTCATGCAAATAAGATTATAATACGTTATCTTATGAAAGAATAACGTAAGAATTCGGATGGTTTCAATTTTACCGCTTTTCAAGGGAATATTCCATCCTTTATAATTTAGATTTCATTAAATCTAATAGTCAAGGACTTTAATGATACAAATTTAAGAGATGATGACTTTTAAAGTGCACTTAAAAGATGAGGGATTAAAGTGAGACAAGAACAAGAGATGAAAGACTAACAATGAGATTTAGCTTTTTAATAGTTATCCAACAAATAGTTCAGTCAGTCTGTCTCCATTAGATTTTCATTGATATTTTGTAGTGAATTGACCAAAAAGCCTTTACAAACTATGAACAATAATTTCACTTATTTTCAAATATATTCTGAAGTATTTTTATGAATTACGTGGACAACTTCTGTTTTCTTTACATTTTTTCAAATTTTTCATCCAACTCATTCGAATTTTTTCTTATCATTTTTCATTTTTAGAATAAAAACACAGTAAAGACAGAATAGACAATTCCAACACTCATTTAAAAATTACATAATTTTATTAAAATAAAAGTATTATTAATTTTTTTAAATAATAAAAATATATTCATAATTATAACAAACATAATATACTTTCAGAGAAATTTTAGCCAAACCCGACTCGATTAAACTTAAATTTATCATATGTCAAATATAAATACTTATTATATAATAAAAAAAAATAATCAATCATATAATAAATATATCATATTAATTTTATATTTAATTTAATTCGATCAAATTTGATTCCGAACTTGGTCGCAATTTTCAGCATTAGAAAGGGAAAAAAGATAAAGAGGAAATATGTGAGAGGAAGGGAGGGATACGGGAGACACATGCTTGGGCGGCAAGCAGGAGAGTCGTAGTTTCTAAGAAGATGACTCACCACTGTCGTCACGTGTTCATCTCTCATTTTCTCTCTCTCTCTCTCTTGCCAATTTTGCTACTTCTATATATACATCCTCTCCCCCGCCTCATTCTCATTCTCATTCCCATAGCCTCTCTCTCTCTTCTTTCTTTCTCTTGAATTCTTCTGGAAAACACTCATAAGACATCTCCAGCGAATTCCCTAATTATTATTATTATCAGAAAATGGGTGTTTGTTTCTCCTCTGAATCAGATTACTCTCATCGTCAGAGGCTCACTGTAAATGTGGTCTCCGTCAATGGAGAATTGCGGCAGTATCCTCTCCCCATCACAGTCTCGCAAGTGCTTCACTTCGAGACCGCGTCTCCGGGATCCTTCTTCCTCTGCAGCTCAGACGGGTTGTACTTCGACGATTACATACCGTCTCTCGACGCGGAGGACGAGTTGGACTCCTCCCAGATCTACTTCGTGCTCCCGGTTGCTAAGCTTGAACATCGCCTCGCCGCCGCCGACATGGCTGCTTTAGCCGTTAAGGCCAGCGCCGCAATCAACGCCTCCGACCGCCGGAGAAACAGGAAGGCTCGGATTTCCCCTGTTTTGGCGGGGGAGGAAGATCCGCAGTCGAACCATCAAATCCCCAACAAAATCACCGGAAAATATGCGAGCAAGGGTTGTAGCAGTTCGTCGGGGTTAGGGATTTCGAGATCCGGTTCAATGAGGAAGTTGCAGAGGAACTCTTCCCGAAGAGCTAAACTGGCCGTTCGATCATTCAAGTTGAGGCTGACCACAATCAATGAAGGATCTGTGCTGTACAATTGATCAAAATGGTTGATTGTTTTCTTTGATTGGAGTCTCTTGTTTGGGTTTTTGGGAGGATGAGAGTCTCTTTGAGGAGGAAATTTCAGTGACTGAGTAAATATTTTTAGGCATTGAATGTATGTATGTAATTTTTTACCCCCCAAAAAAGAAAAAAGAATTTATATGTATGTATTCCCATTTTGAATTTCTTTGGGAAAATATAATTGATCTGGTTAGCTGGTTTTGAATTCTTGATTTTGGCATGTCCTCATAAATTTTGGAGATAATTATGATGTCGATTGATTAATACATTGATATAATAAATAATTATGAAATAAATTATAAAATGGGACATATAATCCACATTTGGTTGAATTGCGTTTTTGATGATTCAAACTTATTCATGATACCTGAATATCAATGATAATCTTTTCAAATTTCGATACATAAAAAATCAAAATAACAAATACAAAATGAATTGCACATATGCAATGGGAATTTGATACGAGTGTATAGATGGTATGAAGTATGATCTTGTTATGAGTTAATCATTCATACCTTGTTATGAGTTAATCAGTTTGAAGTGAAGTACAAATTTATTACGAATTAATTTCAAGATCTTGTTATGAGTTAATGAGTTTGAGGTGAAGTACAAACTTATTACGAATTAATCAGTTAGAGGTGGCCTGGAGGATGAGCAACGAGTACGACTCAACACACAGATGGTGTGAGTACATCCTTATTATGAATTAATCAATTCAAGATGACCTAAAAGACGAACAATGAGTACAACATATAAAACTACGAGTTGAAAAAAAGTTAACAACTTGGAAGGATACGAGACAAGAACCATCATGAATATCCTCTCAAATCTCAAGATAAAATCAAGAGGTGATACGCTAACTGACTTTGTTACGAGCTACTCAGAGTTACTATAGTTATGCATGAACCTATTGTAAAGATGATACGAGGTGGTCAAGTGACAGAACATACAATTGGGGAAGAAATACCAACCTAGCAAGCAAAGGACTTTTAAAGGACGGACAAGAACTATCATGAATATTCTCTCAAATCTCAAAATAAAAATAAGGGGTGATACGGATTTACGAAGCAAATATCCGCCTAACCGAATTTGTTACGAGCAATTCAAGGTTACTATGGTTATAAATAGGCTTGTCGCTGAGAAGCAAAACACACCATCTTTTACCTGAATACTAAAAGAATATCACACATCTTCGTTATTGAAAAATAATAATGTTAAATACTTGATTAAAATTTTTGACACAATTCCTTGAATTTAATGAACAATATCTTTTGTTTGATACAACTTTCAAATTCAACTTGAGTTTGTTTTGATTAATGTTGAAGAATAATAAAATATATTTAGTTATTTTAGTTCAAATCATGCTTGATGCAGTCAAACTTGATCCGATATAATATTGCAAGCTTGATGAAACTAAAACCAGTTGATTGATTTGATTCAATTTGTTTACAACTCCATACAAAGTTAATGTGAAAACTACATTGTGAATTTTTTTTTCCTCGAGTAAATTGAATACAATAATCAAAATTAAATATTTATATCTAATAACTATTGACAACTATAATAATCATATACTATGTAATCATCAATATCAAATAATTATATTATAAACAATTATTATTAAAATAAAAATACAACTGCCATTAAAACAGCATAGTGCCTACAGGTTAATTAATTTCGAACTCATAACATTATAGTCACGAGGGCTCGGCTTCTACTTACCACATTCGTATAAGTATTATTTGAAAAGGTTGTGGACAAAAAGTGAAATAATTTTAATTATTTGGAAGTGTGTGTACTGTGTGAATACAATATGAATTTTTTAATTCACAAAGCTATGAACGAATAAGAAAGTTCCATGAATTCGACTAGTTCATGTATTCAAACGGTCAAGATATGCTATAGTGTTTTTTTTATATTTATTTTGAGCCAACGAAATATACTTATTCATATATTTAAATTTTAAGGTTTTTTTTTTCTTTCTTTCTGGGAATTGAACGTCAAACTAAAAACATCTATTATGGGGTGTTTGTAAGCGTTCAAAATAATTGTTTATCAGTTTATTGCTAAAAGTTGAGTTGAAAAGAGTATTGTTTAATTGTATATTCTACTTTTGAACTATTTAATTTAATTCATTTAAGTTAAAAGCTATACTAATCGTAATATTTTTAAAATTTTATACATAATTATGAGACTAAGTGTTAAGTATTAGAAAATTTTGAATTGATTGAAATTTTAAGGGGTTAAATTGAAGTTTTATAAAATATTTGAAGTTAAATTAAGTAAGTTTAAGAATTTAGAGATTTATTTGTAATTTTGTTACAAAAGTTAACAAAATTGGATAAAGAAAAAAAAAAAAAAAAAAAAGGAAAAGGGTAACATAGACAAGGAGACAAAGGAAAGAGAGAGGCGGCTGTTGAGCAAGCTAGCTACACGTGTGCCTTGACCATTCCCAAGGCTAAGTCCCTATCTACATGTACACAAAATAAAAATAGAAAACCAGAGGTCTAATTCATTTGAGTGAGGTAGCATCACACATATTTCAATTCACACAAAATTTTATATCTGCAAAAATAATTATAGGATAAAAAAATAAATAAATAAATGAATTTTATTGATTTAGATGAAAAGTGGATATAATATTTGAAGTGGATGTAATCTCTTGGTTCTTCTCTACAAAATTTGATTCAAGAATTTGAAGCTTGTTCTTGGATGTAAGTGTAATCTCCCGTGGATTTGTGAAGCAAATTACGTGTCATCTTGAAATTTGGTGTCAAGGCTCGATGGATTTGATGTCGAGGAAGACGTGGAACCTTTGTGGTTGTAGATTTTCGTTGTGGCTGAGAGCTTTTGGACTTGGGTCCCTTTACGTTTTTTGTGTTGTATGGAGGACTTGTGTTGTCTCCAATGTTTGATTGCATATTCTCTTTGTGGTGTGGTGGAGGCTTTTATTTATAGGCATGAGTAGGACTATAGTTTCTTGGGATCATGTCTCGTGGGCTTGAACACTATGTGCTTGACATGGACTAGTCTTCTGACAAACTGGATTTTAACATGTATCTGGCCAAATTCAGCCGATCCAAAATAATAAATTTATGTTTAGTCCGGATCGACCCATAAAGACACATAAGACCCAATTGGTGCGGGCTTATGAATTTCTTGTTTGAAAGTATGAGAAACCCAAATTTGTTATAGACTTCACTTTGGAACCAAACACTGATCAATTTATTTGGGATTTAATTGGTAATTTATTTTAAAATATGTTGATGTCAACAAATGCCACAACTTTAAGGTTTGACAAAAAACATACCAATTATAGTCAGAGACGAGATTTCAAGTATTCAATTTTCTTATTCCATTTCCTTTTTGTGATGAGCCAAGAAAGGGCCAAACAAAATTTCCTTTCCTCTTGCACTCATAAACAAACAAATGCCTTTCATTCTTGCAAGACAGTGGCCGAGCGACTATCCCAAGCGAAAATGACTTTTCTCCTCTTTTATTTATTTATTTATTTTTCTCTTTTAAGGAAAGACGTGAGGCCCACCGAGAATGTGCTTTCTTGATGAAAACTTATTTTCTTCATCCACTTGCCGTAACAACAACAAATTAAAGGATCTCTCTTCGTCTTTACAAATAGGCAACCGGGGTCAAGTTTGCTAACAAATACTTTTTTCTTTAGAAAGAATTTTTGAGGATACCAAACTACCTCATACCCTTGCAAGATAATAACTTTTTTTCCTTTTTTGTGATTTCAGAAGTTACAACAAGTTTTCCTTTCTCAGCGATGACCAACCATTATAAAAGATTAGCATTCGTGAAGACTTCTCTTTAAGCTGATGAGAATAGAGCAATTTCCGATCTTCTCTTTGTTTTCTTGGAGATGATTGTGTTGTGTTTTTTGTTGCTTTTTCTCAAGTTGGTGAATGTTCTCCACTTCTTCACACAAGTGCATGGATGTTTTCGCGCGTCATGTGTTCGGAAGTTTGTTAATGAGAAGAGTTCTTATCTTTTGTCAACGTTTTCAGGCACACACTTGCACATTCGTGTGTTGACACCATCTTGACTTCTTTTTTTCTTGCGTTTAGTTGTTTCTTTGACAGTAATGGGCTCTGAAGGCTACGACGAGCTGTTCCCACGCACTGTTATTTGAAGTGGCAAGGACAAGGTCAAGCTTAAAGGAATCACCTTCTGCGCCCATGAGTCCTTCCCACGCATCATTATTTGAAGTGGCAAAGGCATCACCTTCTGCGTCCACGAGTCGTTCCCATGCATCATCACTTGAACTGGCAAGGACAATCTCGAGGTCAAAAGCACTCCCTTATACATCCATGGCCGGCTGACATCGTTCAACCGTCCAAGGTTCGATCTTTGTACAAGTCATGCACATTCACCGGTGTTCAGAAGAGACGACGAGAGGAACTCTTGACTCCCACTCTAACATTTCTTCTTAATCCAAGGTCTTAGTGGACAATTCTTCTCTTTATGACGTTGAAGCCAATGTTGAGTTTCCACTTCCAAGTCATCACCTCATCATTGACCGGTCTAATGGATAATTCCACTGTCCAAGTTCTGCAAGACATTCCTTTTCTCAGAAGACATGCTAGGCTAACATGCAAACACCCTTCACGAAGCCGGGAGATTCATGTGGAAGTTCACGCATTACTCTTCATGTGCATCCGCCACAAGAACCTCCCACGCTATAGATGAGCAAGGCCGTCATGCAAGCACCCTTCACGAAGTCGAGATGCCCTTCATGCATTCCTCTTCACGTGCGTCCACAATAAGAACCTCCCATGCTGTACGTGCACAAGGCTGTCATGCAAGCATTCTTTATGAAGCCAAGATTCATGCCTCCATTCACGCATTTCTTTTTATGTGCATCTGCAACAAGAACCTCACCAAAGAAGAAGTGCTAGGCCATTGTGCAAACATCCTTCATGAAACCAAGATTCATGCCACTACTGACGCGTTTGAGACAAAGACGTCCAACAAGCTTTTTGTGATGCTCCCGAAATTTTTATATAGAATTATGATTTATTAGCATAATACGATGAATAAATATTGTGTTGATTTATTTAATATTTGATGCTTAATTAGAACTTATGTGATAAGATATATTCTTGGAGATACTTGAAATTTGAATCAATAGAAAGTTGTTGAGGGTTTAAATAGAAATACTTGTAAAGATGAGGGGGAAATAAATAAAGTCTTAAGATTATATATAAATATTAGCACTACACAATATATATATATATATATGTATATGTCCAACAAAACAAAAGAAATATATTACTACACTGTATAGATAAGTAGGTCTATATAGGTATATATATAAATATTATATTAAAAATACATGTTGATAAGGTTACTTGTTTTGTTTTCTAGTGTAGTAATATATTTCTTTTGTTTTGTAGGGCATATATATATTTATTTTGTAGTGCTAATATTTATATATAGTCTTCAGACTTTATTTATTTCCCCCTCATCTTTACAAGTATTTCTATTTAAATCTTCAACAACTTTTCTATTGCTTCAAATTTCAAGTATCTCTAAGAATATATCTCATCACATAATTTCTAATTAAGCATCAAATATTAAATAAATCAACACAATATTTATCTATTTTATTATGATAATAAATTATAATTCTATATAAAAATTTTGGGGGCGTCACAATTCTCCCCTCCTAATAAAATTTCGTCCTCGAAATTTGATTGTCTTACCCGTTCAACGAAATAAGTGTGGGTATTTCTCCTTCATTCTCTCTTCTGTCTCCCGTGGCTTCTTTTGGAGAGTGATTACTCCACTTTACTTTCACCATGGGTATCTCCTTGTTTCTTAATTTCTTTACTATTCTATCTAAAATCTCTATTGGTTCTTCTATGTACGTATGTCAAGTTTCTAAGATTTTTATCCCAGTTCACACAAAATATGACTAGGATCAGAACAATATCGTCGTAGCATAGAACTAGCCACACAATACAATCTTACAATTTCTAAAACATATAACTCAGCTAATTTATCCATAGAATCACCTTATTGTATAGGCAAGAAATGAACTGATTTAGTCAGTCTATCCACACTACCGAATGGCATCATGTTCTTTGGATGTACGGAGCAACCTAACAACAAAACCTATAATGATCTTATCCGGTTTTTCGTTCAACTATAGATAAAGGTTGAAGCTACCTCTTAGTGCTTCATATTATATCATCAGTTGTCGATAAGTTAAGTATTTAAATACAATTATGCTACATCATTTTTCATAATCTACTACCAATAGTAGGATCCTAAATTATAATGCATTTTTATAGTAGACATTCCATATAGTACATTTTCGTTTTCCCCAGACAACCACATAATGTCCACAAAACTCGCCTCTTATTTGCTATCACTCCATCAGTCTTTATTGAAAAAAAAAAAATTGGGCATCTTATCCTGGTTTATTCCTCTAACATCCTTAATAAGAAAAGTCCAAACAAGACCGCAATAATTCAACCAATAAAGCATTTCCACCAACTATCAAGCTTCGAGATATTCTTCCCAACTCATCAAAGCAACAAGTAAGGCATATTATCTAAGTATACTAATCTATTCCCAATGTATCATAATAATGTCATATGCAACCAAACCCACTTCATCATTTCCTCTCTCATACCCCAAAACTTATCCATGAACTAGGACTCTATAAGTTAGCTCTAAAGTCAACATTTGTTTTTCTTAAATCTCACTAATATAATTTTGCCAAAATTATCATTCAAAAACCCAGATATCTCTTGTATAAAATTTATTGAACACCAACAATGCCATCCATGTATTTAATATATACTTCATAAGTCTAAGTCATCTCTTAAGGCATCCTAGTAATATTTCTTACGTAACATTCAACCCATAACCAGTAAATCCCACGACACCAATTACAACTTGAAGTAACTATCATAACCAACAAATCCCACGACACCAATTACAACTTGAAATCACTATTGATAGTTACTGATATCTTAACTTTGTCAAACAATCAATACAACATGTTTTACATCCCTTGTCACACATCAAATATAGTATGTCTTCAAGGACTCCTTATCAAATTGAGAACCAATATCCGACCCAAACTTTTAATTTTGTCACAACCTAAAGAAAACTACCAAAGCAAGATTAGTGATGTAATTTCTCGGCTTAGTACTCCGATTCTAGTAATTCGGGTACGGTTACCCAACAATTCATCACGTTCCAACATTGAATAAATCCCAAAATAACATAGACTTTTGAACTGATTACTCTCACTCAGTCGCTAACTTACACCTTAAGTCCAAAATCTTATCCTAATACAACCAAGACAGTTGCATACTTAAATTGTAAAGTTGCTAACAAATCCGCTACGTGATCAACCTCTTACTTCACATTTATTGGTCTCATTCCTAATAGCAATATCAAATTATGCCTTCCGAAATTAGCTAAGATGATTGATCTCTTCCTACTCAAGGCATCCGCTGCTACATTCATCTTCCAATGATGATAACCGATAGTATAACCATAATTCTTTAACAATTATTCATATGCTTTGTCTCAAGTTCAATTCTTTCTATGTCATAACATACCTCAAACTCTTATAGCCAATTGCAAATCTAATTTAATTTTTTTTCCCGTACAAATAGTGCCTCCAAATCTCAAATGCACGTGTCATTGTTGCTAACTCCATATCATACGTGGTATAATTTAACTCTTAGGTCCTTAAAGGCAAGATGCATAAGCTATTCCATTTCTGTTTTTCGTTAACATACACCCAACATTTTCAGACCCGGACTGGACCGGTCGGTCCGACCGGGAACCGGCCAGGTCCCCGGTCCGGGTCAATGCTTTAAAACCGCTAGATACAAAACCGGTGCAGACCGGTCAAAACCGGTTTGACCGATTGACCGGTCCAGATTTTTTTAAAAAAAAAGAAAAAAAGAAAAAATGGAGCTTAAAATCGGTAAAAAAGGGGGGGGGGGGGGAAACTGAACCCATTAGGATGGAAAGATTCTAGACAGAGGCCATTGGTTAACTTTTTGGTTTATTGTCCATCCGGAATATCTTTTATAAAATCTGTTGATGTGTGTGGTATTGACTCTACGGCTGAAAATTTGTGTAACTTGTTTGCTGAAATTGTGGAAATGGTTGGAGTGCAGAATGTGGTTCATTTAGTCACTGATAATGCAGCTAATTATAAGGCGGCTGGCGTTTACTTTCGGAAAAATATCCCACTATTTGTTGGTCGCCTTGTGTAGCTCACTGTGTTAATTTGATCTTGAAAGATATTGGTGAGTTGTCTCATGTAAAAGATTGTGCAGTACTTGCATCAAAAGTGACTTGTTATATCTATAACAATAAATGGCCACTTAATTGGTTGAGGCAAAGAGAGGGGTGGACAGAGTTTATCCGACCTGGAGATACTCGTTTTGCCACAACATTCATTGCATTGAAAAGTTTATATGATCATAAAGATGATTTGCAAGCAATGGTGACATGTCAAGATTTCAAAAAGTTTTTGAAGAAATATGTGGTAAAACAAGTGAAACAAGTCATTTTGGATGAAAAGTTTTGGAATAACTGTAATATTATTGTCAGAGTTGGGACTCCTCTTGTACGTTTGTTGCGAATTTGTGATTCTGATGAGAAGCCGTCATTGGGGTATGTGTATGAAGGCATGTATAGGGCAAGAAAAGCTATCAAAGCCTTGTTTCGCAACAAAAAAAGGTTATATGAACAATACATTGATATTGTCAATGCAAGATGGGATAAGATGTTGCGAAAAAGTTTGCATGCTGCCGCATATTATTTGAACCCAGCTTTTCAGTATGATAAAGAATCATTTTGCGAAAAGGCAGAGGTTATGGGGGGGCTTTTGGATTATCTTGAAACCAGACCTGGAAATGTAAGTGACAAGGCTTACACTGAGATATCACTCTACCGAGATCGCCAAAAGAGTTTTGCAAGACCAACTGCTTTGGCTATTGCTAGATCAACTCGACCTGGTAATATTTAATTTTGTATAATTATTTTTTATTTATCTTTTTTTAATTTGAATTACTTATTGATAATTTTTTTTGTTAGATGATTGGTGGAAATTATTTGGTCTTGATGCACCTAACCTACAAAAGTTGGCAATTAGAATTTTAAGTCAAACAGCTTCTTCTTCTGGATGCGAGCGGAACTGGAGTGTTTTCGAGCGTATTCATACAAAAAGGAGAAATAGGTTGGAGCACCAAAGGTTGAATGATCTAGTTTATGTGCATTATAACTTGCGTCGGCAAAACAGGTAATATAATGTTTAGAATTAACTAAATTTATTTGTGTACAATATAATAACTATATTTTTCTCATATTTGTAATATTGTAGAGTTAAATATAACAAGAGGCCTGACGATCCTGTTGATTATGAGTGCATTGACAAGGCGGAATTTTGGATCGTTGAAGAAACTCCAAAAGGTGAACTTGACTATTATGAAATTGAAGAAATGCTTGAGGAGGAAATGCCAAGAAATGGGGAAGGATCAAGTTTTGATCCATTGACAGGTTGGTTAAACTTATTTTTATTATTAGTATTATTATTATTATTTTAAATTTCAATACTACATTTTTATTATTACTTATTTTTTGTTAATTGTTTATTTCAGATGAGACAAACGATGTTGAGCCAATTGCAGAGGTTGATATTGAACAATTTGGTCGTCAAAGTAGAAGTGTTTATTACAGTGATAATGACAATGAAGATGATTCTGATTAAATTGATGATTGTACAAACTTGTAGTACATTTGACTAATTCTTTTTAATTATTTGTCTATTTAGTCAATATTTATGTTGAACTTATACACTTAGTATGTTTAATTGTTAGCATATTTACTTTAGGTTTGCTAGTATATTTATGCATAATTATATATATACATATATATAATTATTAGTATGTTTATGTATAATTATATATATATACACATATATATAATAGGGTCCGGGTCAACCGATTTTTTGGCTCCGGTCCGATCGGTCGGACCAGTGACCCAGTGACCCAGTAACTTGACCGGTTTGATGTCCGATCCGGGTCTGAAAACATTGCATACACCCTAAACCTTATTTTGAAGCATCTATATACACCACGTATCCATCACTACCAGACGTTAAAACTAAAATCGAAGTTGATGATAATATTTTTCCTAACTCATCAAAACTTTAATATTTTCCTTAACTCATCAAAACTTTCTTGACACGGCTCAATCCAGTGAAAAACTATCTGTCTTCCTTAATAATTTTGTCCAAGGACCAATAATTATAGAGAATCCCTCAACAAATCTCCTATTATACCCAACTACCTTAAGAAACTCCGAACTTCAGTTGCATTCTTTAATATGACTCATTCCATAATAACATTTATCTACAGGATCGAACATAACACTATCTCCAAATATCATATGTCCTAAAAAAATTAACTGATTCACCTAAATATCACACTTACTTAGCTTAGCGGACAACTCTTTCTCTCCAAGATCTGCAACACTATTTTTAGATGTTCTTCATGCTCCTCTCTACTGCTCAAATACAATAAGACACCATCAATAAAGACTATCACAAAATGACTTAAGTGTTGTTCAAATATTCGATTCGTCAATGACATGAATGTGGCCTATCCTCAATTGCCAATAACCCGACCTCATATTGATATTTGAAAAGATTGTAGCTCGTTTCTAATAGTGTAGTAAATCATCAATTCTTGTTAGTAGATATTTATTCTTGAATTGTAATTCAGTTCAATGGCCTATAATCAACACATAGTCGCATACTACCATCTTTCTTCTTTACAAATAACACTGGTGCTCCCAAGACGAGATACTTGGTTGTATAAACCCCTTATCTAACAATTCTTCTATTTGTTTCTTTAGTTCTTTCAGTTCTAACGGAGCCATTTTATATGGTGCAATTGAAATGGGTTCTTGCCCAGGAATAGTTTCTATTTCAAAATCTACTTCTCGAGGAGGTGGTAATCCAGACAATTCTTCACGAAAAATATTAGGGAATTCTCTCGATGCCTTAACATCTAATACACTGACTCTCACAATTGTAATATCATGTACGTCAACTAGATATAACTTACACCATTCTTTAACTAAATCAAAGGTAGTCACAACGGATAATAAACAACTGCGGTATGACTTTTTTGTATTCTACCATCACCGTCTTCATATTGACTTCTACAACCGCTTTCTTTGTTTGACGGTCAATACAATAACATGACAACGAGATAACCAATGCATTCACAGAATAATGTTAAACTCTCTAAAACTTATCACGCCCAAATCTGCATGTAGTGTAAAACTATTCACTACCACTGGACAAAATGTTACTGCTATATTAACAAGTGAGACCCCAATAGGCATAGATACATATATATATAATGAAACAATTCTATATTATCATGTGCAGACTCTAAAGACATCGTTTGGGCCAACAACGTGTTCACCTGACTCTTCCATCCTATATAAAATAAACACATGTAATCAGACTTATGGTATATTTTTATCTATTCAATAATACGACTCTTCACAAATATCCCCAGAGGACCTAATCCCTGCTCTGATACCACTAAATGTCACATCCCGAACGATAATACGTTTTTATGCTGCTTAACGATTACACATTAACAACATTACTTATATAGATAACATGAACTAGTTCATAGTTGGTTATACAACTACTCTATCAACATAATTAACAGAAGTATTCGCTCATCTACAACACTTATACATGTCTCTTTCACACATGGCAGCGTAGACTATTATAATCTGTTCACAAGCCGTCTTCTTTATTGTTAACAGTCTCAAAATCTATAACTTCTATCCTATTGACTTGTGAGGAGAACTCTGCATACTGGCCCGGCCTGACTTGAAATGTACAACGTTGACCTAGTCCTCAAGAGTGAACACAACCAGAATTTACACCCGAAAAAATATTTGCAGAAGAGTGAGCCTGTAACTCAATAAGTAGACGACCGACACAATCTATACATGTAATTTGGGTTAATTTAAACCAAATATTAGCACATCATGCATAGAACTTCCAAATGATCAATTTCAGCGTGTTCCGATTTATTCACAACTAAGCATCTCATAGAAAAATAATCAAACACATTAATACCTAGTCTGCTTACAAGAAAGTGATATAGTGTCTTTCTCCACCCACTCAAACTCACCAATCATCACATTACGTTAAGTGAATTCCCATTGGTATGCCATACAGGCTGATTTGCCATACAGACTAGTTTTCCGCATAGGTTGAGTTGCCACACAGGCTTGTTTTGCAACACAAGCTGAGTTGCCACACAGGCTCGGTTTGCCACACAGGCTAGTTTAGATGACCAAGGGGTATCCACATAATAATTATACTCGGTTTTCATAACTCCTTCATTTTCCCATATCACCATTCTTGTAAGCAGCTAGTCACACAAAACAACATAGCATCGCAAGTTCATTTACAAGCATCACTAAGACTCATGGAGCATGAAAAATACACTTTCTCGTCTTATTTCCACCACATCATCATTCAGTGGTAAAGAATCAAATCAATCATGCGGTCATAGTTATTCATTCCCAACACCATTCATACATCAAGGTAATGGAAAGAGATAAAATGGAGCACATATATATATATATATATATATATATGACACTAATCGTCTACTTACCTTGCTTTCATGACCTAAGCATTCAACTGAAACCATCCATAAATTGTAACCTCCTCATGAGTTATAGGAGCACAATCATAGACTTACATATAGGTATTACCAAGATGAAGACGAGCATATATAGACGGTGCTAATCATCTACTTACAAAATGTACCGATCGCCGATGGTCTTAGTTCGTGGTGTAAGTTTTTTCCAGTGGATCCAACTCCTAAACATATTCCAAATATATTTATTTTAATATAAACAGTTTTAGCAATGAAGATTAAGATATGAATACTTATATACCATGTTAGTCAATCTTTTCTAAATATGATTGGTAACATCTCTGTCCTAACTTACAAGTTTTCTACAGACCAAAATATAGCTGATGTTATAATAGGTGACCAAAAAGCCAATAGGTTTGGCGTTTTGTAACCTATTTGACAATTTGATGTAATGTAATATTATGTGATGAATAAAATGAGTATTCGTCATCAATGGTACATACTTTGTTGTGCTCATTTTACATATATTAAAACGGTGTTTTACATATATCGGAACAAAGCCCACAGACCACGGTTAACAACTCATGCAGTTGGGCCACGCATTGGATGGTGGTCATGAAGCCAACTGATTGAGAGTTGGGACGTTCCAAGACGAGGACCTCGAGACAGGGCATCGAGAGTCCTATTGAGACTTGCATCAAGAGTCGTGTTCATTGGATGAGTGCCGTGTTTCATCGGCGACAGGCGTGGGATGCCTACACGATCTTGATGGGTTGGTCGACTGGGGTCGAGCCGACTAGACTGACTCGTGGGGATCATCATATGGAAGCCTTGGAGGCTTGATCGGTATGATTGTATTTCCCCAGTTCCGATAGTACGGGAGTAGTCTTCAGACTTGAGGAATCATGGCAGTCGTGTGCACATGACGGTTGTATCTTGGATCTGGCGAGAGGTGATCATTCTGTAAGATGATCATTATAAGCCTTGTCTAGTGCAGTCGGAATGTGTAGCGAGGACGGTGGATTCCAAGAAGAGGATCCGTCCCCTGTTAGTATGTGACAGAGGTATCTCCTATGCACTCAGAGACACGTTCATGCTGTTTAAACCTGTGGCTACAGTGGTTGGTCGAACAGGGAATGGTTTCTTGTGTCGACGCAATGAAGCATACGTAGTCTCGAGTATTAAGCATAGATGCCTAGTCAAGGATGAGAACCGACGCCCAATTCCATACCCTAGACTAAGGCCGGGAGATGATAGACGGAAGGACCGTACCCGTACGAAATCAGTGCCTAAATGTTCACACCAACATTCACCTAGTCTCTATTGCCATGGACCGTTGCTAGACGGCCACGCATGGTAACGGGCCCTTGTGGGACACGGGCCCAAGTCTAGTTGAGGGTGAACCTAAAGGGTCACACACAAATCACCGAGAAGGTTGAGAGATTGACTTGGAGTCAATCTCGAAGGATAAATAAGTAATTGGACTACTTAAATGGATAGTCCATTGGATGGACGGGTCGATATTGTATTGGGTCCTCGTTTAATCGGTAAATTGGATTTATTAATTAAATATGGAAAGTCGAGATGTTGGATCTTTCGATTGGATTAAAAGACCAACAGGAATAATTTAAGTGGACATTAAATTGGATTTAATTTTGAGTTCGTCCTAATTGGATTACGATAAAATCCGGTCCGTTAAATTTTGACCCGAGAGGATAAATAATTCCTATTTTGGAATAGGAAGAAGTTGGACTTCTTCCCATAAAGAGCATGGCCGAAAATGCTCCCTTGGAGGAAGCTAAAATCAGCCATGCTTCATGCAAGGTGGTAGTTGACTTGTCTCTTTTGGAAAGAGACAAATCAACTCCAATCAAGCCCTTCCCTTTTGGTATGATTTGATCATACCTTAAAAGTTGGTAGGCTCGATTGAAGAATTAATGGTGATTTATTGGGATGTATCTAGATATCCTTGGATGAACCTAGACACATTCCAATAATCACATTAATTATGTATATATAGGAGTATATACAATACTTTGTGTAGAAGAATCATAATTCATCTTTTTCAAGGAAAAAGAAGACAAAAATTCGGCCCTCTCTCCTCTTTCACTCTCGGCCATCTCTCTCCATTCCCACTTGTGTTCTTCACTTGATTTTGAATCAAAAGGAAGAACAAAAGTAGGTTTAAGAGAACACTAATTCATAGTATTTTTCTCTTGAACCAATTCCTTCCTAAACCCGTTTTCTTCTAGCAAAGAAGACGTGTGTTTCTTCTGATGTGGTGTGGATCACCTTTGGAGAATCCATACGTATGGATTTCGTGAGCATTCGGAGAAGGAACAACGCAAGTAGCCGAGCATACGTAAAATCATCAAAGGTAACGATTTTATTACGCTTTGATAGTTTAACTTTTCATCTATGCCCTATGTGTTATATGTATGTTTTAAACATTAATACATCCTACATCGAACGCCCGGTTGAGCACCCAAGGGTACACCCCTTGGGACACGTTTATTTAAATTTCATTTAAATTTACGCACAATTATTGGCTTTCTCGCTTCCGCTCGCGCTCTCGGGCGGATCCGCTTGTCCTTCAGCTGATACAAGTGTCATTTTCACTTCAAATATTCTCCTTTGTCTAGTTTCAGCTCCAATAGGAATCAAGCGAATTGGGTTTCTATATAATAAGTTATTTAGAATTTAGTATAGCCTTGTTTTCACTACTACAGATTCGGTTTTACTATTTCAACATTCTATAAAAAAACCACATAGCCGTTCAAAAGTCATGATATTCACACACTTTTCTCAAGCTATTGTAACATTCCACGAAGAATTTGCATGCCATCGTTAGAGGATTTTTCGTCTCCTTGTTAGATGTTCACGGCTACTTGTATGCGGGTAGTTCAACGACGAGGTCATCTTTTCTTCCGAGGAGCTTCTAGGTGATGATGCTTGTAACCCTCCATACGATGAAGTTATCAGTATTTGCTTTTGGCACGCCACCAATTTCCCATGAATTCAAACGGCGTGCTCATCTCCGACCGAGGTCGGCCTTCGGTTCATACAACGCCTTCTTCACGTATTTCTTGAGCGTAAGCTGCTTTTAAATACTTGAGGACCTTTACCATTTTCATTTGTTGATGTTGATGTCTTGCCCCCAGCCACGAAGCACTAGGTGAGAAGCCTTTTCTACTCGAGCGAAGTGACCTCCACTAAGAAGCCAAAGGAGCTTGTTCAACTTCAAGAGACATCATCGCCAAGAAAAAAGAAAATCCCATTGCTTGAGGACACTTCATATTTGTCCAAAGAGGCGACATAGGCTTTGAAGACGTCGAAAACGCTTCTTGAAGATTCAAGGAGAGACTTAGCAAGTTCAACTTGTTTGCTTGAATGTTTACGAATCTTCTCCATTTTCTTTTGTTGTTGCTTTATTGCTTCATTTGATGTAAAAGAATACTTGAGCAATAAGAATGTTATTTCTCGAAATCCCATTTGCATATGTTTGGAATATTTTTTTCTTGTTGATATTGACCATGATACGAACAATTGCAACGCATATTCATGATCAATCAAAACTTCAAGACCTTATCTCGGAGGCAAAATTGCCTAATATATACGTTGCTCTTTTATCCTTCGAAAAGAGGGGGCGTTTTTTTTTTGCCTATGAGGAACACGACCATGTTAGGAAAAAGGGCATAGGCGTGTTCCTCTCGGCTTTTTTGTTGGCTAGACCTTTTTTCCAATACGGTCATGTTTTTGGTCCTTGGGGCGTGTTCTGCTTTGCCCCCATGGACATGGCCGTGTTTCTGAACACGGTTAGGGTGTGTTCGACTATCTTGCCTCATTATTCGCCTGATTTCTTCCCAAAAAGAACACGATTTGGCACACACAATACAGTTTGGGCGTGTTCCATCATTTGTTGGGTCGAAAATACATTACTTAGCATGCACAACTTGACTTAATATGCACAACCTCTCAGAACGTGGTCGTTGGGGGTGGATGTATCATTAGATTATGTGCTTCAACTAAGTGTTTCTTAACATCATCAAGATATAATCATTTTGTGACCCTTTTCTTTTCCTTGTGTTTTTCTTTGGGGACAAGAGGATGTATAGCGGATGACAACGATATTTTTTTAAGATATGACTGAACTGTTGGAAAAAGTGTCACAGACAATCTTAGTATTCGTTTTGAAAAATCAATCAGATTTTATAAACAGTTTTGAAACTAAAACATAAGAAACACGTTGGAACCAATTTATAAAGAAACAGTTAGAAATGTTGTTTTACCGATAAAATAAAGAAGACATACAATGAGAATTGTATTGTAACAATCTCGGTCCAATAATTTCACCATATCGAATCACAGATATAATCTGCTTGCCTTGAAGAAATTGTACGTCGCGTTTCGAATGTGCACACGGGTACTACGCAACTTCTTCCAGGATAAGACGGTTTTAGTTCTAGAACACTTCGAAACAACACTCAGTAGCCTTTCGAAAATTTAAACTCAAAGGCTCATAGTTTGCAGGGCAAGAACTCGGATTTTTGAAGAGAAATCCGAGAGAGAGAGAGAGAGAGAGAGAGAGAGGGAGAGAGAGAGAGAGAGAGAGAGAGAGAAAGAGAAGTGTAAGTTGTATTGTTGTTCCAGGTTAGGACTTTGGCCTTATATAGGCAAAGCACCACCACCACCATTCATTGCAACATTAATCCAGGCATTAAAACCAGCTGAAACCGCCACATAAATGCAGGCGTTTCAGGTTTATAATAAAGCAACATTAAAACCAGGTTGAAAATCTGGTATTAAAACACCATTAAAATTATTTTTAAAGGAATTAAAATAGATTTAAAAACATTTGACTGTCATAAATGTACCAGGTTTTATCAGATAAATTCAAATATTTTTGCTGCAAAAAGATAGATACTGAGACCGAGACATTTGCCCTAACGCCCACGCCCGTGCCTGAGCCAGGCCGGGCGGGCGGCGGTGGTGCGCGTGTGGGGAAACCTTATGTTCACTCTAGTCTCCATAACACTTCAAACACAAATTGAACATTGAACTTAATATAAGGAGTTTAAGTTGTCCTTAAACTTTCAATGTAGGACAACTTTGAGTGTAAAAACGCTCAACCTCACATACACCTTATATCCTTATCAAAGCTCCACACTTTCCCATCATATTCCTATGTGGGACAAGTGTAATCCGTCTATTTCTCTCACCATCTAATCTATGGATTTAATATGTAATTGAACCTATATTTTAGAATAATTTGTTGTTACAAATTAACATTAAAATGTCAGTTACAATAATCCCCCACAAATTCGTAGATTTGAACTCAAGCTTCTGTGTCTTGCTTTCAGCAATGGTACCTCCCGGTTTGAACCACCGCCTATGTTATCTGACGTCAGCTATCACCGGGTCAAATGGAACTAAACCTTGAATTTGAGCCCGTGGTTGTGACAACGTCTGTCAGTAACAACAAGCCACTGGCTTTGTGTTGATCTTTAGGGTTAACACGTTAGGCCATGTATCATGATCCTGTTCATGAATGCTTTTAGGAATAACCCCATTCCTTAGTTGCGGCCAAACAACTACATTCACTTAGTTGGGTGTCTCTAGGGATGCACTGCTTAGCATCGCGTCTATAAAGACTTGACCCCATTCAGAGTTAATACTCTTACAATACTTGCAGTATCAATACCTTCCAGAATTACAGGGGACAGACTCCAGACGCAAAGTATCAATCTATTTTTGGTGCTCTGATATCCCCTACGACTTATTAACACCACATTGAACCTTGTTTGTGGGATCTCCACTTGGAAGGTTGGGTTGCTATCATAGTTATATCACTGATGGGTTTTCAGTCCCATCCCCAATTTGGATTTTTGTACTTGTGACAGATCTAATCCTTTCGTCAAAGGATCAGCCACATTGTCCTTTGTTCCCACAAAGTCAATGCCTATAACTCTGTCCGACACTTATACCCTTATAGACTTAAGTCTAACTTGGATGTGTCTTTTTGTCTTTTCGTTGTATTTACGACTTCGAACATTTGCTATTGTGGTCTGACTATCACAATATACAACAATAGGTGAAAGAGGCTGGCTTATAATGGGAAGTTGTAGTAACAACCCATACAACCATTCTGCCTCGGTACTAGTCGTATCCAACGCACATAACTCGGCTTTAAAAGTAGACCGGGTTATCAAAGTCTGTTTTGCAGACTTTCAGGAGATTGCGCCTCCACCTAAGGTAAATACATATCCTGAACACCCATTAGTTCCGGAGTTTTTGGCTATCCAGCTAGCATCACTGTAACTCTCCAAAATAGCAAGGAATTTACCATAATGAATGGCCAGTGATATTGTGCCTTTAAGGTACTTTAGTACCCTATCTAAAGCTCCCCAATGAGTTTTGTCCGGACAACTAGTGTATCTAGCCAGCTTCGAGACAGAAAATGAAATATCTGGTCTCGTGCCATTTGCCAGATATTGCAAACTCCCAATAATTTGGGAATACCTTAGTTGTGCAACAGGTACACCACTTTCATTTTTGAATAAAGCCACGGAAGGTGTTAGAATAGGTGACCAGAAAGCCAATAGGTTTGGCGATTTGTAACCTATTATACAACTCGATGTAAATGTAATATTATTATGTGATGAATAAAATGAGTATTCGTCACTTCTGGTGCTTACTTTGTTGCGCTCATTTCACATTTGTTAAAACGGTGTTTTACTTATATCACAACAAAGCCCACAGACCACGGTTAACAACTCGTGCAGTTGGGCCACGCATTGGATGGTGGTCATGAAACCAACTGATTTAGAGTTGGGTCTGAAACGTTCCAAGTTGAGGACCTCGAGACAGGGCATCGAGAGTCCTATTGAGACTTGCATCAAGAGTTGTGTTCATTGGATGAGTGCTGTGTTTCATCGGCGACAGGTGTGGGACGCCTACACGATCTTGATGGGTTGGTCGACTGGGGTCGAGCCGACTGGACTGACTCTCGGGGATCATCATATGAAAGCCTTGGAGGCTTGGTCGGTATGATTGGATTTCCCCGATTCCGATAGTACGGGAGTAGTCCTCAAACTTGAGGGATCATGGCAGTCGTGTGCACAGAACGGCTGTATCTTGGATCTGGCGAGAGGTGATCATTCTATAAGATGATCATCATAAGCCTTGTCCAGTGCAGTCGGAATGTGTAACGAGGACGGTGGATTCCAAGAAGAGGATCTGACCCCTGTTAGTATGTGACAGAGGTATCTCCTATGCACTCGAAGACACGTTCATGCTATTTAAAGCTGTGGTCACAATAGTTGGTTGAACATGAAATGGTTTCCTGTATCGGCGCAATGAAGCATACGTAGTCTCGAGTACTAAGCATAGATGCCTAGTCAAGGATGGGAACTGACGCCCAATTCCATACCCTAGACTAAGATCGGGAGACGGTAGACGGAAGGACCTTACCCGTACGGAATCGGTGCCTAAATCTTCACACCAATTCACCTACTTTCTAGTGCCATGGACCGTTGCTAGACTTGTGGACACGGGCTCAAGTCTAGCTGAGGGTGAACCTAAAGGGTCACACACAAATCACCGAGGAGGTTGAGAGATTGACTTGGAGTCAATCTCGAAGGATAAAAAAGTAATTGGATTACTTGAGGGAAAGTCCATTTGATGGACGGGCCGATATTGTATCGGGCCTTCGTTTAATCGGTAAATTGGATTTTCGATTAAATATAGAAAGTTGAGACGTTGGATTTTTTAATTGGATTAAAAGATCAACGAGAATAATTTAAGTGGACATTAAATTGGATTTTAATGTTAGGTTCGTCGTAATTGGATTACGATGAAACCCGGTCCGTTAAATTTGACCCGAGAGGAGAAATAATTCCTATTTTGGAATAGGAAGAAGTTGGACTTCTTCCCATAATTGGACATGGCTGAAATGCTCCCATGGAGGAAGCAAAATCAACCATGTTTCATGCAAGGTGGTATGTTGATATGTCTCTTTTGGAAAGAGACAAGTCAACTCCAATCACGCCCTTCCCTTTTGGTATGATTCGATCATACCATAAATTTTGGTAGGCTTGATTGAAAAATTGATGGTGATTGATTCGAATGTATCT
This sequence comes from Sesamum alatum, assembly GCA_034509735.1. Classification (NCBI taxonomy): domain Eukaryota; kingdom Viridiplantae; phylum Streptophyta; class Magnoliopsida; order Lamiales; family Pedaliaceae; genus Sesamum; species Sesamum alatum. The sequence goes on from JACGWO010000008.1 coordinate 27,587,099, forward strand.
AGACATCCTTGGATGAACCTAGACACATTCCAATAATCACATTAATTATGTATATATATGAGTATATACAACACCTAGTAAAAGTGAATCATTATTCATCTTTTTCTAGGAAAAAGAAGAAGAAAAATTCGGTGCTCTCCCCTCTCTCAACTCTCGGTTTTCTCCTCCCATTTCTACTTGTGTTCTTCACTTGGTTTTGAATCAAGAGGAAGAACAAAGTAGGTTTAAGATAACACTAATTCACAGTGTTCTTCTCTTAAACCGATTCCTTCATTAAACCTGTTTTCTTCTAGCAAGGAGAACGTGCGTTTCTTCCGGTGTGGTGTGGATCACCTTTGGAGAATCCGTATGTTTGGATTTCGTGAGCATTCCGGAGAAGGAACAACGTAAGTAGCCGCGTGCACGTAGATCATCAAAGGTAACGGTTTTATTACGCTTTGGTTGATTTACAATCTATCTATGCCCTATGTGTTTTATATATGTTTTAATATTTACACATCCTACATCGAACGCCCGATTGAGCACCCAAGGGTACACCCCTTCGGACACGTTTATTTAAATTGGATTTAAATTTATGCACATTACTCGCTTTCTCGCTTCCGCTCGCGCTCCTGGGCGGATCCGCTTGTCCTTCAAGTGGTATCAGAGCCCGGTTCAATGTAAGGGGTATAGATCTATGTGCTTGGTATGATCTACTTGCTTTTTGGATTTGATATCATGTTAAATTACATAAATATGTGAATAATATGATTATTCAATTATTTGAATTTGATGGACTTTTGGCATGCTTATTTTTTTTTATTAGATTGGATCTAATATGCATGCTTATTTTTAGAATTTTATTTCTGTTTTTGTGCTGAAATGATGTTGAAAAATATGAAAAAAAAATTGGAATCAGACAGCAGCGGCAGCGGTTGGCTGCCGCCCCTGCCGGCCGGTTACTGGTTGGAAGGCGCGCTGCCGGGCGCGCACCGGCTCACGCAGGCCTGCGTGCCTGCCAGCGTGCGTGCTGGCAGGGCGGCCGCACATACCGCGGCCACGCGCAGGCTTGCTGCCTGCGCGCTCGGGTGGTCGACAGGCACAACGGCTGGGCCGTTTTGTGCCATTTTTTTGATATTTTCTGGAAAATTTGATTTTTCTGTATTTTCTGCACAATATTCTGAAAATGTGTTGATTTTGCATATTTGAATTTGGAATAATTGGATTATTCCTTAGATTAAACTTGCTTAATTAACTTGGGATTAATACATGCATTGGATGCATTTGTTGTAATGTCTATTAAATTTGAAATTTGAATTTTGTATATTATTTATATATTTATTCTTTTGTGATGTTGGACATCACATGGATATTTGGAATATCCATTGGTTTAATGCATGATTATTTGGAATAATTGTGTTATGTGTGTTGATGGAATCAACATGGGATGATTACAAGAGCCCTAGACCTTGTGTATGGATGATATGTATGATCATTTAATTTCTGTTGGGTGGGGCCTGCGTGCCTTTTGTTTTTAGGACTATCATCTTCCGTATTTTCAGCCTCATGATGTTAAGGTTTGTTTTTATTATTACCAATGTATTACTTTCAGTTGTAATAAGAGTAAATAGGATTGGTGAGGTTTTAATTTAACAAGCATTTGGAGTCGGAGACCCCAAGGAGGAGCATCAAGGCGTGAAACAAGAAGCACTACAAGGCCCATTGGAATGATAACAATGGGTATATTATTATTGTAATAATTTAGGACCACCCTAGACAGATCATAGACTCACCGTGGGCTCAGTTGGTCGCATAGGTTGGGCTTGTGATCATCCTAATAGGGGTATCTATGTTTTTTGCATGCGGCGTATTTATTTATCGCTTTAAATATTGGATATCTATGTATGCCAAAACACCATAATGTGATGAGGTCTCGGTCATACACAAACTCTTATTTGGTTGGACCAAATTAAATATTAGGCCCAGAACGAACTTGGATCAAAATGGTATTTTGATCTGTCCGAGCCTTCCATCCACAACAATGTGGTGAGGAAGCTACCACTACCCAAGTGTGGTCTCACGAGTCATGGCACACTTGGACTAGGGGAAAGCTGCACCATTATTGTGAACAAAAAGACTGCGCTCACTGTTTCCCTGTCTCATGAGTCGTGGGGGGCGACAGTTTGAGGCATGATTTGGTTGATGGGTCGGGCCCAACCTGAATAACATGGTTCGCTTGGGTAGTGGTAGCTTCCTCACCACATTGTTGTTGGGGGGCGACAGTTTGAGGCATGATTTGGTTGATGGGTCGGGCCCAACCCTGAATAACATGGTTCGCTTGGAGTCCTCGGAACCATGTGAATAGGTGAGGCAAAATATCTTGGGAATCTCATTGGATGAGCATGATATTGGATGTCTCCCACGAGGTCTTCTTCATGTGAATCGTAAAAGCGGGGCATGGAGATTATGCTTGTGGATCCCAAGCCCACTAGGAAATATTTTTCCGAAACTCCGCTTGAGAGTGGCGGACTTTCGTATAAATAGTGGGAGGGTTAAAGACTAAAAGACCAAGTATTCAACTTGAACAATAATATTACCATCATCTGCTAATTTCTGCTTTACATTTTCATTAATGTAGATATGTCTAAGAATCCATTAACCATGGTACTTGAGACTAATAAATTCAACGGAACCAACTACTCGGACTGGCTGAGAAGCCTGAGGATTGTCCTCGGTTTCGAGAACCAAGGCTACGTCTTGGACAAGCCGCCGCCGAGCGACTTACCGGAGGGGTCCACGCCAGAAGAACGTTTAACGTTCGGGAAATGGCATGTGGACAACCGGAAAGTACGCAATATCATACTGGCTTCGATGTCTAACGACATCCAGAAGCAGTATGAGAGGCTAGACAACGTCTCCGCCATAATGCTCCGCATGAACGAGGTTTATGCGGTTCCGGATAGGTATATTAGATATGCCGCCACAAAAGCATTCTTTGGCACCAAACTTGCTGTAGGAGCGTCTGTACAAAGTCATGGGGTCAAGATGCTATCCCTAGTGGAGAAGCTCGAGGATCTTAAAGCTGGGCTTAACAATGACACGTACATTGACTTGATCCTCCAGTCGCTTCCTCCGTCCTATGACCCGTTTGTTGTAAAACTACAACATGAGCGGACTTGAGATGTCTATTCATGAGTTGATCAACATACTGGTACAATACGAGGCAACGACCCACAAGTCAGCGCCAGCAGTATTGATAGGAGAGGCTTCGACCTCCAAAGCGAATGGCAAGAGGGCCGGACGCTGGAAAAGGAAGAAGGAAAAAGGGAAGAAGGTTGCGGCCCCTGCTCGCGCTGCGGGTGTCCCTGTTGGCCCGGTGGGACCGAGAAAAGGGAAAGGGAAGGCCCGTGGTTCTCAGCGGTCCAAGGCAAATGATGTTTGCATGCATTGCCAAGGGAAGGGGCATTGGAAGAAGGAGTGCCCACAACTCCTCTCCAACCCAGGTATGTTTGTGGTTGAAGTAAACATGATAACTAATTCTGCTTCATGGGTATTGGATACCGGGTGTGGTGCTCACATCTGCAATGATTTGCAGGCACTGCAAAGAAGCAGAAGGCTAACCAAGGATGAGATGATCCTGAGGCTAGGCGATGGCAAGGCCATTGCTGCGGAAGTCGTAGGGTCACTAGAGTTAGCCATTAGTAGTCATGTTAGGATTGTACTTAACGACTGTTTCTATGTACCTAGCATGATTTAAAAACATTATTTCCATCCCGATCTTTGAAAAGGAGGGATATGAATTTACCATCAATAAAAATGGCCTTTTCATTATTAAAGATGGTATTTCTCATCTGCTTGGTACATTGGTCAACAGTCTGTACATACTTCAACAGTCTAATTGGATTATGACTGCAGAACATAAACGAAAACGTGATGATCATAATAACACACAGATATGGCATGCGAGGTTAGGCATATCTCTAAAGATTGGATAAAAAGGTTGGTGGACTCAAAGAGTCTAGAAGTAGACGATTTGGACAACCTACCAACCTGCGAATCCTGTCTGAAGGGAAAGATGACTTAGAAACCCTTTGTTGGACAAAGTACGCTAGCCAGTGGTCTGTTGGATTTGATCCATACGGACGTCTGTGGCCCATTAAATACTCAGTCTAGAGGTGGGTATTCGTACTTCATAACCTTAACCGATGTCACTCACGGTATGGTTATGTTTACTTGATGAGGTACAAGTCTGAAGCCTTTGGAAGGTTTAAAGAATACAGACTTGAAGTAGAGAACCAAACCGGTCGAAAGATCAAAGCCCTTCGGTCGGACCGAGGTGGAGAGTATTTAAGTGGTGAGTTTACTGATTATCTAAAAGAGAATGGGATTCTCTATCAGTGGACCCCTCTTGGAACACCACAGCTTAATGGTGTGTCTGAAAGGAGGAATCGAACCTTGTTGGATATGGTCCGATCCATGATGAGTTTTACCGAACTCCCCATTTTCTTCTGGGGATACGCTGTTGAGACGGCGGCCAAAGTTTTGAACTTGGCGCCATCTAAGAAGATATCCCAGACGCCATATGAGATATGGCATGGCAAGCCTGCCTTCTACAAATACTTGAAAGTGTGGGGTTGCCCCGCATATGTCAAGAGATTAGTGGAAGATAAACTGGACTCGAGGTCTAGTTTATGCAGGTTCATTGGCTATCCAAAAGAAAATGCGAGGTATTATTTCTATGATCCCTCCGAGCAAAAAGTTTTTATCTCCCGAAACGAAGTGTTCTTGGAAAAGGATTTTCCATCGGATAGTCGACGCGATGAGGTACTCCTTGAGGAATCAAGTAAGGTACCACATGAGGCGGCAGTGACATTTGAGCCAGTAGTTCCCACTGATATTGTTCCAGTCCTCTGTAGGTCAGCCAGAGTAATCCCATGCACCTGATAAGTATGGATTTTTGGGCCTGACCGGTCAGTTGGATAATGATCCAAAGACGTACGGAGAAGTGATGTCGGACATCGATTCGGATAAGTGGCTTGAGGCCATGAAATTCGAGATGGACTCGATGGGTACAAACCAGGTTTGGACCCTAGTAGACCCACCCAAAGGGGTAAAACCCGTAGGGTGTAAATGGGTCTACAAACGTAAGCTTGGAGCTGACAGGGAGGTTACAACCTTCAAAGCCAGGCTTGTGGCGAAGGGTTACACTCAGCGACCCGGGGTCGATTTTGAGGAAACCTACTCGCCTGTAGCAATGGCCAAGTCCATTTGGATACTGCTTGCCATAGCAGCATGGTATGAGTATGAAATATGGCAGATGGACGTGAAAATGGCTTTCCTCAACGGTTTTGTAGAGGAAGAGATTTATATGGATCAGCCGGAATGTTTCACAACTGTTGGAGATGAGCAGAAGGTCTGCCGTCTCCAAAGGTCCATCTATGGCCTCAAACAAGCTTCCCGAAGCTGGAACATACGTTTTGATGAAGTCATACGGGGATATGATTTCATACAAGAAGATCAGTGGGAGCTCAGTTGCGTTTCTGGTGCTTTATGTGGATGATATCTTGCTCATTGCGAATGATGCTAAGATGTTGGGTACCACTAAAGCTTGGTTGTCAACGCAATTCTCCATGAAGGATATGGGCGAGGCGTCCTACATCCTTGGCATCAAGATCTACAGGGATAGATCTAATAGGATGTTAGGAATGGCCCATTCCTCGTATATTGAGAAAGTCTTGAAGAGATTTAAGATGGAGCACTCAAAACAAAGATTCCTTCCTATGAGGTATGGAATTAAGTTATCCAAGAAGCAGTCTCCTAACACTGATGAGGAGCTTAAACGGATGTTGGAATTAAGTTATCCAAGAAGCAGTCTCCTAACAACAATTGCACAAAGCAACCATATAATTCAGACAAATACCCAATCATTGATAATCATGTATGCCAACATATATATATATATATAATCCAATTAACTATACTTAGCTCAAATCCCAAAACGATTACGTTAATAGGAGGAGCTATTCAGCCCTCTACTTTATCCTCGTGCCCTATGATCTGGGTCGCTACCTGTGATCCCAAAATGAATATCTCATTGAGCACCTCTCCAAGCGATCAGGTAAGCTTCCCATACTAAGTATCCCTGAGAAGAAACAAACACGTTAGGCTAGCCGGGAGTATCCCTAGCGAAAACCCTCCGATGCTTAAGTTAGATACAGGTCGAGATGGTGAACTAGCGATCTGATATAATAGTGTGGTCGAATGTAACTTGAATAACTTACCATAAATGCTGTGGGGTAAGTGTATTTATAGGACCAAATGTACGTACTTGCCTGGTCCACGTGGCACCATCTCAAAGCCTGAGCTGTCCCTCATCAAGGGTCTAGATCTTGGACACCAAGCATCGGGTATGGTCTGGGTCGCTGATCCTGGTCGGGTCGCGTACCCTGACTCGACTGGGTAGTGCGCGGGTCGCCGGGTATTTTAATGATTTTGGCTTTTTTTTAGAGCTATCCTTGTCTTTTTACAATATTTGGGTTGCACCCCCATCATTAGTCCCTCACTATTCTAGTGTAAGTTTTTATACTAGGAGAAGTCGAAAACTCACCACCCGAAACGTCATCTCCTTTCAGCCATCGGATGCCATCCACGTGTCAACCATCTAACGGCTTCTGAACGGGTGCGTCTTTGAAGTTGATCGCCTATATATAGGGGGTTCATTTGACCCTTTCTCTCATCTCTTTGCCTCTGGTGTCCTTCGATCCTGCCTCCTTAGACGCTTCCTGGTCGCTGATCCTCAAGGTACTCTGCAACCACCTCTCTTTACTTTTAAATGTCTTCCCATTCTAGTTCTGGATCCGAGTCCGAGTCTAGGTTGGGGTCGAGCTCTGGGCCTTCTTCTTTAGGGTCGTCCGCGACCTCTCCTCACTCTAAGGAGATGGCTGCTGATACCAGCTCACCTCCCCATTTGCCAGTCTTTGCCACCCCTAGTGGGGCTGGCCCTTCTCGTGTACGCGGTTCTCCTCCTCAGTTCGCTGATTTAGGAACTCTTTAGAAGCCAATAATGTAGTACCTCATTTAGAACGAGTAGATTCTGATGAGGTCCCCACAATTGATAGGTACTTGGCTATGATGGCCGTCAACCCTTAGGCAGGGATAATAAGCAATGTAAAACAACATATTCATAAAATTAAGGAAAAATATCATATCCCTAATAACTACAAGATTTTAATTCCTCGTTCTTTTGATCGCATGCATCTACCACCAGAGGGCTTTTGCCCCTTTTTTCAATCGTACATTTAGAGGCAGGTCTTAGCTGGCCTTTAGCTCCTCCAGTAGCAGACATCCTTACTAACTTAGATATTTGTTCCATGCAATTGTCCCCATATTCTATTAGCCACATAGTCCTTTTTGTTATAATAATGTTGTATCACAACCTGGAACCGAGTTTTGACAATTCTGGTCGCTTTATTCGTTCTTTATTTCTGGATGGTCTAACGAGCGAGGTTTCTACTACCTCTCTGCTCGAGCAGACTGTAAATATCTTTCTAGATTTGGTCCAACGTCGGTCCTTGGCGAGAACGTTTTATTTTTATTCGTCCACCTCTTGGTCACAACTGGCCCTTCCGATGTGATTGGCGCGTTACCAAACCCGAACCTGGGACTCAAGGTGGGGGATGGAGGGTGATCAAATAAATGTTATCACTTCAGAATCTTATGACCCAAAAAAACTTCTCTCGGAGGAGACTTTGAAGCTTTCCGGTCTCTCTCGAACACCCCTCCGAGTTCGAGGTTCTCTAGGTGATTGATACTTCTTTAACATGATCCTTATATGTTCACCTCTTTTCTTTCATTATTGCTACTAACTCTTTTTTTGCAGGTGACACAGTGATGCACGCTCGCATTGCCCAACTCGCTCGAAAGTTGAGGAGAAGGAACCCTTCTGCAGCTGCGACCCCTCCTCCTTCTGATGTTGAAAACTGATGCTCCTGTAGATGATCTGTTTAGCGGGTCCTCCGAGCACCAAGTGCTGGCTCTGGTCGAGGTCTCTAGTGGTGAGGCTGAAACGACTTCAAACCCCATTGAGGTTGCTCATCTGGTTCCATTCTAGTCACAGAGGTTGGGCCTACTGGCTCCAAAGACGCAGGTGGGGAGGTCGAGGTCGTTCACACTGCTGATGAACCAAGAAAATCTAAGAAGCGTAAGCGAAAGAGCAAGCACCGCAGCAAAAGCAAGAGCAAGAGCTCCAACAAATCCAGAAAACGCTCGAGCAAACGATCTGAGCGCCGTGCGGCCAAGGAAGTTGCTGAAGAAGAGGAGAACACCAAGCATTTGAAGGATCTGGTCGCTTGGTGGAAACAAGCTCGCGAGGAGCTCAAGACTCCGAGCAACAAGGTCGCTGAAATGGAGGGGGAAAAGCTCGACCTCAATTGGGCGATCTCGGCTTATAGCTCCATGCTGCGAACCCATGTAGGCCAAGACTCCTTCGAACTTTTCAAAGCCTGTTGCTTGGAGCGAGACCAAGTCTTGCTGGCTCAGACTGCTCACACCCGGGTCGAGGAGCATCTAGCTCACGTTTTAATACAGGTATGTTCATGAAATTCTTTTGACACATTTCTTCCTTACCCCTTTTTACTTATTCCAATCAAATTACAGGCTTCCACCTTCGGCCACAACCTATCTTTAAAGTGCTCGATGTTCCGCTACAACAAGGCTGTAGCCGAACAGAAAATCCATGACCTTCAACAAAGCCTCGATCATGCTGAAGCCAAGGAAAAGGAGGCTCTAGAGACCAAGGCCGAGGCAGATGCTTGAGTCGCTGAGTTGGAGGGCAAGGTCGCCGATTTGGAAGCTAAATTGACTTTGACCATAGAAGGAAACAAGAAGGTTGTAGCTGATGCCTTGGAGCGTGGTCGCGCAAACGGCTTCTCAGCAGGTCGCCTCGCTGGTAAGACTGAAGGCCTTAATGAGGTTCGCGAAGCCTATCTTCAGTCGGAAGAGTATCAAAAGTCTATCTCTGAGACTCGGCTTCCAGGTTCTCGAGACTTCCTTAAGGCCCTAGTTTTCAAGATGGTTGTTGACCTTCGGTCTGCCTGTTTTCTCAACAAAGGCTTCGACAAGTGTATTTTGCAAGTGCAACATCTCAAAGGCTTCGTTGAGGAGTTCGACTAGGATCAACTCGACCTTTCCCTTGATGCTACCCTCCAGCCTTACGCTGAAGAGATTGTTACAGAGGTCGCTGGTGATGATGAGTTCGAAACCCTGATCACTGAAATTGGGGACCTCCCGTAGAATCTCGAAACTTGATTATTATACTTAGGATGGATGTAAATGCTTTAACTCTATTTTTGAGATCGCTTAGTCACTTTTGTTTCTGTTAGGCACTTTTTGTCAGGTGATCTATCGATCTCATCACTTCTGTAATTATCCTGATGAATATAATGACTTTTAAATCCTTTGTCACCAGTTTCCTTTTCTTGTTGTTTTTTGAAACACCTGTTCGAGGTCGCTAATTGCGACCATCTGATGCCTTGAAGTTTGTCCTCTCATGAAATGGGGTGATCCTTTTCAAATATGTTTGCGGTTCTTTAGTATACTAAAAATGATCTTTTCTAGATGGTTACTTATGCGACCTCCTTGTAATAGACTCGGTTGATATTTTCAAGACAAGTTGATCTTTTTCAGATCTCATTTCGATTAAACCTTTCTCAGGTCATTGGTTAATTTCTCAGATTGCTTGTGAGCTTGTCGTATGATAATTTGTGTTGCTAACAAGATGCTGCATTGTGAATGTAAAGTGAACTTTGCGAGAAATGGACCTTTCACAGGTCATAAATTTAGATAGCATGCATGTCGTCTTTCTTAAATCGCTAAACTTGGTCTTGCAAAAAAGAATGATCTTTCACAGATCGTAAATATGATTTTTTTCAGATCGCGATGGGGAGATGATCTTTCACAGATCCAACTTGATCTTTTTCAGATCGCAAAAGATGATCTTTCACAGATCGCTTGTTCTAGATCTTTTCTAGGTCGCGCGTCATCTTGCTTTCTTGAATGCAGAAAGAAGGGCCTTTTACAGGCTCCTCGAGACTCGGGATACTCTCATGCGTGGAATTTCTTCAAGTTATGAACATTCCATGGTCTTGGTTGGTCCTTTCCACCCATGCCCTACAATCTGTACGTTCCTTGCTTTTTGATTTTAATGACCTTATAGGGCCCTTCCCAGCTCGGGTCTAACTCCTGAACATGCTTGGACATCTCGAACTTCTTCAGCACCAAGTCTCCCACCTGAAAATGTCTTGGCTTCACCTTGTGATTGTAACTTCTCATCATCAGATTTTTGTGATGTAAAATCTTGGCATAAGCATGATCTCTTCTTTCTTCGATGGTGCTGAGATCGAATGCTCACTCTTTGTGGTTTTCCTGGGGGTCTTAGTGTGCAGCCCTAGCTGTCATCTCACCAACCTCTGCAAGAATTATCGCTTCAGTTCCATAAACCAAACAAAATGGGGACTCACCTGTCGAGGATCGAGGTGTAGTGCGGTATGCCCATAACACGCCAGGTAGATCCTCGACCCACGACCCCTACGCCCCTTCAAGCCTTGTTTTTAAATGTTGCAACAATGTGCCATTGGTCACCTCAGTCTACCCATTTGCTTGCAGATTTCCAACAGCAGTGAAATTTTGTTGTATCTTTAACTCCTTGCACCATGCTAGAATCCCTTTCCCTTAGAATTGAGTACCATTATCCGAGATCAAGATTTGAGGTATACCAAACCTGTAAATTATGTTTTTCAAGATAAAATTTATCACCTCATTTTCTGATATTTTTGCTAAGGCCTCAGCCCCTACCCACTTTGAAAAGTATTCTACCGCCACAATGACAAACTTTTTCTAGGCTGGTGCTGGAGGAAATGGACCAACAATGTGTATGCCCCACTAATCGAATGGACACACGATCTTGATTGGTTATGTGGAGGTCGTAGGTGTGTGTGTCAGCACTGCATACCTTTGACAACTTTCACATTTTCTGGTGAGCTCCATAGCATCTTTCACCAGGGTAGGCCAAAAGTAACCTTGCGCGTCACCTTCTGGGCAAGCGATCTGCCACCTGAGTGGTTACTACAACTCCCTTCATGGATTTCTCTCAACATGTATTTGGCCTTTTCAGGACTAAGGCATTTTAATAGTGGTTCCTCAATCATTCTTTTGTAGAGTTCATCCCCTAGCAGCGTGAACTTGTTCGCCTTAAATTTTAGCCTTCTTGCTTCAACGGGGTCGCTGGGTGTGATCCCCTCTTTTTGATACTTAACTATATCTGTTTTCCGTGATTTCTCCTCCTCGACAGTCTGCACCACCAACGCTGGTTCATCAACTTCTGCTACCTCTTTGATTACCACCGAGATGTTACGGTCCTTCACTCCTGTCATCATAGCCCCGAATTTTGACAACGCATCAGCTCGTTCATTCTCATCCCTTAGAATTTGCTGGATCGAGCACCTGTCAATTTTTTTCATAATTTCTTTTACTTTCTTCAAATATTGTGTCATGGACCATTCTCGTGTTTCGTATGACCCCTCAATCTGCATCGCATCCTGCCTTAGAGTTCACCTGGTGTTGGGAACTCTATCTTCAGGTGATAGGTTGACATTATAGCCTAAAACAAGTTTAAACTGGGTCTCTCCAAAATTACATTATAGGCAAATGGAGTATCTACAACTAAATATTTTATCATCAAAGTTTTTCTCCTTTGGTTCATCTCCAAAGGAGGCCGGGAGATCAATAGTTCCTAAGGGTGTCACCTCGGTTCCCCCGAATCCCACCAGGGGGTTCGCACTGATTGTAACCTAGTATTATTGAAACCCATTTTTCTCAATTCGTCCATGAATAAGATGTCCACAAAACTACCGTTTGTCCACCAATACCTTGTGCAGTAGAAAGTTGGCAATGTCCATTCTGATTACCATGGGATCATTCTGCGACCACGCCTCCGCCACTAGATCTATTTTACTGAAGGTGATCTCCTCATTCTGTTCCACACTTAGTATGAATTCCTTCCTTTCCGAACTTCCACCCCTCTCATATCTCTTGCGCGATCTCGTCGAATCTCCCCCAGTAGGTCCACCCGCGATCGTATGGATAACCCCTTTCACAAGAGCGTTGTCGCGTGCGACCTCATCATGCCTGTCTTCTCTTCTATTTTCTCTTGCATGAAGTCGCTCCCTACTACGCGCCCTGCTCCTCGATCTCTCTCTCGTTTCCCCCCTGGGTTCTCTTTCTCTCTCTCCACCTCGGGATTCTCTCACATATTCCTTGAAGTATCCTTGTCTTACCAACCTCTAATCTCATCCTTTAGTTGGAAACAATCTTCTGTATCATGTCCATTCTCCTTGTGAAATTTGCAATATTTGTTGCCCAAATACCTTTTGGATGGGGTAGGTCGCATTTTCTTTGGCCATTGAAGTACGTTAGCCTTCTCCACCACCATCATCATCTGCATTTGATGCATTTAGTGGGGTATACTTGTGAAATATGGGTTGATATGGTGCCTCATGATCTTTCTCAGATCGCACCTTACAATCTCTACCTCGATCTCTACCCCTGCCACGACCTCGACCTCCAGCCCATTCACCGTCCTTCATAGCGTTCATTTCCTCCTCGTCAATATATTTCTGAGCCATCTTCATCAACTGTTCCATGTCCTTTGGAGGATCCCTTGCAAGGGCTGAAGCAAATGGTCCTTTCCTTAATTCGTGTATAAGATACTGATCATCATGTCAATTCTGAGGTCCTGGACCTCCAAGGTTTCACTGTTAAATCTTCCCACAAAGCTTTTCAACGATTCATCCTCTTTTTATCTTATCGTAAACAAGTATGTGACTGATCTTTCTTGCTTCTTTTTTACTCGCAAAATGGAATGCGAATTTTTGTACCAACTGCCCATATGTCTCGATGGTTCCACTAGGCAAAATGGTGAACCATTCTTGTGCTTTCCCTGTTAAAGTGGTCATAAAGACTTTAGCATTAATGGAATCAGATTGACCATATAAGTTCATTACCAGGTCGAATGCGGCAATGTGCTCCTGCAGATCCTTGGTACCATCATACTTAGGCAAATCTGGCATCCTAAAGTGGGGATCCACAGTCTCAGTGAGTATCTTATTGGAGAAAGGCGAGTTCCTGTTTTGAGCTACTATTTCTCCCCTTCGTTTGAGTTCGTTGATCTGGGCTCCAAGCCTTTCTATTTGGCAACCAACGTCCTCGACCTCAACCCTAGATATTCTTGGTTCTCTTCTTTTGCCCTTCCCCTTTTGGCTAGATGCCGCATCCGATATTTCTATCTGCGCCTTTCTCAAGCACCTCCCTGCTATCCACCTCCCTAAGCTCGTCCTCAACTTCTTTCTCTTTAAATAACTGTCTTTTTGTTGTATCACGGGCTACTGGAGTGGCAGTTCTTCTCTCATATTCCACAAGAGCATTCCTACTTGCTTTCGGACTGGCTTCATCTATCATTCTCTGAAGCTCATCCCTGGTGATTTTGATGATCTGATCCTCTTGCCTTCAAGGGGTATCATGTTGATTCCCCGACGTTTGCTCTCTCCTAGATGGTCCTTCGTTCTCGAACTAAAAGTGATCTTCTCAGATATTTCCCACAGACGGCGCCAACTGATCCAGGTCGCTACTTGTGATCACAAAATGAGTATCTCACCTAGCCCCTCTCTAAGCGATCTGGTAAGCTCTCCAGACTAAGTATCCCTGAGAAGAAACAAGCATGTTAGGCTAGCCGAGAGTGTCCCCGAGGAAGACCCTCCGATGCTTAAGTCAGATACAGGTTCAGATGGTAAACTGGCAATCTGATATAACAGTGTGGTCGAATGTAACTTGAATAACTTACCATAAATGCTATGGGGTAGGTGTATTTATAAGACCAAATGTACGTACCTGCCTGGTCCACGTGGCACCATCTCAAAGCATGAGTTGTCTCCTCATGAAGGGTCTAGATCTTGGACACCTAGCATCGGGTATGGTCCGGGTCGGGTTGCGTAGCCTGACCCGACTAGCCAGTGCGTGGGTTGCTAGGTATTTTAGTGATTTTTGCCCTTTTTCAGGGCTATCTGTGTCTTTTTACAATATTTAGGTTGCACCTCCATCACCCTATAATAGGTTATAATATTTATAATCAATATATTGAGAATATCGTAAATTTTGAATAATATTAAATAATATTGATACCTTTTTCCACCAATCTTTTAATATTTCATTTATATTGAAATTCCAGCCTCCGTTCCTTTTTCGTCTAAATAACTAGACATTACAAGTTGGTTGGTATATATCTAATTTATCAATTAACTCATAAGAGTTTATTTTATTAAACTTATATTTTTATAACTACCGTTCTCTATAACATCTCTAAATTAAATTATTAAAAAACCTCATATTCCTTTAAAATAAATATAATATTTCTCAAATACAATTTCCTAATATTTCTCAAATATAAATTTTCTAATATTTTCATTAATTCCTTCAAATTCTTTACTATTATAATATAATCAATTAAGCACCAATATGTATAATTAGTATTTGTTAATAAACCCCACTAGTTTGAGTAAATTCATTATAACAACGGCTAAATCTAATAGATTAAATAATTCTCATTTATTAACTATAATGCCTCGTTCCAATTAAATATTTGCCTGGTCATTAATTTATAGGGTTAATTACATTTAGACCCCCTCTAAAAATGCATAATTACACTTTCCCCTAAAGAAGTTTTGAAATTACATTTACAACCCCTCTAAAAAATTCTTTGTTTATACCTGACCTCCATTCGTTAAAGTTTGGGCGAAAAATGTTCATTTCAACAAAATAATTACATAAATTTTCAATTTTACCTCTCATTTAACATTCTCGTGTAATAATTTTGTACTTATAAGGAAAAAATATAATAATATTGGCCTCACTCCATACATATACGTTACACTTATCCTCTTATAAGTACAAAAATATACATGAGAATGTTAAATGATGGGCAAAATTGAAAATTTGTGTAATTATTTTTGTTGACGTGAACATTTTTCGTCCAAACTCTAACAGATGGGGGTGAGGTGTAAACAGAGAATTTTCAGAGGGGTGTAAATGTAATTTCAAAACTTTTTTGGGGGAAAGTGTAATTATACATTCTCAGAGGGGGTGTAAGTGTAATTAACCCTTAATTTATATAAAACACTCGAATTCATTAAACTTTTCGATTAAATAGTAAATTAGATAGTACAAATCATATTTAATAAATTCACTAATCAAATAATATAATTATATAAATTAATAATAATTTTAAAAGTAAATTCATACCTGTTAATCGCCGAACCCTCGTGTGTGTGTGTGTGTTTTGGTTATAAATATATACTAATATATGATATATATATATATATATCTATGTATAAGTGAGGCAGTGGCCAACGGCAAAATGCTGATTCTCCCTTTTCTTATATTTTATTTTGTTAAATATTAAATTTTTATCAAAAATTTCCATTACATCTTCCCTAATTTTCTTAATTAATATAACTTGCGCCCAAATATTATGTATAGCTGCAATTTACTCCATTAAAGTTTTAATATGATCAAAATATGAATCTATAATCTATTAACTATTTTACTAAATTTCTTAATATTTACCAATTAATCCCACAATTTTGTAGAAAGATTCGTGGATGTTACATTTATAAATTAGTGATTGTCTATCTATTCTGATGCCCCCTCAAATCCACCGGGCTACCTCAAGAGCTAGGAGTAGGCTTCCAGGCCGGGCAGCCCAGCAGCCCAGGGCCACCAAGCCCAAACATTAAGGTTTTTTATGCATAAAACCCAGTTTTGAACACTAATCTGGCAGGCCCACGAAAAAGGCTCGTACAACAAGCCTAGTCATCAAACAGCTTGAATTCCATGTCGCAACGCTAGCCAACACCTAAAGGGGTTAGCACTCTGATGCTTAAGTCAGTAATGTTGGACTTGAAAATAAATAAAGAACACTTGAAGGGGATGTGAATCTCATCCAGATCCCTAGTAGATTGGCCAGAATTCGGATGTTTGTCAGCTGGTAACATCATTCCCGAAAAATCTGGCAGATGTGGCAAGGTAAACTTAAATGGATATATCTTCACTAATTCAACTCCAATTCATGCGAGGTTTGTTCGGTTAAGAAGCTGACTCTTCAGGCTTTCAAATGGTATATGGTACTTAACAAATCTTTGTTAGAATACGTGACCATGTAGCCAATATTGGTCGGAAAATGTAACCTATGTCTAGACAATTTCAGTGTGTTTTGATAAATTATTTATGAATAAAGAAGTAAAATTCATATGGCATTACTTTGTTTGCGTTCACTTCTGCTTGCTTTTTACATATCTGTTCGCTACGCAAACAAAACCCACGGACTGAGAATCTATTTCGGGGACTGGGACTACGTTTGGAGGTAGGTCCATGAAATCAGTCTTGCCGAATCAGTCCGAAAATCTCCAAGTCAAGGAATCTCGAAATGGGTATCGAGATTCCATTTGAGACTTGCACTAAGCATCTGCTGTCGTGTTTCATCGACGGGTGACGAAGGTCGTTTAAGCGGTGTTAGTGGGTTAGCCTGCCAGGAAGCAGCTGACTGAGGTGACTCGCGGGAACCGTCTTACGGAGGACCTTGAGTGTGGTCAGCAAGGTATGATGTGTATTCCCGGTTCCAAACGGTACAGGTCAAGTCCTTTGACTTGAGGAACTGCTAAGTTTACCTGTATGTCCGGTCTGTATCTTAGATATGGTGAGAGATTGCCAAGAAGCACTTGAGTAGTTATAAGCCATGTCTGGTGCAGCTCTGGTATACAGAGTGACAGTAGTTTCCAAGAAAGGATCTGTCTCCTGTCAAAAGGCATTGACAGTTGAGTCTCACGTATGCTCTGTGTCTTGTCCCTAAAATCTGTGGCCACAGTAACTGAACAGAAGGGAAGGATTCCCTTGCGGCGTTTGGTAAGGACAGACCGGGACTTAGGTCCAAAATGGGTACCTGCATTTTCTGTGCTCTAGACCCTAAGTGATGAGACCGTAGACAGAAGGACAAGTATACTGTTAGAACCTAAATGTTCATCCCTGAATATTTCACCTAGTCTCTAGTGCCATGGACCGTTGCTAGATGGCCACCCATGGTAACGGACGGATTCTAGGAATCCGACCAAGTCTAGCTGAAAGGTGAACCTAAAGAGTCACACACTATCCACACACACATTTAGTATTTAATTTAGAATTAAATATTGGAGAATAGGAATGATTAAATTGGATTTAATCGGGTCCTTTATTTTCTTGGAGAATTAATTCCTTCTATTTGATAAAAGTAATTATATTAATTAGATTTATTAAGGGAATTTATTTAATGGGCTTAAAATAAATATTTATATTTATTTGGCCTCTTGGAATATTTAAAACTCCATTAAATAAAATCAACGGGTGAGATGGAAAGGAGAGATGGATGGCTAGGATTGGTTTGACTTGGTCAAATGCTACTTTGACTAGGACTTTGACTAGGTCATAATCCTAGTCAAAATAGAGTTCTTAGAGTTGGAGTTTGAAGAGGATTAAACTCCTCCTCTATATAAACCCCTAGCCTCCTACAATTAGAGGATGATGATTCTTGAAAACACACACACAACACACACTCTCTCCTCCACTCTCGTCCGCCCCTCTCTCTCTCTCTCACCAAGAAAATATTATTTTTTCTTGTTCTTTTGTTCTTGGAACAATTGAACTAAGGAAGATCGATCCCGTTAATTCATAACGCGTGGTTGATCTATCCTCTCCAAAATAATACTTGTTCGTTGCTAGCACAACGTACAAGAATACGTGGGTGGATCGTGTGTCACGATTTAGAGGATCTCAAGAACGAGGTCTTGGTGCAAAACGGGGAACAACGCGAGTAGCCGTTGAAGACGAAAACGAGAACGGGTAGGTCTCGTTTTAAGATTTTTGTCCCTCTTTATTTTTCAATCCTATGGCCTCCATGATTATTGTATGTTGCTTATGTCATGAGATACACCGAACACCCGGGAATCTCAAGGGCACACCCCTTGAGCGTGTTCTTTACTTTCTATTAAAGCATGTTTTAATTCCGCAATTTTATTTTATACCGCGCTTCCGCATTCGCGCTATTTTCCCAGGACGATCCACAATCTTTCAATCTTCTCCAAAATCGAGTTCTACACTGGATATAAAAGGGGACACACTGTGCAGTCATTTGGCAACTTCAACTTCATCATCTCACAAGTTCACTACTTTGAAAACTCTTAAGTAACACTTATCTTATCTCTTAACACACGAATTTCTCTCCAATTTTCAGACTATTCACACACCAATTATCACACTGTCACCATTATTCACATCCCCTTCAAGTGTTCTTTATTTATTTTCAAGTCCAAACGGGCAGGGAGCCCGCGCGCGCACGTCACGGCCAGCGTGCAGGCAGTTTGCGCCCCGGTCGCGCGGCCAGGGTGGCCGCGCGCAGGCACGCGCGCACGCAGACAAGGGTGTCTGCGCGCGCGCACGGATGCGGGCAGAGAGTCCGCGCGCGGACGGACACCAGGCAGCGCCGCCAGGCGCGCGCGCACACAGACGGAGGTGTCTGCGCGCGCACTGCGCAAGCGCAGGTACGCGGCTGGCGACTAGCAGGCCAGCACGCGCGCGAGGCAGGGGAGCCTGCGTGCGCGACGGCGACCAGGCGCGCGCGCACGCAGGTAGGGGCCTGCACGCGCAGGGGCGACAGGCTGGGCTTGCTGCCCTCCGCGCACGCCGGCAGACTGCTACCGGTTGCGGCGGCCGGTGCTGCTAGGGTTTTAAACCCTAGTATTATTTTTATTTTATTTTTTAGTTTTTTAATTTTTAATTAAATTCTGAAAATTCATTTTTTGGTTCAATTTTGCCTAAATTTCCAAGACATTATTTTGGGAGTAAAATGTACTGGATTTGGAAATTCGGGGATATTTTACTTAAAAATAATGAGGAAGGGATTTCCTAAAACGAGAAAATATTGTTACCAACAATTATGCTATATGTTCACACGTTACCCACTTGGTTATTTATTTTTATAATGGATAATTATGATTGGATATCATGAATTATTGGTATGTTATAATTATGTGATTAGATCATGTGATTATGTGTGTTGGATGGAAAAAGGATGATCACGAGCCCTAGACCGAATGTATGGTTTAATTTTCTGTTGGGCCTGTGTGCCTCTTTTATTATTTTCTCCCCTTCTCTTTCTAGTTGCCTTGGAATAATAAGGCATTCTATCTCCCTCCTTATGTACTCCCCCCGAGTTTTCGTTGGGGTTTCTATTTTTTAATATGTGATGAAAGTAGAATAGGAGTGAGGTTTTATTTTATGTAATTGATGGAGAAGGAGATAGGTCCACATGGAGAGCCCGGACTGGAGGTTCCAAGGCGTTTCCATGAAGTGAAGAAAGATAAAAGAGACCAAGGCCCATCAGAATGATGATTGGGTTACTATTAATGTAATAGTATAGGACCAACCCTAGATTGACCATAGATCCACTGTGGGCTCAGTGGATCGCATAGGATTCGAGCTCGTGATCATCCAACAGGGTCGTGCTAGGCTTTAATTTTGCATGTGGTTATTATGATGGATGAATGGTGCTTTATTTATCATATAATTGCTGTGAATGGATTTACTTACGCATTATGGATGAATGTGGATGTTTTATATTATGAGATCTTGGTCATTTGCTACTCTCACATTGGTTGGACCAAAGTTTAAATATTAGGCCCTAGACAAAATGAACATGAACTCTAGGAGTTTGTTCATGCCTTCCAATCCATGGCATAGTGAGGAAGCTGTTTTAGGTCAATAGCGTGGTCTCACGAGTCGTGGCACGTTATTGTACTTAAAAGAAGCTGCACTATGTCATGAACGAAACAGGCTGCTGTTACCTGTCTCACGAGTCGTGGGGGTAGCAGTGGGTCTGTGGCTCGGTCGATTGGATTGGGTCTAACGCCCGATTAGCATGATTCGCTTGGAGTCCTCGGGATCATGTGAAAGGGTGAGGCAATAATCTTGGGAATCTCGTGGAACGAGAATAGTATGGTATACCTCCACAGGATCTTTTCCATGCGAATCGTAAAAGCGGGGTATGGGAAAATCGCTGTGGATCCCAAGCCCACTAGGAAAGGATTTCCCAAAAATCACGTTTGAGAGTACCGTGTTTTCGTATAAATAGTGGGAGG
This sequence comes from Sesamum alatum, assembly GCA_034509735.1. Taxonomy (NCBI): domain Eukaryota; kingdom Viridiplantae; phylum Streptophyta; class Magnoliopsida; order Lamiales; family Pedaliaceae; genus Sesamum; species Sesamum alatum. The sequence goes on from JACGWO010000008.1 coordinate 27,607,348, forward strand.
ATTAAATGACTAAAGTCCAAGCATTTAATTATTTTTATCAAACCACCGTCTTTATTTTCTGTTGATCGCGTACTGTTTTTAAAATGTAGATTTTAAAAATGTCTAAGAACCCACTTTCAACCATTCTTGAGACAAACAAATTCAATGGAACCAATTACAACGACTGGTTGCACAATCTCAGGATAGTCCTGGATTATGAGAACCAAGGCTACGTCATGGACGAGCCTCTCCCTTGGACCTTACCGGAAGGATCCACGCCAGAAGAACGTGAGACGTTCGAGACTTGGCATAAGGATAACCAGAAGGTCCGTAGCGTCATACTTGCTTCAGTGACGAATGAAATTCAGAAGCAATATGAAAGGCTAGACAATGTCCCTTCCATTATGGCTCGCCTTAAGGATTGCTATGCAGTCCCGGACCGGCATACTAGGTATGTCGCGACCAAGGCGTTCTTTGGAACTAAAATGACAGAAGGATCCTCTGTACAAGAGCACGGGGTTAAAATGCTTACCTTGGTGGAAAAGCTCGAGGACCTAAAGGCAGGTCTCGATAATGAAACGTACATAGATGTGATCCTTCAGTCACTCCCACCCTCCTTCGACCAATTTATCGTCAACTATAACATGAACGCACTTGAGAAGGGCATTCATGAGTTGATTAATATGTTGGTGCAATACGAGGCAACGACTAAGAAGTCCACGCCTTCAGTATTGTTTGGAGGTGCTTTGACTTCCAAGACGAAAGGCAAGGGTGCCGGACGTTGGAAAAAGAAGAAAGGGAAGGGAAAGGCCGTCAAAGCAGCTACGAACGCTAAGAGTGTTCCCATTGCCAAAGCGGGGAAAGGCAAAGGAAAGGGAAAGGTTTTCTCCAAGCAACATTCAAAGGCATATGACATATGTATCAATTGCCGTGAGAAAGGGCATTGGAAGAGAGAGTGCCCCAAACTCTTCTTGAACCAAGGTATTTTTGTGATTGAGGTTAACATGGTCACTAATTCTGCCTCTTGGGTATTAGATACCGGCTGTGGAGCTCACATTTGCAAAGACTTGCAGGTGCTGAAAAGAAGCAGAAAACTGGGTAGCGGGGACTTGATCCTAAAGTTTGGGAATGGCAAGGCCATCTCGGCAGAAGCAGTAGGATCCGCCACTCTAGTGATTAGTGATAGCATTAGCATAGAATTAGAGCAAGTTTATTTTGTACCTAGTATGATTAAAAACATCATTTCCATTCCATTGTTGGACAATAGTGGTTATGAGTTTAGAATCAATAAAAAATTGCTTTTATTTGATGAGGTGTGGAATTGCTCATCTGCTTGGTACATTAAATAACGGGCTCTATATCTTGCAACAAACAAACTTCGTTCTTAACGCTCAACACAAACGTAAATTAGATAATAACGGGAACGCACGACTGTGGCACGCTAGGCTAGGTCACATATCCCAAGATAGGATGAAAAAGTTGGCAGACTCAAAGAGCCTAGAGGTAGGGGACTTGAGTGAGTTACCAACTTGTGAATCTTGTCTAAGGGAGAAAATGACCAAGAAGCCATTTGTAGGACAAAGCAGGCTTGCCACAGGTCTGTTGGACTTGGTCCATACAGACGTATGTGGACCACTAAGGACGCAGGCCCGAGGTGGATTCTCCTACTTCATAATCTTTACCGATGATCATTCATGGTATGGTTATGTTTACCTAATGAGGTACAAGTCTGAAGCTCTTGAGAGGTTTAAAGAATTCAGACTTGAAGTGGAGAACCAAACCAACTGCAAAATTAAAGTCCTACGGTCAGACCGAGGCGGTGAATACCTTAGTACCGAGTTCCTAGATTATCTAAAAGAACATGGTAAAATATTAGAATGGACACCTTCCGGAACACCACAATTGAATGGTGTCTCTGAAAGGAGGAATTGAACCCTGTTGGACATGGTTCGGTCCATGATGAGTTTTACCAAATTGCCCTTATCCTTTTGGGGCTATGCACTAGAAACGGTGGCCAAGTTACTGAATTTGGCGCCTACTAGTGCATTGACCCAAACGCCATATGAGATATGGCACGGCAAGCCTGCATCCTACAACTACTTGAAAGTGTGGGGTAGCCCCGCATACGTCAAGAGGTTAGTGGGGGATAAGCTAGAATCTAGGTCTAGCTTATGCAATTTCGTTGGATACCCTAAAGAAACTGCGGGTTATTACTTTTATAACCCCTTGGAACAAAAGGTATTTGTTTCAAGGAATGCAGTATTCTTGGAACAAGGCTTCCCAGAGGATGTCCAACCTGATGAGCTGATCCTTGAGGAATCAAGCGATGGAATCCAGCCATCAGAGCTAGCCGCGGAACCCTCACTTAGAGGATTCAGGATAGACACCCGAAGGGCTGACCAACCTCGAGGAGTCCAACATGCTAGGCATAAAGGACAGCCTCAGGAACAGCCAGCCCCGGTCCCTGAACCGCCGGCTCTGATACAGTCAGCGCCCAAAGTCACCACTGACGTTCCCATTCTCCGTAGGTCTACTAGAGAGTCCAGACCTCCAGTGAGGTACGGCTTTCTAAGTGCGACCGGTCTTTTGGATAACGATCTTAAGACTTATGGAGAAGCGATGTCTGACATCGACTCCGGAAAATGGCTTGAGGCCATGAAAACCGAAATGGACTCCATGAATGAGAACCAAGTCTGGAGACTTGTAGATCCACCGAAAGGTGTTAAGCCAGTGGGCTGTAAGTGGGTCTACAAGCGCAAACTTGGGTTGATGGATAAGTCACAACCTTTAAGGATAGGCTTGTAGCTAAGGGATACACTCAACGACCCGAGGTCGATTTTGAGGATACCTACTCGCCAGTAGCCATGGCTAAGTCCATTCGGATCCTGCTCGCCATAGCAGCATGGTATGACTATGAGATATGGAAGATGGACGTGAAAACGGCCTTCCTCAACGGTTTCGTTGAAGAAGAGATCTATATGGATCAGCCGGAGGGTTTCACGTTCACTGGAGAAGAACAGAAGGTCTGTCGTCTCCAGAAGTCCATCTATGGCCTCAAACAAGCCTCCCGAAGTTGGAATATTCGCTTTGATGAAGTAATACGGGGATATGACTTCATCAAAAACGAATCTGACCCTTGTGTATACAAGAAGGTTAGTGGGAGCTCAATAGTGTTCCTACTGGTTTATGTGGATGACATTCTACTCATTGGTAATGACGTAAGAATGTTAGGAGACACAAAAGCATGGTTGTCAACCCAGTTTTCCATGAAGGACTTGGGTGAAGCCTCCTACATCCTAGGCATCCAGATTGTCAGGGACAGATCTAAAAGGATATTAGGGCTCACCCAAAACTTGTATATGGAGAAAGTCCTAAAGAGATATCGAATGGACAACTCCAAACGAGGATTCCTTCCCATGAGGCATGGAATCAAGTTGTCCAAGAAACAGTCCCCACAGACTAATGAGGAACTTGAAAGGATGAAAGTCATCCCCTATGCTTCTGCCGTAGGTAGCATCCAATATGCGGTCCACTGCACTAGGCCTGACATTGCGTACGCTATGAGCGTGACAAGCAGATATCAGTCTTGTGCAGGAGAGGCACATTGGAATGCAGTTAAGGGCATCCTTAAGTACCTAAGGAGGACTAAGAAAATGTTCTTAGTCTATGGCAATGGAGACCTGATCCTGGAATGCTTTAGTGACGCTAGCTTCCAGTCTGATGACGATGATGCCAAGTCTCAATCGGGTTATGTATTCAAGCTCAATGGAGGGGTAGTGGCTTGGAAAAGTTCCAAGCAAGCAACCACTGCTGACTCCACCACAGAGGCTGAATACATAGCAGCTTCAGAAGCTGCTAAGGAAGCGGTTTGGATGAGAAACTACATCCAAGAGTTGGGTGTGGTGCCTAGCATCGCCGAGCCTGTTGTCATCTTCAGTGATAACAATGGTGCAATAGCGCAAGCAAAGGAACCGAGATCTCATCACCGTTCCAAACACATTCTTAGATGCTACCATCTTCTTAGAGAAATGGTAGGAAGAGGTGACGTTCGGATGGACCGAGTCAACTCAGCCGACAACACAGCAGATCCGTTGACAAAGCCTATGTCGCAGAGCGCTCATACGCAACATCTTGAGAAGATGGGGATTAGACATATGGGCGATTGGCTTTAAAGGTCAAGTGGGAGATTGTTAGAATAGGTGACCATGTAGCCAATCTTGGCCGAAAATGTAACCTATGTCTAGACAATTTCAGTGTGTTTTGATAAATCATTTATGAATAAAGAAGTGAAATTCATATGGCATTACTTTGTTTGCGTTCACTTCTACTTGCTTTTTACATACTGTTCGCTACCCACGGATTGAGAATCTATTTCGGGGACTGGGACTACGCTTGGAGGTAGGTCCATGAAATCAGTCTTGCCGAATCAGTCCAGATATCTCCAAGTCAAGGGATCTCGAAAATGGGTATCGAGATTCCCTTTGAAACTTGCACTAAGCATCTGCTGTCGTGTTTCATCGACGGGTGACGAAGGTCGTCTAAGCAGTGTTAGTGGGATAGCCTGCTAGGAAGCAGTTGACTGAGGTGACTCGCGGGAACCGTCTTACGGAGGACCTTGAGTGTGGTCAGCAAGGTATGACGTGTATTCCCGGTTCCAAACGGCACAGGTCAAGTCCTTTGACTTGAGGAACTGCTGAGTTTACCTGTATGTCAGGTCTGTATCTTAGATATGGTGAGAGATTGCCAAGAAGCACTTGAGTAGTCATAAGCCATGTCTAGTGCAGCTCTGGTATACAGAGTGCAAGTAGTTTTCAAGAAAGGATCTGTCTCCTGTCAAAAGGCATTGACAGTTGAGTCTCACGTATGCTCTGTGTCTTGTCCCTAAAATCTGTGGCCACAGTAACTGAACAGAAGGGAAGGATTCCCTTGCGGCGTTTAGTAAGGACAGACCGAGACTTAGGTCCAAAATAGGTACCTGCATTTTCCGTGCCCTAGACCCTAAGTGGTGAGACCGTAGACAGAAGGACAAGTCTACTGTTAGAACCTGAATGTTCATCCCCGAATATTTCACCTAGTCTCTAGTGCCATGGACCGTTGCTAGATGGCCACCCATGGTAACGGATGGATTCTAGGAATCCGACCAAGTCTAGCTGAAAGGTGAACCTAAAGAGTCACACACTATCCACACACACATTTAGTATTTAATTTAGAATTAAATATTGGAGAATAGGAATGATTAAATTGGATTTAATCGGGTCCTTTATTTTCTTAGAGAATTAATTCCTTCTATTTGATAAAAGGAATTATATTAATTAGATTTATTAAGGGAATTTATTTAATGGGCTTAAAATAAATATTTATATTTATTTGGCCTCTTGAAATATTTAAATAGGTTTTAAATATTCCATTAAATAAAATCAACGGTTGAGATGGAAAGGAGAGATGGATGGCTAGGATTGTTTGACTTGGTCAAATCTACTTTGACTGGGACTTTGACTAGGTCAAAATCCTAGTCAAAATAGAGTTCTTAGAGTTGGAGTTTGAAGAGGATTAAACTCCTCCTCTATATAAACCCCTAGCCTCCTACAATTAGAGGATGATGATTCTTGAAAACACACACACAACACACACTCTCTCCTCTCCTCTCTCGTCTGCCCCTCTCTCTCTCTCACCAAGAAAATATTATTTTTTCTTGTTCTTTTGTTCTTGGAACAATTGAACCAAGGAAGATCGATCCCGTTAATTCATAACGCGTGGTTGATCTACCCTCTCCAAAATAATACTTGTTTGTTGCTAGCACGACGTGCAAGAATACGTGGGTGGATCGTGTGTCACGATTTGGAGGATCTCAAGAACGAGGTCTTGGTGCAAAATGGGGAACAACGCGAGTAGCCGTTGAAGACAAAAACGACAATGGGTAGGTCGCGTTTTAAGATTTTCGTCCCTCTTTATTTTTCAATCCTATGGCCTCCATGATTATTGTATGTTGTTTATGTCATGAGATACACCGAACACCCGGGAATCTCAAGGGCACACCCCTTGAGCGTGTTCTTTAATTTCTATTAAAGCATGTTTTAATTCCGCAATTTTATTTTATACCGCGCTTCCGCATTCGCGCTATTTTCCCGGGACGATCCACAATCTTTCAATCTTCTCCAAAATCGAGTTCAACACTGGATATAAAAGGGACACACTGTGCAGTCATTTGCCAACTTCAACTTCATCATCTCACAAGTTCACTACTTTGAGAACTCTCAAGTAACACTTATCTTATCTCTTAACACACGAATTTCTCTCCAATTTTCAGACTATTCACACACCAATTATCACACTTTCACCATTATTCACATCCCCTTCAAGTGTTCTTTAGTTATTTTCAAGTCCAACATTACTGACTTAAGCATCAGAGTGCTAACCCCTCTCTGCAGGTTAGTCTCCCCTTCAATCTTCGGACTTTTAAGAAGATCCCTTGACATTTTGTGGTGCTCCTGGACTCCGGTACGCATCATTGGCGCCGTCTGTGGAACACTTGAGTTTTGACGTGAGAAATCGTTGATTCTGATAACCTTGGATCCTTCTCGGGAGAGGCCTCCCTCCCTGTCGCAGTAGGACCCACCGTCCTACCTGCTGAACAGATGAGGAGCGCGGCTTGCGCTCTCCTCCGGCTAGTGACCCTGCTCCAAGTAGTGACCCCCGAGCTGTTGAGTGCCTCGCTCTGGCTACGACCCTCCCTACGCCCGCTGGTGTACCACCTGCTCAGGCAGTCATCCATTCTCCTTCAGTTAGTGTCGCTGCTACCTCGAGTGGAAGTCTACCAGCCCCGGCGCTCAACCCCAATGTTGTACCTGCCATCCTGGATCTGCTCCTGTAGGAGCTCCTCCGCCAGTTCATATTGGAAACTATTCACTCCGCTTATCGTGGTTCCCAAGCAAGTGGCGCAGGTCCCTCTTCCCAACAGGAGCGAGGAGTGAGGAGAAACTCCAGGAAGTTAACCGATGGACGAATAGGTCCCCGCTGGACAACAACAGGATAGATCTCTCCCCACTGGCTCTGCCAACAAGGAGATAGCCCTCTTTCAACCTCCTGAAATTTGCAGGCCCTCAGGAAGGAGATGGTCGAGCTGCACCAACAGGTAGCCAAAGACACTTTGCCAGCGGTTTGCGGCATCCCGTTCAGCGAGGACATCATGGTCGAATAGCTCCCTGCTCATTTTCGAGTACCTTCCCATCTACCTGCCTACAGTGGTACTACTGATCCGGCTGAGCATATGTGTAAGTTTGAAAATGCAGCCCTGCTGCACAGGTATACCGATGGCATTAAATGTCGTGTTTTTCTTACCACACTAACTGATTCTGCTCAACAATGGTTCGATCAGCTTTCAGCTGGATCAGTTAGACCTTTTGCAGAATTTAGCTCCCTCTTCCTACGTTGGTTTGCTAGCAACAGGAAATACCGAAAGTCGACTTTCAGCCTTTTTGGAGTCAAGCAGGAAGAAAAGGAGACATTGAGAGCCTACATACAACGTTTCAACAATGCCATCCTGGAGGTCCCTACAGCCCACCAGGAGGTGTGGATCAGTGCACTCACCTAAGGCATCTGTGTGGGACCACTTTTCGAATCCCTGGCCAAGAAACCTGCAGCCAACTTTCAGGATGTGCTAGCTCGTGCGGAGAAATACATAAATCTTGAGGATGCCCAGCTGGTCAGGAAGGGGGATGGAAAGGAGCGGAAGAAGGAAAGTGAGTCCTCCTCCATTCGATGAAGCAGGGGAGAACCCCGGGGGTAGTTCAACCCTCTCAACCCGAGGATTGAGCACTTCACCCCGTTGATCACTAGCCCAGTACGGATGCTGATGGCCATAGATCGCCACCCTACCTTACAATGGCCCAAAGGCTCTGAGGAGGGCCCTCAACAGCCTAAGTCTAAATATTTCTGCAGGTACCACGGGGAATATGGACACGACACCAACAAGTGCAGTCAGCTAAGACATGAAATACAATTGCTCATCCAAGCCGGCTACCTGAAGGACTATGTCAACAAGGATCAATGCCGTGAACAAAAGGAGGAGCGCCCCTACCATCGCAGCTCCCGCAGCAGTGAGGAGCAGGTCACTGATCCTCCTAGGAGGGAGCCCAGAAGGGAAAAATTCCCGACTGAGGAGCGAAGCCAGAAAAACATCCCTGCCAAGGGGATAATTCACATGATAGCAAAAGGACCTACTGATGGAGACTCCAGCAAAGCTCGGCGTGCCCACGCTCGTGCCGCCACAGCAGTAATAGAACTTGACCACAAATCACCAACAGGAGATCCTATGATCTATTTCGGACCTGTTAATATACAGGGAGTTCATCTATCTCATAACGATGCACTGGTTATTTCTGCTACTCTTTCAACGTATTTTTGTGGATTCTTGTAGTTCTGTGGATATCCTCTTCTACGAGGTCTACCGACGAATGGAGCTTGGGGATATCCTGCTAGAGCCAGTAGACACTTCACTGTACGGTTTTGCAGGGGAGGTTGTGCATCCCATGGGATAGATCTTGCACCCCCTATCCTTGGGGGTAGAACCCAACCGAAGGACCAAAATGATCCATTTCCTCATAGTGGACATGCCCTCAGCTTACAACATCATTTTAGGGCACCCCGCCTTAAACGCCTTCCAAGCTGTTTTCTCCACCTATCACATTAAGCTAAAATTCCTACCGGAGCAGGGGTAGGAGAAGTCACTGGTGACTAGTACACTGCCTGGAAATGCTATGTCGAGTCCGTGAAAGGGAGCAGCAGGAAAGACATGGAGCTAGATCTCCCCCCACCTAGCAGGGAGAAAGGGAAACGACCTATGCAGCATGATGAGCAGGGAAACAAGATTCCTGCTTTAGTCCAACCCGCTAAGGAGTTGCTGAGTATTCAGCTAGTACCTTGAGAGCCCGACAAAACCACCAGGATTGGCTCTCAATTAAGGCCCGAGGTGGCTGGGCAGCTAACCGCCTTTTTGCAGGAGAATGTGGATGCTTTCGCTTGGACAACCCGAGACCTAGTGGGCATTGACCCCAGCATTGCAATGCACAGCCTGAACTTGGACCCGACCTTCTCTTCTGTGAAGCAGAAGAAGAAACATTTTGTTCTTGAAAAGGATAAGGTTATCCAGGAAGAGGTAAACAAGCTCCTTGATGCTGGGCACATCAAGGAGATTCAATTCCCCCAGTGGTTGTCCAATGTGGTGCTTTTCCCCAAGCCAGCTAATAAGTGGCGCATGTGCGTCGATTTTCGTGATGTGAATAAAGCATGTCCTAAGGATTTCTATCCTTTGCCTCATATAGACCAGCTGGTGGATTCCACCTCTGGTCATGAACTGCTAAGTCTAATGGATGCCTCGTAGGGTTACCACCAGATTATGCTTAACCTCGTTGACCAGAAGTGAGTAAGCTTCATCATGTCAGGGGGGACATATTATTACATTGTCATGCTTTTGGGCTAAAAAATGCAGGTGCCACGTACCAGCGCTTGGTGGACTGTATGTTTCGAGAGCAGCTCGGACGCAATATGGAGGTGTACATAGACGACATGCTGGTGAAAAGCCGGCAGGATGATCAGCACATGACGGATCCTGCAGAAACCTTCAACATTCTCACGAAGTATCACATGAAGCTAAACCCGGCCAAATGCGCGTTCGGTGTTCGAAATGGCCGATTCCTCGGCTACATGGTGCAGAGAAGGGCATTAAGGTCAACCAAGATAAAATACGAGCAATCCAAGATATGAGACCTCCTGCCAACCTCAACGAAGTACAGAAACTTGCTGGCTGCATTGCTGCCCTCAGCAGGTTCATATCTCACTCCGCTGACCGCAACTTTCCCTTCTTCAAAGCCCTGAGGAAAGCTAAAGACTTTGCATGGACGAAGCTTGTCAGCAAGACTTCTTGGATCTAAAGGCGTACCTTGCCAAGCTACCTCTGTTCACCAAACCCTCACTAGGGGAGACATTGTACTTGTCCCTCACTGCAGGACAACACGTTGTAAGTTCTATGCTCATCAAGGAGGAGGACGGAGTACAGAAGCCTATATACTACGTCAGTAAGGTCTTGCATGGTGCTGAACAGCGCTACCCGGAGGTAGAAAAATTGGCATTTGTCCTGTTAACAACTGCTAAAAAATTACGCCCTTACTTTCTATCTCATTCCATAACTGTGCGCACTAACACCCCCTTGGAACTACACTGGGGAAAGCGGAGACTTCTGGCAGGATGATCAAATAGGTTGTTGATCTCAGCGTATATGATATCTCATACCAACCTAGAACGACTATCAAAGCAGAGGGCCTTTGCTGATTTCATTACTGAAACAGCGCTGGCTGAAGACTAGGAAGGAACGTGGCTACTCCATGTGGATGGTTCCTCCACCTGTACGGGCAGCGAGCAGGTATCGTGCTGACTAGCCCAGAAGGAGATGAGCTAGAATTCGCCCTAAGGTTTGACTTTAGAGCCTCGAACAATGAGGCCGAGTACGAAGCCCTCGTAGCAGGCATCAAGATAGCGTTGGACGCAGGATCAAGGAACGTAGTTGCCTACTTCGACTCCCAGCTGGTAACCAATCAGGTAGGAGGCTCCTACGATGTCAAGGATGACCGCATGAGGGGATATCTTCATGAAATCAGCGACCTCCAGAGCAGGCTGAAAAGCTTCCAGCTTCATCAAATCCCCCGCACTGAAAACACCTAGGTCGATTATCTCGCCTGGCAGGCTGGCTCTCTGGCCGATTGCAACACTCGTACTATTACAGTAAGGACCCTTGCTAAAACTACTCCTGATACTAACGCACATATCTTGCAGATCAACACAAACTGGAGGAAATCCCTCCTCGATTACTTATAGGAAGGAACCCTTCCTGCCAACAAAAACGAAGCAACCCGCTTGAGAAGCCAGGTAGTTAGGTTTACCCTGCTGGGAGGAATCCTCTACAAATGAAGCTTCTCCCAGCCCTACCTCCGATGCCTATCATCGAACAGAGTAGAACACTTCGAGAAATTCATGAAGGAGCTTGTGGGTCCCATATAGGTGGCATGGCCCTTGCAGGAAAAGTTTTTAAAGCCGGATATTTCTAGCCCACTCTCAGAAAGGATGCAATCAGCTGGGTAAGAATGTGTGAGCAGTGCCAAAAGCACGCCCCCTCATCCATATGCCGGCTAAGCACCTGAAAACGCTCTCAGCACCTTGCCCATTCTCCCTGTGGGGAATGGATATAGTAGGTCCTTTCCCAATCGCACAAGGACAACGCAAATTCCTGCTGGTAGCAGTGGACTATTTAAGAAAATGGATTAAAGCAGAACCCCTTGCCAGAATAACAGAAGACAAAGTGATTAAATTCCTGTGGAAGAACATTATTTGTAGGTACGGCTTACCCCGTGTTCGTATTTCTGACAATAGTCGCCAGTTTCAGGGCTGGAGAATTCAAGACTGGTGTGCTGACCTGGGCATCCAACAACGCTTCACTTTCGTAGCATACCCCCTAGGTAACGGGCAGGTAGAAGTTACCAACAGGATCCTGGTGCAAGGTATCAAAACCAAGCTGGAACAAGCAGAAGGGCAGTAGGTAGACGCCCTGCCCAGCGTGGTATGGTCTTACAGGACCACCCCTAAATCTACTACAGGAGAGACTCCTTTCAACTTGATGTACGGCTCAGAGGTAGTAATCCCTGCTGAAGCAGGTATGGAATCCTTCCGAATACAACACTTCGAACAGAAAACAATGATGCCCTACTGCGTACCAACCTAGACCTCGTTGATGAAATTCGAGAGGAAGCTCGAACTCGCATGGAAAGATATAAACAAAGGGTGACCAATGCTTACAACATAAGGGTGAAAAGGAGAGAATTCTAGGTGGGAGACCTTGTACTAAGACGGGTCAGTGCCTCGAAACCAGTAGAAAAGTTGACTCCCAATTGGGAGGGCCCTTACCAACTGAGCCGGATTATCAAATTTAGAGCTTACGAGCTGCAAGATCTTGATGATAGAAAGCTCTCCCGACCTTGGAATGCATATAACCTCAGAAAGTTTTATTCCTGAACACTCTATCCTATGATCATTACATTACTACTTGCTTAAATTGGCACTTACTGCGTAAATAAGAGAATAAATCTTACTCCTTTGCGATACTCTGCTTTGTCAAACAGGTTAACTACTCTACTGGCTTCGAGCCCTGATAAGCCGCCTTGCTGGCGCATCCCTACTGGCTTCGAGCCCTGATAAGCCGCCTTGCTGGTGCACCCCTAATGGCTTCGAGCCCTTATAAGCCGCTTTGCTGGTGCACCCCTACTGGCTTCGAGCCCATATAAGCTGCCCTGCTGGCGCACTCTCACTGGCTTCGAGCACTGATAAGCTGCCCTGCTGGCGCACTGGCTTCGAGCCTTGATAAGCCGCCTTAATGGCGAACCCTTACTAGCTTCGAGCCCTAATAATTCGCCCTACTGGCGCATTCCTACTGGCTGCAGAAGCCCTAATAAGTTGCCCTGGAAGGGCACATCCTTGCTCATTTTATAGACTGAAAGTTTTAATAAATTTCATTCAGTAGACTTATCTAGTTGTGATAGCTCATACATAACAGCATGCATATGCTTACTTACTACTTGGGTAATCCCCTCGCTTGCTGTTTCTAGCACTTGCTTACTGCTCCTTGCGGCAGGTCTTGTTCTGCTTCTGCTGATAAAGCTATCGAGCCAGACCTGGCCTCGCCCTGCTAGCAATAGAAGGCTGTTAACAACCTACCCCATCAGTAGGGGGATCACGCGCAAAAAAAACTACGAGCCAGCATTCAGGCCTGCTACCTTGCTATAACTAGTGCTTTACTACCTAAGTTGGGAACCTCCTAGCAGGTTACATCACTCTTATACTTATGTGTATTTTTTTGAAACGAGACACCTCTTTTTGACAAATTGGTTTATATAAAAAACCGTTCTTGCTTACAATAAATAGTATGCAGTAAATTCCATTCTTTGCTATAAGGCTATAAAGCCTTCTCTATACAAGTATTTACCTGCAGGTGAACATCTAATCTTTTGGGCATACTAAGCCCACACCAACAAATAAACTGGGGCATTCCCAACAAATCATCCACACTAACATGCAGGAAAACAAAGGCATGGCAATGAAGCACAAGACCGAAGAGCAAGAAATATCCATAAAGCATGGAGGGGAAAAGCAAAATTCACAGCATCAAAATGCCAATAAAAAATAGAAAATTATTCAAAAGCCCACACACGGGCACTTGCAAAACCTCACGCAGGAGGTACCAATTGTTCAGCAGAAAAAAATTAAAATTGTTCTCTTGAAAGGGAGCAAATTCAGTTACTAGTAGAAGGGCGCACACTTCCTTCAGCAGGAGGCTCTGATCCCAAGAGGGTTGCATCCTCTACTGCCTGCCCAGTAAGGTTCAAGGACATGGGATCGTCCTCAGCAGGTGGGACCTCTGGTACTGGAGTCAATATTTTGAAAATCAGACCGGAGATAGGACCGAATAAGTTACTAGGTCACTGGGCCACTGGTCCGACTGGTTTGAACCGAATTAAAAAAACTGGTTGACTCGGATCATAATATATATACATATATATAATACTAATAAGTTATATATTAATTTATTCGGCAAAAGGAAGAAAAAAATAAGTTATATATTAATTTAGTCCAGCTTGTCCACAATAAAAATAAATTGTAGTTAGCTAAATGATTAATTATATTTCTTATCATAAGAATTTAATCAACTTATTTAAGTTTTAATTATTTGCAATTTTGGATACTTTTCAAAATACGTGGATTGTACAAGTGTTATATTTTAATATTAACAATTGAAATATTTTTTTGCTACAATATTGAATAGACTACATTAAGTTATAATTTTAGAATAAAAAAATGACAATGGTACTGAAATTGGGCCAAATAGGCGCAACACAAGAAAATGAAAACAAATAAACCTAGTGGAATCAAAAGGGCAGCCGCCGCTGCCTCTGTTGTTGAGTTGCTCTATAGCCTCTGTTGTTAAACTTGAAAACAGAGGTTGCTTGCCTCTGTTTATTTCGAAGCAGGAGGAGGTTCTTGCTGAAAAATAAAATAAAATTTACATACATGAGGATGAATAATCGAACAGGTTTGTTAAAGAAGAAAATCCTTGTCTTCTTCTCTTAATTTTCTCTTTGTCATACTTTTTTTTTAAAAAAATTATGTTTCAAACCGGTTTTCCTCGTGTCGCCGGGTCATCGATTTTTTCTGGTTTTGGCCGGTTTTTGTTGGTCCATTTTGGTTTTTATGAGAGCGGGTTTTTCTATCAAACCGAGACCGGTTGAACCGATCGATCCAGTCCGGGTTTGATTGACTAGAGTAGTTCCATCGTCATCCGGATCTGGAGCTGTGGCCAAGATTGCATTTTGGTCCAAGAAGGAGGCGTCAGCACTGGCTGGTGGATAGCCAGCCGCAACAAACTGTTGAATGCAGGTCTGGAATCCATGATAATAGTACGTTAGAGCTTTCTCCACCAGCATGTTCTGGAACTCTGGGGTTTTTACATATGTAGCCAGGTGACTCCGCCAAATACCCTCCAGCATGTCTTGACCTTCCTCCATTTCGGGATATTGGCGGATCAGCTCCTTCATTTCCCTCTCTGCTTGCAGAACTGTCTGCTCCAAGGCAAACGTGTAAGGCAGAAACTTCCTCTCTCAAATGGTGCAGGCTGGCTGCATCCTCCTGACGAGCTTCATCTCTTTTCAGAATTGTTTTCCTCAGCCTGCGGATGGTCTCGTCTTGTTCTTCCACCCTCTTAAGGGAGCCCTCGAATAAAGGACCTCCCTGCTCCAGCCAGCTAAATAGGCTGCCTCCCAGCACATACGCCTGCAAAACAGAACAGGTTACATCACCTTTTATTACCACTATGCCTTAACATGTTTTTGATACAGACACTTGCCTTGCTGAAGGAAATGGCAAAGAGGTTTAAGGCTCGAGCTCGAGGCAGGTTGTCGGCATATGTCTTGTCCTGGGGAGGCCTGAGCCCCGTCATAAAACTCACCAGCCTGATTGGGCTCCCCCTCATCCAGCAACACAGAATAATCCTCCGGCAGGGTCCAGGCAGGAGAGAGCTTCCTTCGCACCGCCCTCTCATCAGCAGGGCAGGGAGCTCCTGCCCGTGTAGTCGGGCGAGGGGCAGGTGGCGCCAAAGGACCTGACTGGCCCTTAGCCTTCTTGGTGGGGGTAGGGATGGGGTCAGCGAGGCGCTTTCCTTTGGGGTCTCCAGCAGAGACTGGACTAGGAGGAGTAGAGGGAGGGCTCTTGATTAAAGTTCGTCGTACAGAGGGCCCAGCCCCAGGAGACGCCTCCGCCTTATGTTGTAGCAATTTCTGAAACATTCTTCCTGCATGCAAACAGATAGACACCAGCACATGCATTAACATACATTCTTTTCTAAGCGAATCACTGCAGCAAGCGAACAAAAAAAAAAAAAGTAGGCTGCATACCAGCAGCAGGATCCATGTTTGCCACCTTAGGGCTCAGGCCAAATTAGTGGAGAATAGCAGGGTGTAAAATCTTGCGAGGATCAAAAGGGGAGGCATTCAAATGCTCAAGCAGAGCCTGGAAGGCATTAGGCCTATTTCGGGTTGAGTATTTTAACTATTCAGGAGGATTCACAACCCACACCTGAGGAAATCTCCAGGGCTGCAGAGAGGAGACAAAGAAATAGTCCCGTTTCCACTCCTTCATAGAGGACTCGGTAGACAAAAACCGAGCTTCCCCTCAAGAGGTGAAGTAAAAAAGACCAGGGCCTGCTCTCTTCAGCATGAAAAAAGAGTGGAATTGGGTAGTAGAAGGAACCTCTCCTAAGTTTCTTACCAGGATATAAAATCCAGACAACAGACTAAAAGATTTTGCCACTAATTGATTCAGAGGAATATTAAACAATGCGGCCACCTCGCAGAAAAAAGGGGGGATAGGGAATCGGAGGCCTGCCTCCAGTTGGGCAAAATAGAGCACAAAAAGCCAGTTGGAGGAAGATGGGGACGAGCTTCAGAAGCAGGGGCCTGGATCACATAATCACCAAGTATCCCGTACTTATCCCCGACTCCTACTAACTCCATTTAAGTCAGCCTCGACCTAAAGATACGAAAAGCGGCGGCCCCGGTCGAAACCAGAAAGTCCTCCATCCTTTTCCTGTCCCCTTCCTATTTGGTATTTCGCTCCTCCTCACTCTCACCCCCATGATGGGAGGCAAAGTCAGAAGGCGTTGGATTATCACCCCCCCCCCCCCATCAGAAGGCTCCAACAGATCAATCTGGACATCTTCTATGATGTCCCAATCTATACTACCAGTTGACATGACTACCAAACAGAGGAAGCAGTAGGGCGTACCTAGTTTCAAAGCAGGGGGAAGCAAGGAATGCAAGGAAAGCTCTAGAGAATCTCGAAACTTGCGGGCGAAAAAATCGATTTCAAAAAATATTCTTGCAAACAAAAAAAGAAAGAGAGAAAAATTCGCATGGAAGAAGGGAAAAGACTTACTCGAATGGAGGCAGGATGTTGGAGAAGGTAACTTCCCCAAGAAAAGGGTTTTATATCCTGGCAGACGAAGAGTCCTGTCCGCACAAGGCTCGGTCTCACTCCTCCTCGCGTGACAGACACACCCCAATCACGAAATGCGTGCACAAATACGCGCGGTAAAAACTCTCCCTCTTCCCTTTTATAGTAATGATTGTCCTGTTAAATCTTCTCTGCATATAAGTTCAAAATCAAATCAAAATCCACGTAGTGCTGTGCGGGTAAACTTCAGCAAGAAGCACACAACACAGTAGGGAGGAAACAACACAGCAGGGTATGACCTGCTGGTGCGGTCAGGTATATAGCTCTTGTTTTGAACACTAATCTGGCAGGTTCATGGAAAAGGCTCGTACAACAAGCCTAGTCATCAAACAACTCGGATTCCACATCACACAACTAACCAACACCTAAGGCCACGTCATATTAAAACATCTCATCCAGATCCCTTGTACATTAGCCAAAATCCGGATGTTTCTCAGCTGGTAATTGCATTCCTGAAAAATCTTGTAGATGTGGCAAGGTAAACTTAAACGGATATATCTTCACCAATTCAACTCCGATTCATGCGCGGTTTGTTTGGTTAGGAAGCTGGCTCTTCAGAATTTCCAACGGTATATAGAACTTAACAAATCTCCCCAAAAATATGGTTCAGCACTGGCTATAAAAGGGACACACTGTGCAGTCATTTGGCAACTCCAACTTCATCATCTCACAAGTTCACTACTTTGAGAACTCTCAAGTAACACTTATCTTATCTCTTAACACACAAATTTCTCTCCACTTTTCAGAATATTCACACACCAATTATCACACTTTCACCATTATTCTCATCCCCTTCAAGTGTTCCTTATTTATTTTCAAATCGAACATTACTGACTTAAGCATCGGAGTGGTAACCCCTCTCTGCAGGTTAGTCTCCCCTATAATCTTGGGACTTTTAAGAAGATCCCTCGACATTTTGTGGTGTTGCTGGACTCCGGTACGCATCATATTCTATTAGAGTTAAGGGTGTTATAACTAATTAATTAAATTAGTTAATTATTAGATTCAATTAATAATTGATTTATTTAATTTTACTGAATTTATTAATTAGATACTCAATTATATGTGTATATGCTTAATTAATTATCAAAATAATAAGAAATTGATGATAAATTACTAGAAATAAATTATATTTGAGAAATATTATGCATATTAAAAGAATATAGGATTTTGAGATATTTAGAGACATGCAGTCAAGAACAACAAATATAGGGATATGAGAGTTTTTTAAATAAAATAATTTTTATAAGTTAATTGACAATTTATATAAGTTCGAAATCATAGAATGTCTAGTATATATATATATATAAGAAAATAGAACAACTATCTTTGGACAACTTAGGATGTCGAGCTTATATAGAAGAAAACAAAATAGAGATTCGAATTTTGATATAAATGAGATATTAAAAGATTGGTGGAATATGTACGAATATTATTTAATATTCTATTTAGAATTTACGACATTCTTGATATATTAAATGTACACATTATAAATTACTATATTCACAAGGATAAAGTAGAGGGTTGAGAAGCTCCTTCTACTAAATTGTTGTAAGGTTGGGTAAGTGTAAGTAATCAGACTTATACATATGAGTTTATACATATATTTGCTTGTAGACTTGATTGATGATTGTTGCTAACTTGTGTGGACTATGTTTTCGTTCCGTGAAGTTATCGTTGTACAGTTTCAATTATTATAGTGTAATAAAGATTGATAAATGATTGCACTATACTATTTGATCGATAATTGGAGCTCAATGACGAAGTTATCAACGTAGTGACATTAAATTGCGATAAAGAAGTGACTTACCTAATTGAGGGTATATTGCAATAGTTTATAATGATGTGATATGTGATATTGCAAAAATTATATATATATATATATATTACTAGGTACCATGGCAAGTAGGGTACAGGGCATTTCGGGTAGACGGGAATATCATGTGTTGATTGCTTCACACTATTTCTATTCAATTTATACTTAAGGGTTAAATGCAAATTACCCCTTGTGATATTGAAAATGAAGAAATTACCATCCTCTAGAAAAAATAGCAAATTACCCCTCTGTGTTTTTCAAATAAAGCAATTAAGCCCCTCATGCTACTTCATGCCATTCACACGCATTTTTGAGATATTTTTAGTTTTAATCATAAACTTATATTTACATCCTTAGTAATAGCCATGGATGTGATTGAATCTAAGGTCCAAATTTTACTAATAAGATCAATGTTCAGATTTTACTTAATTCGGTTAATGGTCTAGATTTAAAAATCATATAGTTATCGAATATATATTTATATAAAATATAAATAAACCGGCCTAGCAAAGGCGTGTGGATCGGCCTGGGAGTAGCGCTAATGCGGAAGCGTAGTATAATTAAAATTGCAAGAATTTAAACATGCATAAACGAGATAAATAAACACGTTCAAGGGGTATTCCCTTGAATCTCCCGAGAGTTTGGTGTATCTCATGAATAATAAAAAACATACAAAACTTTTCATGGAGGCCATAGGGTTTAAAAAGAAAAGGGATGAAAATCTTAAATTGGAAACCTACCGATTGTCGTTTTCGTCTTCAAGCCGGTACTCGCGTTACTTCCCGTTTTGCTCCAAGATCTCGAATGGGAGACCCTCTAATTCGTACACGCAATCCGCCCACGTATCTTGATCTTCGTGCTAGCGAAGGAACAAGTGTATGTTTATTTGGAGAGGACGGATTGATCGAACGTTATTGATTAACGAGATCAACCCTCCTTAGAGTTCAATTGTCAAAACAAAAGAACTTGGAAGAGTTTCTTGGAAAGAGAGAGAGAGAGAGAGAGAGAGAGAGAGAGAGAGAGAGAGAGAGGAGGAGGAGGAGACGAAGTGTGTGTATGTGTGTGTGCTTCAATTTTTCATCATCTCTTCCAAAGTGAACACTTAGGAGTATTTATAGAGGAGGAATCCTATTCCTCTTCTAATTCCTACTCTTTGAAAACTCCTGCTTGAATAGAATTTGACCTAGTCAACTCCTAGTCAACTACTAGCTTTCTTGGTCAAACCAATCCTAGCCATTGATTTCTCTCTTTAATCTCAACCATTGATTAATTTAATGGAATATTTAAATCTCATTTAAATAATCCAAAAGGCAATAAATAAATATATCAAATATAAATATTTATTCCAAGCCTATTAAATTAATTTCCAATAAATCTAATTTATTAGATAAATTCCTTTCATCGAATAAAAGGAATTAATTTCTTCCCAAGAAAACAAGGACCCGATTAAATCCAATTTAATCGTTTCATTTATCCAAATATTTAATTCCAAATTAAATACGTCATGTGTGCGGATTGTGTGTGACTCTTTAGGTTCACCTTCAGCTAGACTTGGTTGGATTCCCAGAATCCGCCCGTCACCATGGGTGGCCGTCTAGCAACAGTCCATGGCACTAGAGACCAGGTGAATATGCGTGGGGATGAACATTTAGGCTCTACAGTACATCTATCATTCCATCTACGGTCTCACCACTTAGGGTCTAGGGCATGGATATGTAGGTACCCATTTTTGACTTAAGTGTCGGTCTGTCCTTTACCAAACGCCGCAGGGAAACCTTCCCTTCTGTTCAGTTACTGTGGCCACAGATTTTAGGAACAAGACACAGAGTATTGTGAGACAATACTGTTAACACTCTTTGATAGGAGACAGATCCTTTCTTGGAAACTACTGTCATGTTGTACACCGTGGCTGCACTAGGCATGGCTTATGACTACTCAACTGCATTTTGGCAATCTCTCACCATACCTAAGACATAGTCTCGATGTACAGGTAAACTCAGCAATTCCTCAGGTCAAAGGATTTTAACTGTACCGTTGGAACCGGGAACTCTCGTCATACCTAGCCGACCCTACTCAAGGTCCTCCGTAAGACGGTTCCCACGAGTCACCTCAGTCAGCCACTCCCTAACAGGCCGACCCATTAACACTGCTTAGACGACTCTCGTCACCCGTCGATGAAACACGACATCATATACTTAGTGTAAGTCTCAAGTGGAATCTCGGTACCCATTTTCGAGATTCCTTGGCTTGGAGATTTCCAGACTGATTCGGCGAAACTGATTTCATGGACCAACCTCCAAGCGTAGTCCCAGTCTCCGAAATGTGATTTCAGTCTGTGGGCGTTGTTTGTGTAGCGAACAGTTATAAAGCAGATAAAGTGAACACAGACAAAGTATGTGCCAAATGAATTTCACTTTCTTATTCATCAAGGTTTTATTAAAACTTCGAAATTGTTCAGACATAGGTTACATTTCGCCTAACAAGATTGGCTACATGGTCACCTATTCTAACAATCTTCCACTTGACCTTTAAAGCCAATCACCCATATTCCTAATCCCCATCTTCTCAAGATGTTGCGTATGAGAGCTCTGCGACATAGGATTTGTCAGCGGATCTGCTGTGTTGTCTGCTGAGTTGACTCGGTCTATTCTAACATCACCTCTTCCCACCATTTCTCTTAGAAGGTGGTAGCGTCTAAGAATGTGTTTAGATTGGTGATGAGATCTCGGTTCCTTTGCTTGCGCTATGGCTCCGTTGTTATCAAAAACGATGACAACGGGCTCGGCGATGCTAGGCACCACACCCAACTCTTGGATGTAGTTTCTCATCCAAACCGCTTTTTAGGCAACTTTTGAAGCTGTTATGTATTCAGCCTCAGTGGTAGAATCAGCAGTGGTTGCTTGCTTGGAACTTTTTCAATGCTACCACTCCTCCATTAAGCCTGAATACATAACCTGATTGAGACTTGGCATCATCGTCATCTGACTGGAAACTAGCATCGCTAAAGCCTTCCAGGATCAGTTCTCGATTGCCATAGACTAGGAACATTTCCTTAGTCCTCCTTAGGTACTTAAGGATGCCTTTGACCGCATTCCAATGTGCCTCTCCTGCACAGGAATGATATATGCTCGTTACACTCAAGGTGTAAGCGATGTTAGGTCTAGTGCAGTGGACCGCATATTGGATACTTCCTACGGCAGAAGCATAGGGAACGATTTTCATCTTTTCAAGTTCCTCATCAGTTTGCGGAGACTGTTTCTTGGACAACTTGATCCCATGCCTAATAGGTAGGAATCCTCGTTTGGAGTTGTCCATCCGAAACCTTTTCAGGACTTTCTCCATATACGAGTTTTGGGTTAGTCCTAACATTCTCTTAGATCTGTCCCTGGCAATCTGGATACCAAGAATGTAGGAGGCTTCACCCAAATCCTTCATGGAAAGTTGATAACCATACTTTTGTGTCACCGAACATTCTAGCGTCATTTCCTATGAGTAGAATGTCATCCGCATAAAGCACTAGGAACACTATAGAGCTCCTACTGACCTTCTTGTATACACAAGGGTCGGATTCGTTTTTGATAAAATCATAACCCCGTATGACTTCGTCAAAGCGAATGTTCCAACTTCGGGATGCTTGTTTGAGGCCATAGATGGACTTCTGGAGACGACAGACTTTCTGTTCTTCTCCGGCGATCGTGAAACCCTTTGGCTGATCCATGTAGATCTCTTCCTCAACGAAAAACCATTGAGGAAGGCCGTTTTCACGTCCATCTGCCATATCTCATAGTCATACCATACTGCTATGGCAAGCAGGATCCGAATGGACTTAGCCATGGCTACTGGTGAGTAGGTGTACCCTTTTGCTACTAGCCTAGCCTTGAAGGTTGTTGACTGTACCCTTTTGCTACTAGCCTAGCCTTGAAGGTTGTGACTTCTCTATTAATGCCAAGTTTTCGCTTATAAACCCATTTATAGCCAACTGGCTTAACCCCTTTCGGCGGGTCTACAAGTGTCCAGACTTCGTTCTCATTCATGGAGTCCATTTCAGTTTTCATGGCCTCAAGCCATCTCCCGGAGTCGATGTCAGACATCGCTTCCCCGTATGTCTTAGGATCCTTATCCAGTAGACTGGTCGATTTTAGAAAGCCGTATCTTACGGGAGGTCGTGACTGTCTAGTTGACCTACGGAGAACGGGAACGTCAGTGGTGACTGTGGGCGCTGACTGTATTGGAGCCAGCGGTTCAGGTACCGAGGCTGGCCCTTCCTGGGTTCGTCCTTCATGCCTAGCATGCTGGACTTCTCGAGGTTGGTCAGCCCTCTGGGTATCTATCCTGAATCCTCTAAGTGAGGAATCCGTGGCTTCTACTGATGACTGGTTTCCATCACCTTGACTCCTCAAGGATCAGTTCATCAGGTTGGATATCCTCTGGAAAGCCTTATTCCAAGAACACTGCGTTCCTTGAAACAAATACCTTTTGTTCCAAGAGGTCATAGAAATAATAACCTGCAGTTTCTTTGGGGTATCCAATGAACCTGCATAAACTAGATTTTGATTCTAGCTTGTCTCCCACTAGCTTCTTGACGTATGCGGGGCTCCCCACACTTTCAAGTAGTTGTGGGACACAGGCTTGCCGTGCCATATTTCATATGGCGTTTCGGTCAATACGCTGGTTAGCGCCAAATTTAACAACTTGGCCGCAGTCTCCAATGCATAGCCCTAAAAGGACAAGGGCAATTTGGTAAAAACTCAACATGGATCGAACCATGTCCAACAGGGTTCGATTCCTCCTTTCAGAGACCCCATTTAACTGTGGTGTCCCGAGAGGTGTCCATTCAGAGATTATACCGTTTTCTTTAAGATAATTAAGGAACTCAGTACTAAGGTACTCTCCGCCTCGGTCTGACCGCAGGACTTTAATTTTGCAGCCGGTTTGGTTCTCAAATTCAAGTCTGAATTCTTTAAACCTCTCAAGAGCTTCTGACTTGTACCTCATTAGGTATACATAACCATACCATGAATGATCATCGGTGAAGGTTATGAAGTAGGAGAACCCACCTCGGGCTTGCGTCCTTAGTGGTCCACATACATCTGTATGGACCAAGTCCAACAGACCTGTGGCAAGCCTGCTTTGTCCTACAAAGGGCTTCTCGGTTATTTTCCCTCTGAGACAGGGTTCACAAGTTGGTAGCTCACTCAAGTCCCCTACCTCTAGGTTCTTTGAGTCTACCAATTTCGTCATCCTATCTTGGGAAATATGACCTATTCTAGTGTGCCACGGTTGTGCGTTCCTGTTATTATCTATTTTACGTTTGTGTTGAGCGCTTAGAACAAAGTTCATTTGTTGTAAGATATAGAGACCGTTATTAAACGTACCAAGCAGATGAGCAATACCACATCTCATCAAATAAAAGCAATTTTTATTGATCATAAACTCATATCCACTATTATCTAACAACGGAATGGAAATGATGTTTCTAATCATGCTAGGTACATAATAAACTTGCTCTAATTCTATACTAATGCGATCACTAACTACTAGAGTGGCAGATCCTACTGCTTCTGCCGAGATGGCCTTGCCATTCCCAAGCTTTAGGATCATATCCCCGCTACTCAGTTTTTTGCTTCTTTTCAACACCTGCAAATCATTGCAAATGTGAGCTCCACAGCCGGTATCTAATACCCAAGAGGCAGTGTTAGTAACCTCAATCACAAAGATACCTTGTTTGGAGAGGAGTTTGGGGCAATCCCTCTTCCAATGCCCTTTCTCACGGCAATTGATACATATGTCATATGCCCTCGACTGTTGCTTTGAGTCAACCTTCCCTTTTCCTTTTCCTTTCCCCACTTTGGCAATGGGAACACTCTTAGTGTTGGTAGCTGCTTTGACGGCGTTTCCCTTTCCCTTCTTCCTTTTCCAACGTCCGGCACCCTTGCCTTTCGTCTTGGAAGTTGAATCATTTCCAAACAATACCGACGGCGTAGACTTTTTGGTCGTTGCCTCGTATTGCACCAACATATTGATTAACTCATGAATACCCTTCTCAAGTGTGTTCATGTTGTAGTTAACAATGAATTGGTCGAAGGAGGGTGGGAGAGACTGAAGGATCACATCTATGTACGTCTCGCTATCGAGCCCTGCCTTGAGGTCCTCGAGCTTTTCCACCAAGGTAAGCATCTTGACCCCATGCCCTTGTACAGAGGACCTAATATGCCAGTCTGGGACTGCATAGCAATCTTTCAGGCGAGCCATAATGGAAGGGACATCGTCTAGCCTTTCATACTGCTTCTGAATCTCATTCATCATAGAGGCAAGTATGATGCTACGGACTTTCCGGTTATCCTTATGCCAAGTCTCGAACGTCTCACGTTCTTCTGGCGTGGATCCTTCCGGCAAGGTCCTAGGGAACAGCTCATCCATGACGTAGCCTTGGTTCTCGTAATCTAGGACTATCCTCAGATTGCGCAACCAGTCATTGTAATTGGTTCCATTAAACTTGTTGGTCTCAAGTATGGTTGATAATGGATTCTTAGACATTTTTAAATCTATATTTAAAAGAACAGAACTATTATCTACAGAATTTTAAAAGACGGAAGTTTTAATAAATGATTAAATGCTTGGACTTTAGTCATTTAATGCTCCCACTATTTATACGAAAACACGATACTCTCAAACGTTGTTTTCGGGAAAATCCTTTCCTAGTGGGCTTGGGATCCACATCGATTTTCCCCATACCCCGCTTTTACGATTCGCATGGGAAAAATCCTGTGGGAGGTATACCATACCATTTTCATTCCACGAGATTTCCAAGATAATTGCCTCACCCTTTCACGTGATCCCGAGGACTCCAAGCGAATCACGTTATTTGGGCGTTAGACCCAACCCAATCAACCGAATCATAGACCCACTGCTACCTCCACGACTCGTGAGACAAGTAACAACAGTCTACTCTTCGTTCATGACATAGTTCAGCTTCTTTTAAGCATGATAGTCGTGCCACGACTCGTGAGACCACGCTATCGACCTAAATCAGCTTCCTCACTATGCCATGGATTGGAAGGCATGGACGAACTCCTAGAGTCCATGTCCATTTATCAAGGGTCTAATATTTTGAACTTTGGTCCAACCAAGTGAGAGTTGTAAATGACCGAGATCCCATACACATGCACATTCATCTGTTAGAATAGGTGACCAGAAAGCCAATAGGTTTGGCGATTTGTAACCTATCTGACAACTTGATGTAAATGTAATATTATTATGTGATGAATAAGATGAGTATTCGTCACCAATAGTACCTTCTTTGTTGCGCTCATCTTACATTTGTTAAAATGGAGTTTAACTTATATCGCAACAAAGCCCACAGACCATGGATAACAACTCGTGCAGTTGGGCCACGCATTGGATGGTGGTCATGAAACCAACTGATTAAGAGTTGGGTCTGAAACGTTCCAAGTCGAGGACCTCGAGACAGGGCATCGAGAGTCCTATTGAGACTTGCGTCAAGAGTCGTGTTCATTGGATGAGTGCCGTGTTTCATCGGCGACAGGCGTGGGACGCCTACACGATCTTGATGGGTTGGTCGACTGGGGTCGAGCCAATTGGACTGACTCGCGGGGATCATCATATGGAAGCCTTGGAGGCTTGGTCGGTATGATTGGCTTTCCCCGGTTCCGATAATACGGGAGTAATCCTCAGACTTAAGGGATCATGGCAGTCGCGTGCATAGGACGGCTGTATCTTGGATCTGGCGAGAGGTAATCATTCTGTAAGATGATTATCATAAGCCTTGTCCAGTGCAGTCGGAATGTGTAGCAAGGACGGTGGATTCCAAGAAGAGGATCCGTCCCCTGTCAGTATGTGACAGAGGTATCTCCTATGCACTCGGAGACACGTTCATGCTGTTTGAAGCTGTGGCCACAGTGGTTGGTCGAACAGGGAATGGTTTCCTGTGTCGACGCAATGAAGCATACGTGGTCTCGAGTATTAAGCATAGATGCCTAGTCATGGATGGGAACCGACGCCCAATTCCATACCCTAGACTAAGGTCGGGAGACGGTAGACGGAAGGATCGTACCCGTACGGAATCGGCGCCTAAATGTTCACGCCAATTCACCTAGTCTCTAGTGCCATGGACCGTTGCTAGACGGCCACCCATGGTAACGGGCCCTTGTGGGACACGGGCCCAAGTCTAGCTGAAGGTGAACCTAAAGGGTCACACACAAATCACCGAGGAGGTTGAGAGATCGACTTGGAGTCAATCTCGAAGGATAAAAATAATTAATTGGATTACTTAAGGGAATGTCCATTGGATGGACGGGCCGATATTGTATCGGGCTTTCGTTTAATCGGTAAATTGGATTTTCGATTAAATATGGAAAGTTGAGACGTTGAGATGTTGGATCTTTTAATTGGATTAAAAGATCAACGGGAATAATTTAAATAGACATTAAATTGGATTTAATGTTGGATTCGTCGTAATTGGATTACGATAAAACCCGGTCCGTTAAATTATACCCGAGAGGAGAAATAATTCCTATTTTGGAATAGGAAGAAGTTGGACTTCTTCCCTTAATTAAACATGACCGACATGCTCCCTTGGAGGAAGCAAAATCAGCCATGTTTCATGCTAGGTGGTATGTTGACTTATCTCTTTTGGAAAGAGACAAATCAACTCCAATCAAGCTCTTCCCTTTTGGTATAATTTGATCATACCATAAATTTTGGTAGGCTTGATTGAAAAATTGATGGTGATTGATTGGAACGAATCTAGACATCCTTGGATGAACTTAGACACATTCCAATAATCACATTAATTATGTATATATATGAGAATATACAACACCAAACATAAGTGATTCATTATTCATCTTTTTCTAGGAAAAAGAGAAGACAAAAATCCTCTCCTCTCTCTCAATTTTCGTGCTCTCTCCCTCTCTTAAAACTTGTGTTCTTCACTTCATTTTGAATCAAGAAGAAGAACAAAGTAAGTTTAAGAGAACACTAATTCATAGTGTTCTTCTCTTAAACCGATTCCTTCCTAAACCCGTTCTTTTCTAGCAAGAAGAACGTGTGTTTCTTCCGGTGTGGTGTGGATCACCTTTGGAGAATCCATACGTTTGGATTTCGTGAGCATTCCGGAGAAGGAACAACGCAAGTAGCCGGGAACATACGCTAAATAATCAAAGGTAACGGTTTATTACGCTTTGATTGATTTAATATACATCTATGCCCTATGTGTCTAAATATATATATTTCTAATATTTACACATCCTACATCGAACGCGCGGTTGAGAACCCAAGGGTACACCCCTTGGGATTCGCATATTTAAATTAGATTTAAATTTGTGCACTATTTCTCGCTTTCTCGCTTCCGCTCGCGCTCCCGGGCGGATCCGCTTGTCCTTCAAGTGGTATCAGAGCCCGGTTCGATGTAAGGGGCATAGATCTATGTGTTTGGCATGATCTACTTGCTTTTAAATGGCTTTATTGGCATGTTAGATTACATAAATATATGAATAATATGATGATTCAATTGTTTGGATTTAATGGACTTTTGGCATGCTTAATGTTATTAGATTGGATCTAAAATTGCATGCTTATTTTCAGAATAATATTATTTTTATTGTGCTGAAACAGTTTTTCGACTTTTTTCGGAAAATTTGATTTTCTGTATTTTCTGCACAATATTCTGAAAATATATTAATTTTCCATATTTGATTTTGGAATAATTGGATTATTCCTTGAATTAAATTTGCTTAATTAATTTGGGATTAATACATGCATTGGATGCATTGTTTAAAATGTCCATTAAATTTAAAATTTAAATTTTGCATATTATTTGTATATTTATGCTTTTGTGATGTTGGGCATCACTTGGGTATTTGGAATATCCATTGGTTATTTATGCATGATTATTGGGAATAATTATGTTATGTGAGTTGATGGAATCAACATAGGATGATCACAAGAGCCCTAAACCTTATGTATGGATGAATGTATGATCATTTATTTTCTGTTGGGTGGGGCCTGCGTGCCTCTTGTTTTTGGGACTATCATCTCCCGTATTTTCAGCCTCATGATGTTAAGGCTTGTTTTCTTTATTACCGATGTATTACTTTCAATTGTAATGAGAGTAGATAGGATTGGTAAGGTTTCAATTTTAACAAGCAATTGGAGTCGGAGACCCCAAGGAGGAGCATCAAGGCGTGAAACAAGAAGCACTTCAAGGCCTATTGGAATGACAATGGGTTTATTATTATTGTAATAATTTAGGACCACCCTAGATAGACCATAGACTCACTGCGGGCTCAGTGGGTCGCATAGGTTGGGCTTGTGATCATCCTAACAGGGGTATGCTATGTTTTATGCATGCGGCGTTTTTTATTTATCGCTTTAAATATTGGATATTTATGCATGCTAAAACACCATTATGTGATGAGGTCTCGGTCATACACAAACTCTCATTTGGTTGGACCAAATTAAATATTAGGCCCAGAACGGACTTGGATCAAAATGGTATTTTGGTCTGTCCGAGCTTTCCATCCACAGCAATGTGGTGAGGAAGCTACCACTACCCAAGTGTGGTCTCACGAGTCGTGGCACACTTGGACTAGGGGAAAGCTGCACTATTGTTGTGAACAAAAAAGACTGCGCTCGCTGTTTCCCTGTCTCACGAGTCGTGGGGGGCGACAGTTTGAGGCATGATTTGGTTGATGGATCGAGCCCAACACTGAGTAACATGGTTCGCTTGGAGTCCTCGGGACCATGTGAATAGGTGAGGCAAAATATCTTGGGAATCTCATTGGATAAGAATGATATTGGATATCTCCCACAAGGTCTTCTTCATGTGAATCGTAAAAGCGGGGCATGGAGATTACGCTTGTGGATCCCAAGCCCACTAGGAAATGGTTTCCCGAAACTCCGCTTGAGAGTGGCGGACTTTCGTAAAAATAGTGGGAGGGTTAAAGACTAAAAGACCAAGTCTTCAACTTGAACAATAATATTACCATCATCTGTTAATTTCTGCTTTACATTTTCATTAATGTAGATATGTCTAAGAACCCGTTAACCATGATTCTTGAGACTAACAAATTCAACGAAACGAACTACTCGGACTGGCTGAGAAACCTGAGGATTGTCCTCGGTTTCAAGAACCAAGGCTACGTCTTGGACGAGCCGCCACCGAGCGACTTACCGGAGGGGTCCACGCCTGAAGAACGTTTGACGTTCGAGAAATGGCATGAGGACAACCGGAAAGTACGCAGTATCATACTGGCTTCAATGCCTAACGACATCCAGAAGCAGGCTGGACAACGTCTCCGCCATAATGCTCCGCATGAACGAGGTTTATGCGGTTCCGGATAGGCATATTAGATATGCCGCCACAAAAGCATTCTTTGGCACCAAGTTCGCTGAAGGAGCGTCTGTACAGAGTCATGGGGTCAAGATGCTCTCCCTAGTGGAGAAACTCGAGGACCATAAAGCTGGGCTTAACAATGACACGTACATTGACGTGATCCTCCAGTCGCTTCCTCCATCCTATGACCTGTTTGTTGTAAACTACAACATGAACGGACTTGAGAAGTCTATTCATGAGTTGATCAACATGCTGGTCAAATACTAGGCAACGACCCACAAGTCGGCGCCGGCGGTATTGATAGGAGAGGCTTCGACCTCCAAGGCGAATGGCAAGAGGGCCGGACGCTGGAAGAAGAAGAAGGGCAAAGGGAAGATGGTTGTGGCCCCTGCTCACGCTCCGGGCGTCCCTGTTGCTCCGGTTGGACCGAGCAAAGGGAAAGGGAAGGCTCGTGGTTCTCAGCGGTCCAAGGCAAATGATGTCTGCATACATTGCCAAGGGAAAGGGCATTGGAAGAGGGAGTGCCCACAACTCCTCTCCAACCCAGGTGTGTTTGTGGTTGAAGTTAATATGATTACTAATTATGCTTCATGGGTATTGGATACCGAGTGTGGTGCTCACATCTGCAATGATTTGCAGGCACTGCAAAGAAGTAGAAGGCTAACCAAGGATGAGATGATCCTGAGACTAGGTGATAGCAAGGTCGTTGCTGCGGAGGCCGTAGGATCACTAGAGTTAGCCATTAGTAGTCATTTAGGATTGTACTGAACGACTGTTTCTATGTACCTAGCATGATTAAAAACATTGTTTCCATCCCGGTCCTTGATAAGGAGGGATATGAATTTACCATCAATAAAAACGGTTTTTTCATTATCAAAGATGGTATTTCTCATCTGCTTGGTACATTGGTCAACGGTCTGTACATACTCCAACAGTCTAATTGGATTATGACTACAGAACACAAACAAAAATGTGATGATCACAATAACGCACAGATATGGCATGCGAGGTTAGGTCATATCTCTAAAGATAGGATAAGAAGGTTGGTGGACTCAAAGGGTCTAGAAATAGACGATTTGGACAACCTACCGACCTGGGAATCCTGTCTAAAGGGAAAGATGACCAAGAAACCCTTTGTTGGACAAAGTACGCTAGCCAGTGGTCTGTTGGATTTGATCCATACAGATGTCTGTGGTCCACTAAATACTCAGGCTAGAGGTGGGTACTCGTACTTCATAACCTTTACCGATGATCACTCACGGTATGGTTATGTTTACCTGATGAGGTACAAGTCTGAAGCCTTTGGAAGGTTTAAGGAATACAGACTTGAAGTAGAGAACCAAACCGGTCGAAAGATCAAAGCCCTTCGGTCGGACCGAGGTGGAGAGTATTTGAGTGGTGAGTTTACTGATTATCTAAAAGAGAATGGGATTCTCTCTCAGTCGACCCCTCCTGGAACACCGCAGCTTAATGGTGTGTCTGAAAGGAGGAATCGGACCTTGTTGGACATGGTCCGATCCATAATGAGTTTTACCGAACTACCCCTTTCCTTCTGGGGATACGCTCTTGAGACGGCGGCCAAAGTTTTGAACTTGGCGCCATCTAAAAAGGTATCCTAGAAGCCATATGAGATATGACATGGCAAGCCTGCCTCCTACAAATACTTGAAAGTGTGGGGTTGCCCCGCATATGTCAAGAGATTAGTGGGAGATAAACTTGACTCGAGGTCTAGTTTATGCAGGTTCATCGGCTATTCGAAAGAAACTGTGGGGTATTATTTCTATGATCCCTCCGAGCAAAAGGTTTTTGTCTCGCGAAACGCAGTGTTCTTGAAAAAAGGTTTTCCATCGGATAGTCGACGCGATGAGGTACTCCTTGAGGAATCAAGTGAGGTACCCCATGAGGCGACAGTGACATCTGAGCCAGTGGTTCCCACTGATATTGTTCCAGTCCTCCGTAGGTCGGCCAGAGTATCCCATGCACCTGATAGGTATGGATTTCTGGGCCTGACCGGTCAGTTGGATAATGATCCAAAGACATACGGAGAAGCGATGTCGGACATCGATTCGGACAAGTGGCTTGAGGCCATGAAATCCGAGATGGACTCGATGGGTACAAACAACGTTTGGACCCTAGTAGATCCATCCAAAGGGGTTAAACCCGTAGATGTAAATGGGTCTACAAACGTAAGCTTGGAGCTGACGGGGAGGTTACAACCTTCAAAGCCAGGCTTGTGGCAAAAGGTTACACTCAACGACCCGGGGTCGATTTTGAGGAAACCTACTCGCCCGTAGCAATGGCCAAGTCCATTCGGATACTGCTTGCCATAGCAGCATGGTATGACTATGAAATATGGCAGATGGACGTGAAAACGGCTTTCCTCAACGGTTTCGTAGAGGAAGAGATCTATATGGATCAGCCGGAGGGTTTCACAATTGTTGGAGAAGAGCAGAAGGTCTGCCGTCTCCAAAGGTCCATCTATGGCCTCAAACAAGCTTCCCGAAGCTGGAACATACGTTTTGATGAAGTCATACGGGGATATGATTTTATCAAGAACGAGTCCGATCCTTTTGTATACAAGAAGATCAGTGAGAGCTCAGTTGCGTTTCTGGTGCTTTACGTGGATGACATCTTGCTCATTGAGAATGATGCTAAGATGTTGGGTACCACTAAAGCTTGGTTGTCAATGCAATTCTCCATGAAGGATATGGGCGAGGCATCCTACATCCTTGGCATCAAGATCTACAGGGATAGATCTAAAAGGATGTTAGCGATGGTCCAGTCCTCGTACATTGAGAAAGTCTTGAAGAGATTCAAGATGGAGAACTCAAAACGAGGATTCCTTCCTATGACGCATGGAATTAAGTTATCAAAGAAGCAGTCTCCTAAGACTGATGAGGAGCTTAAAAGGATGTTGGACATCCCCTATGCTTTAGCCGTAGGTAGCATACAGTATGCTGTTCAGTGCACTAGACCTGATGTGGCTTTCGCTTTGAGCGTAACTACCCGATATCAGTCGTGTGTCGGGGAGGCACACTGGAGTGCAGTCAAGACTATCCTAAAGTACCTGAAAAGGACTAAGGACATGTTTTTGATCTATGGGGGTGGAGAGTTGATACTGGAAGGCTATAGCGACGCTAGCTTCCAGTCGGATGACGACGATGCCAAGTCTCAGTCTGGTTATGTGTTCAGACTTAATGGTGGCGTGGTCGCTTGGAAGAGTTCCAAGCAGGCTACCACGGCGGACTCCACCACAGAGTCTGAATACATAGCAGCTTCGGAAGCTGCTAAGGAGGCGGTTTGGATGAAGAGCTATATCCAAGAGTTGGGTGTAGTACCTAGCATCGCTGAGCCAGTGGTTATCTTCTGCGATAACAACGGGGCTATAGCGCAAGCAAAGGAACCGAGATCTCATCACCGATCCAAGCATATTCTTAGACGCTACCATCTGCTCCGAGAGATGGTTAGTAGGGGTGACGTTCGGATGGACCGAGTCAGCTCCGCAGAAAACATAGCAGATCCACTTACTAAGCCCATGTCACAAGTTGCCCATACTCAGCATCTGGATAAGATGGGTTTGAGGTCAATGGGTGATTGGCTTTAGGTCAAGTGGGAGATTGTTAGAATAGGTGACCAGAAAGCCAATAGGTTTGGCGATTTATAACCTATCTGACAACTTGATGTAAATGTAATATTATTATGTGATGAATAAGATGAGTATTCGTCACCAATAGTA
Organism: Sesamum alatum; assembly: GCA_034509735.1. Taxonomy (NCBI): domain Eukaryota; kingdom Viridiplantae; phylum Streptophyta; class Magnoliopsida; order Lamiales; family Pedaliaceae; genus Sesamum; species Sesamum alatum. Next base: position 27,640,840 of record JACGWO010000008.1, read on the forward strand.
CCTTCTTTGTTGCGCTCATCTTACATTTGTTAAAATGGAGTTTAACTTATATCGTAACAAAGCCCACAGACCATGGATAACAACTCGTGCAGTTGGGCCACGCATTGGATGGTGGTCATGAAACCAACTGATTAAGAGTTGGGTCTGAAACGTTCCAAGTCGAGGACCTCGAGACAGGGCATCGAGAGTCCTATTGAGACTTGCGTCAAGAGTCGTGTTCATTGGATGAGTGCCGTGTTTCATCGGCGACAGGCGTGGGACGCCTACACGATCTTGATGGGTTGGTCGACTGGGGTCGAGCCAACTGGACTGACTCGCGGGGATCATCATATGGAAGCCTTGGAGGCTTGGTCGGTATGATTGGCTTTCCCCGGTTCCGATAGTACGGGAGTAATGCTCAGACTTAAGGGATCATGGCAGTCGCGTGCACAGGACGGCTATATCTTGGATCTGGCGAGAGGTAATCATTCTGTAAGATGATTATCATAAGCCTTGTCCAGTGCAGTCGGAATGTGTAGCAAGGACGGTGGATTCCAAGAAGAGGATCCGTCCCCTGTCAGTATGTGACAGAGGTATCTCCTATGCACTCGGAGACACGTTCATGCTGTTTGAAGCTGTGGCCACAGTGGTTGGTCGAACAGGGAATGGTTTCCTGTGTCGACGCAATGAAGCATACGTGGTCTCGAGTATTAAGCATAGATGCCTAGTCATGGATGGGAACCGACGCCCAATTCCATACCCTAGACTAAGGTCGGGAGACGGTAGACGGAAGGATCGTACCCGTACGGAATCGGCGCCTAAATGTTCACGCCAATTCACCTAGTCTCTAGTGCCATGGACTGTTGCTAAACGGCCACCCATGGTAACGGGCCCTTGTGGGACACGGGCCCAAGTCCAGCTGAAGGTGAACCTAAAGGGTCACACACAAATCACCGAGGAGGTTGAGAGATCGACTTGGAGTCAATCTCGAAGGATAAAAATAAGTAATTGGATTACTTAAGGGAAAGTCCATTGGATGGACGGGCCGATATTGTATCGGGCTTTCGTTTAATCGGTAAATTGGATTTTCGATTAAATATGGAAAGTTGAGACGTTGAGATGTTGGATCTTTTAATTGGATTAAAAGATCAACGGGAATAATTTAAATAGACATTAAATTGGATTTAATGTTGGATTCGTCGTAATTGGATTACGATAAAACCCGGTCCGTTAAATTATACCCGAGAGGAGAAATAATTCTTATTTTGGAATAGGAAGAAGTTGGACTTCTTCCCTTAATTAAACATGGCCGACATGCTCCCTTGGAGGAAGCAAAATCAGCCATGTTTCATGCTAGGTGGTATGTTGACTTATCTCTTTTGGAAAGAGACAAATCAACTCCAATCAAGCTCTTCCCTTTTGGTATGATTTGATCATACCATAAATTTTGGTAGGCTTGATTGAAGAATTGATGGTGATTGATTGGAATGAATCTAAACATCCTTGGATGAACCTAGACACATTCCAATAATCACATTAATTATGTATATATATGAGAATATACAACACCAAACATAAGTGATTCATTATTCATCTTTTTCTAGGAAAAAGAGAAGACAAAAATCCTCTCATCTCTCTCAATTTTTCGTGCTCTCTCCCTCTCTTACACTTGTGTTCTTCACTTCATTTTGAATCAAGAAGAAGAACAAAGTAAGTTTAAGAGAACACTAATTCATAGTGTTCTTCTCTTAAACTGATTCCAACCTAAACCCGTTCTTTTCTAGCAAGAAGAACGTGTGTTTCTTTCGGTGTGGTGTGGATCACCTTTGGAGAATCCATACGTTTGAATTTCGTGAGCATTTCGGAGAGGGAACAACGCAAGTAGCCGGGAACATACGCTAAATAATCAAAGGTAACGGTTTATTACGCTTTGATTGATTTAATATACATCTATGCCCTATGTGTCTAAATATATATATTTCTAATATTTACACATCCTACATCGAACGCCCGCTTGAGCACCCAAGGGTACACCCTTTGGGATTCGCATATTTAAATTAGATTTAAATTTGTACACTATTTCTCGCTTTCTCGCTTCCGCTCGCGCTCCCGGGCGGATCCGCTTGTCCTTCATCATCCATAATGCGTAATTTAAAGTTTGCATCCCATAGCAGTAATATGATAAATAAACCATTCATTCACCATGAAAGCCACATGCAAAATTAAAGCCTAGCAAGCCCCTGTTGGATGATCACGAGCCCGAATCCTATGCGACCCACTGAGCCCGCAGTGGATCTATGGTCAATTTAGGGTTGGTCCTACACTATTACATTTAATAGCAACCCGATCAACATGCTGATGGGCCTTGGTCTCTTTTCTCTTTCAAATCTCCATGGAAACACCTCGGATCCTCCATTCTGGGCTCTCCATGTGGACAATCCTTCATCTCCACCAAATACATAAAATAAAAATCCTCACTCCTACACAACTCTCATTACATATGTAAAAAGAAACCCCAGCAAAAATCAGGGGGGATTACAATAGGAGGGAGATAAAATGCCTTATTATTCCAAGGCAACTAGAAGAGGAGAAGGAGAAAGCAAAAAGAGGCACACAGCCCCAACACAAATTAAACCATACATTCTGTCTAGGGCTCGTGATCATCCATTCTCAATAAACGCACATAATTACATGATATCCAATCACATAAACATATGCATATAATCCATGATATCCAATCACATCATCCCATGATAAAGAAACGAGTTACGTATGAAAAACATGGTACAACGTTGGCAATAACCTTTCCCATTTAGGAAGACCATTCCTAATTATTTGGAGGTGAGTAATACCCCGGGATTCCAAATCCAATACAACAACCTCCCAAATAATGTTCTTTCAGAAAACATGCAAAATTAAATAAAACTAATTTTCAGAATTTTCCAAAAAATTAAATAAAAAGAAAACGTAAAGGTTAATCAACCGCTGCCACCGGCGGCGTTCTGCCGGCGCACACAGGCCAGCAGGCCCATCCTGCTGTCCGTGCGCGCGCAGGACATACCTGACCAGGGGCGCGCGCGCAGGCCCCTGCCTGCTCGTGCGCGCACCTGGTCGGTTGTGCTGCGCACGCTGGGGCACGCTGGCGGGCTGCCGCGTGCGCCATCCTGCCGCGCCGCTTGCGTGCGCTTCCTGCGCACATGCCGCGCGCGCGCAGACTCCGTTGTCTGTCTATGTGTGCGCCTGGCAGCGCTGCCTCATGCGTGCGTGCTCGCGCGGCCTCCCTAGCCGCGCACCGACCGCGCAGGCGCCCCGACGCACTGGCCTGGCGCACGCGCCCGGCCATGCGTCAGCGTCTAGCGTACGACTGCGCGAATATCGGCCAGATCCGCGCGCGCTGTGCGCGCCTGGCGAGGCTGCAGCGCGCAGGCTCCTCCGCCTGCGTGCGCGGTCAGCAGTCGGTTGGCTGCGTGTGCCGTTTTCCCCCGTTTTATTTTTCTGCCCCCGTTTTCCAAGAAAAACAAGAAACCAACAGCATCAAAATTCATACATGATTAAAAGTAAGAAAACGACATGCTTGATAATTAAAACATCAAGAATTAAATAAATTTTCCATACACGTTTTCATGCTTTAAACGCACACAAAACCCTAGGCCTATACACTAAACCGGGCTCTAATACCACTGAAAGCCTAGCAAAGGCGTGTGGATCGGCTCGGGAGTAGCGCGAATGCGGAAGCGCGGTATAATTAAAATTGCAAGAATTTAAACATGCATAAACGAGATAAAATAAACACGTTCAAGGGGTGTTCCCTTGAATCTCCTGGGCGTTTGGTGTATCTCATGAATAATAAAAACATACAAAACTTTTCATGGAGGCCATAGGGTTTAAAAAGAAAAGGGACGAAAATCTTAAACCGGAAACCTACCGATTGTCGTTTTCATCTTCAAGCCAGTACTCGCGTTGTTCCCCATTTTGTTCCCAGATCTCGAATGGGAGACCCTCTAATTCGTACACGCAATCCGCCCACGTATCTTGATCTTCATGCTAGCGAAGGAACAAGTGTATGTTTATTTGGAGAGGACTGATTGATCGAACGTTATTGATTAACGAGATCAGCCCTCCTTAGAGTTCAATTGTCAAAACAAAAGAACTTGGAAGAGTTTCTTGGAAACAGACAGAGAGAACTCGGCCGAGAGAAAGAGAGGGGAGGAGCCGAAGTGTGTGTATGTGTGTGTGCTTCAATTTTTCATCATCTCTTCCAAAGAGAACACTTAGGAGTATTTATAGAGGAGGAATCATATTCCTCTTCTAATTCGTACTCTTTGAAGACTCCTCCTTGAATAGGACTAGGTCAAATCCTAGTCAACTACTAGCTTTCATGGTCAAACCAATCCTAGCCATTGATTCCTCTCTTTAATCTCAACCATTGATTAATTTAATGGAATATTTAAATCTCATTTAAATAATCCAAAAGGCAATAAATAAATATATCAAATATAAATATTTATTCCAAGCCTATTAAATTAATTTTCAATAAATCTAATTTATTAGATAAATTCCTTTCATCTAATAAAAGGAATTAATTTCTTCCCAAGAAAATAAGGACCCAATTAAATCCAATTTAATCATTCCATTTCTCCAAATATCTAATTCCAAATTAAATACGTCATGTGTGCAGATTGTGTGTAACTCTTTAGGTTCACCTTCTGCTAGACTTGGTTGGATTCCTAGAATCCGTCCGTCACCATGGGTGGCCGTCTAGCAACGGTTCATAGCACTAGAGACTAGGTGAATATGCGTGGGGATGAACATTTAGGCTCTACAGTATATCTATCCTTCCGTCTACGGTCTCACCACTTAGGGTCTAGGGCACGGATATGTAGGTACCCATTTTGGACCTAAGTGTCGGTCTGTCCTTTACCAAACGCCGTAGGGAATCCTTCCCTTCTGTTCAGTTACTGTGGCCACAGATTTTAGGGACAAGATACAGAGTATTGTGAGACACTACTGTCAACACTCTTTGATAGGAGACAGATCCTTTCTTGGAAACTACTGTCACGTTGTACACCGTGGCTGCACTAGACATGGCTTATGACTACTCAACTGCATTTTGGCAATCTCTCACCATACCTAAGACACAGTCTCGATGTACAGGTAAACTCAGCAATTCCTCAAGTCAAAAGATTTGACCTGTACCGTTGGAACCGGGAACTCTCGTCATACTTAGCCGACCCTACTCAAGGTCCTCTGTAAGATGGTTCCCACGAGTCACCTCAGTCAGCCGCTCCCCAGCAGTCCGACCCACTAACACTGCTTAGACGACCCTCGTCACCTGTCGATGAAACACGACAGTAGATGCTTAGTGCAAGTTTCAAGTGGAATCTCGGTACCGATTTTCGAGATTCCTTGACTTGGAGATTTCCAGACTGATTCGGTGGAACTGATTTTATGGACCTACCTCTAAGCATAGTCCCAGTCCCCGAAATGTGATTTCAGTCTGTGGGCTTTGTTTGTGTAGCGAACAGTTATAAAGCAGATAAAGTGAACACAGACAAAGTATGCGCCAAATGAATTTCACTTTCTTATTCATCAAGGTTTTATTAAAACTTTGAAATTGTTCAGACATAAGTTACATTTCGCCTAACAAGATTGGCTACATGATCACCTATTCTAACAGGCGGAGGTATGGGAAAAAAACGATGGAGGTAAGGAAACAAAGATGCAATGGGAACCTGGGGGATTTTTGGGCGCCGGCGACTTAGGGAAGGGTGAAGGGGTGACAGATCTGGGGAGGGGGAGGGAGGAAGGAGGGGGCGATGGGGAAGAAAAGGAGGGGAGAGGGCAGCGGCAGCGGGGCCGGTGTGTGGCGACAGAGGGGGAGTTATTTTTTAATAAAACTATATGTATATATAATAGTATTATTAAATATTATAATATATTTAAATATAAATAATATTTTATTCTTGATAATCAAATGCAATTCGCACTTAAGAGTATATTTGGTTGGAGGAAAAAGTGGAAGTATATGAGAAGTGGAAGTAAAGTGGAAATGTATAAGAAAAAGTTTAGTGTTTGATTTGGGGGTAGAGATGGAGGGGAATTAAAACTGGATGTATATGAAACCCCTCCTAGGTCCAATTTCGTTTCCGTCCGAAATTGACGGAAAAGTGGAAGTATAAGGCAAAAAAGACAAAAAAGAATACATATTTTATTTTTATTTACTCTATTGCCCATATATATATATATATATATTCCTCCAATTCTTTTCTCCTTCCCGTTGATAATACCGTACATAATCGCCAGAGAAAAGATAACTAAATTGTTGGAAAAACTACTACGTCGAAGTCAACAATCTGATAAACATACTTTGCATTTGCAATTTTTCAAAAAAAATTTATTGCTAATTTGCTATTAATCTTGATTGAATAATACCTTTCCCTAATCGTGTTCCCTCTTCCTGCTATCGACACGAGTAATTTTTATTTTATTTAAAATAAATAGTTTAGAATAAATGAAGAATATTCGTGTTGATGAATATTTCTATTATTAAAAAAATTATTGTTCTTGTTCGATATATATATTTTTATTGCTAAGGTTTTTAGATTTTTTGATATTAGTATAATATTAATTGGTTTATCTTCAAATACAAAATGAAAAAAAGGGTTAAACTATAAAATTATAAAAATTAACTTTTTTTCTCAATCTAATTTTCTCGTACCAAAGAAGGGAAAGTATTTGAGATTTACCCCCTTCCAATTATACCAAACAACTTGAAGGAAAATTATTATTCTTTTCCTCCCCTTTCCCCTCCCCCTCCCCTCCCCCTTTCACTTACCCTTCCCTCTCATTTGAACCAAACGAATCCTAAGGTGTGTGTAGTACACCACTAAGACTAAGGGGATAAATTGCTTCTTTCTTAATAATACAAAGAGATAATTTATTATTTTCTTTTCACGTGAGAATAATTTATACATTTCCTATATCACAAGAGATTCACTTAATTGAATAAATATAATAAAATTTAAATCAAACACACGTATCCAACATGCTTGGATCACTAGTTAAATGGGTCTGCACCAAAAAGTCGGCCGTCATATCGAATTATTTGTAACAAAATATGAACGGTGGTGATGAGAATATATTCACATGAAAGCATAATTTTATTTGGTGATAAATTAATAATAGAAGGGCGCAGCTAATATAATTAATTACCAAAATTATTTTAATTGAATGATTTTTCTGATTGGATATTATAATAAATGATGCAAATATGGGCGGTAAAGAATGGGGCAAAATCAATAAAAATTGAAATAAAGAATACGTAGAAGCAGATCCAATGCAATTAAACATGAATTTCCATGCCAACGCACCCGTGCCACTTATAGAGATACCTTTTTTTTAGTATATATATATATATATGTATTATTATAAAAATATTAAACATCATAAATTAATGATATTAAATAAAAATATACTATCTATGTGGGTAGCACAATTCACGTCGGACTTAAATACTAAATCATTTTGATGTAGGTACATCTTGTGAAGTTAGCAGTAGTATTAATTTGTGATTTTCGGACAAATTATGGATTCATCTATACTATTATATAAAGAAAACCCCCTCCACACTTACAAACGGCGGTTACTTACACTACTGTACCATTTTTTGTGAGGTCAAAAGTGCCCTTCAACCAATAATATAACCAACTTATTTAACTTCCAAAGTTTCACTAATTGATAAATTAGTTTTTTTTTTCTTCTATTTTTTTAATGTGATACAATGATTTATATTTTGCTCTTATTTATAATAATAATATATTTTAAAGTATAAAAGAATATTTATTATATGCACGCAAAGACGGCGTGCCACAACAGCTAGTTTTTATTAATTCAAGGTTTACCCGATCTGTTAAAATTGTCTTTTGTATTTACACGCTTTATCGAGTCTGCGGCCTGCGATTTTAATTCATGGTTTGCATGTTTGTTAAGTTAGTTACACTTTGCTGAAAGTTGTGCTTGGGAATGCGCTTTTCTTTAAAATGCTTAATTGATTCCACTCAGATCATTTTTTTTTATCATTTTAACATTTAAATCAAACATTGGTAAAATTAGAAATGAAACTAGTCAAATACACGTATAAAAGAAAAATCAAATTTAAGTACAAGTGTGCGCAGCTTGCCTAACAATAAAACATAACGTAAATTATATTGACGTTTCTTGAAATTAAGTTAAAATACAAAAACACCTTCTATGTTTCACAAAATTACAATTACACCTTTTGAGGTTGTAGTTGTGATTACAATTACATTCCTATTCAAAGGCAAAGCTTACACAAACACCTCTTGAAAAAAAAATTACACTAACACACTTGGGGGGTGTAATTATGATTATGCAAAATATGGGGGGTTTGTGTAATTTGACATAACCTCAAGAGATGTCAATGCAATTTACCCTAAAATCAAACTCAAATACAACTTTAAATTCATAAACTATTATAACAAGCTTGAGCTACGTGACGATGAGGCCTAGTTCAATTGGCGAAGTTGAGACCCATGATCTTAAAGGTCATGAGTTCGAATCCCTGCATGGGATGATATTCGACTACATAGTATGTATTATTTTTATATTGTAATAGTTAGATGTTGTTTAAATTTGATTTATGTGATATATTAATCAGGATATGATTATTGTAATAATCTCTGTTAGAAAGTGATATTCAACGAGACTGATTGTAATCGATTTATTTCAATTGATAATAGTTTATCGCTCTCAATAAGAAGAAAAAAAAAAAAAAAACAAAAGCTTGAGCTACGTAAATTGCGGGTTCACTCTGTCCTAACCATATTAATTTTCCAAATATATTATTAGAAAACATTTAAACAATCCAACTAAATGATCAAGACCCGTGAAGATAATTGTCAAAATATTTACACATTATTCATTTAATCGCACAAAAAATAAATTGGATATTCGAGGATCGAAAATAAAGACCTATAATCACCAAACAAGAAAACTCTATTAAAAAAAATCGATATTTCAAAATGAAGTATATACATATTTCCGTTATATGAACTGGTGATAAAAATATTAAATCATGCCAATTTAATATAAATAACGTGGTATGATCCATATTGATTCGAGTTGGAGGTCGGGCCAATCCAGATCGGGTTTTGGAAACCTGAGAAGAAAAAAATTGTGAGGTTCGTTGGGTGGACATCAACAAAAATCGTCTAATGCTTAAGTCAGTTCAAGATCAAACGATTATTTAATGCTAATAAGAAATTAATAAATGACGTACCAATAAATGAAGTGGTTGGGTGTACTTATGGGGCCAAATGTACCTACTTACTTGGGCCACGTAGCATTTTTTGTTTTTTTTTTTTTTTGACCCGCATAGTTTTAAACCCAATTTCTAATATATCCCTAGTGAAATATTGAGCCCCAAACCATTATGTAATAAAAGTGGAAAGAAAAACACAAATTATGTAAGAGATTATGTGTGTAAAGTGTGTGGAAAATAATGAACTTAAATATAGCAAATGTAGAGTGAAGAGTGTCGTGAATGCTTGTCAAAACATGCATTATGATGCTTAGGGAAAGAATACACTGTCTATTTATAGAATACGTCCGGATAGGATTGTATCTCGAAACTTTTCGTTTTGTACTAGGTGGTTGAGCAGGCTGATGCAACCAAGATTTTAGGAATATTATCTCCAATTTTTTTTTTTAGGCGGTTCTTGATTTTAAGGAACTATTTCTCCTAGATAGATGGCTTGTTGCTGGGATAAGTCTTTGACTTTTAGAGTTCATTTGGTTCAAATGAGAGGAAATGTGAAGTGAAAGGGGGAGGGGGAGGGGGAGGGGAGGGAAAAAATAATAATTTTTCTTCAAATTGTTTGGTATAATTGGAAGGGGAGTAAATCTCAAAACTTCCCCTTATTTGGTACGAGAAAAATAGATTGAGAAGAAAAGACTAATTTTTGTAAATTTATTATTTTACCCGTTCTTTTCATTTTGTATTAGAAAATAAATAATTAATATATAGTAATAATTTTAGTATAACAGAGATTTAAAAACCTTATTGATAAAAATATTTATCAAACAAGAACAATAATATTTATTATTAATAAAAATATTCATCAAAATGAATATTATTCATTTATTCGAAACTGTTCCGTTTAAATAAAATAAAAATTATTACCAACACCCTCAAATATAGAAAATAGACTAAATAAAAATAAAATATATATTTTTTTATCTTTTTGGCCTTATACTTCCAATTTTTCGCCCTATTTCGGACGAAAACAAAATTGAACTCCGAAGGGATTTCATATACATACAGTTTTACTTTTCCTTCATCTCTTCCCTCAAACCAAATACTAAACTTTTTCTTATACGTCCTTTTTTCCTTCCACTTCCCACCAACTAAATACACCCTTAGGCCCGTTTACTTTGAGGACTGAATTATATGGGTGATAGGATTATCTTGAACTAAATGAATGATAAAAAAGACTTGTATTAATTGTAATGTGTTTACATACATATAGTAAAAAAATTCTGATAAAATTTGTGTAGTGTTTACTTTGTTGTATTTATTTATTTTGTATAGCAAAATTACCCATTTGTCCTTCAATAATTCAAAATAGAGACAAACAATTCACCCACCCCCATTGCAAGAAAAGGCCATATTCAAAATAGAAATTTTTTAGTTCTTATGCTCCTCTATCCACAACAGCTGCTTTTCTTTTGGTAAGTCCAATTTTATGTAATGGTTGTTCAATTCATTTTTCTAATTTATTTGTTTTCGTAATTCAAGTGCAATAATTTATTTTTTTTTTCTTAAGTTTCAATTTGTGGTTGAGGTTGGAAAAATATTGTTTGATTTTGGTTTTGAATTTTTGAATTTTCATCTCGTATTATTTGAAATTTTCGAATATTTTGTTTTAATTTTAGCAAAAAATAAAAATATAAATAAAAATAAACAAAGGTCACATTCAAACATAATAATCGATGGAAGGTATGTTGTTAGATATATGAATTCTAGAATAGAAAATGGAGTCCAAGAAGAAAATGAGATGAAGAAGAACTCACCTTGCATTCTGCTTCCCCTATGCTTCGGTCCACCAGAAACAATGAAGAAAATAGTGAGTGTTGGTGTAATAGTGGTAGGTGAACAAAATATTTATCCTATTTGAGGGAAAAAATGACTTTTACCATGTATATTAATTGTTGTATAAAACAAATGATGGTGGTATAAGTTATGTAAGTGTAACAGTAATTAGGTACGGGTCCTGAAATTGTACAAGCCCCCATATATGAAAGTAAACAATATATTATTCAATACTGAGTTTCTTATTCAGGCTAATAACTCAAAGTAAACGAAACCCTAGGATTTGCATGATCCGAGGTCTTTCAAATTAGCTTTGAATTGGGATTGAAGAGCCTCTAGGTGGATGACAAACTCAGTTGAGCCTTTTTAAGTGAGTAATCATGAATTGGGCTCTGAAGTGGGCCTAACTTCAGTTGGGCCTTCAATTGGACCTTAAGGGTTTCTAAGCAAGTGGTTTACAGTAGGACCTTCAGGTGGATTGCTTTGCATTTCAAGTTTGTGATCATTCGAACTTTTTATTTACACTAAAAAAATGTTTTTTTAATACGCTTAATTATTATGGTTAAAAAAAAAAATTCTTGACGGATACAAATTAATTACGATCATTAATTGTTGTTTTCGCAAGTGTAGTAAAAACATTAGTCATGACCGGAATCATGACAAATGTATGTTTTGGTTATGACTCAAAATTATGACAAATATTAATTAATCGTAACGAAAACTTAAATTTAGTATTAATTTACCATGGTTTCTGACCTTTGGTCATTCATAGCGTAGCGAAAGTTAATTTTTTGTAGTACTATAAGATAGAAATCTTTGGGATGTGTAATAGGGAATATTAGAACTAAACTTTTAGAAATCCCATCTATTAAATTTTTGAGCTAAAACCCCTCTAGACATAGGTGACTTTCACGAAAAAGTTAAAAAAAATAAAATAAAATAAATCCAACAACACAAATGTTCACTATTATATGAGAAATTACAATCATACTCCTTTAGTCCATTTCACTAAAAAACATTTTCAGGTGCTGTCTTACATAGTGGACTATTAACAGCTTTTGATGTCATCATGAATAGATATTTCTGAATTTTTTTTCCATCTTCTCCTCACCTTTTATGTAACATTGTTAACTCCTATTTTATTCCCTAGTTATATTTTATTTCTAATCATATAATTATAGGGAAAAATGTAATTATCTCCCATGTGACATGTAAAATGTGTAAAAACCTCCCTGTGAAAAAATAAATAGTAATTTACTCCCTGTGTTTTAAAAAATGGAACAAAAGGCCCTCTAAAAACGGAGCAAAAAAACCCCTGTGAAGGGGTTGTTTGCTGCATTTTGAATAACACAAGAGCATAAATTGCTAGTTATTTTTTCATAGGGGTAATTGTTCTTTTTAGTTAACACAGGGCAAATTGCATTTAACCCTATAATTATATTTACTTGGAACTAATTATTCCTGTCATCTACTGCAAACCTGACTTAATAAAGTTAAATAAATCTTTATATGTGTAAGTAATTTAAGCATGAAACTGCAGAATTAGTTTGAATAAGAGATGGAGCCAACAAGGCCTTTGCCATAACGACAAGGTTGAAGTCCTAATGAAGCGGTTGGCAATCTAAAAGACAAAATCATAGGATGAGATCGATCTAGCTTCCTGCGAACAAACAGAAGCTAACTTTGTTTTCTTTGTGGGACCAAAAAAGCAATTTAACCTTGATCAAGGACAATTTATCGCTTGCCTGCCTATTACAATGTTGCACCTGGAGATACACTAATAGTTCTATACTTCAAATTTTTGAAATTGAAGTTGATGGTGTGAGTTTGATCATGCTAGCTAGTGGTATTTGCACTAGGGAAACTTGCTAGGACGTACTAGAGTGGTTGATGTCGGCAACGACGCAACGTCGTCCCTGTCAATCCTTCTTTGAGAAGCATCGGAGCAGTAGTACTTGAGGTTAGATGGCGGCGCTATATTACCATTGTCCGAGTGAAAATTGAATACTATACGACCTACGATTCCCTATTCATAATACATAAACTCTTGCAATAAGTTCATGTAGCACGTCGTCACCTTGCCCTGCACGTTTACTCGTTCTATTGAGCTTGATGCTTTAGTGTATAATCAGCGATGGGGCTTATTGCAGTTTTGGTCCTGTATCTTTAGGAGTTTGGCAATTTTGGTCCTCTAACTTTGGGTATGGTGATTTTGGTCCTGTATCTTTCAAATGTTCGCAATTTTGGTCCTTTAGCCCTTTTAATGATCATTTTGCCCTTTTAATGGGAAAAGCTCTATAGTCCAGCACATGGTCTTAGTAAGGCCCAACATGCTTCCGAAATAAATTAAGTCTCTATAAATTCATACCTAGTTTTGACCACCTTGCCACCGAGTATTCCAAGTCCTCGTTTTTATGAATTTTTCTCCAACCACAGTACCGCATCAGACGGTTCGCACGTACTTGGCTCCTTCAGCAACAAACAACACAGCCCTATTTCGTTCCTACCTTAGAGCGTAAAAATATTCCAAAATAGAGACTTAATAGAATTTTGGATAAATAAATTGAACGGAAGCCTTTACTTTATTGAAGAAATACTTGAAATATTATATGGATATTTTATTCCTCTATCTGAGGAGAAAACTATTCAACCTCTTACGGATAAGAGGACTTGACTTGTTGGGGATAACCCCATACACTGGATATTCTAACACTTAGAAAATTTAAAAACACAATTTATTTTCTGAAGAGTTGGAGAAGTTTTCTAATGATCTCCATCTGCTTCCTATCTCTCAATTTATAATGGTCCGCGGACTTCAAATTCAGACTCCAACCTTGTTTTTAGATGACGTCACTGCGTTCATCACCTAATTTGGCTCTTCAACTTTCCAGCGCCATGTGCTTGCCAGCTGGTATCTTTTGCTTTTTTGACTGTTGGCGCTTTTGTTTTCTTCTGCCGACAGTCTTCTTTTTTATTTTTTACATCTTGAGGTTTTTACCTCATTCAGTAGAAATCCTTTCTTTTACCCTTTTCTGGTTTTGGTTCGGGTTTATTTTGGGTTACCCGAATCTTTGTCCCGAACAAGGGCTTTTCCTTCTTCCTACAACAAGGGCATATGTGGTTATGCCATTGTCCTACATGCATCATGTTGCATGCCTTCTTCCTAGTGGCCTCCGTTGCAGGTAGCTTATTTTCGCATATGAGCATTATCTTCTTTTCGAATAAGCTCTCTACAAATTCAGTGCTTTTTCCTGTCATGGTGTTTAATAGGAATGATCCATTTAATTTATTTGAAAATATTTTAAATGGATACTTGACTTTGTCCATCTTAATGAGACAGACCTAGAACCCCCCAAGCTCTTCTGGTAGATATGCCATCTTCACTGAGGGAAGATACTAGGGGAGCTTCTCCTATGGCAGCCTTGACTCTGTTGAATGCTACTATGTCGGGTCTCTGTAACTTGATAAAATGAAATGCTAGATGAGAACCTTTTCCTACAATTTCTGGAGCTATTGAAATGAACTTGAGCTCCAAAATGTCTCCTCGTTTGAGGTGGGGATTGTTCTGCCATGCGTCATAAACCGCCCCACTGATCCATTCCAGAAGTTTTAAGATTTTTGGAAATCTAGGTGACATAATATGAACTGCAGCAGGGCTCCAAAGTCATACCATTCTCGTACATCTTCTGGGTTAGACCCTTCGAGCATCCAGGTCCTGTTATATTCCCCGGATGTGTCCACGATGGTCTTGCTTGGATTAATGCCTTTACGGGAAATAAGTTTTTTCCATGATCTCTGATAGCCGTGCCTGTCATCGGCCTAAGGTTAATCTCTTCCTCTTTTACCCTAGAGGTGCAGGGTTGACTTGAATTATTAAGATTTGCACTTCCTATAACTCAACTTTTGCCTTTTCACCAGAGTCTGGCGATGATGGCCTTGTGCAAACAGTACTTAAATCTGCTGCTACAAGTTTAGAGCTTTGTTCTCTAATTACAGGTTTAGAGCCTTGCTCTCTTAATTCTCGGGCCATCACTGAAGATGATGCCTTCCGAATTAGTTCTAGTAGATCATTCCATAACGAACCTGCCGCTAGTTTGGTACTACTGATGACGATCTGAACAGTATCAAGATCAACTTGTTGGACTTGGCCAGCTATTTGGGCTTTGACCGTTAGCTGTTCAAATTTCTTATCAATCTCCTCAAGGTTCTCCCTAAGGTGCCTGAGTATAATAATGACGGAGTCTGCTTCAGTTGCCTCCATCTCTCGTCAAGAAATCTGCAAGAACATTTTCTGAGATTTGATGATGACAATATTATAACCATAATATTGGCATTCTGCTTGCCATCTTATAATATGTGCTTTCTCAATTATTGATTAAAGTTTATTTTTAAGAAAGCTTTAACATTCATATTATCAACTTTTAACGTAAACTTTTTAGCTAGTAAAATTAAAGGCCACTTCTTCAAAGCCTTCCAAACTGCGAAGAATTCTTTCTAGTTGATATGTCATAGTTTGGCTTGTTGCTCAGTGAACAACCCTCATGTGTATCTATATGGTTCTTCACTAGTAGTAGTCTTTCTCATGAGCACCGCTGCCCATCTGTAATCATTGGCGTCCGTATAGACTACCAACTCATATTCGTCTTGTGGGATTGCAAGCTTTGGTAGGTTATTGCAAACCTGTTTTTACTCATGAACCCTTTGCCTATGAATTTCCTCCCATTTCCACTTTGAACTTTCTGTTTCTTTCAAAAGTGGTCGGAATTTCTTTTTGTATTTTGCAAGATCCTTGATGAAGATTCCTGCAGAATTGACAACTCCCAAGAAGCTTTGAAGCTGCTTCTTATCTTTAAGAATGTCAGGAAAATGAATTTTTTCTACAATGTGTTCCTGCAACTCAATACTTGCTTTGTCAATAAGAATTCCTAGAAATTCAATTTTATTGACATCTATGATGGCTTTCTTTCCAAAAAAGCACTAACCCTTCTTTATGACATGCATCAGAAAATATTTCGAGATGTCTAACATTATCCTGTATATTTTTGAATGCAATCAAAATGTCGTCTAGGTAGACAAATATAAACTCTAGATAGTCTTTGAAAAGATTATTCATTTTTCTTTGAAATATTTGGGGTGCATTGGCAAGTCCCATAGGCAGTACATTCCAGGTATATTGTCCTTGTGTTGTGGAAAACGCAGTATATTTCTTTGAATCATTTTCCATCTTGATATGATAAAACCTATATTTGCAATCGAATTTGGAAAACACTTAGTGCCTTTAATGCAATCAATTAAGTGTTCTCTACTTGGGGATATAATAACCATCAGGTTCTAATATTCTATTAATGCCTTGATAGTTAATAACTAACCTGGGTTTACCCCTTTTTATCTCACCATGGTTTCTTACCAGAAAATCAGGGCTACTATAGGCAGAGACTCCAGGCTCGACGAGTCTAAGATTGATATGCTCTTTGATGATCTCCTGCATATCTTTCTTATCCTCCATGTTCATTTGGATAGGCTTGTATCGGACATACTCGTACTTGCATTCCTCTTTGACCTTTAGCGTAGTCTCGATCTTGTTTTTATCCCACCATGCCAAAGGATTCTCACTGAAGTTCCTCTGGATAAGCCTCTTGACATTCTCGAGAGAAAGTTTACTTTCTCCATCTATGTCTAGTGACTTGCACTCGTGTATAGCTTCCTTCAAGATCCTAAGATCTTCTTCAGAAGAATCATTGAAACCCTCATGACTGAAAGACAAAAGAGCCTTACCAAATTTTCTTCTATCCTGCATTTTTGGATGGGTCATTTTGGCATCATCACCACGTTTGCTACAAAAATTTATGGGCATTATCCTATTAAATGCCTTTTCTCTTTGCAAAACCTGTATCTCACTACCATAGTTAGTAGTAAAAATCAACAGATTCTTGTGGTTATCGTAGACATATTTTGCAACGGTCTGGATGAAATTATTACCTAGCAAAATATCTGCTCCTGTATCATGAAAGTAAATAGGAGGCGTCTTTACCTTGAACCAAGGTGTTCCAAATGCTCCTCCAATCATGATTTTTGCTTCTCGTATCCCCTTATTGAGTACTAGAATTTTCTGTGAAAAATCCCTTCCTGCAATAATGGGTAACAATTCCATAACTTTGCTAGGAAACACACCGGATTTTGCCGTACAAATCCCTGATCCTCAGTCAATATAAGCTGCAACATATTCTGACTTATATTGACAACACACCGACAGATATGTATATAGAAAAGGGGCTAGTCATTCAATTCTAATGGTATAACCATCTAGATTGAATTCTATACTATTACCTTTTCTTCCTCATGGTTTATGATCTTCGAGGAAACTTAACCCCAAAGTCATTATCCCATTTTCTCGTCCTGCAATTCCTACAACAAATATCTCATGGCCTGCTATTTCTAGCATGTCTTCGTATTTTCCCACAACAGGTTGTTGCAAATGATATAAGTCATCACAAGGAAAGTAGTTTTGTTTTTCAGTGATTTCAAATACAACCTGAATTTGTTTTCAGCCTTCAGGGCATCTAAGTTTCACATTATCAACCCTAATAGCCCGAGGGATTAAGCCTTTTAACATCTAATGTTCTTTTCCTTTGTAGGCAGTAATCCTATCTTCTAAAAAGGGCATCCTGCTACTAAAATCAGTTCTAGAACTAATGGTTCGATCTAAAACTGGTTGATCTTTTATCAGGATATCAACACCCCTTATTCTAGGTATTCTAATGGGATCTGGTGTCATTACCTTAGCGAATTCCTTGAAAATTCTAGGAATCTCAATATACTCTTCCTAAGGAATAAGTCCGAATGATGAGTGTTGGAAACGGCATAAGCTATTCTATATGTTATAGAATATGGTCTATTCCCATCTTTCATAAGATCTTTTCTTTTTAAAATCCTGATGAAGGGTTAAGACACGACTGAAATCTTGATCTGCTAGGTTGTATGGTATCCTAGGATGAATATCGAACATCAGTTTTCCTGCATACAAATTTCCTATCATTGTCCGAAGACAACCATCTCTTAAGTTATTGATTCTTCTATTCATTATTGATAAATGTATTTCTGAATCAATTCCTTCCTTAAAAGTTGCTTTTATTACTACTTCAATAGCTCCTATGTGGATCCATTTCATAGTAACCGCTACTTCTTCCCTGAGTTTACTTAATTCTTTAAGAATTTTTTCTTTGAAGTAAGTTGTATTTCCATCACATTACCAGTAAGTTCCATAGGAATTGCAAACTCACTTGAACTTACTTTGTAGATTATATGATGTTTCCTCTAGTTCAGCCCGATCTGGTTGAGCACTCTACCGATCCCTCCAATCCTAAAACCGTCATATGGGCTGAGATTAGAGTCTTGTCTCATGATTCTTTCCATGGTTTTGTTTGACACTGTCATCCTTGAAAAGAATCCTGATAGGCTATCTGAGGTTTGAAGCCTATCTCCTTCGTTGTAATTACTCTTACTCGATTGAAGATCCATCCAAATCACTTTCTATTTCTTCCTCGTATATACTTTCATCTGAGGGAAGATCTTCGAATTGGTAAACTGGTACCAAGTCGCCGTAGTAAACTGCATCAAGAATGTCATATGTGTCTTCAAACTGTCGTAATTTACCACGTTTTTGCAGGCAATCTAGTGATATATGTCCTTTTCTGCCGCACGCCCAGCAGCTACAATCTTTGAAACTTTCATTGGCTTGGGTATGGGCTCGTCTAAAAGTTCTTCTCGTAGGAGTTCTTCCTGTGGATCTTGCATCTGTTCGTCGAGATCCTTGGGGTGAAGCTCTTGTTGGTCCTGTTCTCTGTCCAAATTTGTATGATCTGGCCTTTAATTTGGACCACCATGATCTCCTTCTGAAAGAGGATTTTCTGGAACTCTTGGAATAAGAGTCACTACCTTGCTTTCTCATCTTCTTTTGCTCGTTTGATTCTCTTATAATGGTTGGAAAATTGTTATTATCACAACAGAGAGGGTTATTTTAATCTTACCTCTCAGTCTTTTCATATTCTTTGGATGGATGCTTGATAACACCGATCCTTCAGTTTGTCTTTGAGGAAAAACATTCTTCTTGCCACCGAATCTAGTTGTCCCTCGATTACGTTATATGATTATATCAACATTTCCCTCCATGGACTGCAGATTTTTGCAATGAACATTGGAGCAACTATTTCAGTCGTTACCCCACTCTGGAAGAAATACTTACGGAACCAATAGATATATTCATCTACCGCACAAATATTCCTTAATTCGAGGGCAAAGAGAGCTTGTGAGTACTCTCTAGCTTTTTCGGCTCTACTTCCTTCGAAATGTATCTGAATCAACCTTCCAAGTCTTTCCGCAATAGCACTTTTGGAGTCTCCGGCTAGGATACTTGCTTTGGTGTCTCCTGGTGTGTTATCCCATCCGACCTTCACAGAACCTTCCAAGCTTAACTCCAATAATCTTATGAAGTTCTTCTTGTCAAGTTCTAATGTGGTTGCGTCTATCTTCATGGCTGCAACCCATTCGTCTATCAACTTTTCAATATTTCGAAAGTCGATGATATCCAGGTTGAGTATGGTGCCATATGGATGTAAGGGTTGGGGCATAGTTCTTGCCCATGGTGTATTTTCAGGCACTCGTTGTGGATTTCTTCTTGGATTTTCTCTTAATCTGGTTCCCACAAACATTGGGGTGGCATTGGGGTGGAAATCTGTACTTTCTCTCATAGGATGATCCTGTGAGGGATCATTTGAGCTTGTACTTCCCTGTGGTGGTCGTAAAGCTGGGGCAATCTCATTGCTTTGGACGTTAACTAGATCCTCAATCCCAAGGTGGGAAAAGAATTCAGCTAACTCTTGTAGATCTGATAGATCCACCCGTGATATATCCATTATTTTATGGATTTGATGACTTCAAGGATTAGATCTTCTTGCATTTTCGGCTTTGGGATCTCCGTCGCCTTTCCCTTCTGATGAAGAGAGGTACTGGTCCAAAGGTATCCTTGATGCGCTCTTGGTGAGATCTGGATGTCTCAGGGGTATTCCTTTGGTTTCTCTTCAGATCTATGACTTCAGCTTTCAGATCTGCATAGATCTGGAATGATTTTCAGGATTTCATCCATCTTTTGGCTCAAGAGGTCTATTCACAGGTATATGGATTAACCAATGTCCATAGTCTTGAACTGTCTTCTGGAGATCTCTTAGATCTTGAGAGAATTTTGAGGTATCCGGCTCGAGTTCCTTCAAATCAATTCCTTTAGTCATTGTTTTTAGAACTGTATTGATTCAAGAATTTATCCGTTCCGTTTCTCCTGGTTGGGATTCTACCATAGATCTCAGCTGCATGTAGCGGACCTAGTACTTTCTCAACCATTCCTCTCGTACTTCTTCAATATGAAAATCTAAGTCAATCCTTCTCGGACTATTGTCAATTTTCTTAAGAATTTCTATAAGCAAATTATTTTTCTGTTTTTTCAGAATATGAAAATATTCCCTATTTTCATCGTAACTGGAACTCTCGTTCGGTTTCATACTTTTTCAAAGATCTCCTTCGTTAGAGATAAAATATCAATATGTAATATAAATAAATATTTCTTCAATAAACCTAGGCTCTGATACCATTTCTAAGGAGCATGGGAGATAAAATACAAAAGGAAATGAAAATGGACTATAATGCTCATTTTAAAGCTGTAAAGGGGCAAAATTGTCCAAAATTTAGCTATATTCGATCGGAGGACTAAAACTGCTACGTTTTCAAAAGTTATAGGACTAAAATTGCAAGTGTCAAAGTTACGGAACTAAAAACACGACCCCAGTTACGGGACTAATTTTGCAATTTCCCCATTCGTGATGGACTCTGGTAATTGCTTCAGCAATGTTGCAAATTTTGACTTGACTATTCTCCTATATATTTATTCATTCCTCTTCTGCATCGTGACTTGCTGATTGCTCTACGTATACAGTCTTGTATTCAGTTGAACGGTGACACATTAATGAAAAAAGGGCTATGCATGTGCTCTTAGTACACACATTGCCTCGTAATTGTTCCCTTTTCATATAACTAAGTATTTTCTTGTGCTATCATAGAGCTTTTGGCTCTATAATTGAGCTGTTCAAATCTGTTTTTTGCATGCTAACGTAATTTTTTGTGTTGTTTGGCATCTTTTTCGTTGATTACCTTTAGAATTACATTCGGGTAATCTTTAACTCTTTATCTATTATGTCCACTAAATATTTTTTTTTTAATTTATTCATTAATCTGGAGAACAATGTTGTTTCAAACTTAATTATAATATGCATCTGTATAATCAATTATGAAATTATGAATTCAAACGTTAGCAATAGCATGCATAATTAATAGATGTTGTAATGATCATATTTTTATAAACAGACAAAAGTAATTAAATATAAGGAGTATCTCATATGCCCTATTTCTTGTTTCGTATAGCTTTCAAGACGTTAACGCTGCGGAAATTAAAATTTTAATTATAATGCAATATTACAATTAGGACTCACATTATCCATCTCGTTGCTACTACGACACGGATCTCATGTATGGAGTCAATTAAATTGTTTAGAGATATCAACCTTTGGTGCACTCCGGTTGATGTAGAGGATTTCCATTCTCAAGGACGATCTCATTCTAAGCTAATGGTGGAAAACAGCTTCACGTCCTCCGGCAAAGTGAAACCGTTCGAGCCACCTTTCACTGTAGGAACACAAGTGTTCTTCCCTCTAAACATAGTCCACACCATCTATGATAGAATCTCCTATAGCCCTATGCTAGTAGGTGTTATAAAATGAATGTGGATCAATTATTGATCCTTGGAGAATACAAGAGAACACTTCTCTTTTTGGAGTGAAAGAGAGCAAGTATAATAGCTAGACTTTCTAGCCTTAGAAATAAATCATGATGTAGGAATTAATGAGAAGTTTAACGGAAAAATTACCCTCGACATACACTGCTTCCCAAGTCAAAAATCCGTAGTGAGAGAGTTTTTTAGAAAGAGAACCATTTAGTTGTCAAATCATGAATAGTGAATTGAGTTGATTTAAAAAATAATATATGGGTGCTTATAATGTTTTTAAAGTTTTATAGTGCAGTAGGGTATATAAATTTATTGTATGATTTATGTATAAAAAATTACTTTTATATAATAATAATTTAATAGTAGATATGTTCATCTTATAGCCCTAGTCTCGGATGAGTAACTAGAATTAGAACAAGTGAGTCGTTCGAGAGTAAAAAGAAGCAAACAGCATTTAGGACGTTAATACATGGCAAGGGGTAGGTGGATATCAATTAAGTGTTCGCTCCACGTACTCAACCTTCATGTCCATCCGTACAGTCAAAACTCTTTCTTCTCAAAGCAAAGCATGGTTTCTCAAGGCTAACTTGTTCAACTTTTTATTTTTATTTTCTCCAAAAATGTGGAAGAGCGTTATCGGGTTGCATTAAGGGTAGGGTGAGAGGTGTTTTGTAGAATATAATTGCTTTTCATAAGGGTTCGTGTTGAACTCATTTTCATGATCAACTTCATCACTATGATGCCAAAGCTGAAGACATCCACCTTCGTGAGCAAGAGATGGGCTCCAAGCACCAAGCCTGTCAAGCCGGAAAATAAAAAATTACACCACTGTTCTATTAGTTAGATTTTAAAAGGGGAGATGCAATTTTGGCACGTGGTGAATTATGTTCCGTCGGAGTTGAGGCGCGGCTTCCATTCCAAGTAGAGGTGGACTCGCTTGAGGTGCCGTAGCCTCGCAGTAATTCACTTCACGCGAGGCTTACAGTTGCCTCGGCATGGTGCGGGCATAGCCATGTCTGCCTCGCCTCGACCTGGAGGCATGAAATGAAGGAAAGCGGATCGGCCCGGGGATGCGGTGGAAATGCGGTGGAGATAAAAAGTGTGGAATAAAAGAATTTAAATCGTGTTCAAGGGGTGTGCCATTGAACGTTCTCGGGCTATCGGTGTATAAACGCAGAATATAAACATATAACATAAACAAGCGTTCGTGGCTATAGAATAAAGAAGAAACTGAGAGCATAAATGTAAGTCAGAATACCTTTCTCGATTTTGTATTTCGATCGGCTACATGCGTTGATTCCTCCCGACATTCATTCACGCGAGGTCCCAACGTAGAGACCCTCTAACGTAGTTCACACCACACCGGGAGAGATCTCATTTTTCTTGCTAGAGAAAAATTGATCTAGAGGATGAAATCAAAGAAGGGATTACACTATCAAATTAGTGTTCCTTCTTGATCTTACTTTGTCCTTCAATTGATCCTAGATCAATGAAGCAACAAAGAGGATTTAGAGAGTAGAGAGAGAGGGTAGAGAGTGTTCATCTTTTTCCTAGAAAAAGATGAATAGTAAAATTCATGTCTTTGATGATAGTATATACACATATATATATCCATTATTAATGTGATTATTGGAATGTGTCTAGTTTCATCCAATGATATCTAGATACATTCCAATTAATCCCCATTAATCATCAATCAAGCCTACCATTTCATGGTATGATTTAATCATACCAAGTGAAAGAGGCTTGATTGGCATTGATCTGTCTCTTCTAAAAGAGACAAGTCAACATGTCATCAAAGGCCTTCATGGCCAATTTTAGTACTTCCAAAAGAACTAATTTTTGGCTATCCCCTTTTAAAAGAAGTCCAACTTCTTCTAATTCCAAAAGTTGAATTAACACCTCTCTTGGGCCAAGATTTAATGGACCGAATTTTATTGTAATCCAATTACAATAAGCCCATGAATCAAATCCTATTTAATTCATTGTCCAATTAAATAATTTTCACTGATCTTTTAATCGAATTAAAAGATCCAAGCTTTGATTCTCTACTTAATCGATAAATCCAATTTACCGATAAAACAAGGGCCCGATACAATATCGACTCGTCCATCCAATAGACATTCCCATAAGTAATCCAATTACTTATCATCCTTTGAAATTGACTCTAAGTCAAATCCTTCACCTCCTCGGTGATTTGCGTGTGACCCTTTAGATTCACCCTTAGCTAGACTTGGACTTGGGTCCAACAGGAGCCCATCACCATGGGTGGCCGTCTAGCAACGGTCCATGGCACTAGAGACTTGATGAATGTTGGCGTGAACATTTAGGCATTGATTCTGGTATGATCCTACTGTCGACCGTCTCCCAGCCTTAGTCTAGGATATGAAATTGGGCGTCGGTTCCCATCCTTGACTAGGCATCTATGCTTCATACCGGAGATGCGTTTATTCTATCGATCGATGTAAGAAATCCTTTCCTACTCAATCAATTGCTATGGCCATAGACTTTTAGAGTCTAAACCATCTCATAGCGCATAGGAGACATCACCGTCATATACTGACAAGGGACAGATCCTATCTTGGAATCCACCGTCCTCGCTATATACTCCAACTGCACTGGACAAGGCTTATAATGACCATCTTACAGAATGATCACCTCTCACCAGATCCAAGATACAGTCTTCGTATGAACGTGACTGTCGGAATCGGGAATTCCACTCATACCGACCAAGCCTCCAAGGCTTTCATATGATGATTTCCGCGAGTCAGTTCAATCAGTCAACCACCTTGTCAACTAACCCACTAAAATTGCATAGACGACCTTCATCTGTCGCCAATGAAACTCGGCACTCACCCAGTGAATGCAATACTTAGTGCAAGTCTCAATAGGACACTCGATGCCCAGACTCGAGATCCTCAACTTGGAACGTTTCAGACCAACCCTCAGAAGTTGGTTTCATAGCAGCGATCCAATGCGCAACCCAATTACATGGGTTATCCAATTGGTCTGTGGGCATTTGTTGTGAAGTTGAAACACCGTTCAACGTTAGTAGTAAGCACAACAAACACAGTGCCAATGATGAATATTTACTCTACTCATCAGGATAATATTGTTGTAATAAAGATTAACGAATAGTTCCCAAAACTGCCAATCCAATTGGCTTTCTGGTCACCTATTCTAACATGAAATGTGCGAGGCACTAGAAATTAAAATTGACAGGAAATCCGCAAACGGGGAGCTGCTTATGGGCTATAAAGTTCGTCACCGGAAGTTACATGAATATTTTAATTGTTACATACTGAAATCAATTTGATTAACTTAGCGAGTAAAAAAAACTTGCTTCACATCTCCATGCCACTTACGGATGTGCTAAATCATCGGGTGATAAATTAATGGGTTCTTGAGTTTTTCTTTTCAGAATGTACAGTCATGACTTTTTAATATTAAGTCATGACACATTATTTAATAATGAAAAGGTAGAGTGTTGATGCAAAAATATAAGCGCAATATATAATGCGATATGTCGAAAGAGGATTATGGAAAATGATTGGTTTCCTATTGCATTCCTCAATAAAAAATTCACTAAGTAATGAACATTAATTCAAGTAATAAAATATTACTCACATATCTATGTGGTCGAGGAAACACCTTGACTTGCAACTATTTTCTAAGCATGATAGGTCGAGCAAAGCATTCCTTTTATACATATATATAATATTTATATATATATCAAGCATCTTAAATCTTGGGTTGTGACTTGAAACCAAAGTTCTTCATGACGAGACAGTAAACATCCCACGTCTTGGGTTGCCTCGACATGAAGCCAAAGATCTTCAGGTTAAGGCGTCAAAGGTCCTTTAGGCTGAGGCAGTGCCTCAGCCTTAGTCCGGGGTTACCCCCATCAGGTCGCAGCATGGTTGCCTCTGCCTGGTGCATGCGCGACCAAATTTTCTTCGACCATTCCTTCATCTATGCAAAGGACAATGTTCATCCGTATTTAATACAATATTCACTTAATCACATCGCAACGGTTATATGGTTTCAAAGCAAGAGGAATAGGTCTCCTCCTCGAGATGACACTCATCTCAGAGGAGGGGGTGCTTGACCTCCACTCTCCCTTAGGGCTTTCCTCCTTGACATGATACTCTTTTAGGAGGAGGAGGTGCTCAACCTCCCTTTCCTTTGAGGGCTCTTTTCCTCCGAGACGAACACTCTAGGATGAGGAGGTCTTCTCCCCCAAGACAACACTCTTCCAGGAGGAAGTGCTTCACCTCCATTCTCCTCCTCAAGACAACAGTCTTTCAGTAGGAGGTGCTTGACCTCCGCTCTTTCCTTAGAGCTCTCCTTCTCGAGATGACACACTCCAGGATGAGAAGGTCTCCTTCCCGAGACAACACACTTCCAGTAGGAGGTGGCACTCCTCTAGGATGAGGATGAGGAGGATCTTGCTCATGATGGAGCCCCCCAGGACCTTGAGGGAGACGGGGGAGCGTGGACCTTTTGCGAATGTAATTTGGCAATATCTAGTATTTGGGATAACTTTCTTCCAACTCCTATAGTCGGACGTTTTGGCATATAATTCATCAGTATTTGGTACATGGGATTATTTTCTTCCAACTCCTATAGTCAGATGTTTTGGCATGTAATTCGGCAATATTTAGTCTTTGGGATGATTTTCTTCCGACTCTTATGATCGAATGTGTTGGCGTGGAATTCCGCACTATTTAGAACTCATGAATGTAGTTGTTGTACGTGTTTCGTTGTTGTGTTTTTCTTATCTTTTTTGAAGTTGCCTCAAGGAATGTTTTTTCTCGTGTCCTAGAGTTGATCTTTTTCCAACTTCGAAGGGGAAAAATCTCCGTGGCAATATTCTTGCCGAAGATCTCAAGTTTTATCTATGGGGACATTACCTCAAGGGATACTTGCTCATGTCTTGCAGTTGATCTTTTACCAACTTTAAGGGGGGAAAGTCTCTGGGGCAATACTTTATACGAGGATCTCAAGTTTCATCTATGGGGACATTACCTCAAGGTGAAAGCATGCGCGGATCGTCCTGGGAGGGAGCGCGAATGCGGAAGCGCGATAAATTAAAAATATGAAAAATAAAACATGCTTAAACGGAAAGTAAATATGCGTTTAAGGGATTGATTTGGAATGTATCTAGACATCATTGGATGAACCTAGACACATTCCAATAATCACATTAATAATTGATATATATGTGTACTATCATCAAAGACATGAATTTTACTATTCATCTTTTGATAGGAAAAAGATGAACACTCTCTACCCTCTCTCTCTACTCTCTAAATCCTCTTTGTTGCTTCATTGATCTGGGATCAATTGAAGAACAAAGTAAGATCAACAAGGAACACTAATTTGATAGTGTAATCCCTTCTTCGATTTCATATTTCATCCTCTAGATCCGTTTTTCTCTAGCAAGAAAAATGAGATCTCTCCCGGTGTGGTGTAGACAACTTTAGAGGGTCTCTACGTTGGGACTTTCACGTGGATGAACGTCGGGAGGAATCAACGCGTGTAGCCGATCAAAATACAAAATAAAGAAAGGTATTCCAATTTACATTTAAGCTCTCGGTTTCTTCTTTATTCTATAGCCACAAATGTTTATTTATTTTATATGTTTATATTCTGTGTTTATCTACTGATAGCCCAGAAACGTTCAAGGGAACACCCCTTGAACGCGATTTAAATTCTTTTATTCCGCACGTTTTTATCTCCACTGCGCTTACGGCGCGTTCCCGAGCCTTTCCTTCAACTGCTACGTGCATTGTTCTACATTCTGCCACCAAGATTCCAAATCAGGAAACCTCTCCACCCAATCCGCCTGATCTTGATTCCCCGTGCTAGCAAGAAATCAAGAGCGATTTATATGGGAGGACAAATCGATCTAGCGTTATGAATTAACGTGATCGATTTGCCTATAGCTCTCTTGTATCAAAACAAGGAACTAGAAACAATTCTTGAAGAGGAGAAAGGAAGGGGGCGGCCGAGAGAGAGGGAGAGAGAGATGGCCAAGTACGTGTGTGTGTGTGTGTGTGTGTGCTAGAGTTTCAACACCTTGAGGTGTGTGTTTTCTATGAGTATTTATAGAAGGGGACTTCTCCTAGTCCTCTTCAAACTCTCATAGAGAACCCTAGGTTGACTAGGATTTTGACCTAGTCAAATCTTAGTCAATTTAGGTAAAAGACCAAGTCAAACTTTATCTTGGCCATTGATCTCTCCATTTTCTCGTCCGTCCATCTCTAAGATGGACTCCATAGAATATTTTGAATATAATATAAAATAATCCCTAAGGCTTTAAATAATTATTTTAAGCCTATTTCCTCAATTTAATAAATCCAATTTATTAGTTAACTCCATTTAATCCAATTAAAGAATTAACAGTCCAAGAAAAGTGAACCAATTTAATCCAATTAAATTGTTCTACCTCCCAAAATTAATTCTAAATTAATTCCTCCACTACCGATGAATTGTGTGTGACTCTTTAGGTTCATCCTCAGCTAGATTTGGCCGAATTTCCAATCATCCGTCACCATGGGTGGCCGTCTAGCAACGGTCCATGGCACTAGAAGTTAGGTGAATATTTATGGCGTGAACATTTAGGCTCTTTAGTACGTTTGTCCTTCCGTCTTCCATCTCACGGCTATAGTCTAGGGTGTGGACAATAGGTGTCGGTTCCCATTCTTGACTACCGCCTTGGGTCGTCCATAACAAACGTCATAGGGATCTTATCCCACTGTTCAATTAATGTGGCCACAGATTTATTGGAGGACGAGTCTCAAAGTGTAAGTGAGACATCACTGTTAATCCTATTGACAGGAGAAGGATTCTATATTAGGACCTACTGTTCACACTACACACCATGACTGCACTAGATAGGGTTTATGACAACCTAGTCTCTTGACTTGGTAGCCTCTTGTCAAATCTAAGATACAACCACGATGTACATGTGACCACAATAGTCCCTCAAGTCCGAGGACCAAACCCGTACTATCGGAATCGGGAATTCAAGTCATACCGACCAACCCACTCAAGGTTTTCCATATGATGATTTCCACGAGTCACCTCAGTCAACCGGCACCTAGCTGGCTAACCCACTAACATTGCATGGACGACCTTCATCACTTGTCGATGAAACGCGACTACAATCGCTTAGTGCAAGTCCCAAATGGACTCTCGATACCCTATCTCGAGGTCTTTCAACTTGGAGTATATCAGACCGATCCACAAAAGTTGATTTCATGACCTGCCATCCTATGCGCAGTCCAGTTTCTTGGATTAAGATTTCGGTCTGTGGGTTTTGTTTGCGCGTTGAACAGTTTGTAATATCAAGCAATTAAGTGAACGCAAACAAAGAATAAACGCCAAGTATGAATATCACTTTTATTCATGAATTTTATTTAAACACCAAATTGTCAGAAATAGGTTACATAAGCCTAACAGGATTGGCTTCACGGTTACCTATTCTAACACAAGGGATACTTGCTCATGCCCCGAAGTTGATCTTTTACCAACTTCAAGGGGGGCAAAGACACTAGGGCAATACTCTTGATGAGCATCTCAATGAAGTTTAGCCTATGGGGTCCCACATTGATATTTGCCTCTAGGGTCATCTTGAAACTTCAAGGATCTCTACATCTAATTTGATTTTATTTTTGAGATTACGACAAGAAAATTAACTTCATTACTTAGAGTTTTCATTACAATGTCTTAGGGAAAATCAAAAGGGGATAAGGGTATGGTGAGCTCCTACTCAAGCTTTCTCTCAGGAGTGAATAATCAAAAGATCATTTTCCCTGCTATGCAAACTTAGGATTACAATTTCATGGTGAGAAAGTCTTTTCCCGCCAGTCCCCCTGGGATCATGAGATGACTTTTGCTATGAGGAGTTAGATTTAATGTTAGCTCTCAAGGTGACGTGTAGCTCGATCTCACCATGGGATCCTTGCCTCCGCTCGCCTTGAGCTCGACGCATGGCTCAAGCTCATCATGGAGTGCGTGGCCTAGAGCTCGCCAAGGGGTGCTCGGTCGCATCCTCCTGGTCAAATTGGTGTCTCATGGATATCGGTTTATATACTCCTTCAAATGTCCCTGCTGGATCAATTTTTCTATCTCATTTTGGAGGTGATAACATTCCTCAGTTGTATGCCCGATGTCACGGTAGAAGGCGACAATATTTGTCGGACTTCAACCTTTTAGGACTGTCCTTCATTTTTCTTGGCCATTGGTTAATCAGTCCTTGTTGCACTGCCAAGACTAATATTTCTCCTCTCGGGGTGTTCAGAGGGGTGTAGTACATAAACCCAGTGGGAGGTAAGTGTCGGCGCTCCTTCTTCTTCTTTGGCTCTTCCTCCTCCCCACCCTTCTTCTTTATGCTAGGGGTAGTGTCAGTAGCCTTGGAATCCTCGATTCTAATATACTTTTGTGATTGTAGGAGCGAGTCTCCTAAAGTGCTATGGGGTTTGCTAGCTATAGACTTTTCGAACCTTCTTATGAGCAAATTTTGTTAGATGAGGCTGGCCATCAACTCATGGTTGACATGGGGCACCTCCTGCACGGCCTCCACAAATCTTTGAACGTAATCTCTCAGTGGATCCCCTTCCTTCTATCGAATGGTGAAAAGGTGGCGACCATTTTTGGGACTTTCTTGTTTATGGAGAAGTGATGCAAGAAACTTTGGGTCAATTGCTCGAGACTGGAGATAGTTCGAGCGAGGAGGAATGCCAGGAAGTCAACCAATAGACAAACATGCTCCTACTGGGCAACAGCATGAAAAATCTCTCCCTATTGGCTCCGCCAGTAAGGAGGCAGCCTCTTTTCAGCCTCCTGAAATTCAGCAAGCCCTCAGGAAAGAGGTGGTCGAGCTTCTCCAGCAGGTAACCAAAGATACTCTTCTGACAGATCGTGCCATTCCAGAGCTCCTTCCTCATTTTCGACCTACAATGGCACCACTGACCCGGCTGAGCATATACGTAAGTTAAAAAATGCAGCCCTCTTATACAGGTATACCAATGGTATTAAATGCCATGTCTTTCTTACTACACTAACCGACTTTGCTCAACAATAGTTTGACTAGCTCCCAGCTGGATCAGTAAGATCTTTTGCAAAGTTTAGTCCCCTTACCTACACCAGTTTGCTAGTAGCAAGAAGTACAGAAAATCGGCTATTAGCCTTTTCAAAGTCAAGAAGGAGGAAAAGGAGACACTAAGAGCCTACATGCAATGTTGTCCTAAAGGTCCCTACTGCTCACTAGGAGGTGCTGATCAGCGCACTCACCCAGGGGCTCCGAGTAGGACCACTCTTCAAATCCTTGGCAAAGAAACCCGCAATTAATTTCCATGAAGTACTAGCTCGCGCAGAGAAGTGCATGAACCTCAAAGACGCCCGGCTGGCCAGGATGGGAGACAACAAGGACCAAAAGAGGTAAGGAGAAGCCTCTTCCACCCATAGGAGTAGGGGCGAACCCCAAGGACGGTTCAATCCTCTTGATCGCAAGAATGAGCATTACACCCCCTTGATTATCAGATGGCCTAAGGGCTCACAAGAAGGCCCTCAACTTCCCAAATTCAAATATTCTACAGGTACCACAGAGAATATGGACATGATACCAACAGGTGTCGCCAGATAAGACAGAAAATAAAGGGCTTATCCATCCAGCTACTTGAAGGACTATGTTGACAAAGACCGACATCGTGAACAGAAGGAAGAACGTTCCCGCCATCGCAATTCCTGCAGGA
The DNA here is from genome assembly GCA_034509735.1 of Sesamum alatum. NCBI lineage: Eukaryota > Viridiplantae > Streptophyta > Magnoliopsida > Lamiales > Pedaliaceae > Sesamum > Sesamum alatum. Next base: position 27,672,518 of record JACGWO010000008.1, read on the forward strand.
GCAAGGAGCAGGCCGCTGACTCCTCCAAGAGAGAGCACAGAAACGAAAAATCCCCGACTTAGGAGCACAGCCCAGAAAACATCCCTGCCAATGGGATAATTCATATAATTGCAGGAGAACCTACTGACGGAGACTCCAATAGAGCCCAGCCGCTCACACCAACGCTGCTAGGGCAGTATTAGAGCTCGGCCACAAACCACCAGCAGGGGATCCCATGATCCATTTCGGACTTGCTGGCATACAGGGAGTTCATTTACCTCATAATTATGCACTTGATGTTTCTGCTACTCTTGCTAACTATATTGTTTAGCATATGTTTGTGGATTCTAGCAATTCTGTAGATATCCTCTTCTATGAGATCTACCGACAGATGGAGCTCGGTGACATCTCGTTAGAGCCAGTAGACACATCATTGTATGGCTTTGCAGGGGAAGTTGTACACCCCCTTGGACATATCTTGCTCCATCTATCCTTGGGGGTAGAGCCCAACCGGAAGACCAAGATGATTCGCTTCCTCATAGTGGACATGTCTTCAACATATAACGTTCTTTTAGGACGACCCGCTCTAAATACCTTCCAGGCTGTTGTCTCCACCTACTACATGAAGTTAAAATTCCTTACTGGAGCAAGATTAGGAGAAGCCACAAGTGACCAGTACACTACCCGAAAATGCTATGTCGAGTTTGTGAGAGGAGGCAATAGGAAGGATATGGAGATAGACCTTCCCCAACCCAATAGGGAGAAGGGGAAAAGACCTATGCAGCGTGATGAGCAAGAAAACGAGTAGCCTGCTCAATTCCAACCTGCCGAAGAGATTTTGAGCATTCAGCTGGTACCAAGAGAGAAGGACAAGACCACCAGGATCGGCTCCCAGCTGAGCCCCGACCTAGCAGGGCGACTAACCACTTTCTTGCAAGAAAACTCAGATGTCTTCGCATGGTCAGCCCGAGATTTAGTGGGTATTGACCCCAGCATTGCATTACATTGCCTGAACCTAGATTCAACCTTCCCTCCTATAAAACAGAAGAAAAGGCACTTCAGTCCTAAGAAGGACAAGGTCATTCAGGAGGAGGTAAGCAAGCTCCTTAATGACGAGCACATTAGGGATATTCAATTCCCCCAATGGTTGTCCAACGTGGTACTTGTTCCTAAACTAGGTAACAAATGACGCATGTCCGTAGACTTCAGGGATGTGAATAAAGCATGTCCTAACGATTTTTATTGCTTACCTCGCATAGACCAGCTGGTGGATTCAACCTCTGGTCATGAACTATTAAGTCTAATAGATACTTCGCAGGGTTACCACCAGGTAATGCTTAACCCCGATGACCAAAAGCGAGTAAGTTACATCACGCCAGGGGGACATATTGTTATATTGTTATGCCTTTTGGGCTAAAAATGCAGGTGCTACATACCAACGCCTGGTGGATCGCATGTTCAGAGAACAGCTCGGACGTAACATGGAAGTGTATGTGGACGACATGCTGGTGAAGAGCAGGCAGGCCGACCAGCATATTGCAGACCTTGCTGAAACCTTCAGCATACTCAGAAAATACCACATGAAGCTGAACCCAGCCAAATGTGCATTTGGTGTTCGAAGTGGCCGATTTCTTAGCTACATGGTGACAGAGAAGGGTATCGAGGTCAACCTGGATAAAGTATGAGCAATCCAAGAAATGAAGCCTCCTGCCAACCTCAATAAAGTATAGAAACTTGCTGGCCCATAGCCGCCCTCAATAGAATCATATCTCGCTTGGCACAACGCAACCTTCCCTTCTTGAAACCTTGAAAAAAGCCAAGACTTTGCGTGGAATGAAAATTGCCAACAAGCCTTCCTGGATCAAAAGGCCTATCTGGCCGAGCTGCCTTTGCTCACCAAGTCATTATTAGGTGAAACATTATAATTATACATTGCTGCAGGTCAACATGTTGTGAGTTCCGTGCTCATCAAGGAGTAAGACGGAATCCAGAAACCCATATACTACGTCAGCAAAGTATTACATGGCGTTGAGCAACGCTACCTGAGGTAGAAAAGTTAGCATTTACCTTGGTAATAGTTGTTAGGAAATTACGACCTTACTTTTTTATCGCATTCTATTATTGTGCGCACTAACACCCCCCCTGCGGACTACGCTGGGGAAAGCTAAGACTTCAGGCAGGATGATTAAATGGGATGCAGAGCTCAATGAGTATGGCATATCTTACCAACCCAGCACGACCATCAAAGCCCAGGCCCTTGCTGAGTTCATCTCATAAACTACACATGTCGAAGAAGACGAGGGGACATGGCTACTTCATGGGATGGCTCCTCTACCTATATGGGCAGTGGAGCAGGTATCGTGTTGACTAGCCCAGAAGGAGATGAGCTGAAATTCTCCTTGTGGTTTGACTTCAAGGCCTCGAATAATAAAACCGAGTATAAAGCCCTCATAGCAGGCATTAAGATGGCGCTGGACGCAGGGATAAGGAACGTAACTGCTTACTCCGATTCCCAGTTGGTAACCAACTAGGTAAGGGGCACATATGATGTTAAGGAGGACCGTGTGGAGGGGTAACTCCAGGAAGTAAGCGACCTTAAGAGCAGGTTGAAGAGCTTCCAGCTCTATCAGATTCCCAGCACTGAAAACACTAAGGCGGACTATCTTGCTCGGCTGGCTAGCTCCCTAGCCGACTGCAGCACTTGTACCATCACTGTAAGGACCCTTACTAAGGTTACTCCTGACACTAACGTGCATGTCTTGCAGATTAGCACAGACTGGAAGAAACCCCTCCTCAATTATCTACATGAAGGAATCCTTTCTGTGGATGAAAATGAAGCAGCTCGCCTGAGGAGCCAGGCGGCTATATTTACTTGCTAGGACGAATCATCTATAAGCGCAAACTTCTCCTAGCCATACCTCCGATGCCTGTCAACTGAAGAAGGCAGAACCGTGCTCCAAGAGATTCATGAAGGATATTTGCGGACCCCATATGGGTGGCATGGTTCTTGCAGGTAAAACTTTAAGAGCCGAATATTTCTGGCCTACTCTCAAGAAGGATGCAATAAACTGGGTGAGGAGGTGTGAGCAGTGGCAGAAGCACGCCCCACTCATCCATATGCCAGTTGAGCCCTTCAAGGCCTTTTCAGCACCATGCCCATTTTCCCAGTGGGGAATGGACATAGTGGGGCCCTTTCCTGTCGCACAAGGACAGTGTAAAATTCCTACTGCTGGTAGCAGTAGACTATTTCAGCAAGTGGGTGGAGGCAGAGCCCCTTGCCAAGATCACAGAAAATGAAGTGATTAAATTTTTATGGAAAAATATCATCTGCAAGTATGGCTTACCTTGTGTTCTTATTTCTAACAATGGTCGCCAATTTTAGGGCTAGAAAATTCAAGACTGATGTGTCGACTGGGCATTCAGCAGCGTTTCACTTTAGTAGGCTACCAAGCCAAGGGGCAGGTAGAGGTTACAAAACGGATTCTGGTGCAAGGCATCAAAACCAGGATGGAGCAAGCAAAAAGGCGGTGGGTGAACGCCCAGCCTACTGTGTTGTGGTCTTATAGAACCATTCCTAGATCAACTACAAAATGCCTTTCAACTTGGTAAATGGTTCAGAGGTTGTAATCCCTGCTGAAACAGGACTGGAATCCTTAGGATACAACACTACGAACATGAGGGAAACGATGCCCTGTTGCGTACCAACCTGGACCTCATTGATGAAATCCGAGAGGATGGTCAAACCCCCATAGAAAGATACAAACAGAAGGTAGTCAATGCTTACAACAGAAGGGAGAAGAGGAGAGAGTTCCAAGTGGAAAATCTTGTGCTGAGACGAGTCGATGCCTTAAAAATAGTAGAAAAGCTGACTCCCAACTGGGAGGGCCCATACAAAGTGCGATGGATTGTCAAATTCGAAGCCTACGAACTGCAGGATGTAGATGGCAGAAAGCTCTCCCGACCATGGAATATGTAAAACCTTAGGAATTTTTATTCATAACGCCTTGATCCATACTCATTACTGTACTACCTACTTAATCAGTACTTACTGCTTGAATAAAAAATGGTTCCCGCTCCTTTGCTATACTCTGCTTTATCAATAGGTTAATCACCTTACCGGCATCGAGCCCAAATAAGCCACCCTGCTGGCGCGTTCCTACCAGCTTTGAGCCCTAATAAGCCGCCCTGTTGGCGCATTCCTACCGGCGTCGAGCTCTAATAAGCCGCCCTGCTGGCACGTCCCTACCGACTTCGAGCCCTAATAAGATGCCCTATTGGCCGTCCCTACTGGCTTCGAGCCCTAATAAGCCACCTTGCTAGCGCATTCCTACTGGCATCGAGCCTTAATATGCCTCCCTGCTGGCGCATTCCTACTGGCTTCGAGCCCTAATAAGCCGTCCTGCTGGCACGTTCCTACTAGCTTTGAGCCCTAATAAGCCGCCCTGCTAGCGCATCCCTACTAGCTTCGAGCCCTAATAAGCTGCCCTGCTGGCGTATTCCTACTGGCTTCAAAAGCCTAATGAGTTGCCCTTAAAGGACACATCTTTGTTCACTTTACAGGCTGAAAGTCTTAATGACTTGCCCTCAACAAGCACACTTATCTAGCTAGCAAAGTTCATACATAATGGCATGCATATGGTCCCTAACTGCTTGGTTCATAAATCTATTTGCTATTTTTAACGCTTGCTTACTACTTATTGCAGCAGGTCTTGCTCTGCTCCTACTAATAAAGCTGTCAATAAAGGATCTCAAAGCTAGACCAATGCAAGAACCACCTACCTTGCTGATGGCGGGGGGATGCTGACCGACCTACTCATTCAGCAGGGGGTGCCTCCAATAGTGAGCGCCATACATAGAATGGCCCTTGGCTGACATTCGAGTCAGCTACCTTGCTGCCTCAAGTGTATTTATACTTAAGCTAGAAACCTCCTAACAGGTTGTTCTTACATCTGCAGGTATTCCTTGTGTAAGATCCTTTTTTGGAGGTTGGTTTATACAAAACCTTTGCTTTCAGCAAGCAGTACTGAGGGAAACTCACTCAATATTGTTACTAATTATGAGCATTTACACACTTACTTCAAGGCTTGAAAAGCCTTGTTCTCTCATCACTTATTTGCAGGAAATACCCCTTGTTGAGCTTGCTAAAGGGTATACTAAGCCAATAAGCTGGGACATTCCCAGTAAGTTATTATGCTAACCTTGTAGGAAAACAGAAGTATGGCAACAAGCATACTCATCCACAATAAGCAAACTCCTTTTGAGAAAAGCAAAAACAAGTAGCCTAAATCATTCATAGAAGAATGGAGGAGGAGAAGCAGAATCCACGGCATTAAAATTCTAGCCTAAAGCAATAAAAATATTCGAAGCCCGCATCCGGGCACTTGCAACCCTCACGCAAGAGGCATCAAATATCCAGCAGAAAAAGTAAAATTGTTCTTCTTTCAAGGAAATGGGACGTGTTCATTTACCAGCTGGGGGAGGCACGCTTCCTTCACCAATTGCAGCAGGAGGCTCCGATCTTAAGGGGGTTGCATCCTCTACCACCTGGCCAGTCCGGTCCAGAGACATAGGGTCATCCTCAACAGAAGGAACCTCTTGCACTAGAGCAAGTCCATCATCGTCTGGGTGAGGGGTCGTGGCCAGGCCAACATTCTCATCCAAGAAAGAGGCATAACACTTGCAGGATGATAACTAGCTACAGCAAATTGTTGAGCGTAAGTCTGGGACCCATGATAGTAGTATTTCAGAGCCTTATCCACCAGCAGGCTCTGAAACTCGGGAGTCTTACTATATCCAGCTAGACGACTCTGCCATATACCCTCCAACATATCTCGAACCTCCTCAGTTTCATGGTATTGGCGGATCAACTCCTTCCTTTCCTTCTCAGCCTGCAGGACTGTCTGCTCCAAGCGGACATGCAAGGAAGTAACCTCCTCTCAGATGGCGAAAGCTGGCGGGATCCTCCTGATGCATCTTATCCCTCTTCTTAACGGTTTCCCTCAGCCTACACTGGTCTCCTCCAGCTCTTCCACCCTCTTAAGGGAGCCCTCGAACAAGGGACCTCCTGCTCTAGCCAGTTGACAAGCTGCCTCCCAACACGCACGCTTGCATGGCAAAGCAAAACCTATCAGGTTAAAACTTCACAATTAGTACTGTGTACTAATATACTTCATATAGGAACTTATCCTACTAAGATAAGTGGCGAATAAACCAAGGGCTTGAGCCCTGGGAAAATTATCCGCATATTTCTATCCTAAGGTGGCCTAACCCCCTTTAGAAACTTAGCAGTGCGGCTAGGCTCCCCCTCATTCAGCAGCAGGGAGTAGTCCTCTTGCAGGGACTAGTCAGGAGAGAGCTTCCTTTTGTCACCCTCTCTTCAGCAGGGTGAAGAGTTCCTGCTCGCGTAGCAAGGTGGGGAGCAGGGGGCGCCAGGAGGCCTAGCTAACCTTTATATTTCTTAGTAGGAGTGGGGATGGGATCAGCAGAGCGCTTTCCCTTAGGTCTCCTGTGGAGGCTGAGCTTGCAGGGATAGATGGAGGACTCTTAAGCTGAATTTGTCGGGTAGAGGAACCGGAACTAGGAGTCGCCTTTGCCTTATCTTACAGCAATTTCTGGAACATCCTTCCTGCACACAATAGGTAAAAACAAACAAATACACCAATATATTATTCTAATCCCTCCCTGCAGCAAGGAAACAATAAAGCAAGCTGCAAGAGCATATACCGGCAGCAGGATCCATGCTCGCCACCTTAGGGCTCAGGCCAAACTGATGAAGAATGGCAGGGTGTACTATCTTGCGGGGATCAAAGGGATACACATTCAAACGATCTAGAAGGGCCTGAAAAGTGGCAGGTCGGTTGCGGGCAGAGTATTTCAATTGCTTAGGGGGATTCACAATCCACACTTGACAGAATCACCAGGGCTTGGGGGAAGAAATGAAGAAGTAATCACGTTTCCACTCCTTCACTGAGGACTCGTTCAAGAGAAATCGATCCCCTCGGGAGGTGAAGTATAACAAGCCCGGACCCGCTCTCTTGAGCATGAAGAAGGAACAAAATTGGGCGGCAGAAGGGGTCTCCCCTAAATTTTTCACCAGGATATAAAAACCTGACAGCAGGCTAAAAGACTTAGGGACAAGCAGATTCAGAGGGATGTTGAACATAGTGGCTACCTCGCAGAAAAAAATGGAGGAATAGGAAATCAGATACCTACTTCCAATTGAGCAAGGTAAAAACACAGAAAGCCAGTAGGGGGAAGTTTGGGCGAGCAGCAGGGGTAGGAACTTAGATCACGTGATCACCAGGTATCCCACACTTACTTCAGATACCCACTAGATCCTCCTCCGTAAGCGTAGACCTATATATGCGAAAGGCATCAGCCCCGGTCGCAATCAGGAGATCCTCCATCCACTTTCTATCCTCCGCCTCCTTACTGTTTCCTTCTTCCTCGCTCTCACCCCCATGGCAGGAGGCAAAGTCAGAGGCGGTAGGATTGTCGCCTTCATCACCAGAAAGCCCAACCAAATCAATCATTACATCCTCAATGGCATCCCTATCAAGACTACCCGTCGACATGCCTACTAGAGAATATAGGGGAGCAAGGAGGCGTACCTAGACAACAACCAGGGGGAAGGCAAGAATTAATTGAGAAATCCCTAAATCGCAAAAACCTGCAAAAAATGAAATCCACTTCAGAAAAGTCGCAGAGGAGAAGGCGAGGAATTTCCGCAGAGAAGGAAAGAAAAAAACTTACTTTGTAAATGCGAAGGTGGGGGAAGGTGACCTCCCCAAGGAGGGGCTTTTATACCCTAGCAGCCGAAGAGTCCCATCTGAACTGGGCTCAATATCTCTCTTCCTCACTTGGTGTCGACGCGCCAATCACAGACTGCGTGCCCAGACACACACTGTAAGTTCTTATCTCTTTCCCTGCTTTTGCGTAATGATTACCCAGTCTCTTCCCCTGCAGATAGACATAAATCCCCACGAAATCCATGTGTTATCATGCGTAGCAGTACAATAGAGAGGAAGCAGCACAACAGGTCTTCTCCTGTTGAGGCACCCAGGTATATAGCTCTTGTACTAACCATTGCAGGATTACTTAAACTTTACTCCACCAGTCCGACAGCAAGTCTCGCACTACTAGAGTGGAGAAGAGTGATGATGCCCCCTAAAGCCCACCTGGCAAAGCCCAAGAGCTAGGAATAGGCCCCCAAGCAGGGCAACCCAGCAGGCCCAGCATATGTGGCCCAAAACCATAAGATGCTTATACATAAAGTCCAATTTTGTACACTGACTTAGCAGGCCCACGGAAAAGTCTCATACAGCAAGCTTAGTCATTAAACAGTAGGAATTTCACGTCATACAAGTGGCAAACACATGGAGCCACATCATACTAAAAAATCTCATCCAAATTCCCAGAGGATCAGCTACAATCCGGATGTTTCTCAGCAAGTAACTACTTTTTCGAAAAATGTTGCAGACATGGCAAGATTGACTCAAATAACCATATCTCCTTCAATTCAACTCCGATTCTTACGTGGTTTGTTGAGTTAAAAAGCTGACTTCCCAAGAATTCCAATGATATGAAGATCTCAACTTAATTCCCAAAAAATCGAGCGTATGGATCAGTACAAAATGACTAACCTGCACAGTCATTTTGCCAAGTAACTTTACTCTATTTTGTAACTTCACTTTGCACATGTTTCCTCTCTATTCTTCCAGCTATTTTCAGCATACGTTTGCACACTCCGACACATCACAACACCATTATACCATTATTCTCACTTAATTCAAGTTTTCCCATTTATTTTATCATTAGAACATTACTGATTTAAATATCGTAGTGCTAACCCTTCTCTGTCGGTTAGTCTCCCCTATAATCTTAGGATTTTCTTGAAGGTCCTCGATATTTTGTGGTGTTACTGGACTCCTGTACGCATCATTGGCGTCGTCTTTTCCTTAACCTTGATTTTTGTCCTATTGAATTTTTCCAGGCAAGGTTTTTAAGGAGGCAGGATGTATATATTAAGATATGTGGATTCAATTGGGAGTATTTTAAACACATATAATTTTCATGTATAATGCACACACCCTTGGTATTCCCCCATAATGTTTACAACCTTTTATAGCCCCCATTATGTTTATAGTTATATATCTTTAATCGTATATTTTGTAACAATAATTTTGGTGGTCGATAAATACCACTATGCAATTCATTTGTAAATAAGTTTTTGGAAAATAAGAAAAAAGATTCGTAGAGAATAATTATTCTTATTGTTTCTCATATATAATTAGGAGTGACATGCTAATAAACTTTAAATTTTTTTAAATTTATAACAAATAATTGTTATTTGCATTTCTTTTAAATGAAATGACCCAACCACATCCAGAAAGATAATATTGATGTAGCTTTTTTCCTACTTCTCTCTTCTTTCCCCTATTTATCACTTTTTCTTTTATATTATATTATTTAAATTATATTTTCTTTCACACATTGAAATGGTTTTAAAAAATCTTGATTTCAAACAATTTATTTTAATAATTTTTATTTTTAAAAATCAAATGCAGTCATGTTTGGTCTTATTTTTATTTTTAATTTCCATTTCTTAATGAAAATTGTATTTTTTCAATTTTATTAATTTTCTTTTGAAAAATGATATATGTTTGGATTAGTTGATCATATATTGTACTTTATGTTTTTAATGGTATCAAATTAATATACTTTTTTATTTGATGAAAATGATTAATTTCACTTTTTGTAAATTTAGAATTCATAGTGAATGTCATATCAAATCTTTTTGAAAAAAAATGTATTATTAGTTTATAGAATTAATATTTCAAAATTATTTATATATAAGAAAATAATGATTGAGATGAGAATGATAGTAAAATATTTCAAATAAAGATACATACGACCACAACATGATTTTGTTTTTATCACTGTTTTAAAAACTGAAAAATTTAAAATGAAACCAAACATGGCATTAAGTGTGTTAGTAATGCTAGCTTTTATTATCATAGAGATCCTAAAATTGTTTGGTCTGTCATCATTTGAAAATTGGAAAGTGGCCTTTATCATGTTAAGCAAATGAAATTATGACCACCGATCTTGTGACATAATGATTAAGATTGAAAATTACCACTCTTACAATGAGTTCGAATTCTTACCAAAGTGTTTGGTGAAGCGAAATATATGTCCTGATATGTATGTTGGTTTGCATGTGATTAAATTTTGATTTTTGAAAACAGTAAGTCATCTACAGAATACTACAGAATACTAGTCGACACATATGGCAGTTGGTGTATGAATAATCCTCCCTGATGGGTACGAGGTGCCACTCTGCTATCCCCTAATTTCACTTGTCGCTTACAAATTTATGACTACTCGATAAATTTCTTTACAAATTTACTCTCAATATCTTTAAAAATACACTAATGATGTATTAGTCAAGTGGGTAAGGTTAATGTCTCATGAATATATTCAAAGGTATGGGTTCAAGTCTCACTAGATATGTGGGTATGTGTCTCGCTTAATGTGAGTAATCTATTGTAATGAGTATTTGTCTCACTTAATGTGAATTTATTATAATGTGTAAGGTTAATGAGTTTAATGCAATGTGAATTTATTGATCAAATATATGTATTTTTTCAATTTATTAATATTGATGTAAATTATGTAATCACCGTTACTTAAAAAAATCTTATTTCAAAATACTATTTTGATCATATTCTCTCATTTCTTGGCCATAGTCACATAATTTTTTGTATATCCCATTTACTCCAAATTTTTCTATTTAAAATGGGTTTTAATACAATTTACATACCTGTGATATTGCAAACGAGCAAATTACTTCCGTTATGAAATAATAATAGCAATTTACCTCCACTAGAAGAAAATTCACTATTGACTACAAATTTATTGGCTACAGACTAAAAGCATGGTAAATAATTATTATTAACCATGGTTAAACAAAAATCATAGCAAAAATCTAGATTGTCCACCATGCATGGTTATGAGCCATAGCAAATATTTTTGCTATGGCTTTTAGCCATGGCAATTCTTTAGCCACACTCGCAAATACCACGGCCAATAATCGTTGTATAACCGTGGTGAATGACTATTCACTACGGCAATTTATTTTTAATCATGGCGGTTAACCATAGTTAAATGTTAATTTTTTTCTAATGCTCCCTGTGTTCTTTAAAATGGAGCAATTTACCTCCCTGTCCAGGGAGGTAAATTGTTCCATTTTAAAAACAAGGGGATGTAAATTAATTTATTTTAAAAAGCACAGGTATGTAAATTGTTATTTTTATTTTTTATAGGGGGTAATTTGCTCATTTACAATATCATAGGAGGGCTCTTTGCATTTTTCCCATTTAAAAATGCAATCATTTAAATATTTAAATAGTTTTCAAAACTCAAAACTATTTAAATGGATTTAAGAGTTGATAATTTATTTCCAGAAAATTCAAAAAATGATTACACATAGAAAATCTGAAACTATTTATTCAAGAAAGATATATATATATATATATATATATTTGATACTATTTCAGTAAATTTTAAAAATTAAATTAAATCTATAGTTGATGTGGTAGTGGATTTTTAGTGGAGGATTAATCGGGAAAAATTGCCTCGACACAATTGCACCCCAAGTCTTTAGTGAGAGAAATATTGTATGAGAGGTCAAATCAATGAATAGTAGCTTTGGATTAAAAAATAATATATCTTGTATTTATAGTGATTTGGTTATTTTATGGTGTGATAGGGTACATATTTTTACCATGTGGTAGACCCCGAAAGTTACTCTTATGCCCTTGTGAGTAAATTGTAATTACTATTATATACATCATACAGCCCCGCACTCTCGGACAAAATACGTTGGATGAAATTGTAATTTGGGCGAGAGTAGTTGCTGCAGCAGAAGAAGTGTGGTGCATTGAAGACTTGCTGGTGGGTGGGTGGGAGTTCATTAATTAGTCTCCCCCCTCTTACCACATTCATTCTTTCCCCCCTCTTCAAGAGCAAAAAACCTCAAGTAGCACTCATGGCTTCCAAAGGTAACTTCTTTCTCCTTTACTAAATTCTTACTTGCAATCCTCTTCCATATTTTGTGTTTTGTAGAAGTATATTGCATTGCCATGTCTAGTGACGAGGGTTTGGGAGGGGGTAGTGAGGCGACACACTATGAGTGGGTGGTGGTGGGTCGTCGAACGCGTGGTTTGAGGGTCCGAGGAGTGGGTCCGAGACGGGAGAGGGGGCGTGGCCCTCCCCCAGCTCGAGGTGTCGCGGCCTCGGGCTGGGGGGAGGCCGCCTCCCTTCCGGCTCGAGGCAGCGCCTCGAGCCGGGGGGCCGTCCCCCCTCCAGCTCGAGGCAGCGCCTCGAGCGCCTCGAGCTGGGGGGAGGCGCTCCCTCCAGCCCGAGGTGGTGCCTTGGACTGGGGGGGCGTCCCCTCCAACTCGAGGCCATGCTTCGGGCTGGGAGGGGGTGCCATCCTCCCCTCTGGTGCCTTTTCTGTTGAGGAGTGATTTTGGTTCCTCAGAAAATATTTGGGATGATTTCCACTGTGCGATGACGAGGGACTTTCCCCCGTGTCCTGTCGGCTCTTTAGATGACTTGGAGAATTTGATTGATTTTGATTCACCTAACTCAGGTGGGTTGGACACTGGTCGCGGCGGATGGGAGGCCGATGATTATGAGCGCGATGATAATGACCAGAATGAGGGTGAGAGCGATGAAGTTAGTAGTGAGAGGGGGGAACATGAGAGTGAGGGGGAGGACGAGGAGTCCGAGGTTCTTGAGGTACCTGGGCGTCCGAGTGTCATTATGGCCCTGGGAGCTGAAGGCGCGACACGCCCGCGGGCGCGGGGTGGTCGAAGACCCCGAGTGGTGGATGTGGGGACATGCGATAGCGTCCTCACGTGAACGTTTAGCCTTTATACGGAGGGAGTATAGGGTGCCTTCCGCACATAAGTTTGTTCTTCCTTCTCCCGGGCAGAGGATTAGGCACCCCCCCCCCCCGATGGGTATTTCACCGTGTATTCGTCGTACTTTGATTGCGGATTCTCGATTCCTCCCCATCCCCTCTTGGTAGCGTTGATCAAGAGTTATGGGGTTTGTGTTAGCCAGGTCGCGCCCAACTCTTTCATGTATTTTGAGGCGTGGCGGCGGCGTTTCATCGAGATAGGACTTCCCCTATCGGTAGATAGCTTTCATGCTCCGTTTAGCCTCCGTCGCGTGCCCGAGCCATCTTCCTCTATGGATGATGGTCGGTATTTTTACCTGAGTTTACGCATGGGATGTACATTTTTGGACGGGCTCGTTTCTTTTAAAGGCCCTTGGAAAAAAAAGTTTTTTTACTCCGGGACGACGGTTGGGGTTTTGCTACGGAGTAGTGTAGTTCGCCGATTTTGCATGGGCATTGTGTTGGAGTTTGGTGAGCTTCGTGAGAGGTTTACGGCGGCGGGGTTGTTTAGTCGCGTTATACACTTGTCGCATTATTTCCCCTCTGGTATTGACGTTTATTTCTGCTTTCTTTTATCATATGTTTGTTTTTCCTTTCCATGTATTGATTCTCTCCTTGTTTTGTTTTCTTCGGCAGGTAAAAAGATGGACGCCGACACCGTTGCGTTGTGGAGGGCTGCCGCTAAGGAAAAGAAACGTCGCGAGCAAGGCTCGGCTCGCCCACCGCCCGGCGCATCCGCGGGTTCGGGTGGAGGCGGGCTTCCCTCTTCCTCTTTCGGCGCCTCCGAGTCTCGGGCCGCGGGAGTTCACTCCGGGGTTTCTCCCCCGCCAAAGAGAGCGAGGGATGTTCCTTCGCCGCTGTCTCTCGTGGGTGTTCCACGGAGTGGCATTTTCACCGCCGGCGTGAATCAGGCGGAGGGCATACAATCGTATTGGGACACTGCCGATCTTTCCTTGGCTTGAAACCGCACGAGGGATGTAGTGAGCAACGATGATCTAACTCGATTTTTCACCCTGAGCGAAGAGCAGGTGGATGAATTGTTGGCCGGGGATGCCGCCCGAGTGAGTGGCTTGTCCTTTTACTTCATTATGTTTGTCTTCTGCTCTACGTGTCTAACTGCCATGCACTCTTTTTTGTTTGTGTAGTCCCTCACCCTGAACACCCTAGCTCGAAATCGGCGGTCGGCGAGGAGGGTAGAAGCTGACCGATTGGGTGCACTTGTGAAGCGGCGCGAGGAGGAGTGCTCGACATTAAAGGAGGAGAGGGACAAGGCTCTCGAAGATTTCACCGGGATGGAGCGCCGCTACGAGCGGGAGGTGAGTACCGGGAGGAAATTTTTGGCGTCCTCATTTGTAGTTGCATTTGTTGGCAAGACCAAGGAGGAGGCCATTTCCGAGTTTCAGGCGTCTGACAGCTTCGAGGGTATCGTGACGGAGAGGGCCATCCCCGTTTATGAATCTGCTATATATAAGTGTCGCCGTTTCCTTCGCGGAGTTCTTCGCGACAAGGGCCAAATTACCGAGGAGGACATAGTCGGCATTGACCCCGACTTAAGTGAAGAAGAAGAGGAGGATGTCGGTCCAGCTTGTGGTGGAGCCCCCCAGGACGGGGAGTGAGATGAGGGGGGTTGCCGACCGCTAACCCTCTGTTTGTACTTGAAGATTGATATTTTAGGCTTTTATTTCGTGTAATCGATGTATTAGGAATTTCCTATGACTTTCTTCCGGCTTCTATAGTCGGATGTTTCGATATGTTATCGGCAGTATGTAGTACCTGCATGTTTTCTTCCGACTACTATAGTCGGACATTTTGTATGTAATCGGCAATATGTAGTATTTGTATGTTTTCTTCCGGCTACTATGGCCAGATATTTATGACATATATTCAGCGGTTGCACATGATATGAAACTTGTGTTTTTTAAGTCATGTTTATCGGAGGTCGCCTCAAGGGGTGTTTTTGCTCGAGTCCCGAAGTTGATTTTTACCAACTTCAAGGGGGGCAAATTTCCCGGGGCAACATTATTAGGAAGGATCTCTGTGAGGTTTCGTTTGCATGGTCCGGGGCGTTCGTTGACACCTCAAGGGACCTCTCGAAACTTCAGGGATCTCCATATGGATAAGTTTCATACTAAGACGGAAAAATAACTTCATTCATCAACTTTGAATTCAGTGCTACAGGAGATAAGGGGACTAGTCAAAAAAAAAGAGAAGGGGGTGGGGGGGTGAAAACTCGGCCACCCTTACTAGTTCTATTACATAGCCAAAAGGGGAATTTCACTTCCCTGCCGTCCGTCAAGGATAGTACTTCTTCAAGTTTGCGACATTCCAAGTGCGTGGGACGCTTTTCCCATCAAGATGTTGCAACTTGTATGCACTTGCGTTCATGATTTCTACTATTTTGTAGGGGCCTTCCCACTTGGGGTCCAACTTTCCCACGGAACCCGAAGCTTCAGCTCTCCTCAACACCAAATCCCTCACCTGAAAACTTCGTGGTTTTACCTTCGGTTGTATGCTTTTGCCATCCTGGCTTTGTACATCGCGACGCGCACCGCGGCTCTTTCCCTCGTTTCGTCGACTAAGTCCAGGTTTGCTCTCAAACCTTGTTCATTGGAATTGGGATCATAATGTTTGACTCGCCAACTGAGTTCTCCTACTTCCGCCGGGGCTACGGCTTCTGTTCCGTAAGACAGAGAAAAGGGGGACTCTCCAGTAGCAGTTCTCGGCGTCGTTCAGTACGCCCATAAAACACTAGGAAGTTCATCCGCCCATGCTCCTTTAGCGGTTCCCAACCTGGTTTTCAAGTGTTGCAGGATAGTCCGATTGGTAACTTCGGTTTGACCATTTGTTTGCCACGAACTCACGGAGGTGAAGAACTGTTTGATCGCCAACCCCCTACACCAGTCCTTGAGCTTGCTCCCCGAAAATTGAGTTCCATTGTCGGATATAAGGGCACAGGGGATGCCAAAACGACATACGATGTTCTTCCAGAGAAACTTGATTACATCCTTCTCAGATATCTTGGCCAAGGGTTCGGCTTCTACCCACTTCGTGAAGTAATCAACGGCCACAATAAGGAACTTCCTCTGCCCAGTTGCTTGAGGAAACGGTCCGACCAAGTCTAATCCCCATTGATCAAATGGGCAGGGGCTTTCGATGGGCTGCATTAGTGTGGCCGGCTGATGGTTGATGTTCGCGTGCTCTTGGCATCCGCAGCATCGTTTCACCAGCCCGTGGGAGTCTAGAAGCATAGTGGGCCAAAAGAAGTCCTGTCTCAAAACTTTACCCGCTAGCGCCTTTCCTCCGAGGTGATTTCCGCAAATTCCTTCGTGTGTTTCTCTCAGGACATAGTTCCCTTCTTCTGGGGTCAAGCATTTCAGGAAGGGTTGCGAGAAACCACGCTTGTATAGTTCACCGTCAATCATCACGAAGCGAGATGCTTTCACTCTCAAGGCTCGAGCTTCTTTCTGGTTTTCGGGTGTTGTCCCGTCGGTTATAAACTTAATGATCTCATCCTTCCAACTCGCTGGTGTCGGATTCATGCACAAGACGTCCACCTTCCCCTCCGTGGCGACCCGATCTGAAGAGAGAAAAGTAATCCTTCTACTTCGAATTGCCGCCATCGAACTTGCTAGTTTGGCTAGTTGATCGGCCAAGATGTTATCCTTTCTTGCCACTTGTATGATGGATGACTCCTCAAATCTCTCAAGCAATATTTTGGCCTTCAGGCGGTATTTGGCCATTTTTTCACCCCGCGCCTCGTATGACCCCTCAACTTGGTTCACCACTAGTTGTGAATTACTGTGGATAACAATCGTTCTTGCTCCAGCGGCTAAGGCTAACTCTCCCCCTGCTAACAACGCTTCATATTCGGCCTCATTGTTCGATGTGGGGAATTCCAACTTAATAGCATATTCCAGCTTATCTCCTTGCGGACTTTCCAGAACTATTCCTGCACCACTTCCTTCAGATGTAGATGATCCGTCGACATATAAGCTCCAGGTGGGTGCGGAATTGCTTGCCTCGTCATGCTCTAACTCAACGATAAAGTCAGCCAATATCTGCGCTTTTATGGTTGGCCTTGGCCAAAATTCTAGTCCGAATTCACTTAGCTCTACTTCCCACTTGACCATTCTTCCGGAGAGATCCGGGCTAGATAGGACTTGTTTCAAGGGGTGATTTGTCAAGACAATCACCTAGTGCGACTGGAAGTACGGCCTTAGCTTTCTTGCTGCCACAACTAGGGAAAGGGCTAGCTTTTCGATTTGTGAGTACCTGCACTCCGCCCCCTGCAACACCTTACTCACATAATACACTGGGTGGTGCTCTTTGCCTTCTTGCCGCACCAAGACTGAACTGACGACGCTATCTGAGACCCCTAGGTAGAGATTTAGCACTTCTCCTGTCTTAGGCTTCGTTAACAGTGGTGGCGACACTAAGTATCTTTTCAGTTCATCGAACGCCCCTTGGCTGGCGCTTGACCATTCGAACTTCGCGGCTCCATGGAGGACCTTAAAAGAAGGGAAGGCCTTTGTCCGCAGATCGCGAGATGAATCGATTAAGGGCAGCCAATCTGCCCACTAGCCTCTGCACTTCTTTGATCGATTTGGATGGGGGCATATTCATGATGGCACTAATCTTTTCCGGGTTAGCCTCTATCCCTCTTTCCGAGATCATGTACCCTAAAAATTTTCCCCCGCGCACCCCAAAAGCGCACTTTGCTAGATTTAGTTTCATACCATATGATTTCAATATTGAAAAACATTCCTGCAAGTCATTGACGTGGTCTTCCTCCTTCACGCTCTTTACCAACATGTCGTCTATATACACCTCCATGTTCCGGCCAATCTGATTTCGAAACATATGATTCACCAGTCGCTGGTACGTTGCCCCCGCATTTTTTAGTCCGAATGGCATAACGTTGTAGCAAAAGACCCCTTGGTCCGTTACGAAACTTGCCTTCTCCTGGTCTTCTGGTGCCCATGGAATCTGGTTGTACCCCTGATAAGCATCCAAGAAGCTCAACATTTTCGCATCCGGAGGTGGAATCGACTAGCAGGTCGATCCGTGGGAGGGGGAAAGGATCCTTCAGGCACGCCTTATTCAAGTCCGTGAAGTCGATGCACAGACGCCACTTCCCATTTGGTTTTGGGACTAACACTACGTTAGCTAGCCACTCCGGGTATTGCACGGGGCGTATGTATTTGGCCTTCAACAACTTGTCTACTTTTTCTTTTATAGCTTGATTTCTTTGTGCTCCAAACATCCTCTTCTTTTGCTTTACGGGTTTTGCGTCGGGGTTCACGCTGAGGTGGTGCATAATAACATCGGGTGAGATCCCCTGGAGATCCCCCATACTCCATGCAAACACTTCTTGGTTCTCTCTAAGAAAATGACTCAGGCGTTCCTCTGCGAGGGGGCTCATTGTGGTGCCTATTTTCGTATTTCTCTCCTCGCCTTCCCATGCGAGATTAATCACCCTCAACTCCTCGATGGCTTCAACTCTTCTTTCTCCGAACTTCCCGCCCATGGGATCCTCTGGGGTGTCCCATGCTTCAAAAACTGTATTTATCATGATCCTTTTTCCTTTTTCATTTGATCCTCGGCCGTCCAGCTTATCCCTTGACCTCTTCAGGGTGTTCGCGTAACATTCTCTCGCCATTCGTTCATCCCCTACGGCCTCTCCCACTCCCTCCGGGGTTGGGAACTTAAGTTTCATGTGGAATGTGGATGCTATGGCCCGAAAGAGGTTTAGACTCAGTCTTCCCAAAATGACATTGTAAGCAGACGGCGCCTTAACCACGAGAAATTTCACCATCTTAGTTGATCTTTTGGGGTAGGAGCCCAGTGAAAGTGGTAACGTCACCTCCCCCAATGGTTCGATCATCTCGCCGCTGAACCCGGTGAATGGGGTGTTAATTTTCCGCAATTGGGCATTGTCGATCCCCAGTTGGACATATGCATCATAGAATATAATGTCCGCTAAACTTCCGCTGTCCACCAACACTTTCTTGACCCAAAAGTTGGATAGCGTCGCTGAAATGACCAAGGCATCATTGTTCCGATCTCTCCTAGGATCCACATCTAGCGAGGTAAATGAGATTTCCTCTTGTTTCTCTATGCCAACGGTGTGGACTTGAATTGGGGTGTGCCAATGAGCTCCTCTTGCTTCCCAGACTAGCGCTTTCCTTGCATTTCTGGAGTCCCCGCCTGCCGGGCCTCCCGAAATCACTGCTATGACTCCTGCTGTGGGGAGGTTGTCCTCGTTCGAGTCTTGGGCGGGAGTTGAGCTAGAGGGGGTGCGACTCGGCCCCTGGTTGAATGCTTGTCCTCTTGGACGATTCACATATTCTCTCAAGTATCCTCGTTGAATCAATTTTTCAATCTCGTTTTTGAGGTGGTGGCAGTCCTCCGTCGTGTGCCCCCTGTCCCGATGAAAACGGCAATATTTGTCCGATTTAAGTCTCTTGGGGTTGTCTTTCATTTTCCTTGGCCATTGGTTGATCAACCCTTGTTGTTCGGCCACTACCAAGATTTCTCCTCTAGAGGCGTTAAGGGGAGTGTAGTGCGTGAAACCAGTTGGCGGCTGGTGCTTACGCTCCTCTTTCTTTCTCGGCTCAATTTCTTCTTCTCTCCCCTTCCTCTTGAAACCGGGGGAAGGATCTGCGGCCTTGGACTCCTCTATTCTAATATATTTTTGTGATCGCATAAGTAAATCTTTCAAAGTGGCCGAGGGCTTTCCGGCTATCGACTCTTTGAATCTTCCTGGGAGTAGGTTTTGTTGGACAATGCTGGCTAACAACTCATGGTTAATGTGGGGCACCTCGTGTACTGCTTCCACAAATCTTTGAATATAGTCTCTCAGCGACTGTCTTTCCTTCTGCCGGATGGTGAACAGGTACGCGGCTGTTTTTGGGACCTTCTTGTTCATAGAAAAATGATGTAGGAAGCGCTGTGTCAACTGCTCGAGGCTGGAAATTGTTCCAGCAGGCAGTTGGTTGAACCAAGTTAGAGCGCGTTTTGAGAGTGTGGTGCGGAAGACTTTGCAGTACGCCGCATCACTCAAATCATACCAATCGATCTTAGCGTAGAATTTGTCTAGATGTTCTTGTGGGTCTCCCGTGCCGTCATATTCTGAGAGGTTCGAGACCTTCACTCCCGCCGGGAGGGCCTCGGCTAGGATTGCCGAGCTGAAAGGACTACGCCTTGGGGGGCCCACTGCCAAGGGAAGGTAGGGATCCTCCATCACTCTTGAAGGTAAAGATGCCGTGGGCTGCCTTGATTGTGGGGGGCGTTGGTCCGAGTCCTGGGCAACCTCTGGTCTAGACACTCTGCTGTTCACCTCTTCTCGCCTCTGCTCATTCCCCTCGGGAGCCGAAGATTCTTCTCGACTTCGGCGAGGGGAAGGAGGGGGCGGGTTTATGGGGTGGTTGTTCGCGAATTGTGCCACTGCTTGTGCAGCTGCACGAGTAGTAGCATCTTGGATCAGCGCTAATAATGCTTCTTGTGTCAGCTGGATCGTTGCTCCTTGGGAAGGGGCGCCTCCTAAAGGAGGGGCTTCGTTTTGAGGCTGTTGCTCACGGGGTGGTTCCTGGCCAAGAGGTGGTCCAGCCACTCCGCTCCAGGGATCTTGTCCCTGGGGTGGTGATTGTCCATGGGGTGGTGATTGTTCGTGGGGTGGGTGCAGTTCTGCCCCGTTATCATGAGTCTCTAGGGCAATTCCATCCCTTGAACGTCGCGTGCTCGTGACCTGGTTTGCATTCTCAATGTCGGGGCAATAGTTTCCCACAAACGGCACCAATGATGTGGTAGTAGTTTTTAGTGGAGGATTAATCGGGAAAAATTGCCTCGACACAATTGCACCCCAAGTCTTTAGTGAGAGAAATATTGTATGAGAGGTCAAATCAATGAATAGTAGCTTAGGATTAAAAAATAATATATCTTGTATTTATAGTGATTTAGTTATTTTATGGTGTGATAGGGTACATATTTTTTTACCATGTGGTAGACCCCGAAAGTTACTCTTTATGCCCTTGTGAGTAAATTGTAATTACTATTATATACATCATACAGCCCCATCACTGGGTCTTCAACTACGAAGTGCAACGGTTGAATTTTCCACGTGAACAAGAGTTCTGGTATCTTTAAGTAGTGTGGTTTTGCATGTCTCTACAAGCTCGAAACCTCCATCTTCAATAGTTAGTGTAAGATGATGTCTGTGCACAAACACTAACGAATAGCCTCCTCCAGCAAATTATTCAAAGCCATGTTAGAAAATGTCAAAAACAGAATAAATATTGCTTGATAAGCAAAGTTTCGTAAAAGTTATCCTGCATAGCACAATATTGATCAGTCATGAGAAGCATAAAAAAAAAAACAAATTCTCATGTAATTCAAAAGATATAAAACAAAACATCTCTGTATTTCACGCCCTGAATCAGGGGTCACAACACGGCCATGCCACAAAGTCCATAGCATTAGTAGTATGAAGTTCTCATCACCAAAAAAATAGATCCAAACTCAAAAACGCTCACACTTAAACAATAAAAATCTCAAAACATTACTCGCAGTGGAAATACATAAATCTAAACATCTTAACTCTAGCATCGAGTCCTAACAACTAAACAACGAAGGAGTAATTCCCAAAAAAAAATGTCCATAGGACTTCTTAATGGACATCATGTGAGTGCTTAGACCTTGATTGGCTACACCACCCCCGTATCGCTCCTCCCCATACTCCTCATTCACCTCATCTGCAAGGTATCGTAAGTGGTGTCAGCGACCAATCGCCCAGTAAGCAGTCTCTACCTCTTACCAGATGCGAACATAGTACGTTGGTAATGAATAACTATCATTTATTAACACACAATGGTAACTTGAAAAGCAAATGAATAAAGGAGGAAATTTATAGTTACAAAGTATTCGTCGCGCCAATGATAACTCTAAACTTTTCAATCAAAGCAAGGTATACACAATAATTGTGGGTGACAACAACAATATGAGAGATCAGTGCGTGTGTTTTCATAAATCGACCATTTTAGCAAAGTAGGCATGCTCGCATTCACTAGCAACATAACAGACCTCTTACTTATTTATGACTATAATTATAACCCATAGTCCTGGCCTTAATCTTTAACCCCGATTGAGAGGGTCAGAACATAGTCTCAGTTTATGACCCCAACTGAGAGGGTCAGACATAGGTTCTCAGTTTATAACTCCAACTGAGAGGGTCAGACATAATTTCTCAGTTTATAACCCCAACTGAGAGGGTCAGACATAACTCCTCAATTTTTAACCCCAACTGAGAGGGTTCTAAACAACTATAGTATTCCCGGTTAACAGTGACTTTGTTAACGATTGAGCATGTTCTGTCTATCAGTCGATGAACTTGAGCATGCTTTTGTTTAAAAATAACATAACATTTAATACACACTTTTCGTTTTCAAAAGGAGGTTAAAACAAAGGAAAGATACCGATGATAGCATAATTGACACAACATAATGACTCTGAAATTTCGAGTTTGACAAGGTGCTTGTAACAATAATTAACGGAAAGTCCTATCGCATGTAACTCAATTTGGATGTTGTGAAATATCACAAGCTTGCAATGTATTTTGAATCCAAAAATATTATAATAAATTACGAAATATTGAAGACTCATCATGTAAGAGGAAGAAACCACTTACAAGGATCTTCTGGCTCTAGTCCATTTATTTGACAACTTGCTCCGAGACTGCTGAATCCTATAAGTCAATTGAACATAATTCTTACAAATCAATAAATACCTAAGTCACATTCGACCAAATAAAAATACGTATGTTACCTATTTAATCCTAGAGAAACAAACTATGAAAAACTTATAGCTTAATTTAAACCTAACAATCATATGGACTCAAATCTGTAATTCAATACGAAATTTGCCTCATCAGAATTGATACCCAAAATAAATAAATAAATACCTATATCGATTGATCATCCTATTTACTCAATTAATCCTTAACGATTCAATAATCGAATAAAGGAACTAGACTAGACGGATAATAAGGTAACCGTAACTGGCAATCTAATTCTGTGAATTTTATAAAATTATATACTTAGTAAATGACTATAAAAAATTTATAAAGAGTGTTCAAGATACTGTATAACATATATAAAAATATATTAGATGACATTAAGTTGAATAAATAGGTATAAGAGTTTTCAAAACCGGGTTAGAGAATAATTACAAAACAGACTAGCAGTTTATCTTAATAAATTTTTAAAATTCATTCATACGTAGAAAAAGCATACAAATTTTATATGTTACTCAAGACTCATATAAATAAACACAAAAAATAATTAATCTTTATAAGGCCCATCAAAAATCATCATAAAAATTCAGAAAGAGTAAGATTCTGCAGAAAAGAGCACCGCTGCAGGACATGACTCAAGGAATTTTATAAATTTATCCGGTACTTCAAAAATTCTTAAAAATAGTAGGTATTCTCTACATGGTTTTATAAATATTTACAAAAAGGTTTCTAACTAAAAGGCGTCTACAAGTAAATCAAATAGACCAAAAAAAAGGAAGTTGTCATATTCACGCCTAACTTCTGGTGGTGCTCGTGTAACAATTTTATAAAATCTAATACAACTCGAAATTCCTGATATTTTTTGAATAAACCAGAAACACAATAGGGTTTCACAAAAAAATTGTTCTCAATGAAATAAAATGTATAAGATAAAAAAAAATGCATTTTTTCCTATACCTAGAAACTGTTCCATGCATCAAAAATACCAACAAGGCTAATTCTCCATTGTGAATTAATTCTTTATTAAATCCATAATCTCCAATCAATTCCAACAGATTTTTCCAACTCATAAAAATAGATATGTATTAGTCCTGACATTTTTACACCATTAACTCAAGACTCAAAACAAATCCCACAATTTCGAGAGCATAAATCATCTAGTAACTAAAAATAACCTACCTTGTCCAGACATGATTAAACTAAAAGTTTCAGGTTAGAAGCTACCTCGAAGTCATAGCGACGGAGTGCCTCGACTTTCCTGTATCTCTTTTTTACTGCGATGCCATTTTGATTCAATAATTTTAGACTTAAACTATGAGTTTTTGGTGATTGAAGGTTGAGTTTTGTGTATTCTCGCCTATGGAGAGGTGTGTGGAAGAAAATAGGTTTTAGAGTTTGAATAGGGTATGTTTTCACATGTTTTTTATGGTGGTTGGGTATTTATAGGTTTTGGAGGTTGTATTCTATCAAAAGTCTCCACAAAATATTCTAAAATCCAACCTTTAACAGGGAACACAAATAAATCCGAAAATAAAAGAAAAATTGCTAGTCAAGATGTGTCAATAAGGGTTAAACTAGTTGGTTTGACTCGATTGGGTGCAGGTATTACACTCTGCATGTAGTATAAATTCACCTCAAGCTTCTTCTATTGAGAGCACACTAATGGTGTTATAGCTGATTCTATAAGAATAGACAATCCACATTGACGGAGACAGGATCAATCGGATGACAACTAAGAAGGAAAGTCAAAATCTTCCATATAGAGGAATTAGAAATTAAGGCCACACGATTCCAATTATTATGTAATTATCAGACTGTCCCCAGACATCAAATTGTATCCATTAATTAGTGGTTGGTGAGGGGGTAAAATTGACTTTATGCACCATGCATTTATGACAAGCCTAGTATAAGTATCGCCAATTTTATTGTAAGAAGGAATTGGGGAAGTGCAATTGAAAAGAAGCTTGAAGTTTCTGACTTGCGACATGTGAAGTGTGCTTTGATCACAAACTTCCTTATTATTTTCCTGTCAATTTTGGTGTCGTATGTGGGAATGGTGATCCTAGCATTGAAGATGAATACTCGATCGTGAGCCAGGAATGGGAACGCGGAACATGAAGAACTTGAAAGAGGATGTGAAAACCATGTACATGCTGGCAACCTCCCGGAGAATCCACCCGTTCACAACCCTCAGAATGAACAAATAAGTAATCAAGACGAGGGAAATCATGAGGCTTTGGTGTTCCACCATCGCCGCCATTGATTCAAATAACTCCTGAGGCGCTTCGCTAACTAGTGGAGGACTCCTCTACCCAAGCAGCAGATAGGGGTGTGGCCCAGTACATCACACGACACGCTGCCCCCACGACCCCCTAGCCATCGTCGCAGAGGCCAAGACGCTCCCTTGGCCCTCGAGGGCCATGAACAGAGGTCCGAAGACGCCCAGGAAGGGATGAACTATGAAGATGAAGTTGATAGTAGGGCCACACAGCCTAAAGACAACTATTTCCCTTCGTGGACTCCGAATGTGCATTTCGTAGGGTTCAACTTCATCCGGAATTTCTTTAGAATATCAAAGCATTCTGCGAGGTCCTTTACATGATCTTCTCATTTTTGGCTTTTAACCAACATATCGTCTATGTATACCTCCATGTTTCTTTAGATTTGCTCTTGGAACATGTCGTTCACCAATATCCCATATGTAGCCCCCGCATTCTTCAGCCGTAAAGGCATGACCTTATAGTAATATGTCCCTTACTCCGTGAAGAAGCTAGTTTCTCTTGATCCTCGTGAGCTAACTGAATCTAGTTATACACTTGGAAAGCGTCAAGAAAGCTCATCAATTTGCATCCTGAGGTTGAGTCAATTAGTGCATCAATCCTTGGCAGGGGAAATGAGTCCTTGGGGCAGGCTCGATTAAGATCTGTAAAATCGACGCACATCCTCCGATTTCCATTTCTTTTTGGGACTAACACCACATTTGCCAACCACTCCGGATATTGCACAGGTCGAAAGTAATCAACTTGGCGCAGCTTTCTACTTATTCCTTTATCACTTTGTTCCTTTCTGCTCTGAAAGCTCTCTGCCTTTGTTTCACTAGCCTCGCTTCCGGATTGACATTAAGCCTACGAACCATTACTTCATGATTTATTCCTTCCATGTCCAATATTTTCCACGCAAATACATTGAAATGGTTTTGCAAGAAATCGATTAGGACGCGTTCGAGTTGCGAACCTAGTAAAGATCCAATCTTAACTATCTTTACTGGATCCTCGAGGAGTTCAACCGACTTTACCTCCTCAATAGCCTTCATGCGTTCTTCTTTAACTTTTCTTCTTTTGGTTTCTTTCCGGGGTTTCCCCATTTCCTCTTGGGAAGTCTTTTCCTGGAGATCGTCGGGCTTTAATTCATGTGACTTTTTCTGGCAAGAAATTTATTAGCGTCTTCCACTTTCACGTAAAAAATAGTCGTTAGTTGTATCAATCTCGTCTGCCTCCTATTGCCGACTTCCTCTCCCACCACGCTAGGTGTCGGGAATTTTATCTTCATGTGGTAGGTGGATGCTACGGCCTGGAAAAGGTTTAAACTAAGCCTGTCGCGGATCACGTTATATGCCGATGGCGAGTCTACCACCAAGAACTTCACAAACTTTGTCACTTCACAAATTTCTGACTTGCGACATGTGAAGTGTGTTTTGATTATAAACTCTTTGATTATTTCCCCATCACACATACATCAATATCTTTCTAGTTCTACCAGAAATAGAGAAAAAAATAAACATTAACAACAAATAAAAGAAATGAAAAAAGAGGCTCAATTTAGCTATGTTTTAACAACAAATACTCAAAGTTAACAGCATTAGTAAATAAAAATAAAAATGATTGCAATATAATTATTTTTATGGTTTTTGTATAATAGTGTTCTTTTTATTTATTTAATAAACAAATATATTGATATAGTTATTTATCTAATAAATATACAAATTATTAATATATGTATATTTCTATTGAAAAATATAAAAATATAGATTAAAAAAATAAAAAAACTATTATAAGAAGGTTAAATGTAAAATAAAACACAAATTTGAATATCATGAAAACTATTTAAGATAAAATTCATGTTCAAAATTTTATAATTTCAGGTTTAGGGACGGAAATTCTCCCATCTCTAAAACTAACATAAAATATGAGAGCAAACGGAAATGGATATAATAAAAAATTAAGAAATTTAAGAAAATCCGTATATAACTATATTTGTCTCTTATGTTTATTAATTATTTTTTAAAAACAAACCTTCTATCTCTATAACCATCTCCAAAAAATTGTCTCTCTCTAATTTTTAGTCTCTAATACCCTGTTTTCTTCTATTGTTTGCTAATTTTATAAAATTAATTTTAAAGGTATGAAATGCAATAGAAACGTTTATAATATAAGAGGGGTTAAAGTGAACAAGGCCAGAGTAGAGACGGTAAAGTGGAATTTACCCTATATTTTAATAGTAATCACTACAGAAAAAGAATAATAAATGATTGTTCTCAACATTATTAATTACTATGGCTTAAAAATCATAGTAAATTTATATTATTTCCCACAGTCAAAGAAATTGATGCGAAAACTTAAATTTTGATAATGGTTAATCAACATTCATTATGGTTTTACCGATGGTTAAAATATTTGCCATGATTTTTAGTTGTAACAAATATTTTGACCTCGCTTGTAAAAACAATGGTTAATAGCCGTTGCACAATCGTGATTAATTAGCATCCGCTATAATTTTTTGTTTTTAATCATGATAATTAGTTATAGTTACAAGTCATACTTCTTTAGGAAATTATTAGTTAATTATAAAATACTATGAGACGTAATTGAAACTCGAAAAAATTATGCTGCATTGCATAATTTTTTTTCTAAATTAAATATAATTAATACAATTTATAGAATAACTATTTAAGTATTTTGAAATTTCCAATTCTTTGTTTCTAGAAAATGAGTGTTGCAATGATAATCACTACATTAGCGGTATTATCAAATTGACTTTTCAGGAAAGCTAATCAAGCACTTGATTGTTAATCATGAAAAGTTTTATATGAAGGATTTCCATATTGGATTTTCTTTTATTTTTTGAAACAGTAAATTGCATTAAGAAAGAAAAATATATATAGGAAAAAATACAAGCAACCCCCATGTGATATTGCAAATATGCAAATTACCCCTATGAAAAAATAAATAGTAATTTACCCCCTTATATTTTTTAAAATGAAGCAATTTACCTCCCTGCTATTTTTTTTGTTCATATGGAATAATTTGCTCATTTGAAATATCACGGTAAATTGCATTAAACCCAAAAAAAATAGGTGTGTGTGTCGGGCTCCTGTCTGTCTCATAAGTGAGTTGTAGTCCATCGTACTACATAGTGAGTTGTAGTCCATCAGCCATTGTGTAAGTCTCTTATGGGCACCTCCATCGTACTACATCTCTGCCACTATGAATCTCAAGTAGCAGCTCCATAATCTGCTCAATCACACTTGTTGTAGGCCACCTCCACCCTGCTTCGTGAATGACTGCCTCAAGTTTGGATGTGATTGACAGCCCTGTAATCCTTATTGTTGCGGTACAACTTGTAGAAACAGCCTTGCCGGGTGTCAGGGGTCGTTCCACAAACTGAATTCATCTACTCGGCCACTTCCTCCTTCCACAAGAAATCCCTCAATGGTTTCTCTATATCTTTAATAACCCCTTTCGGTAGAATGAACACACTTAACCAATAAACCTAGTTAGAGGAGAGCATTGACTTGATAAGTTGCACCCGTCCCACGAAGGATAACAAGGAAGAACTCCCTGCTCTTATCCTACCCTCAAGTTTTTGTAACAACAACCTACACTCATGTTTAGTGAGCTTCATTGCAATCATAGGCACTTCGGGGTACAGCACAAGCAAGAAGCACAGTGCGGTCTCAAGCAATGTCTCGAATGTACCCCCCAGGCTAGCTTCTGGTTTCGACAAAAAGAGTTGGATCTTCATAGGGTTTACAATAAGTCCCGAGTAGCTAAATTTGTTCCAGTGTGCTTTTTAAGATGTAAAGTGAGTCCTCTTCGGCCTTACTAAATAGAAGTAAGTCATCCGCAAAACTCAACATAAATAATTGGAGTTCCTTGCATCTCCAATGAAACTGAAAGGAATCATTCTGCATGATTTTCTCCTTCCCTAACGCATGGAGTATCTCCATCACTAGAAAAAACAAATGCAGGGACATCGGGTCCCCTTGCCTCAATCTCTTGCTCCTTGGAAGAACCCCTTCGGCTGCCTATTGACACACACAGAAAAAAAAGGGCGTTGTAACACATTCCATCATCCATGTTATAAATTTGGCCGGGAAACTAAACACTTGAAGCGAAGCACGCAAAAAGTCTCAATGGGATTAACGTCGCATTTATCTATTTCAGTAGTTGTCCTATTTCAGAAAATTGCACAATTACTGTAGTAACTTCATACCCCACAACTGGCCAAGCCGTTTTAAAAACCCCAATGTGTACCCATCCGGTCCAGGCGCTTTGTTAATATCAGTGCTAAACATGGCCTTCACCTCTTGAGCAGTAACCGGCTGCAGGAGCTCCGCTTATTCCTGTTCAGTAACAAGCCTAAGAAGAATGGTTTCACATGGCCAAGATCAATTGTTCTCTGTACTCGGTGCCGTCCCAACAAGTTATGGAAATACTGCACCACATCATCTGCTATTTGGAGTGCCTATTGTAACATCTGGACCTCCTCATTCATGATCTGGTAAATCCGCTGCTTGGCCCTCCTCCTGCAATCTTCTGAAACAACACCTTTGAGCATTGATCTCCGTCTTTCAACTATGTCATTTTCAGCCTCTATCGTAGCATGTCCTGCTCTTGCTTCACTGCCCCAACATATACGAGTCGACACACTTTTTCCAAGTGCTACACCAACTCATTTCATGGATATTAGTGTAATATCATTTGAGCACCGACAAGAAATCATGCAGCATTATGTACATTTTGCGTCAAGTCTCCCTTTTTCTTCCGTTTCTCATGCAAAATAGGCGTAAGTTTTTTGAGACACCAAATAGATCGTGATCCCATAAATTTGGTGTCACCATGCTTGCTCCACTGTGTTCAGGAATTGGGGGTCTTTCACTAAAAAATTATCGAATCGGAACACCATTTTTCTCCTCGAACCTAGTCTCATGACCCTAATATCAGCTGGTTGTAGTCCAATGTTCATGGTGTTGACCTGATATAATGCGCCCTTGGCCAGGCCGTGAACCATTTGTTGATTCCCAACATTCTATCTAACCTTTTCCACAATGTTCTAGTCCCCGAGCTACAATTCGTCCAGGAAAAATTCAGTCCGTGCATTGGCAGTATTGCTACCCAAGCCGCATTAAGGCACTGATTAAATTTAACAGCTACCGCTCGCACATCCCCTCCACTCCCACACACTTCACTGCCATCAAAGATAATATTAAAGTCCCCGATGATCAACCATACTTCCTCGTGTAGTGATGCAGCAATATTGCTCAAATACTCCCAGAGTTCTCTTCTAATCTGCACGTCGTTGGCTCCATAGACGAACATGAGTAGCCCTTATTTGTGGTCTCGTCTTTTCTCGATGGAATAGTAGATCGCTTGATTATGGATGCTCAGTTATGTATACCGGAGTTCAGCAGCACCACAAAATATCGAGGGATCTTCTTAAAAGTCCCAAGATTGTAGGGGAGACTAACCTGCAGAGAGGGGTTACCACTCCAATGCTTAAGTCAGTAATATTCGACTTGAAAATAAATAAAGAACACTTGAAGGGTATGAGAATAATGGTAAAATTTTGAAAATTGGTGCGTGAATATTCTGAAAAATGGAGAGAATTTTGTGTGTAAAAGATGGAGTAAATATTACTTGAAAGTTGCCAAAATGCAAGATGTTGAGTTGTCCTCATTAACTGCATAGAGTGCTGCTTTTATAGCCAGTGTTGAACCCAATTTCGGAGAAGATTTGTTAAGTGCCGTATATCGTTGGAAATCCTGAAGAGTCAGCTTCCTAACCCAACAAACCACGCACGAATCGGAGTTGAATTGGTGACGATATTCCGTTTAAGTTGACCTTGCCACATCTGCCATATTTTTTAGGAAGGTGGTTACTAGCAGAGAAACATCTAAATTCTGGCCAATCTACAAGGAATATGGATGAGATCTTTTAACTTGACGTGGCTTTAGATGTTGGCTAGTTGTGTGACATGGAATCCGAGATGTTTGATGACTAAGCTTGTTGTACGAGCCTTTTTCGTTGGCCTGCCAGATTAGTGTTTACAACTGGGTTTTATGCATAAAAAACCTTATTGTTTGGGCTTGGTGGTCCTGGCCTGCTGGGCTGCCCGGCCTGGAGGCCTACTCCTAGCTCTTGGGTTGGCCTGGTGGATTTGAGGGGGCATCATCACTCCCTCATCCTTGTGCGATTGGAAAATGACCTACTATATCCATGCCCCAGTAGGAGAATGGGCAGGGTGCTGAAAGTGCTTTGAAGGGCTCAGTTGGCACGTGGATGAGTGGGGCGTGCTTTTGGCACTGCTTACACACTCTTACCCAGTTGATTGCGCCTTTTCTTAGAGTGGGCTAGAAATATCTAGCTCTTAAAACCTTTTCTGCAAGGGCTATGCCACCTATATAGGACCAACAGGCTCCTTCGTGAATCTCCCAGAGCACGGTTCTGCCTTCCTCAATGGATAGGCATCGGAGGTAAGGTTGGGAGAAGCTTTGTTTATAGAGGATTCCTCCCAACAGGGTGAACCTAGTTGTATGGCTTCTCAAGCGGGCTGCTTCGATTTCGTCGGTAGGGAAAATTCTTCCCGCAAGTAATCGAGAAGGGGTTTCCTCCGATTTGTGCTAATCTGCAAGATATGTCCGTTAGTATCATGAGTAACCTTATCAAGGGTCCTTACTGTAATAGTGCGCGTGTTGCAGTCGGCCAGAGAGCTAGCAAGTCGGGCACGATAATCGGCCTTGGTGTTTTCGGTGCGGGGGATCTAATGAAGCTGGAGGCTTTTCAACCTGGTCTTGAGGTTGCTTATTTCCTGGAGGTATCCCTTCATGTGGTCCTCCTTGACATCTTAAGTGCCTCCTACCTGGTTGGTTACCAGTTGGGAATCGGAGTAGGCGATTACGTTCCTTGCTCCCGCATCCTGCGCCATCTTGATACCTGCTACAAGGGCCTCATACTCGGCCTCATTGTTCGAGGCTTTGAAGTCAAACCTTAGGGAGAGTTCTAGTTCATCTCCTTCTGGGCTAGTCAGCACGATACCTGCTCCGCTGCCTGTGCAAGTGGAGGAGCCATCCACATGGAATAGCCCTGTCCCTTCCTCTTCTTCATTCGATGTTGTTTCAGTCATGAAATCAACAAGGGCCTCGGCTTTGATAGTCGTTCTAGGTTGGTAGGAAATATCATACTCACTAAGCTCAACAGCCCATTTGATCATCCTGCCAGAGTCTCAGCTTTCCGTGTAGTTCGCAGGGGGGTGTTAGTGCGCACAGTTATGGAATGAGATAGAAAGTAAGGACGTAATTTTCTAGCAATTGTTACCAGGAAATGCCAAATTTTCTACCTCCGGGTAGAGCTGTTCAGCACTATGTAGTACCCTACTGACGAAGTACATAGGCTTTTGTACTCCATCCTCCTCCTTGATGAGCACGGAGCTCACAGCATGCTACCCTGCAGTAAGGTATAATTAAGTACAATGTCTCCCCTGGTGAGGGTTTGGTAAGTAGAGGTAGGTAGCTTGGCAAGGTATGCCTTCAGATCCATGAAGGCTTGCCGACAAGATTCGTCCCATACAAAAGTCTTTAGCCTTCCTCAAAGCTTAAGAAAGGAAGGTTGCGCTCAGTGGAGCGGGATATGAACCTACTGAGGGCAGCAATGCAGCCAGCAAGTTTTTGTACTTCATTGAGGTTGGTGGGAGGTCTCATCTCTTGAATTGCTCGTATTTTATCTGATTTGACCTCAATGCCCTTCTCTGTCACCATGTAGCTGAGGAATCGGCCACTTCGAACACCGAATGCGCATTTGGCCGGGTTCAGCTTCATGTGATATTTCCTGAGAATGCTAAAGGTTTCAACAAGATCCGTGATGTGTTGATCAGCCTGCCGGCTTTTTACCAGCATGTCATCCACATACACCTATATATTACGTCCGAGCTTCCCTCGAAACATGTTGTCCACCAAGCGCTGATACGTGGCACCTGTATTTTTTAACCCAAAGGGCATGGCAATAAAACAATATGTTCCCCTGACGTGATGAAGCTTACACACTTCTAGTCATCAGGGTTAAGCATAATCTGGTGGTAACCCTGCGAGGCATCCATTAGACTTAGCAGTTCATGACCAGAGGTGGAATCCACCAGCTGGTCTATACGAGGTAAGGGATAGAAATCCTTAGGACATGTTTCGAGGGAGCCCTATCACTAATTACAGGGGGTTTTGTGCCCCACTTTCCATGCAGTCTACACGTAGTCTCGGGCACGCCGATGTTGAGGCTTGTCCTTCCCCATACCTCCACACCCAGTTGGCAGTTATGGTTGCCAACGATCCCCAAGCTTCCTCATCCCCGACGTCGAGCACACATGCAACGAGTTTGGTGAATTCTTGAAAATTAAAGATTCGTCATATCTTCTTTCCCTCCCCCTGACCGCCATCCGCAGCCACCACCTCCATCTGGCTATTCCCCACCGCCTCCATAGTTAGGGTTAAGGTTAGGGTTCACATGAAAGTTTGAACAAGGCGAGGGAGAGTTAGAGTTAGAGAGTGTCATTAATAAATTTATACATCTTATAAAATGTTAGATTTTTTATATAAAAAAAAAATAAGTTAACGAAGTGTTGTGCATAATATAAAATTACAAAACTTATAAAATGTTAGTAGGGGAGTTTGTAATTACCACGAACAAAGCTGAAGGAACTTGTTAAGTTTACAGGAATAAGTTAGAAAATTTTTATTCTGTTTTCATTATTTTGAGCTCATGAGTTCCCAATATTTTATTTTTTAATTTTATATATATGTTTTAAATTCACAAATACTTTACAAGATCTTATAAGATGTTTTTTAAAAATTATATGGTTAGCCAAACACCGCTATAATTCGATTTTGTTCTATTCTGACTCTAAAATTTTTTAATAATCCAATTTGATTTCATAAATCACAAAATGTAAACGTTCCAATTTTGATTTTCAGAAAAATAAAATACGAGACTAAAAAATATAGACAAATGAATTTAGTTTAAATTCTAACTGAGAGGGTTACAATTTTTGAACATGCCTATGCCGTGTTCGAGGCATGTCCCAGCATGACCGTGACCGATACTATATCGGGTAATTTTTCGGGTGTCTGTGCATTATAGCATGCATCGACGCCCACTGTTGCTCGCCGCCCGAACCTCCTGTCTCAACACACCTTCAAGAAATCAAGTTTATGTTGGGTGTGCTCTTCGACAAGATAGAGATCTCGATGTTGGTCCCTGACTAGTCACCGGTAGTCCCACCCCCATCTCAGCTACTGACGTCCCAGTCGAAGAGTCCACACATCAGGCGGCCAAAGATGATGCAGACCATCAACCGTTAGATTAGGATTCTTTTATGTTTTCTTTTTAAAAAATCGGGTTGTAAACAATACAATATATTTTGGCTAATTATAATTGCTTTCTTACTAAAAATGTTGTTTTCAATTACAAATTTATAACAATATTAACAAAAAAAAAAAAGAAACAAAAAAAAGCCAAGAATTTTTATTTTAAAATTAATTAACATTTGAAACGGATTTGGGACGACAATTGGTCCCAAATAAAAAAAAGAAAACATTACGTCCCAAACACCGTTCTAAAAACCGTCCGTAAGGCCCTCCCAAATTTAAATAAAAAAATGTCTCAAAATCCGTCCCAAAAATCGTCCGAACATAATATGTTCTTTTAAAAGTTTCGTCCAAAACCGTTCGTAAGACTATCCCAAAATTTTATTGTAATTATCCGTCCCTTGGTCATATTTTCGAACAACTTTATTTGGTTGTCCCAAATTCCGTCCCAACTTTTGGGACGGTTGGCAGAAGTCATCCCAAATCCGTCCAAATATTTTCTGACAAGAGACAGACATTAGTTCGTCCCAAAGTTGTCCCAAATGCCGTTCCAGCATTGAAATGGGACGACAGGACGTCCCAAAATTTGTCCCAAATTCCGTCACAATAACACATTTTTTTTTTTGTAGTGTTGGTATGGGGTTATTAGGAACTTGTCATATTAAAATATATAAAAATCAAATTTACTATGAATTTTAATTCTGAATATAAAGTGGAGTTTTAATTGACACAAAATTTTGATCTCACCAATACTAAAATCTAAAGTATAATAAAATTAAATTATTAGTTTTTGTTCATGTCGAGGGTTGTGCTGGACATCGAAATTGACCCTAGGGAGGAGGAATGAGAAGTGCAAAGCAGTACGTTAACACTTAACAACTTCTTCTAACGGACTAACGGAGTAGTACAATATAGTTGAATTGGTTTTGGAGGGAGTTGGCCTAACTGACGCCGTTTGGAATTTGTTGTCCGTCTTTGTCTTAGGGCTGACGTGGCAGACTGACTCTATACATATATGAATAATAATTACAATTCAAAATTAAATATTTATTACCAACAATAAAAGAAAAAGAAAAATTCTTTCAATCATATCCAAAGAAATTGCTACGAAAATCCCTTTTTATTATTTTTAGGCAAAAGTACATTTTTATTCCTATAATTTTAGGTCATTAGCATTTTTAGTTCTGTAATTTATTTTATTTATATATTTAGTCCTTTTTTGACGAATTTAGTCCAACACATATCAGATTTGGTTCTTTTTTGGCAAAATTAGTCCTGTGTTGACAAATTTAGTCTTGACGACATATAGTTATAGGACCAAAAATGATATTTACTCGAGTGATAATAGGATCAAAATTGCCAAGACAAGACTAAATTTGTCAAAAAGAGGACCAAATGTAAGATGTTCAATACTAAATTCGTCAAAAAAAAATGATTAAATGTGTAAGTGATCAAGTAAATTACATGACCAAAAGTGCTAACGGCCTAGAGTTACAGAACAAAAAATATAATTTTGCCTTATTTTTATTTCCTCTCATAATGAATGTTTTATTTTAATTCAAATCTAGTATTTTATTTCGAAGTAGAGCTTGAATTGAAGCTTAACGATCGATAATGGTTAGATTCAGAGTTTAAACTAGTCAAAATGTTCGAGCTTAGGTAAATTCAACTTCACCTTGAAAAAAAAATTGAATTCAACTTATCTCGCGAGCTGATCAGCTCGAATTCAAACTTAATTAAGATGGTTAGAGTCGAGCTTAGCTTGTCCAGAAATTCAAATTTGAGTTAATTAACTATAACTTCAAAAAAAAAAAAAATTGGAACGGAACTCTAATTGCATTGATTCGTCAAGCTTACTACCGGTTTGATTGATATCATAGAAACTGAGCATGAGATCAAATTTATGATACTCGAGTGAGTTTAGCTTGTCAATAAATTTGAGATCTCACAACTAAAAGGTTGTGAGTTCGATCCTACGATGTAGGTGTGGTCTACTTTTCATAGTAGCGGGTGTATATTGTTTCTTTATTTACTTTGAAGTTACTGTTGATAACTTAAAAAATATTGTTATAATGCACACTGAATATTGTAGTAGTCTGTCAGTTGCTTTAATAATATTGTTGTGTTTCAAAAAAAGAAAACTTACACTTGAACCTTTAATTGAATCGATTCGTCAAAGTTATAATTCAATTGACCCATCTCGCAAGCTGAGTTTGAGTTTGAGTTTGAACTTAGCATAAATAGTTGAACTCGATCGAGTTTAACTCATTAAAATGTTGGAATAAGTTTATCCTATAATTGAATTAATTGGGATGTTCATAGATTGATCATAAACCGATTGAATCGAACAACAATCGAAAATTTGGTACGTAATCAAGGCAAATTGAATTGTTTATCTTTTTTGAAAATCTGATATTGGACTCGATTTTGATTTTTAATTTTGATTATCGAATCATATCGAATACAAAAAAGCAGTTATATACTTTTATATTTAATTTATATATATTTATATATACATCAATTAATTATATAGTATACTATTTTAGTTTTAAAAGTTTTTTTAAAAATTAAATAAGAAAGTACAATTATTATTTTTAATATATAATAATTATTACTCTTTATAATTTTTAACAAAAAAAATGAATTTACTGAACATCAAATCAAAATACCAAAACAATTTCGATAATTATCGAAATTGAATTCATTAATTCAGTTCAATATTCAATATAGTATTTTAACACGTTGTATTTTCAAATTTACTGAAATGTTGGTTTAAATTCTTTTAAGTCAGGAGAATTACAATTTTGGTCCCTATACTTAATCACTTATACGATTTTGATTCTCAAACTTTCAGATTTAACACTAATTTTAGTTCTCAAACCATCGATGTTTTTACAATTTTTGTCATTCCCGTTTGTGGGCCGTCAAAATAGGCGAAAACCAATAATCTGGGTACTAATTGACATAAACACATCAAATTCCGGCCAAACTCATAGGTAAAATTATATTTTTAGTCTAATAAGATAAGAATTTCAACACTTTTAGTCATCTATTTTATCGAATTTTCAAAAATAATCTCAAAAATGAGAAAACTCAACATATTTAATCCTATGCATTATAGAATTGTCAAAATGATCTCAAAACTGAAAAATTCGACACATTTCATCCCATAAAATCCCGTAAAACAGAGAACTAAAGTATGTTGAATTCTCTCAATTTGTGGATCATTTTAAAAATTTCGTAAAAAGTGAAAAACTAAATATATCAAGTTTTCTCAATTCTAGAATTATTTTAAAAAATCTTACAAAACAAAGGACTAAATGTGTTGAATTTCTATATTTACGGGCCTAAAAACGTAATTTTGCCCTAGTTTAGATTAGAATTGATTATCCTCGTGGTTGATAGCCTCGGGACAAACACAATAGGATTCACACACGGACAGGACATGCCGGCCCCGCAGCTCATGTACAGTATTCAGAAATACTAATATACGTATATACATACATGTATAATACAGCAACTGCTACTCCATCGATCCACACACACAACACACAGTATGAGCATCATTGCTACTCATGATGATCCCCGCACCCCACCACCACCATAATTACTGCTCCTACGAATTAATTATTCTTCCTCAATTCTTTATCTTCGCATTGCATTGCCCTACCTTCACCGCCGTCCCGTATTCTACACGCACTGCGACTGTGTGTATGTATGGTATAAATTAATTAATATTTGACGAGAAAACAGAAGAAGATCTGAAGTGGGTTCAATGGCGTAATCCGGGTTGACCCACCCCACTTGTTGGTTCCTCCAAAGATGCCCCTCCTGTTTTTGATTTCTTTATTGCTGCGGAAGCGGAGCGGCTCACTGAATCTGTGATCATTTATTGTATCTGGCCACCCACTCCATTATTTTTCTTGTTTTGTTGAGTGGGTTATCTGCATTCAATTCTTGCTTTGTCCCTCCTTAGCTTTTGGTATTTTGCAAGATTACGCCCAACTACCTACACCACTTTGGCATTGTGTTGGATGGTTTATTGGGATTGTGTTTCTTTGCCGTACTATAATTCTTCCCCCACACTTCTCCTATGATTGTTCTAAGGCTGTGTTTTATAGTGTCGGTGCTGAAAAGAATCTTGAATGACAATGGCGCCACTCGACTGCTCGTCTCCTTCTTCTCCGCTTGACAGTAGTCAGGTGGCCAAGGATCATGTACTTAACATGTCGCCGAGGCCTTCCCATCATCTGAATCCTGTGAGTGGATGCTTTCTATCCTTGTTTCTTTTCTTATGTTTGTGTTCCTTTTGTGTGTTTTTGAATTATTGTTGTGGCTTGATTGTTTCTGCTACTAGGTGAAAGGTTTTTTTGCTTTTTGAGGATTTTTTATGCGCTTTTGATAATGGGCTGTGAATTTCTTGAGTTTTGGCTGTTTTGGCTCAATGGTGTTTGATCTATTTTCACAGAGAGTTTGTTGGTTTAGTATTTTCCAGCTCTGGAGTACTTGTAAAGTTGGTGCTGTGTTAAGGTGCTCTAGTTAAACTCTTGAGCCCTGAAAATTAATGAAATTGGAAGTGATTATTGTTTTCTTATACAAGAATTTGAAATAAGTTGTATGATTTTTGCAAGTGATACCAAGAATTGTTAGCTGTTGCAAGATTAAACATTAATTGTTGCTGTTGGCTACAGTCTTCAGCAGAACTGATGAATGAAATTGCTACACTTGAGGTTGAAATAGTGCGGCTGGAACGGTATCTTCTTTCTCTCTACCGGACAGCTTTTCAGCAGCAACTCCCCAGTATCTCGGGGAACCAGGTACAACAGATAACTGGAATATCTCCATGGGATAACTCTGATCAACCATCTCCGAGGAGGAATTTGGAAATTTCGAAAGACTATCATGACCATCACGGGCAAATATCGCCTACAAGTGCTTTAACCGGCCCGAATGATTTGATTCAAGTTGCTACTCCGAAATCATCATCTGGAAGGGTTGATATGCCTCACCTCTTACAGTAGTTAAGCCAATTTATGTTCTGTCGAAACTAATTTAGTATTTCTACGATTATGGACAATTGCAGGAAAAGAGGAGTACTTATTCTCGGCACTGTAGCCTTGCAGATCATCTTGGGAATTGTCGCATAGATGATGCCCTCCTTCGTCCGGATAAACTATCTGAAGACATTATAAGATGTATTTCTTCGATTTACTGCAAATTGGCAAACCCTGGACGGACTAACAAAGTCTATTCAGTTTCGTCCGCTTCATCATTCTGCTCGTCAAGCACATTTTCTCCCAGAAATTTATCTGGTAGTTGGAGTCCTCAATGTAATGATGAAGTTATTCAGGACTGTGATTTCGGAGGCCTAAAACAAGATAATGGACCATACTCTGAAATGGTAGAAGTCCTGAAGATATGCTTAGATGATGAGAGTTATAGTTATGCTGCTACAATGCTTCAGAAATTCAGGTGTTTATGCATACGAAATTCTTTATTTGTATCGAATAATATGATCCCTCTATAGCTTTTATGCTTTTGCAGCATCCTTAATTGTTTTTCGGTAGCAAAACTGATTTATCTATATGTCAATTGATTGGAGCTGTACAGGTCTCTAGTTAAGAGTCTTGAGATTGTCGACCTGATGAAGATGAGGCGTGAAGAGAAGCTAGCATTTTGGATTAATATCCACAATGCATTGGTGATGCATGTATGCCTTGTAAAACTTTCTATCAACTTTGTTTGGCGACGACGGGCCTAAAAATGCTCGAGCATGTGTTTGAAAATCATGCTATCTGGCCTTCCAAGTACAAAATATTTCCTCGTTTCTAGTGAAATTCTTAATGACTGAATCACATCTGCCATTGACTTTATTTGCAGGCTTATTTAGCATACGGAACACAAAACTATATAAAAAGTACTTTCATCGTGAAGGTACTAAACAATGTTTATTTGTTTAATCTGTCATTAAGGAAGTCCTTATTAGCAGATCTGATCTTTTCATGTGCAATTCTTTTATTTCTTTTTTATTTTCTCAGGCTGCTTATAATGTTGGTGGTCAATGTGTAAATGCTTACGACATTCAAAGCTACATTTTAGGGATCAAATCGCACTACTCTCCTCCGGTATATGTCTTCTACTTAAATGTATCTTTAGTGAATATACAGAAGAAATATGCACTTTGATGTTAAACTTATTCATCTCGGTTCTACCTTCTTAATCTTAATATTAGGGATAATTACACCGCTCTCCCTTGAGGTATGGTGTAATTACACATAGACCCCTTGTGGTTTTGGAAATTACGTCTAGTCACCCTAACGTTTGTTTTTGTCTAACAAATAGAGCCCTTCGTTAGTCTCAATTCACCAAATTTGTTGATATTAGCAAAAATATTGAATAAAAAAATTCATATTTACCCCCCGATTAAGTTATTACAGACTTCTTGTAGGCCAAACAAATCTCTTCTGACCAAACTACCCTTTATACATCTTCACACGCTAATGCATGTGAGGAGTATATCGTCACCCTTATAAGAGGAGTATATCTTCGCCCTTATAAGGGTAATAGGGTAGTTTAGTCAAAAAAAGATTTGTTTGACCTACAACAAGTCAGTAATAACTTAATCGGGTGTAAATATGGATTTTCATTCAATTTCTTTTGTTATTATCAGCAAATTCAGTGAATTTTGACTAACGGAAGGATCTATTTGTTAGACGGAAAACAAACGTCAATGGAGGCAGATTATTCCTAAATATTATTGTCTTGATTACTTGGTCATCTATTGAAAATTTGGATTCACTTCACTACACTATTTCTCTCTTTCAATCTTTGGCATTAAAGATGATCCATAACATCATGAGTCAAAATCTAGAAGAACTGTGCATGAGATCCATAGTCCACCATCTTCAGATACTAGCTACTCAAGATTTCATATGCATTCTTTATGACTATGCCATCTTCGACTAGTTATCCAAGTTCATGATATTGTATCATACCTTGAAGTCTATGATATTGCTCATTATGAAGATATCAAAACATCTTGAATGAAAACAATGATGAAATAGCACTTGCACTCAGACGCTCAATTGTTGGGGCTGGTGAGCAGTGAGCAAGCTTTTGTTTTTCTGATTGCAAACTACCCTATCGGCTCAAAGCCAAATTTTCTTCACTCCTTTATTAACACATCACAAATGACACAAATGCAGTGGCTCCAAACACTTCTATCACCCGGAAAGAAGTTCAAAACCGGAACTGCTAAACACGCTTATGCTATTGAGTACCCTGAACCGCTCGTGCATTTTGCACTGTGCTCAGGCGCATACTCTGATCCTGCGGTAAATCATTTCTTACTTTTTATCATTTTTCACTTCTGAAAAGAGCACAATTCCATGCTGCTGATCTTTCTAATTTCTGAGACTCTTGGACATGTTGGATTGCAGGTCCGAGTTTACACTGCCAAGAACATATTTCAAGATCTGAAAGTCGCCAAGGAAGAGTTCATACAAGCTACAGTTTACGTCCATAAGCAAACAAAGATATACCTTCCGAAAATCTTGCGCTATTATGCCAAGGATATGTCACTTGGCATGGCTGCACTCTTGGAAGTGGTTAGCGGATGCCTAATGGGCATTCAGCAGAACGCAATCAGAAAATTTGTGAACGGTAGACCTGAAAAGTACGTATATTGGTTAGAGCAGAGCTCGTCGTTTCGATACTTAATCCATAAAGATATAGCTGAACGGAGATGGGGTGGTTGATTTTTTTTGTTTTTCTTTTTTTTTTTTTTTTACTTTAATTATGATTGCTTAATCAGCAATTTCTTCTTCTTTTTTTCTTTTTTCCTGTAATTATCACGCATTTGTGTTCCTAATGCTTTGGGGAAAATTTTCCATACACTGTATAGAAGATGATACTGGGAAGAGCAAAGTGGATTTTACTGGCTATTGATTTTTCAGAGCCAAAGATCTATTTTGCTTTTTGAGCTGTTCTGTTTTTTTGGCTTTTGACAGTTTTCTATGGTGTTTTCTTATATCTATTTTTGGAATTAAAAATTAGCAAGTGTCTCTTTTCTTTTAGGGTTCGTTTGGTTCAAATGAGAGGAAAGGGGAGTGGAAAGGGGAAGGGGAGCGAAAGGGGAAAGGGGAGGGAAAGAATAATAATTTTCCTTCAAGTTGTTTGGTATGATTGGAAGGGGAGTAAATCTCGAATATTTTCCCTTGTTTGGTACGAGAAAATTAGATTAAAAAAAAAGATTAATTTTTGTAATTTTACAGTTTAACCCTTTCTCTTCATTTTTTATTAAAAAATAAACAAGTTAATATTATACTAATATTAAAGATCTAAAAACTTTAGTAATAAAAAATATATATCAAACAAGAACAATAATATTTTTTTATTAATAAAATATTCATCAGAACGAATATTGTTCATTTATTCTAACTATTCAGTTTAAATAAAATAAAAATTACTCGTATCGGCGGCTGGAAGAGGGAACACGATTAGGGAAAAGAATTATTCAATAAAAATTAATAGCAAATTAGCAATAAAAAATTGCAAATGCAAAGTATGTTTACCGAATTGTTGACTTCAACGTAGTAGTTTTTCCAACGATTTGGTTATATTTTCTCTGGCGATTATGTATGATGTTATTAGCGGGAAGGAGAAAAGAATTGGAGGGAAATATATATATATATATATGTGGGCAATAGAGTAAATAAAAATAAAATATGTATTTTTTTTTGTCTTTTTTGCCTTATACTTCCACTTTTCCGCTCAATTTCGGACGGAAACGAAATTGGACCCCGGAGGGGTTTCATATACATCCAGTTTTACTTCCCCTCCATCTATACCCCCAAACCAAACACTAAATTTTTTCTTACACATCCCCTTGTACTTCCACTTCTCCTATACTTCCACTTTTTCCTCCAATCAAACATACTCTTAGTGTAGTAAGGGTCATTAGTTACCTCTTCCTAATGAGTTCTAACTTAAAAGAGGGTGTTTGGCTAATTTTTTTTTTTAAAACATCTTATAAGTTTTTAGATTCTTTAAAATATTTTAGGAGCTTGTAAGATGTTGGATGTTATTTTAAAATAAGTTTTTAAAGCGTTTGGATAAAATAAGATGTTAAACCTTATAAAATATGAAAACATCTTATAAGATATTAGGATGTTTAGCATAATAAGGTCTTTTTATTGGTAAAATAATAAAAATGGACATGATATTATTAAAATCAAATAAGTTGTGATTTATTGACATATTTTGCATTTACATATTTTTCAAATAATTTTATAAATAATACACATTAGTTTAACTTTAAATAAAAATTTATTAGATAATTATTTTACAAAACCAATAAAAAAAATTACGGATTATAATCTAAAATTTTGAATAAAAATAATATATATGTACTTTCATTGTAGTTAAGTTTTAAGGTTTATTTAATAATTTAATATTAAAATAATAAAAATAATAAAAGTAATATTAAAAAAATACATTTATAAAATTGGTGCAAGTCAAAGTTCTTGAGTTTGATTTCACTAAAAAAAATTAAAAAAAAATTA
Organism: Sesamum alatum; assembly: GCA_034509735.1. Classification (NCBI taxonomy): domain Eukaryota; kingdom Viridiplantae; phylum Streptophyta; class Magnoliopsida; order Lamiales; family Pedaliaceae; genus Sesamum; species Sesamum alatum. The sequence goes on from JACGWO010000008.1 coordinate 27,716,443, forward strand.
AACCCAAGATCGATTTCCAATCATTGAAAGTTGAACTCTTTGAGTTTGACTTGAAGTCGAACTCAAGGAGTTCAACTTCTTAATATATATATATATATATAATTTTAATGATTTACATTCTATGTTAATAATTACAGTATGTATATTTAAAGAATACAATTTTAATTTTAACTAATAATTTAATAATTACACAAAAAAAATTATATTTACACAAAAAAATTGAATCCAAAAAAGATATTATAATAATTATAATTCCTAAAAATGATTGTCCGTCCCACAAGTGCGTCGGTGTCATTGGCGCCGATGTCTTCTTACTTCCATCCACATTTTGTGTTAGTTCATCTTGCACTATCATCATTATCGATATTTATATGCAACCGACTTGATGATGTTGTAAAACTAGACTCCCCATAATTATGATATGCACCAAATGATGGAAATGGATATAGTGAAATGTTATACTCTGGTGCATATATTTGACTCATGTCAAGGCTAAAGGCAAGATCAACCTGTCCATAATAAACTTGTTGACTTGATATGTATGGAGCTGAATCAAACCAATCACTTTATTGGAGCAATTGTGGTACGTAACAATCTTGATATACATATTAAGGTGTACGCACTGTGAATAAATCAACTATATCTACTCCAATAATGTCATAACCTCTTACTGAATTTAGCTACTAAAATACCAGAACTTGTAAGCTTCTTACAAATTAGAGGTTTCTTACCTTACTCTTTTAAGATCCTATAATACTAACCAATATTAAAAAATTGTGAAAGTAAATCACACTTTACTCCTCGAATTTCACCATATTAGCAAATAATCCCCCTAAAAATAACTTCATAATACTTCACCCTCTCAACATACATATATTTACCTCTTCAACATTTACTGACCAAATTTTGACAAAACATCTACATTATGTTTGTTTTCGTTTACCGAGTGTTTTGTTTTGATTTATGGAGATAGAAAGAGAAAAATAAAAATAAATAAGTGTATTGTTTTGATTTATAGAGATAGAAAGAGAAAAATAAAAATAAATAAGTGTATGTTATAAATAGAATTTATGTTTGAATTTATTTTTGAAGATAATCTAAAATAGTGTAAAAAATGTATTGTATGTATGGTTTGTATATTATGAGACAAGAATCACTGTTCATTATCAAATCACGTCTCTTTTATATATTTTTATAAATATATATATATATATATGTATATATGTATATATTAATATTTATTTATTTATAAGTGGATTGAGTTATATAATATATTATTCTATGTAAAATTTTGGAGATCGGGCCAAAACACCCCAAAACACCCAAATAAGGTACTCCCATTGTAGGCCAAACATTGTCCTATTTTCTCTCTGACCCGCTCACATATTCTTGTTAGTGACCAATGATCTTTTAGGCTAGTGGTTAAGGCTGAGGTCCCATGATCTTTGGATCGTGAGTTTGAATCCCATCAATGTGTGGGATGTTATCTATTGTATAGTAGGTGTGGTATTTCTACTATAAGGATAGATGGTGTTTAGATGTAATTTATTTAATATTATTAATCAATATATAATTATTATAGTTATCTTTGTTAGATTAATATTCGAGAAAATTTATTTTAAATAATAATAGTTCACCGCTTTCAATTAAAAAAAAAAAGAACTATTCTTTGTTAGTGGTACAAACACAAGGCCCCCTACATGTGGTTACATGGTCTATAGACTATAGTGGTTGAAATACTATATTTCTTGAATATGAGATCTGATGGGTGGGAACTGTTAAATCCAATAGATCTGATCCAAATTTTTAAATATTAAAAAGAATATAAATTTTAAAGAATAATACTATAATAATTTATGAATATGAAATAATAATATTAGTACATAAGAAATATTAATTTTGTAAATATATTTTGTGAGTGTTTTAGACTTTAATATATTAAAACTTTCAAAATATATATTATTTAGGGTTAATACCATTTACACATAGACTTGCTCTTAAATATGAAATTATATTTTTCTATAAAAAAAATTAAAAATTATACTCGCACCCCCTTTGAGAATTCTCTTTTTATAATTGTACTCCTTTCGTTAGAGTTTGAACGGAATATGCCGACGTCAACAAAAAATTAACAAACTTCCATATTCTACCCCCTCATTCAAAATGGTGCAATTATACTAAAGAAATATTTTTAAACTATTGTCATTGGATAAAAAGTCGTCGTTGATGAATGAAAATATTAGTCATATTGTCAATAATTTATACGAAATGTTGGATGAGGCATCAAATTAGAAAGTTATATATTATTGTTGCAGATATTAACATTGGTCGTCCAAACCCTAACGTAAGGGTTACAATTATAGAAGAAATTTTGAAAGGAGTGCAAGTATAATTTCACATTTTTAAAGTAGTCTGCGTGTATTATCCCTATTATTTATATATATACATTATAATTACAAACTATTTTATATCATTAATTAATTTATATAAAAAAATTGCTTTTATATGTTATATATGAGTATAAATAAAAAAACTATTAAAATGATCTAATTCAGGTCAGATATAGGTTAAAACACCAACACCTAACCTGCTCTAAGACACGATTATAGTTTCGAAACCCATCCTGAACAGATCGAGTTTGAAGCCAGATTAAGATTTGAATTATGACATTACCATCACTGGATAAAATATTTTTTTAGTGCTAATGCAATTAAATTATTTATTTATAAACACCACAATAATTTTCAAATAAACTTTGTCGAACCCCCCTTGATTTTCTTTCAAATTGCATAACAACCTCTCAAGTTGCAGAATATTAGCATTTACTCCTAAGTATTATGTTCATGTCTTCTCAGTATTTGCACTTTTGCCCCGGGCAGTTGGACCTAGAGACAATCTATTGGACCAAAATTATAATTTTAACAAAAACGAAGGACTAATTGCATAAATTTGCTCTCCCCCTCAAGTACAACTGTACAGGCACAGAAAAGGATTGTTGCAAGTAAACAAAGACAGAAGGTAGAAAAAGACGATTGTGAATAGCGGAGGTGGGATTTGGATCAGCGATCAAACCGACGGCAACTCCACCGGCCACCGCCGCGTCCGCCCGTCGCCATGGTATCCTTCTCTGTTCCACCTTTGGTTGATTCTCCCCGTTTCCAGTTCTTCATCCTCTTAATGCTATGAATTAACGGATGAGTATGATTTCCCCCTTGAATGCAATGAATCTGATTAATAGATCAGATCCGCCTTCTACTCTCCACTTGTTATGATCTAATTGCACTTTTCACTGCCGATTTACATTCCGTCGACTGCGTTGTTGACTTATTTCCCAATTTGCTTGCTGTATATCTGTATCTGCTACATTGATGATTAAAACGGGATTAAAACATTCAAATACGTTTAAATTATTAAGTCAAAATTGTCAAAAAAGAGAGGAGATCTTTGGAACTTTCTTCAACTAGTTAAAAGAGAAAGGAAAGCTTCTAGTAATGTATTAGCAAGTGTTAACAGCAATATCCCTCCAACAATGGAATTGCCAAGCAAGATTTGATGAGTAGGATACTGTGGTCATCAGTTAAGCTGGTGGCATCTGTAGTGCGAGGGAAGAGGCATCTAAGTAGGTGAATTGAGACTTGTCTTGGTTGGCAGTTTTAATTGGTACCGTCTTCACTATGTCTCGGTGATACTGGTTCCACCATTGTCCCTCTGCTTAGTTCCTTCACCAATGAGTTCCAAAAACGTTCATACTTACTGAGTGATTGTGGTCCTGTCCATTATTACTATTTTGATAGTTAGATGATTGGTCTGTCCTCCTTTTGTACAGTTGATAAGCGACTTAAGTTTCTCGTTCCGTTTCAGATTCACTTTGTGCTTCTAATTAGCAGACAAGGGAAAGTAAGGTTGACAAAATGGTATTCCCCGTATACTCAAAAGGAAAGAACAAAGGTATAACTCTTTCCAACTTGATTTAAGCTTAGAAAAAAGACCATTCTATTGAATAATCCTTTTCTTTCTCTGGATTACTTATTATTATGCTTTTACTGTTGGTTGTGGGTGTGAACACTGAAAACATGATATTGATGTAAGGTTTTCTCCCCACATTTGGTGGACCATGTTTCAGATTCTAATATTCAAATTACTGTTTCATTTCATCCTCACTAAATAATTTTCCTATGTTGATGTCTACTTGGTAAAGGTTATCCGAGAGTTAAGTGGCTTGATTCTCAATCGTGGCCCCAAACTGTGTAATTTTGTGGAGTGGAGGGGATATAAAGTTGTTTACAAAAGGTAATATGCATATTTATTTAGTTTAAACCTTCCTATGATTCTTTTACTATACACAATTTGTTTCCAGCATTCCGGAATTAGTGCATGGCAGTTAATTCATTTGCATCTTAATGCTTATTCTGCAGGTATGCTAGCCTCTATTTCTGCATGTGTATTGACCAGGATGATAATGAGTTGGAGATCCTTGAAATTATACACCACTTTGTCGAGATACTAGATCGCTACTTTGGAAGTGTGAGGCCTGAGACTAAAGCAACTGTATTTTGTTTATTACATTACTTTGTAAACATCTTATTGAATTATATACTTATTTTTATTTCTGTAGGTCTGTGAACTGGATTTGATCTTTAATTTTCATAAGGTATGATTATCTTGGGCTCAATTTCTCTCAGAACTCTGGAAAATTTAATCTATATCATGGTTCTGTTAGCAGAATTTGGAGTGATACTTATATGTGTCTTGAGGAGTTAAATAGCTTGAGAAAGTTACACCAGATAGAACTGGGTGATGGTGAAACTCCTAGGAGACTCACTTCAGGTCTTAGTCTTACGGCATAAACTATCTGCAAAGCTTGCCTGGTGAACATAGCTGGACTAAAATACTTTTAGCAGTATATTTTTATAATCCCCAGGGTTCCAGGAAGCCACCAAATGGAGCTCTATGTAGTTTTGCTTTTTCATAATTAAGCCACATCTGCTCTCTTATGCATGATTAACTTTATTTACCTAATACAGCTAGTGTATAGTTGTGCCTTTGAGCTACAAGAAAATGATGACATGCATAAATTTGCATGGGCCAGTTGTCGCTGCTGTTTGTGGTGTTTATATTATTCAATGTAGTTGTGGTTTACTTTTGATCTTGAGCTTGTTCCCCCAAGATTTCCCTTGTGTATTAGCCCCGATTCTTCTGGAAGGCTAGGTATTTCCTACTACTAACAATACTTGCCTCCTTCCTCTCTTTCTCTCGGGTCTTGAAACTAGTAGATCTTCTATGGATTTGTTTGCTTCTCTTCTGAGAAGTGTGTTTATAAGTAATGTGATTCATGCTATCTGTGCACTTTGCTATACACTTTTCATCATATTTCTAATGCTTTTGATATGCTACTCGAATTAAAACATGGTTGCCTTGTACCACTTTCTCACTTTGTTGATCTTTCTTTTTATCTTTAGTGTGCAGTGGTGCACTGCGTGCTCTTGTTATGTATGCGCTAAGCCTAATATGTTCCAATTTTCTGTTAGCTATGAACAAACTTCCGTTGTATATTATATATGATAAAGTTGTATTTCAATTTAAATGTCTGACTAGTAGATTTGCTTGTATACTATTGTCAGATGTTTCAGAATGAGGGGTAACATCTTTCCTTTAAGATAAAGAGGCTAAGATAGTGGTCAAAATTCTTCAACTCAAAACAAAATGTGGGTTGAACTTGCTAGTGATTGCAGGGTGTCTTCTTCTCCCGTTGTCCTTTTTCCTTTTTTTTTTATTTATTTTTATTATTTTTTTATTTTTTCGTTTCAGCTTTCTTTTAAAGGGTTCCAAAAGGCTAATGTTGTGGACACTGAAGTCAAACCTCTTGCAGATTGGTGTATAACAAGTATCATGTTATTGCTTTAAAGGCTTCTGCAAATTATGGTTAAGATAAAGCATAGGCCCCCAGGAGTAGACTTCAAGGTGCTGATAATTATACCTCAGCCTTACCTAGCTGCTATATTAGTCTAACAGCTATCAGCATGCTGACGAGATAGTCAGTCCTTGATGCTCCGGTGTGCATGTCAGGACTGAACATAGTAGAATCTGGATTTTACTGGGCTGTTGGTATAATCTACTTACCTATCACTTACCAACATTCGTCCTAAGCATTAGACGAGAATAGAATCCTGCTGTCTATGAATTATCCTTTTTCTCAGTTGCAAATCTGTAGCGACTTTTCTGCTGGCAGCCAGTTTCTATAAGTAGCAGACTTGCCCCTTTGACACATAATGATATTAGCTGTTTGTTGGGGAAGCTTTCACCGTAAAGGAAGCCAAATATAATATTCCAGGAGGTTTCTTGAGATGAATGACAGAGGATCCTGAAGGGACTGAATCTTTCGATGTATTGCTTTATTCTTTCAAGTAGTTAATGCGGACTGTAGTTGTATGGGTCTATGCATACTGATGGTACTATTTTATAGTTGCAGATCTATAAGCAGCTGATGACAATAGTGATTTATGTTGTCCTAATTAGGTCTGAATTAGAATGGACAGGGCCATATTGCTTCAAATTTAGGAGTTGTGAATTTCCTGTTCTGTTGGAGAGTTTGGTTGATTGCTTTTTCTTCGTGGAGATATATAGTACTTATGATTGACTGGAAAATGTTGTGCCCTGGGCTGTTGTGAACAGTCATGAAGTTTGTCCCAGCATGCCCACTAGTACAAGCAAAAAGTAGGAAACTAGAGATTAGTACTTGATTAATTTCCTTTATATATTTTGTTTCTGTATGTTAAGCCCATCTGTGAAACACAATGGCAGGCTTATTATATATTGGACGAACTCCTGATTGCCGGTGAACTCCAAGAGTCGAGCAAGAAAACTGTTGCACGTCTAATAGCTGCACAGGTACGGTAATCACAGTGTTCGCAATGCATTCCATTAGAACTTTGTAGCTGATTTACCTCCGAATTCGTTTGTAGGATTCTCTGGTGGAGGCAGCCAAGGAGCAAGCAAGTTCCATAAGTAATATGATTGCCCAGGCGACAAAATGAGGATTTAGTGGTATAAATATTTTGTGCCAAGTGTATTCGATCAGTTTTAAATTCGGCATTATTGCAAATCTGGGGTTTGACCTTTCTTATTACTCATTTTGTTCCCGTTTGTAGAGTGGTTCTGTATTGATGATCCTGCACAGCCGCACTGCTCTATCTGTATCATACAATGTAGTAATTAGATTCCCAACTTGATACTTATCCTCCAATGGTTGATTCATTTTTCCAGTGTTGTTTGTGTTCCAGAACCCAGACTTGTTTCAGGATATCTCTTTCCAGTTTTCATAGCTCCCAAAAATGCATTTCAACCATTAGAGAGAAATCAATTTGTGTGGCATTGTTCAGCTGCTGTTGGAACAATTTACTTTAGATTTATATTTGACGTCCTATCAAACTTACATGTTTGGGGTTGTTTGGGTTTGAATCCCATGGATGCCGAGATCAATTTGTGTAGTAGGTTGAATTATAGTGATTAAATACATAAATATCCTTTGTCTTTGCAAAATTACAGCAAAATCCTGTCAAGGGGTGTTAGTGCAATATGTTTCAGGGGTATTTGTTTAAATTGTTGTTACTGAATAGAGGGTGTTTTTGTAATTATACTATAATATTAATAGGTGAACTTGTAATTTTTAAATGACAGAGGATAGTTGTGTATTTGGATATCACGTCAGGGCGTTTACCGTTGTTATATGTGATGGTTTTTATGCATGTTCGTACTTAGCTGCCCACAAAATTTGGGTGGTAGAATTTTAATTTCCTTTATAAACATTTCTCATATATAGATAAAAATAGACATTAAGTAAAAGCAAAAAGAATAAACTGCCTGATTAAAAGATTTCCATGAATTCCAACATTATTGCATGTCTCGACGAAGTGAGCAGTATGTTGTTAGGATTCATATGGCTATTAAATTGTTGAAACTTTGGCGGTTGATTGTTTTCTAGTATCCTTAGTTATTCAATCGTTTTTGTGTAAAGATTTGAAAGTTTGAGCTTGAGTTTCATAACTTTTGTTATTACTTCATTGATAGTATTCTTCGCATGCTCAACATGAACAAATTCATGGGTAGAAACAAATCATATTTGAATTTGCTAATTTTAAGCACATAGTTAACATTTTGATGCTTAACTAATAATGGTTTTACTGAATAAATAAAGAGAAAATTTGAAATAACGGTTGAATATGATACTAAAATCAGAAAATTTTTATAGAGCTAAAAAGTGAGCTAAAAACCGAGAGAGAATGAGAGACTTAGAGGGTTTTTGGCTCAGTTTTTTTAAAACATCTTATTAAGTTCCTACATCTTATAAAATGTTTTAGGAGCTTATAAGATGTTGGATCTTATTTTAAAAATAAGCCCCTAAAGCGTTTGGATAAAATAAGATGTCAAAGCTTGTAAGATTTATTACATCTTATAAGATGTTAGGGTGTTTAGCATAATAAAATTTTTTTATTGGTAAAATAACAAAAAAGGACATGATACTATTAGAATCAAATATGTTGTTGTTTCTTGACGTATTTTGTATTTAAATACTTTTAAAATAATTACCTAAATAATACACATTAGTTTAACTTCAAATAAAATTTTATTAGTTAATTGTTTTTACAAAAAAATAACCTAAAATTTTGAATAAAAATAATATATATGCATACATACTAGTCGAATATTGAAAATCATTTTTTCAAATCCTTGTACCATCATCAATCCATACGTAGCATAAAATTAATCTCTAAATCAAAGTCTCATCCATAATATCACGTTAATATTAGATTTCATGATTTTCTTGAATGAAAAGATCTCTCTCTCTGTCTGTCTGTGTGTGTGTGTGTGTGGTATGAGTTTTATGGCAGTCCACAAAAATGGCAAGGGCCCAACATGAAAGCTGCTCTTCTTTGTGCTTACTCCAAACTGGACTGGTCTCAACATTACAATTATTTTCTCTTGGGAGACTCAAATCTTTCGCAGTCCATTTTCACACTGAATCCATTAATCTGGGCTTTGGATTGGCGGTGCAATGCAAGCGGCGGTAGTTTCAGTGAAGGTATCCCCACCCTCCTCCTCCTCCTCCTTGTTGGTGTCCTCTCCGGCGGCGAAGCTTGTACCCATCATTAGCAGAACAAGATTCCTCGCTATTCACAACTCCGGAAGAGTCAAGAGTCAGTATCAGCACCGCCAGCTTTCTGTGGATAATCGTCGTGTTGATATGGCGGCCACAGCATCGCCGTCTGTTGGAGTTGCTCCCAAATGGGCTCAGAAGACTATAACCATTCCTGCCCAGAGGCGCGGCTGCCATCTCATCACCTCCAAGGTATCTATTCTAGCTATCCCTTTTCGTCTTTCTGACCTCTACACAAGTACAATTTCTTGTTGATTCATCATGAACGATTCATACCCCCACTTGGTATTGAAATTTCTCGATTGAAAATTTTGTCCTCGAGATTGTTAACAGTGTTTGTTTATTAGGGTTTCTCCCTGCCCCTCATTGCCTTTCGTCTGGGCTGCTTTATGCTTCTTTTGACCAGACTACATGTGACTATTGCGAAAAGATCACCACCACCTTTCATATTCCTTGTGCCGATTTCTTCTGGGAAAACTATAATTGTATGACAACTTAGATTAACTGAATGAAGTTATCAGAATTTAATCGATTGCATCTATCAGAAATTCAGGACACATCTGAAAATAAATCCAATTTTCGGAGTAACGGTATATCAGCATGACTTCTTTTGGGAGTAACGGTATATCAGCATGACCTCCCATTTGGGAAGTGTTTGTTGAAGGTGCTATACTAATTTACAATTTCATCCTGCAATTTCTCTTGAAATGTAAACCATATGGCCTTAGTAGGAAGGTGTTACACAAAAAGAAATAGGGGGGTTATTTATGGTGTGATATTCCTCTATTGTTTTGTTGCTGAACGATGCAAGTCCTTAATCAAGAGTTGGTTTTCTCCTTTGTGAATATTATCCTTGGCTTGCTGTTTTTGCTTTACTACCTTTCGGCGTGTCTCAGATTTTGAAGGAGATTGGGCAGGATTTATCAGGGTTTAAGTGTGGGCTTGCTCATCTTTTTCGTAAGTTTGACTCTACCTATTCAACATTCTCTTGTATAGAATTTGATACTATAACATATTGGTTCAAGATTTTTCTTTTTTTCTTGTTCTTGTTCTTCTTCATCGTTTTCATCATATGAATGCATGTGTGGACAACAGTGCAGCACACAAGTGCTTCTTTGACTGTAAATGAAAACTACGACTCAGATGTTAGAGATGACACGGAGACATTTTTGAACAAAGTAGTTCCAGAGGTAGGTTTTCGTTCTCTGTGATGTACAGTTGACACATACTGTTGGCAGATGATGTTCATTTGTTTAAGTTCATGGTACAGGGAAGGTCTGCGCCATGGAAACATACTCTGGAAGGTAGGTTCTCAAAATTTCTCACTGGTTTTGATTGAAAAATGTAAAGGCAGTAGTCGAAATGGTTCTTTTTCTCTTGGAACTAAATGTCTTTGGAAGAAGGAGTGTGTTTCTTTACAATGTACGATTTTACTTGGTGATATCTGGATTATTGTTATTTGGAGAGTACATCTTGATTGAAATACTGCATTCTCAATAGTTGCATTATACAGATCCCAATCAAATCTTACATGCCACATTATGCATATTTAGTTAGTTGAACCCAGTATTAGTTTTGAGGAGATATATTGAAAGGGCCTGATGCAATCAATCCTTCCTTATCTCAGTCCCATACAATGTCTCTTGAACTGTATAACTTGTTTCCATCATCCCAACTCACCGACACTCTCTGTCCCACCACAAAAGAAGTATAAGGAAAACGCTGAGCAGCTGTGAGTTGAGAGGTGTATATGGTTTAGAGTTGGAAAGCTTCAGTAGGCACACGCTGATCGCCATTAGAAGTTTTTCACTTACTGAGCTGAAGTTATCTCTAGAGTTACTGAGGCGGGATGTTATCTCATAGATGGTCATTTCCTCCAGTTGCATTCCATGCCTTCTAAAAACATGTGCTGGAAACTTCATGTACTGAAAATTTCTTTTTATTTCTGTTCACTTTGTAGTGCACAGACTAAATGGGATTATAGTCCTATGTGACTTGTTGAATATGTAAACTAATGCTTGATAGTGTGCTTGTAGAATCATTTTAACTGGTTTTCCTGGGAGTTGACCTAAGCTTTATAAAAAGATAATGTTTTTACTTGCAAGAGGCAGTTCTTCTATCTTGTGGTAACATAGAAAAAAATTACAGTCTCCACTATTGAGCAATATCTTCAGTTATTTCAAAACATCTCTTTGTTTTCTTAGTAATTTATAGTTTTTCCATTTCATAAATGATTCAATCTAAAGTATCTCATTATTAAACATACATCAAATTTCAATGTAAAGAATAAGCATTAAGCACAAAAGATTGACATATGAAGATGGCATGTGATCATGTAAAGTTTAAGAATTAAGCATTAAAGTAAATTGTCTTGATTGCCTTTTTTACTTCAGAATACCCATACGGGGATCTAATGTCATGTTGTTATTGCAGGTCCAGATGACATGCCTGCACACATCAAGTCATCTATGTTTGGCTGCTCGCTCACGTGCGACATTTGAATATCTGTATTTGGTTTTTGTTTTCATTTACTAGTAGTTAAAATTGGTAAATAATCATTCATTATAACCTACTTGTGCAGGTTACCTATCACAGATGGAAAATTAAACATGGGAACGTGGCAGGTATTTACTTAAATACATGCCTCACATCATCTTTTGCAACTCCCTAGAGGAAAGAGAAATTACCTAAACTAAGAAAAAAGTGAACTTATGATTTAAAATGCATCATTGAAGTAATAGGGATGAACAGAATGCAAGATTTCATGAAGGATGGTAAAAAGGCAATATGAAGTTTTGTTGAAATGGCATGTGCATTGATCTTTCCACAGAGTACAATTTTAGCATCAGATGTCTTGTGCATGATGCACATTCTATCACTCTCATTGAATGTTGAACAAATGGATGTGTACGGCTGTGCATGTGATGTGCTACGGCTTTTGGTTTGTGGTAGAGAAAATTGTTTGTTCATATATCCAGAGAGGGCCTATAGGGCTAACATGAAGTACTAGACATTCCATTAGGCACTGGAAATAAAGCCATTTGGTGAGATAGAAAATGTATTTGATTTCCAGCATCCATATATTAATAACCTTTTGGGAGTTGTCAGTGTCTTAGCACCGTAGGCTTATCTGTTAATATCTCACTCGTCAAATCATGACATCACTACTTTGAATGTTCGCCTCAATTGATCTTACTATTTACATCAATGTTCTAAGTTGTATAGCAAGAATCACCACTTTTGAGCACCATGAACTTCGTCTTACAATCACTTATCTACCAAGTATTGATGTTCTAATTGTGTGTTTAAATGAATGATTGATCACTCAATAGGATATTGATGGAATGTGGACTAAGTTATCCATTTCAATGGACGGAGGATGTCTTAACAATTTCCGTCTCTTTGTTTCAGGGAATATGGCTATGCGAGCACCGGGATGCTGCTACTCCACGCAAGATTGTGATCACTCTAAATGGGATATAAGAAATTGCATTTGGTTAAACATATCTAAGCTATATTTCCCTGTAAGATATCATCTATAATAAGGATTTGGATTGTCTCCAGACTGGGTAAATATTGTTAGTATGGATAGTGGAGGCAAATAGATTGGAATAATTGATCGAGTTTGCACTGATTTGATCTGTTTATTCCTAAGTTGAGTTTTCAAAGAGCCTTTTGCCCACAGCTAAACATATGTGGCATATTAACAATGCAGGTAGGCAGTTGAGAGGTGTGTGGAGAACTTTAAACTAAGTGACCTAAAGTAGCAATCCCCAGATCATATCATCAATTCTTTTTGTTCTTTTTCTGTTTTTGGGGGGGTCTTTTAGTATTTAGTGCGTGGTCATAATCATATCTTCGTCTTATTAAATTTTTGTTGGTTTTTCTCGAGGGTAAATTATAACCACTTGTCCTAAAATTTGATGTAATTATATATACATCCTCATTGATTGAAGAATTATAAATATTCTCAACTTTAACGTCTTTCTAGTAACAAGCTCATTATGTTAGACTTTATTCAATTTTTGTGGTGACTTGTTTAAAAGGCCCATTTGGGTTATAAGTTATAGTTTTATATATTGGTTAGAAATTTTCAAAATATTTCTATGGATTAATATTCTCTATAAATTATTTATTTTATCTACTGAAAGATTTACATTTTTCAAATATTTTTTTTTTAAAAAAATTAAAAGATTGGCAATATTTTTCATATTGCTGTCTAGAGGTTGTATAATTGTTTTTCATTTGAGAATGTGTTTATAATTTTTCAAATAACGAGGGATATTTAAAATTATATCAAATATTATGGGAGGTAAATGTGATTTACCGTTTTCTCTGGGAAAGAGATTGCATCTCAGGCTGGATTTCTTTTTATTATTTTCTTAGTGTAAGAAAAAGAGAAGAATTTGGACGGTATGGTGGTGAGTGATTCATATGAACTTTGTGGTGCAGAATAAATTTGAAAATTAATTATTATTTTTTAAAATATATTCCTATGGCATAAATTGTTATATTAAAAAATGGAGAAGGAAATATGAGTTTAGAAAGTTAAAAGCACATGTAAGTTGAGAGGGTGAGGAAATTGAAAGTTGAGAAAAAAGATAGAATAAATATTTTATAAATATATATATATTTTTAAATAGTACTATAAATTTTGCGCACACACAAGGGTGCCACAAAATCACTTAACAGATAATGAAGCGTCTTCGTACATACACTTGAACCAAGCATCATGAGAAGTCCCTTGGTGTCTACTTCATTTGATATTGATGGATTTTTCCTATAATAAAAGCTATTTTTCTTTCAAAATAAATAAATAATTTTGCAATTATGAAATTAAGCCAATTCTTTTATTATTTATACTAATATTTTTGTGGCATATTCGTTTGGTTTGTATTGTGAGTGGTACTTATTTGATTTGTTTTCCTTATTTTTGCATTTCTGAATAGATAGAAGATTGTCTGTTAAGAGTAGAGTAGCAAAAGATGAGAAATCAGAGATGAAACAGAAAGACAGACAGACAGAGAGAGGAATGAGCACTCACTCCTAAGCAGTTAAGTTATAGGGGATGTAAATGTAATCACTCAACTCATCACAACTGCTGCTATGCCAAGTAAGTATATTTTCTCATATTCTTGGACAAATACATAAACCACACCAGCTCCAATTCGGTAGCACAAAATTCTACATCATACAACACAATGAAGAAATGATATACACTAGTTGATGATCAGTCGACAATCAAAATACATACCCGGCACCCACCCACTGTAATACGGATGTTTCTCAAATACACGCGTGCTTATTGTTGCCTGTGAGCACCAGGTGGTGCAGTTGGCATCGGGAAGTTGTTGAATTGAGCTCCAGCGAACTGAGGAGACTCCACATACGGGCTCTGAAAAAGTCCACAAGTGTCCTTAGACCAAATATTGAGAATGAGAGCAGTATTATTTCCGTTAATGACACAAATTAAAAATAACATGTGTGAATTATTTTCCTTTTAAGCAGATAGCAATAATTTTCTTGTTCTTTCCTTCTGGGCAGGGGCAGGGGGTGGGAATGTCAAATGGCTCCAAGTTGGAAATGTTTTTCCCATAATAATAGGCAAATTCCAAAGACAACTTCTAACTCTTCATTCTTGTGTTGGTGGGAAGGAAGTTGTACCTGGGCTCCAGATGCAATATAAGACCCCTCTTCGTTGTTTAAAGATCTTGCAGATGTGTTCGATGTAGCAGTAGCATTACTTGGTTCACTTTTATTCAATTTGTGGATTGGATCGCTTAACATACTCTCACTGTCATTTCCATTAACTGACTTCACCCTCTGAAACAGAACAAAATTCAAGGAAAAAACTATTTACATATTCAACAGAAAGATACAAGTAAAACTAATGAGGATTTTTCCAATGCCTTACCTGGAAGATTTTGCCGAGGGTTTTCAGACCCTTTGCGCGCAATCGGAGCTCCTCTTTCTTTGCAGTGTTATCTTGTAGAACCTAAGGATAAATGAATCACAATCAACAAACTATGATGATAAAAAACAAAAGCCACACCCAAAAAGTAGCAACTCCTGGACAACCATCTGACAAACGCGGGAGAGGGTGGCTTCTATATCAGCCACATTGAGCTTCCAGAGGGAATCAATCATTAACTTCTTGTGTGATTGCATGTACTCTTCAAGTTCTTCTTCAGTGTAATTTCCTTCAGCACTCAGCTGTCTTTTCATGTCTTCTTGCAGCTGGATCAAAGCAATTGCACCTAATGCAACAAAAAAAAATATTATTATCCCACAAATAAAATAGGAAAGAGAATCACGAACATTTTTAACCTCTGCTGATGCTAATTACACTTACATCCAGTCTGAAAAATCTAAATTACCTACTCTTCCTTCTCTCTCGCATAATTACAAAAAAGAAAAGATTCTCTAAGTTTCCCAGACTTCCATGTTTCGGACCAAAATTTAGGACGTCATCAAAATTTAGCAAACTTCCCTTTTGCCCCTAGCCCGACTGTCTTCATATTCTGCTAACAAAAAGGATCTTGATAAGATTTGAAACTTTGAGGGGATGTCAATTTAATAACTAGACAGGGCATCGTCCAGTCCCCCAGATATATGGTACACTAAAACCATTTTTGCATTTCTCAGAGGAAAATGACTTGGTCAACTACTTCCTACAGTGTTTAAGGATGAAATATTTTAGAATAACAATGTATTCATATTCTTTTCTTCTCTATTTCTGTGTCAATTCTTGCTCCTATTCAGCAATCACATTTCTTTTCTTCCTGAGGATGGTGCAACGAAGAAGATGAGAGAGGGAGGAAGTGGTCATGAGTGAAGAGAGAGGATAAGCTAAACATTAGAGAAAAAAGTGGCAACATGTAGTGAGGGTGTCTGACCAGCATACCAGAGGAAAGGTTGAGCAGCAAATGGAGAGAAAGGGAGACTGCAACAAGGAGAGAGGAGAAGGTAGGGGAGAAAAGAGAGGAAAGAGTAGCGAGGAGCAAGGGAAGATGCAATGGTAAGGCAATAATACATAGGGAATGAGGAGGTGAGCATAGTGGTGAAGAGGAGAAGAGAGGAGGGGCTGGGCAGTGGTGGAGGAGAAAGAAAAGTTGATTTAGGATTTTACAGGATTGGGCATATTTTGATCAAAATAAAATCAATCTTGGATCTATTCCAAATATCCAGTTCCAAGATCCATACGCTTTGTACAACTTGTAGGAAAAAACGAAATCTCTCAAGGAATTTGAAGTTATTAGGGGAATGAAATTTAATTAAACGTATTCTACAAGTACATCCTTCAATTACAAAGACGTAAAAAAATGTACCTTTACCATATAAACATTACTAGAACACCAGGGGTAGAACAGGCATTTAGTAAATTGGTAATTCAACCATTTTCTTTATTTGTTACATAGAGGGCAACGTCATCAACTTATGGCCTCTGTTGGATTCTTTAACAACACAAAATTTAGAGGAGATGATTTTGTTATTGCAAATGATTGGAGGGAGTAAATACTTTATCTATTTCAGAGAAAGGTAACTGTAATTAACCCTAAACCTAAAGTCCAAAATATGACAAGCCCCACAAAGAGAATCAAAGTCCTTGCCACGTATGGGTAACTGAGAACTTACAAGCAGAAGGATTACCAAAGATCATTAGAGACCATAGTTTCTCATATGAGGGTATCTTCTTGATCTTGATATATTATTGCAAATCCTATCTTATATGAAGAGTAAAAAGAAGTAGGAGGTGAATGACTGGTACGGACTAATATCTTAATGACTGCTCTCGGGAAGCCAGAAGAAATAAAAACAAGAGGATTTACATGTTAAATCACAGTGAAATCTTAATATTAGCACATTAGACATGAAATACAATGAGCTGCCTTACAGGTTCATTGTTCTTTATCTTTAATTTAATGTATTATTGCTTATCTATTTAAAATTTCATTCCTCTTCATATTCTAGGACCTATTTTCATATTACCAGAGAAGAATATAGACATACAAGAGCTAAAGAGCTGAGAGCTAAACCACAGTAGCAATGTTAAACTAAATGTGTCGAACAGGGAGGTACAATGCATGTTTAGGAGCACTTTTGAAATGGAAATCCATCTAGAAAAGAAAATGCACTTTTTAATAAGTGATTTTTGAGAAGTCCTTGGGCATTAATAAATATGTTTGGTAAATGTATATTTGAAAAATGCTTTAGAACTACAATTGGAACATATCAACTTTCAATAATCTAGAGGATAAAAGTGCGGAATAAGTTTTTCTTGGAGAAGCTATCGTTTCTCACTTTTGGAAATGGACTTTTGGAGATATGACTTATATTAAAAGTCCATATAACATTAACCAGCAAACATCCAAGAAATTTTCAGATGACCTTTTACATCCAAACTTTCTTTTGGAACGTGATTCCAAACATGTTCATATTTTCTATTTCAAGCAAAAAAGCATAGATGGGATAAAGCTAATAACATGAATCGCAGTGCATTCGAGAACGGAAGAGGTTAAGTGTCATTTTTTGTGATGGACACTCTAGAAGGAGAGAGGCAAAGGTAATGAATTGAGATCTATAGTGGGCAAGTATAAGTGAAATGGATTAATCTTGCACTTTTGTTATAATTTTGAGAAACTTCAGCTAATTTGCCAAGGATCTTGACTATCAACTTTTAGCATCTTCTCTTTCTTTCTTTCTTTTTTTTTTTTTTTTTTTTTTTCCGTTTTGGCATGCTCGTATGCACAGCTTGTTTCGCCAGCACCTTCATCAAAAATTTTAGACATTGAAAATGGTGATATATGCTAGTTGAAGGAATGTTAAAAGGAAATGGACATGAAGGCTGACGTTGTACCGGTTAGTTCAACAGTGGAGGCACTCTGGCTGAAGGTTACTTGGGCTAGTCCAATTGGTTCTAGGAGCAATCAGGTGTTGTGGCATTTCAAAATAACCATGATTGATGTGGTCAATGGTGATAACGAGGGTCATTTATGGGAATGAACAGGGAAAGAACTTGGTCCTGTTGGAAATAAGCAAGAGCGACATTATCTGTTGTTGCCCTGAGAAAACTTATACAGTATAGAAGGATAAATTGTGTACTGTGTTGCACATTGCGGAACCACTGTTCATTCCCTACATCCTCAAGTTCTTATATATTCTATATCTTTAGCCTTTTTTTCTTGTTCACATCAATAAACTAACAAATGAGAGAACAGCTTGCAGCCTGAAATGCGTAGAGTCTAAAACTGTAAACTTCTAAGATGGCGGACCATGGAAGGGGGAATTTGATCTGGATACACTAGGATAAGGAAACAAAGCAAGTGTTTGGTATGGGCAATGTACAACCAACAAAAGCAACTTCTGCTAGGAACCAGAAACAACACTAACCTGTTGCAGCAGTAACTTGGGATTTGATAAAGTGTCCTTTATTTCTGAACCACTCAGCAACAAATGGCATACCCAAGTAGATCACCTTCTTCCCAAGCTCTTTTGCTGCCTGCCTAGCATATATATATCCAATGGTACTGAGCATATCCACACCATAAGCTGTGGAAAAACATTAAGTCATTAAGGGAAAAGGAGGTTCTACAAAAGCTACGACAAACAGACAATAACCACATAGTAAGAAAAGCAAAATGTGATAATTATCAGACAACAAAGACAGGATAATCCATAATGCCCCTGTCTACCCTGAATAACACACTTTTTAAAGTATGTGAATTTAAGTTGTGCTTTTTATCATTGTAGCAATCACTTTAAACAAGAATAGGTTCGCTTACCCCCACTCAGAAGCATGACTCACTATACTTAGGTTTGCAGGAACTACATTGAGAATGGCAAATCTTCCTCTCAGGACCTGAACTCAATTTTCACCTCATCACCAAAAGCCATCATTTTGTAGTTGATGTTTTTTGTCATTTGACCAAGTAGCATTCCGTTAAATAGGACTAGATTAAAAAACTACGTCTTCAACAAAACTAGAACCTAATTTGGCGGCTCTTTCCAAATGGTATAGATACACCAAACCAATTGCCCTAACTGTAAGAAGCCAGGTACTGCTTGGTCCCATGGAGAGAAAAAGCAAAGAATTCAACTGAAGGTCAATGAAGTGAAAGCCACTGTATTAAACAACATAGAGATGGGTAATATATTAATCTATCCTGATTCTCTAACAAACTCAGTGATGAAACTCAAGGAAAAATAATTTTAAAACAATGATTCTTTATCAATTGTAAAACACGACTTGCATTTTCATATCAACCAATCCCAATAATTATTTCGATCTATTCTAAGTTGCGGCACTTAAGCCACTCAAGGTTGGGGCATCTACCAGGCAATGGTCCATTGGCCTTAGTGGCTATTCACTTTTGCATATGCCGGTTATTCATAATTGAAATGATTCCTTCACTGCTGAATAACTCAATTAGGTGCAGTACACACAGTACACCATTGTTTGATGTCCTTCAAAGTGCTCCCATTTCCATATCTCTATACAAACATAGATCTCATTACACATGCAAGGCAAGTGATTATGTTTTTAGTTTGATGGAAGACCTGCCCCTCTGAGAGCCCAGGGAGTAAGACCTCTGGCGCCCAAAATAGAGAGTATGAACAACAAAAGCTACAAGATAAGAAATAATGAGAGAAACTGTAATGAGAGAGATTTCTTACCAGCATTGGAAAGCCTTGCTACTTCGGCCTCAGCCTGATGGATGAATTCTTCTTTATTTCCTTGGACATACAGGTTGAGTCTATCTTTGAGTATACGAGCGAGCTTCTCTTCCCTTTCCCGTTGGACAGTCTAAAGTTACAAGGAAAATAGAAAGCCTAAAAACCTTGTGAAAAAACAAAAAACAAAGATATATACCTTATAAAACCTTGTATAAAATAAAGGACATTAATCAAAACTTTCAATATCTTTTTGGGGCGATCACACAGAAAATTGATTTCTATGTCACAAGGTATCCTCTAGTTTAATTTGAATATTTTTCATCTGAATGAAGTCTTCACCTGATATTGGTGATAAGTATGCAATTCAATCTCCTCTATGTGCTACTTGCTCTTTAACAGTTCTTGACATTTGTAGGACATCTAAAACAAACTTAAAGCAGTAATATCAAAGACTCCTATTTGAAAACAATTTCTCAGAGTGCAAGTATTCAATAGACCTCCTTTTAATATTGCAGATTATGGTGGGAAATCAATATCCCATGATGCGTTTTTATCCCCTAACATTCATTGATTCTTCTCCTCCTTTTTCAGTTCAACGGAGTATGACAGCGTCTATGGATTTATTCACCTCTGTCCATAGCAAGAATCTGATACGAAAGCGCAAATAAAGAGTGGGAAATCCAGATATCTTAGTATTCCCCAGTACCGCAGTTGCATGTATACTGTTCATCTGCCAATAATTCATGTTTCATGGAGGTACTGGTTTCAGGGCAATGTTACAAGAAGTGCCAATGTTTCAAATTAGAAATAAATCGCAGTGCAAAGTGATTCAATCACTAACAGAGATTTACAGGGCATGAAGATTTTAATGAAGGAGGGTGTTAGGGGCATATACTTCGGGCATTCCCCACTCCAAGACGTGTGAAATGCCCTACCACTGGATGCTCCACTTTATTGTTTCCAATTAAGTTGAAAAAGATTATCTAAGTTGAATGAAGATGATATAGTTTGATGTAAGACGGAATGTCCAAGTTGAACGAAGATGATATAGATTACAACCTCAGACCATCACTAAACATGCTGTACTTATCTACAGAAGTTAAGTGATTTCAAGGATTTATGATACTGTGGAGGATTTCTCCCTCAGATCATCAATAAAAGTTCCATAACAACGATCTTTGAGGGACAAATTAATGTTGATTTCGATGAAAGGCTGGAAGGGAAGTGTTAACTTACTATTCAGTCTATTCCTATGCTAGAAATCAGTCAACTTAATACTTAGTTTCTTTGTGCCAAAAGCAGCAAACATTCTAAAACTAGGGCCAAGAATAGAAAGCACCAATGGTGGAGAGTCTGGACATGCATGGTCCAGTCATTGCTTTTGGTGTCTTCTGCAGGCACAGAATCTCAACCATCTCCGGAATCCAAAGAACTAATGAAGCTGTTTAACTGGAAGCCCAACAAAAGCATGGAGATGAGAATAGAAACGACAATAACAATGTCATCCTGTTTCTCGATCTTCTTGCCTACTGAAGAGGATGACTAAAGAAGACTCGAGCAGTAATATCCTCCATATTTGCATCCAATACAATAGGAGATAACTTTCCATTGTTTACTCACCCTGAAAGCCACAACATGTCCTTCAGAAGGATACTGACGGCAAAATTAGGATTCAGGACTGAGCCTCATCCTAATAAGCACATCGTTGTTAAGCTTTAGGGAAGGTGGATGTAATTTTCAAAACCTAGATGATGGAGTATCTCTCATGTTGGAAAACCCAAGGGACATGTATGATATTATCCCAAATGCTTAGACATCAACAGCCTTTGGAAAAGCAAATGGCTCATGAGCCTCAATATGATGACCCAAGGTATCCTCATATTTACTAGCTGAAGCCGCTTGTCAATCCACCAGTTGATGCTCCCCAGTCTTCCCCTGCATTTCCGCAAGACAAATTACGGATCATGCATCCAATCCAGAGAAGTTAGAAGCGCATGGTTCTCTTCCTTGCAGAACAATGGCCCTTGTAATCACATCACCGATAAGGACCTGCAGACCTAAAAGTGCACCCCCAATAGCACCCACGTACTTAATGTCTCAGCAATATATCCAAAGTGAGAAATAATTCATGAAGTCGCTAAAACTTATATATGATCTATGGAATCTTTACAGGCAAAATGCACTTGGAAACTGAAAGTAGACAGTATACACATTGGCCCTCTAATCCCACCTTCCTATAATGCCCTCACAGACTTCTATCAACCATGGAAACTTGATTAAACAGAAACGTATGTGGAACTAGTTTCAATACAAGAAAAATAGGAAACATCAGCAAATTTACCCGCATTTTCTCCTGCAACTTTTTAGCATCAAATTCTTCTCCTTCTGTGAAGACATCCAAGGAAGCCATTGATGCCATTGCAAGCTGACCAATGTATTCCTCAAAAAGCTCACTTCCAAAAAGCATGGCAAAGATTGCTGCAGGATCAATAATTGATTCTCTGAAAGGAATCAGCAACAATAAAAGCATTCTCAGAAATGAATGTCACCCTCAAATCTTTATAACAAAATATCAGGATTATGCAAAAGCTAAAGATGTTATAAATCTCAAAGTAAGCTCACGTTGAAATTCCTGATTTCCCATAAGCATCATAAGCTTGTCTTTGTGCAGGATCACTCAACACTTGATAAGCCTCACCCAAAATCTGATTGAAATTGCAAAAGGAAATACAACTTAAATTATACATCAAAAATCAATATTTAAAACATAAAACACTAGCTAACTACTCTTCTTTCCCCCTGTGAACACTAGCACACTACTCTTATATATATATATATTGAGGGAACTACTCTTATAATTTAAGCTTAAGCTAGTAGGATCTTTTGATTGAAAGGCCATAAGAAACTTTTAACTATTTCCACAGATGCTGAGTGTTAATTATATTGTAAATATTTACATGCTGGCAATGCTAGTTAACTGTTACTAAATCTATGCCAGTGCTCCTTTTTAGTTGAAGTTAATCTGACAGATTTCTTACAAGAAGAGAAAATCAAGTCTATTTCCATGAATATATAATCTAAATTATTTTAAGAATGTAGGCATCCTTTCTGAGCTTTCACAGAACATAGTTTTATATTTATGTTCACAGACTAGCAGCTGGCATTTTGCTTTCTGTAAGTTGTCAGATCTCTACAAAATGGCCTTGAAGTACTTTTGGATGTTACTCTAGACAAATGTACATTATCACCAGCTGGAAAAGAAATTTTCTTTTGTGTAATAGTTTCTAGAATTACATACTCACATGAGATTGTAATTTCATTTTTAATATTTGATTGTGGTTTTTCTACCAATTACCAGGCACGCCGGCCCATTTACAACATATGCTTAGTGAAGTGTAGTATATGATTCGAGTGACATTAAGACAAAATGTTATAAATGTAACAAGATAAGAACCAAGGTAGCAATATATTTTTATTATTATTATTTATTTGTTTAAAAATGACATTAGGATATTTTGTATCTCCAAACATTTTCCAATAGTTAAAAGATGTGTGTGATTTTCAGCCTTGAGATTAAATTTCCCTTGTTATTCCTAGATGAAGTTCAAGTCCAAGTTTGTTTAAGGCAACAAGGACGAGATATGCATTCCAAATTCCTACGAGTTTAATGAAAAGATCAAAAAGGCATGCTAAAAGTGAGAAAGCTGGTTACATTACCTGAAAATTTTGAGCTGCCAAAGGATCATTGGGGTTTTTGTCTGGATGAACTTGCCTAGCCTACAACATCCAAACCCAACCTCAGTTGAAACGGAAAAACAATCCCCAAATCAAATTTAATCAGATTTGAGAATGCAAAATAGGATACTTTTAGTTTTCAGTTTCAAGTCCAACTTCCGGAACATGGCAACTAAGAATAGTATACTAACCACCAGAAAGGAAGCATTCAACAGTATCAATTCAATAAGAAGAAAGAAATACAGATCACAGAATGAGCTCCACCTGGCAGGCTGGCACCAGCTATATGTACTTGTGACCAGAGTATATCTTCAATTTTTCCAGGTCAGAAAATTAACAAAACGTACCCAGAGCAAAAATGCCATTACAATTTTCATAAAACAAGGCCTCTTTCAGGAAACCAGACTCATTAGTGAAAGATTAGCGCAAACGAGAAGAGACTACAGTTAGAAGCAAAATATAGGAGTTGATATCATCAGAAATTCCATCATGTTCAAGCATGATTTCATTTCTTAACATGCTTTGGAGCTCTCAAATATTTTTCCCTGTGTCCTTCATGCTTTCAAACTCTAAACTTATAAGTTCCATACTTAACTTTATTTTCAACTAGTCTCTTTCGTTCCCTTTTCTTTCATCCTAATTTTTGCCGTCCAATTTAAGTCTAATAGCTTCCTTATGGGTAAACAAGAAAAAAAGTATAAGAAGACTAAAGCATGACACATTAGCACCGGCCTCCTCTCCTCTTGATACAAAAGAAGAACATATTCCAACTTCTTCCAATAGTCGAGGGGCTGCAGCAGAGTGGTGAATCCAGCACCTGGAGCAGCAATAGGTGTTGATATGGTGCAGGGATTAGATGTAACATTAGATACTATTTCCTCTTCATGTCATGTATTAAAAGTGGAAAGTTTGTATCACAAAAGAACCTCATGAATCATCTTGCTTAGATTGTAGCTGAGAGATATGACATGAAAATACCTAAAATCACACATCTTGAGTATTTGCAGATGAGAGGACATGGTGATCCACCAAAGTAAAATTTTTGGTATATTTCAAACCGAAATGAAGGAAGAAACAGGGACTTGCTTAACTAGTAGATGCGCGGTGCAATTTTGGTTCCTAACACCATTTTAGCAAATCTTCCACCTCTACCATGAAGACACATATGAAAGGCTTCTATTACCCTCAAGAGCAGGAAACAGGGGGAAAGGCAAAACTTCTGCTTCGCAGCCAGAAGCTGCACAATAGATATTGCAAGGAGGGTAATGTCTAACATTCTTTAGGAGATTTTTTTTTTCCCTCAAATTTTCTTAAGGTAATATGTCTAGGTTTTAGTGGTGGTAAAAGTTGACACCGCATAAAATTTGCTACCTGGACGATTACTGGAGAGTCCATGGAGTAGGCCATTCAAAGGTTAGTACTTTATGTGTAAATGGACGCAGAGAAAAGAAATCTACTGGTTACTGCTTTCAGGACCCATTATGCAGATGACAAACCTATTAGTTCACGGCTGCGGAATAGCTCTACTTTGCCATGAAATAATAGTCAAAAAGACTTCTAATCTGGTGCACTCCTTCAATAAGATTCAAAATTCAGAAAGCAAATTGCTTTTCACCATTCCAACATATTTAAAAAATTTAAAGAAAACGCCTCAGGCTCTATTCATTCAATCACATTAACAGTACCGATGTACAGCCCACCAAAAGCATTGTCTGAACCAGCAGAACAGAACCAGTTTGCTTCCATAGGAGTTCATTGTAAGTGCTACGTCTTCTGAACCATCTAATGGAAGATGTACTACACAAGTTCATACAATAAATCTGACATACTTCATTTCAGAACTCGGACTGTCCCATTAAATTCCTAGCAAGCCCATCTCCCAGCAAAGGTTTTATTTTTCAACTTTATATACTGAATATGGAGTTCATCTAACAGAGATCTTCGACAATTAGAAATCACATGCACAATTCAAATGCCTGAGGACTTGACAGTTCCAGAAACCATGGAAAAAAAATCCCTCCGGAGCTGGTAAAATCAGAGCCTCTGACTGCTTTAATTCGAATGCCCCAAGCCCCCAAACTTTCTCAAAACAAACTACGGGGCAAGTGATAACAAAATCAAACCTTAACGTAATAAGCTTTCTTAATCTCAGCCTCGGTGGCCGTAGGGCTCACACCCAGCACATCGTAGTACTCGGTCTCCTTCACCATCGCTGCTGCTGCCCTAATTACTCCCAATTGACGAGCAAACAAACTGGATCAAACTTCCCACGAGATACTGCAACAAGATCAATCATTGAAATTCTCGCCTTTACCCAAACAAAAACTGTAACAAGATTAGCAACGAAATCTTCACCTTTAGCCAGAAAAAGGAAAAGGGAAACAAGCCCACAGTCAATAAATCTAAAACAGGGAAAGCGAAGAAGATGTAGCGAATTCAAGGATATGAAACAAGAGATGATCAGCAGCTATTCACCTTACCTTGAAAATGGATTTGAATTGAATGGCGTCAGAGATAGAGCTGCTGAGTCCTTCTGTTCTGCCTCCACCTCCAATGGCGTTGACTAATCACTGGTGCGCTTCAGTGGGACCGCCAGCGTACTTGAAAAGGTCTCAATTTGTGAAACGTGTTTTAGTGCAGTAAATTCTTATTCTACTTTGGTTAAAAAAATATAAATAAATAAACTAAGCATCTCATTCTCCGCCTATATAATAAATAATTTTTTATATTTTAAAATATATTATAAATAATTATCTTTTATTAATACTTGTTCATATAATTTTGTTTCTGCAAAAATAATTACGAGACAAAAAAATATTGATAAATAAATTTATTATTTAAATGTAATCCCATAATTTTTCTTTCTGAATGTCGATCTAATGGTTTGAAACTTATTATTAGATATGGATATTGATGTATATAATAGTAATTATAATTTACATAAAAGGGTATAAGAGTAATTTTTCTATATAGACCACATGGTAAATATATGCACCCTGTCTCACCATAAAATAACAAAATCACTATAAATACAATATATATTATTTTTTAATGGCAAGTTACTATTCACTGATTTGACAACACATACAAAAATTTTCTCACTAAAAACTTGGGGTGCAATTGTGTCGAAGGTAATTTTTCCCGATTAATTCTTTACTAAAAACCACTACCACATCATTGACGCCGTCTGTGGGAAACTATTGCCCCGACACTGAGAATGCAAACCAGGTCACAAGCATGCGACGTTCAAGGGATGAAAATTGCCCCAGAGACTCATGATAACGGAGCAGAGCTGCACCCACCTCATGAACAATCACCACCCCATGAACAAGATCCCCTGAACGGAGTGGCTGGACCACCTCTTGGCCAGGAACCACCCCATGAACAACTACCTCAGAACGAAGCGACTCCTCTAAGAGGCGTCCCACCCCAAGGAGCAACGATCCAGCTGACACAAGAAGCATAGTTAGCACTGATCCAGGATGCTACCACTCGGGCAGCCGCGCAAGCAGTGGTTTAGTTTGCGAACAACCACCCCATAAACCCGCCCCCTCATTCTCCTCGTCGAAGTCGAGAAGAATCCTCGGCTCCCGAGGGGAATGAGCAGAGGCGGGAAGAGGTGAACAGTAGAGTTTATAGACCAGAGGTTGCCCAGGACCTGGACCAACTCGCCCTACAATCGAGGCAGCCCACAACACCTTTACCTTCAAGAGTGGTGGAGGATCCTTACCTCCCCTTGGCAGTGGCCCCCCAAAGTGTAGCCCTTTCAGCCTGGCAATCCTAGCCGAGGCGCTCCCAGCGGGAGTGAAGGTCACAAACCTTTTAGAATACGATGGCACGGGAGACCCACAAGAACATCTAGATAAATTCTATGCTAAAATTGATTGGTATGATTTGAGTAACCCCGCGTACTGCAAAGTCTTCCGCACTACACTTTCAAAACGCGCTCTAGCTTGGTTCAACCAGCTGCCCGCTGGAACAATTTCCAACCTCGAGCAGCTGACCAAGCGCTTCCTACATCATTTTTCCATGAACAAGAAGGTCCTGAAAACGGCCGCGTACCTGTTCACCATTCGACAGAAGGAAAAAGAGTCGCTGAGAGACTATATTCAAAGGTTTGTGGAAGCTGTGCACGAGGTGCCTCACGTTAACCATGAGTTGTTGGCCAGCATTGTCCAACAAAACCTACTCCCAGGGAGATTCAAAGAGTCGATAGCCGGAAAGCCCCCTGCGACGTTGGAAGATTTACTCATGCGATCACAAAAATATATTCGAATAGAGGAGTCCAAGGCCACAGATCCATCCTCCACTTTCAAGAAGAATGGTAGGGAGGAAGAAAATGAGCCGAGAAAGAAAGAGGAGCGTAAGCACCAGCCGCCAACCGGAGTTACGCACTATACTCCTCTTAACGCCTCCAGAGGAGAAATTCTGGTAGTGGCCGAACAACAGGGCTTGATCAATCAATGGTCGAGGAAAATGAAAGACAACTCTAAGAGGCTTAAATCGGATAAATACTGTCGTTTTCATCAGGACAGGGGACACTCGACGGAGGAATGCCACCACCTCAAAAACAAGATAGAAAAATTGATTCAATGTGGATACTTGAGGGAATATGTGAATCAGTGTCCGAGAGGACAAGCATTTGACCAAGGGCTGAGTCACACCCCCCATGGCTCGACTTCCGCCCAGGATCCGAATGGGGGCAACCTCCCCACAACAGGAGTCATAGCAGTAATTTCGGGAGGCCCAGCAGGTGGGGACTCCGTGAACTCAAGGAAAGTACTAGTTCGAGAAGCAAGGGGAGCCCATTGGCAGGCCCTATTCAAGTCCACACCGTTGACATAGAGAATCTAGAGGAAATCTCCTTTAGCTCGCAAGACGTGGATCCCAAAAGAGATCGGAACAACGATGCCTTGGTCATTTCGGCCACACTATCCAACTTCTGGGTCAAGAAAGTGTTGGTGGACAGTGAAAGTTTAGCGGACATCATATTTTACGACGCATATGTCCAACTGGGGATCGACAATGCTCAATTGTGGAAGATTAACACCCCACTCACCGAGTTCAGCGGAGAGATGATCGAGCTAATGGGGGAAGTGACATTACCATTATCATTGGGCTCCTACCCTAAAACGTTAACTAGGATGGTAAAATTTCTCGCGGTCAAGGCGCCATCCGCCTACAATGTCATCTTGGGAAGATCGAGTCTGAACCTCTTCCGGGCCATAGCATCCACATTCCACATGAATCTTAAGTTTCCCACCCCGGAGGGAATGGGAGAGGCCATAGGGAATGAACGAATGGCAAAAGAATGTTACGTGAATACCCTAAAGAGGTCGCGGGAAAAGTTGGACGGCCGAGGACCAAACGAAAAAGGAAAAAGGATTATGACAAATGCAGTTTCCGAAGCATGGGAAACCTCTAAGGATCCCATGGAAGGGAAGTTCGGAGAAAGGAGAGTTGAAGCCATTGAAGAGTTGAGGGTAATTAATCTGGGAAGGCGAGGAAAGAAATACGAAAATAGGCACCACAATCAGCCCCCTAGCAGAGGAACGCCTGAGTCATTTTCTTAGAGAGAATTAAGAAGTGTTCGCATGGAGTATGAGGGATCTCCAGGGGATTTCACCCGATGTTATTACACACCACCTCAGCGTGAATCCTGACGCAAAACCCGTGAAGCAAAAGAAAAGGATGTTCGGAGCAGAAAGAAGTCATGCCATAAAAGAAGAAGTAGATAAACTGTTGAAAGCCAAGTACTGAAGTACATACGCCCCGTTCAATACCCGGAGTGGTTGGCTAACGTAGTATTGGTCCCAAAATCAAATGGAAAGTGGCGCCTGTGCATCGACTTCACAGACTTGAACAAGGCATGCCCGCAAGATCCTTTCCCCCTCCCACGAATCGACTTGCTAGTCGATTCCACCTCCGGGTGCGAAATGTTGAGCTTCTTGGATGCTTACCAAGGATACAACTAGATACCATTGGCACCAGAAGACCAAGAGAAAGCAAGCTTTGTCAGGGACCAATGGGTCTTCTGCTACAACATGATGCGCTTCGGATTGAAAAATGCAGGGGCAATGTACCAACGACTTGTCAATCACATGTTTCAGAATCAAATAGGCCGAAACATGGAAGTGTATATAGACGACATGTTGGTAAAAAGTGTGAAGGAGGAAGACCATGTCAAGGATTTGCAAGAATGTTTTTCAATATTGAAATCATTTGGCATGAAACTAAATCCAGCGAAGTGCGCCTTTGGGGTGCGTGGGGGGAGATACTTAGGATACATGATCTCGGAAAGCGGAATAGAGGCTAATCCGGAGAAGATCAGTGCAATCATGAACATGCCCCCACCTAAATCGATCAAGGAAGTGCAGAAGCTAGCGGGTAGATTGGCAGCCCTTAACCAATTTATCTCGCGGTCCGGCGACAAGGGTCTTCCCTTCTTTAAGGTTCTCCGCAGAGCCGCGAAATTCGAGTGGTCAAACACTAGCCAAGAGGCATTCAATAAACTGAAAAGATACTCAGTGTTGCCACCACTTTTAATGAAGCCCAGGACGGGGGAAGTGCTCAATCTCTACCCTGGGGTCTCAGAGAATGCAGTCAATTCGGTCTTAGTGCGGCAAGAGGGCAAAGAGCACTACCCGGTGTATTATGTAAGCAAGGTATTACAAGGGGCGGAATGCAGGTACTCACAAATCGAAAAGCTAGCCCTCTCCTTAGTTGTGGCATCAAGAAAACTAAGGCCATACTTCCAGTCGCACCAGGTGATCGTCTTGACGAATCACCCCTTGAAACAAGTCTTGTCTAGTCCGGAGCTTTTAGGAAGAATGGTGAAGTGGGCGGTGGAGTTAAGTGAATTCGGCCTGGAAGGTCGCCCAAGGCCAACCATAAAAGCGCAAGTATTGGTTGACTTTATCGTTGAGTTAACGCATGACGAGGCAAGCAATTCCGTGCCCACCTGAAGCTTATATGTGGACAGATCATCTACATCCGTGGAAAGTGGGGCAGGAATAGTCCTGGAGAGTCCGCAAGGAGATAAGCTAGAATACGCCATTAAATTAGAGCTCCCCACATCATATATTAAGGCGGAATATGAAGCGCTGTTAGTAGGAGGAGAGTTGGACATAGCCTCTGGAGCGAAAAAAAATTGTTATCTACAGTGACTCACAACTGGTGGTGAACCAAATCGAGGGATCATATGAAGCACGAGGCGAAGAAATGGCCAAGTACCTCCTGAAAGCCAGAAGATTGCTCAAGAGATTTGATGAATCATCCATCATACAAGTAGCAAGAACAGATAAAACATTGGCCGATCAACTAGCTAAACTAGCAAGTTCGATGGCAGCAATTTGGAGTAGAAGGATTACTTCTCTCTTCAGACCAAGCCGCCACGAAAAGGGCAATGGAAGTCATGTGCGCAGACTCGGCAGCTGCAAATTGGAAGGAGGAGATCATTAAATTTCTGACTGACGGGACTACACCCGAGAACCAGAAAGAAGCTCGGGCCTTGAGGGTGAAGGCGTCTCGGTTCGTGATGATTGACGATGAGCTATACAAGCGTGGTTTCTCGCAACCTCTCCTGAAATGCTTAACTCCCGAAGAGGGGAACTATGTCCTAAGGGAAACACATGAGGGGATTTGCGGAAACCACCTCGGCGGAAAAGCACTGGCGGGAAAAATCTTGAGACAAGGTTTCTTTTGGCCCACTATGCTCATGGACTCCCATGAGCTGGTGAAACCTTGCCGTGCGTGCCAAGAACACGCGAACACCAACCACCGGCCGGCCGCACTAATGCAACCCATTGAACCCTTGTCCATTTGATCAATGGGGTTTAGACTTAGTCGGACCATTTCCGCAAGCCACAGGAATAAGAAAATTTTTAATTATGGCCGTCGATTATTTCACGAAGTGGGTGGAAGCCGAACCCTTGGCCAGAATATCTGAGACGGACGTAATTAAGTTTCTTTAGAAGAACATTATATGTCGTTTTAGCATTTATCGCGCCCTTATATCCGATAATGGAACTCAATTTTCGGGGAGTAAGCTCAAGGATTGGTGTAAGGGGTTGGCGATCAAACAGTTCTTCACCTCCATAAGTTCGCCGCAATCAAATGGTCA
Source organism: Sesamum alatum (assembly GCA_034509735.1). NCBI lineage: Eukaryota > Viridiplantae > Streptophyta > Magnoliopsida > Lamiales > Pedaliaceae > Sesamum > Sesamum alatum. The sequence goes on from JACGWO010000008.1 coordinate 27,748,128, forward strand.
AACCGAACTTACCAACCGAACTATCCTACAACACTTGAAGACTAGGTTGGGAACCGCCAAAGGAGCATGGGCGGATGAACTTTCTAGTGTTTTATTGGCGTACCGATTGACGCCAAGGGCTGCTATTGGGGAGTCGCCATTCACTCTGGCTTACAGAACAGAAGTCGTAACACCGACGGAAGTAGGAGAACTCAGTTGACGAGTCAAACACTATGATCCAGATTCTAACAAGCAAGGTCTGAGGACAAACCTGGACTTAGTCGATGAAGCAAGGGAAAGAGCCGTAGTGCGCATCGCAATGTACAAAGCCAGGATGGCGAAAGCATACAACACGAAGGTAAAGCCAAGAAATTTTCAGGTGGGAGATTTGGTTTGGAGGAAAGCGGAAGCTTCGAGTCCCGTGGGAAAATTGGATCCGAAGTGGGAAGGCCCCTATAAAATCATGGGAATCGTGAATGCAGGAGCTTACAAGTTGCAACATTTGGATGGAAAGAGCATCCCACGCACTTGGAACGTCGCAAACTTGAAGAAGTATTATCCTTGAAGGATGACTGGGAAGCGAAGTTTCCCTTTTGGCTCTTAAGTATGTAATAGAACTAGTATAGGAGGTCGAACTTTCATCCCCTCTCCTTTTTTTTTTCTTTTTTTATTTTTTGGCTAGTTTCCTTATCAACTTTTGTAGGACTATGTAAGTTAAACTTGATGAATGAAGTTACTTTTCCGCCGTAGTATGAAATTTATCGACGCGGAGATCCCTGAAGTTTCGAGAGGTCCCTCGAGGCATCAAGGAGTGCCCCGGGCCACATGGACGAAACCTCACAGAGATCCTCCTCAATAACGTTGCCCCGGAAAACTTTGCCCCCCTTGAAGTTGGTAAAAAAAATCAACTCCGGGACTCGAGCAAAAATACCTTTTGAGGCGACCTCCGATAAACATGACTTAAAAAAAACACAAGTTTCATATCATGTGCAACTGCCGATTACATATCAAAATATCCGACTATAGTAGTCGGAAGAAAACATACAATGTACTACCTACTGCCGATTACATGTCAAAATATCCGACTATAGTAGCCGGAAGAAAACATACACGGTCTACCTACTGCCGATCACATATCAAAATATCCGACTATAGACTCCGGAAGAAAGTCATGCGAAGTTTCAAATACATCGATTACAGGAAATAAAATCCTAAATATCAAGTATCCTTAAGTACAGAATGATGGTTCACCGTCAACAATAAACATAACACAAACATCCAACACTGTGAAGACACAACCCCCCTCATTTCACTCGCCGTCCAGGGGGGCTCCGCCGCAAGCGGGACCGACATCCTCCTCTTCTTCTTCACTCAAGTCAGGGTCAATGCCGACTATGTCCTTTTCAGTAATTTGACCCTTATCGCGAAGAACACCACGAAGAAAACGACGACACTTATATATAGCAGACTCGTAGACGGGGATGGCCCTCTCGGTGACGATACCATCAAAAACTATCAGAGGCCTTAATTGGTAATTTGTTCCAATTTTTTGATATCAACAGTACTATATATACTAATATAAAAAAAATCATATTTTTTTTTTCACAAAAAATGATTATTTACACCGTGACACCATTTTTTTTGTTAAGCCAATAATACCCCTAAGTTGGTTTCTTTTCTTTCTTTCTTTATTCTTTGTGTTTCAAATGTGATGTATTGGTTTGTATATATATATATATATATATCTTTTTTCTTATATATAATATATTTTAAAATAAGAAATATTATTTATTATATGCACGCAAGGACGGCGTGCCACGTCAACTAGTATATATACAAACTCTTTTGATAGTTCATATCTATACTAATATAAAAAGAAAATATTGTTTTTATTCACAAAGAGCGGTTACTTACACCGTGACCCAATTTTTTGTTATGCCAATAATACCCCTAAGTTGGTTTATTTTATTTCTTTCTCTCTCTTCTTTTTTAATGCGATGTGTTGGTTTATATATAATTTTTTGTTATTTATTAATATATTTTAAAATATGAAATATTATTTATTATATATATTAACACTAATACCCCAATTCTTTTGTTTTGTCGATAATACCTTAAAGTGGTTTTCTTTCTTTATTTCTTTCTCTCTCTCTTTTTTTTTTTTCCTTTTTGTGAAATGTGATGCGTTGATTTATATATTTTTATCCTTATTTATGATATATTTGAAACCATACAAAATTATTTATTGTATGAATGCAGGGACGACTGCCATGACGGTAGTACTATTATAAAGTTTAAAGGTGTTGTAGACACAAATTGATGCTATTGACACTGTTGAACCAATTTTTTGTGATCCCAAACATACCCTTCAACTGATAAGATAACTAACCTATTCAACTTCTCAAACTTTACATTAACTGATAACTTAGTTTTCTTTTATTTATTTATTTTGTTCTTTTTTTTTAAAATTTTTTTAATGTAATATTTTTATTTATATATTATACTCTTATTTATAATGCATTTTAAAACGTGAAAGATTATTTAGTATATGTACGCAAGAACTGCATACCACGATGGTTAGTAAATATATAAACCAACACACTTCACATTTCAAAGAGAGAAAGGGAAAAGGAGAACAAACCAACTTAGGGGTTTATTGACACACAAAAAGATGGTGTGTATGCAAATCGTCATTTGTAAGTGAAAAAAGCCTCTATTTTTTATATTAGTATTAGATTACATTGACCACTCATGAGATTTATAAATATCTCATACTCTTTGTAAAATTATAAATAGGCCTTCTGAGGGTATGTATGTATAATATACCCCAGGGGTGCTCGCGTCAAATTTCATCACTGACTAGTGTGTGTATGTATGATTACAACTACAATATCAAGAGTTGTAGTTGTATTTCTGCAAATGGCAGTAGATATTTATATAAGCCCATGTCCCCTCAAACACAAGCCCACGTCCCCCAGCCCATTTCCTGGATGGCTTGGCCCACTTTACCCCTTTGGTCCACTTGACTCGCCTGGCCCACTTATCTGACCCACCCCGACTCGTTTGTTTAAAAGGGTTTTGGATTAAATATAATTTTCGTCTTGTATCTTTTGCATTTTACTCCTTTATCTTTCTAGGGTAGCAAATATGTCTTGTGATTTTTAAAATTTTTGCGATTTTGGTCCTTCAGTCGCCGGAGTTTGCAAATATTGCTAGAATTGTTTTTTAATTTGGGGCTTTTGTTCCCATTGGTCAATTTAATGGACCAAAATCGCAAAAAATTATAAGTTATAGGACCTATTTGCTACACTAGAAAGATACAGGACCAAAACACCAAAATATAAAAGATATAGGACGAAAATTTTGTTCCATGCTGATAGTAATTTGACCAATGGGAACAAAAGCCCCGAATTTAAAAAAAAATTCCGGTAACATTTGCTAACTCCGGTGATTGAAGGACCAAAATCGCGAAAAATTAAAAAGTTACAGGACCTATTTGCTAACCTAGAAAGATAAAGGGCTAAAACGCCAAAAGAAAAAAGATATAGGACGAAAAATCCATTTAAGCCAAAGGGTTTTTTCCCTTTGTGTTTGGCAGAACCCTAGTTCTGTTGCTCCTTTTCTTCTTCCCACTTTCATCCGCCGCCTCGTCTCCTCCGCCTCCATGATTTTCTCCACCACCACCTTCTACTGCCATGGTGGTATCCCCATGACATTCTCTCCCCATCACTATAAAGCCCGACGATGGTTTTCTGGTCATTAAGACGAAGTAGAGTGGTAAACCTCCTTTTTATGAAAAAAAGTTTTGTGCGAGTCCTCAGTGGTGCTTTCTGCGAGTCCTTTGTGGACAATTCATTTGTGGGTTATCTGGGCTGAGCAACCGTGTGGGTTGCCCGCATCTGGGGACTATGGTTTCCCTCCATCGGATTTGAGAATTTGAGCCGATTCTCATTTCTTAAATTACTGTCGTCTATTATTCTGTTCTGTTATACTTATATATTCACTGTCATATCTTATCTTCCCCGTTTCATATATTCTGTATATTCTTTAGGGTTGTGTATAACCCATTCCCCTCTGTAAATTATTTGCTCTAATAGTTCTGTAAATATATTATTATTGGGGCTCGTCACTAGAGGGTTGAAAACCCAATAGTGGTATTAGGGCCTTCGGGCTCTCACTGGCCAATGAAGGTTTGGTAAGGGCTTTCTGGATCCTCTTGAAATTTTTTTTGTTGTGCAACTGCTTACTACTTTGTGATATTATTCCTCCGCCGTTTATAGCTTTGTGCTATTACTAGAATATTCACTATACTAATGCTTCGTGCATTTCTATCTTGCTGTGTGCTATCAAACTGCTGCTCGGTGCAAAATATTAACTCTGTGTCCTAAATCTATTTGGTTGCTTAGTGCTGTTTATGGGAAAAAAATCTATACAGCTTTGTGCTTTTTTTTTTTCCAGGTGATTATTCTATTGCGTGAGAATTTCTGGTGATATTACTGCTAAGTGCGAGTCTTGCTTAGTTCATATACTCGGTTTAATTGTAGCTTCACTACTTTGTGCAATTTTCACGATTAAATATTTATGCTGTGCAAAAATATTGCGTTGTGTATACTGCTTAGAATATATTATGCTTAGGACGTTTATATTTTGCTTTGTGATTTTATTCCGCAATTTTTTAGTTAACTTTGATTAAATTGCTTAGTGCATATTTTCTTGCTTTGTGCAAAAATTGTTAAATCCTTACTTCTTTGTGATACTTTTTCCGTGTTGTTTATTGCTTAGTGCAATTTTTGCTTGTGCAATATATATACTGCTTAGTGCTTATACCACTTAGTGTTGTTTATTCTGATTATTACTTCTTCGTGCATTCTGTTACTGGTTATTATTTATCAGACCTCGACCAACCCCTTTTCTATTCCTCACTTGGCCGGGCCTTTGAGGCTGTGGGGTATCTGGTTGAGGGTAGATAAGGATCCATTTTACTGTCGATATAATATCTGCATCTGTTGCTATACTGCATCGTGCATATTGCTACTGCTTTATACTGCATTTTGGTTGTATCTCTGTGATGGCTGTTTACAACCTGCAACCTTTTGATGGGAAATCGGATTTTTTCAATATGGCAACAAAGATGAAAGGTTAAGCAAAAGGTATTTAATGCAATCGATGACAAATATGCTGATTGTTAGAATAGGTAATCAGAAAGTCAATTGGATTGGTTGTTCTGGGAACTATTCGCCGATCTTTATCAAAGTAATATTATATTGATGGATAAAGTAAGTATTCATCATTGACAAAATGTGTTTGTTGTGCTTATTACTCACATTGAATAGTGTTTCAATGTCACAACAAATGCCCACAGACCGATTGGTTAAATCTATTGAGTTGAGCTGCGCATAGGATGGCGGCTATGAAACCAACTCCTCAGGGTCGGTATGAAACATTCCAAGTCGAGGACCTCGAGACTGGGCCTCGAGTGCCCTATAGAGATTTGCATTAAGTATTGCATTCATTGGGTGAGTGTTGAGTTTCATTGGTGCCAGACGTGGGTCGTCTATGCAATTTTAGTGGGTTAGTTGGCAAGGTAGTCGACTGACTGAACTGACTCACAGGAATCGTCATAGCCTTGGAGGCTTGGTCGGTATGACTGGAATTTCCAATTCCGATAGTACGGGATTAGTCCTCGGACTTGAGGAATCATGGCAGTCGCATGTATATGAAGGCTGTATCTTGGATCTGGCGAGAGGTGACCGTGTCTTTGATATGGTCATTATAAGCCTTGTCCAGTGCAGTCGGAGTATGTAGTGAGGACGATGGGTTCCAAGAGAGAATCTGTCCCCTGTCAGTATTTGACAGCTATGTCTCTTATACGCTTTGAGATGGTTTAGACTCTTCAAGTCTATGGCCGTAGCAATTGGTCGAGTAGGGAATGGTTCCCTAGGTCAATCAATAGAGTAAATGTGTCTCGATTATGAAGCATAGTTGCCTGGTCCAGGATGGGAACCGATGCCCAATTCCATGGCCTAGACTAAGGCTGGGAGATGGTCGATGGAAGGACTGTACCTGTATGGAATTCGGAGCCTAAGTGTTCACGCTAACATTCACCTAGTCTCTAATGCCATGGACCGTTGCTAGAAGGCCACCCATGGTGATGAGCGTTTCTGATTAATGGTTAATCAGAGATAATTAATTATATTAGATTTAATTAATCAATTGTGTTGGATACAAGCCCAAGTTTAGCTGAGGGCGAACCTAAAGAGTCACACACAAATCACTATGAAAGTAGTGGAATTAATTCTGGAAGAAGCGAATTAATTTAATTGGATTAAATTAATTCAAGGGGAATATAAATGATTGGATCATTTATTGAAAAATCCATTGGATGGATGGCCCACGAATTAATTAATTGGATTAATTAATTCTGGGCTTAACACCTTTAAATTAATTGGATTAATTTATTCGATTTGATTTAATTAATTGATTGGGTTAATTAATCAGTGCTTGAGCTTGTGTTTATTTAATTGGATTAAATAAATTTTAGGATTTCACTAAGGTTTAATATTAATTGGATTAATACGAAACCCATGGATCTTGTTTGGACTTGATTTAATTTGATTAAATCAAGACCGGTCAAAATTGGTCCATGACTTGAAATCTAAGCTCAAAGGATTGATGCAAGTTGAAGAGGAGTTGAAGGTCCTCCATGTAAGCAATGATGTGGCTTGCCATGATGGTGAGATGGTGCACATATTATGCTAACATGGTTGGAGGTTGAGCACAAGTTGTGCATTAGTGTGTAGGTGGTTTTGAAAACTACTTACAATTACACAACTACACACATATGGCTCTAACTCCTTAACTTGCTCTCCCCTCACAAAGAGCCACGAAATTTTCCTCTCCTAAATGACTCTTTTTGTGTTCTTCTTGAATTCTATTCAAGTTAAGAACAAAGAGGAATTCGAATACACTAATATGATAGTGTTATTCGGATTTTCTTCCACAAATCTCATTTCCATCTAGCAATGGATTGAGATTTTATTTTCCTAGTGTGGTGTGGATCATCTTTAGAGGGATTCTAAGTTGAGTCCTAAAGTGAATGAAAAAGGAACGAAAAGGGAATTAACGCTTGTGGCCGTTCTACATGTTAAACGAAAAAGGTAATGTTCTTATTTAAATTATTGCATTTTTCGTTTCCTCCTCTAGTCACATGTTCAAGCATATTTTTCTTTATGTTATGATGCTTCTGAATACACCGAACGCCCGGGAATTCAAAGGGAACACCCCTTTGAAATTGTTTTAAATTTCTTTTATTTTACGCTTCCGCCGCGTTCCCAGGCCATACCGATTCTTACACTGATAATGTCTCCAATGAAAAAAAGCTTGAAAACGATTATTATGCTTATTCGTCCATTATCCTTAATCTGTCTGATTCTATAATTAGAAATGTAGGAAAACAGAATTCTGCTAAAGAACTTTGAGATAGATTAGAAGAACTTTTACTGAAACCTCCTTTCCCAGTAAGCTTTTTCTGCTTGAAATTTTTTTCGGTATAAACTGGATCTATCTAAAAACATTGAAGAACAATTGGAGAGAACATAGATGATTTTTCCCTTATTGTTTTATTAAATGCGATCCTAGAAGCTTATAGTGATGTTAAGGCATCCATTAAGTATGGTAGGGACCAGGTAACCCTTGACACTGTTATTAATGGGTTAAAAAGCAAGGAAATGGACATTAAAGCTAATAAACCTAGTCAAGACCAGAATGAAGTAAATTTTGTTAGGGGAAGGACTAAGAATAGGAGTTAAAATTATAAATATAGAAGTCATAGTAAATCTAGGTGTAGATCACGGGATGACAAATGCAATAACTGAAGATAGTTTAGAAGAAGTTTACTGATTGTGTAGACCTACTCTAAAGAAACTTTTCTCAATTTTCTTTAGTTTTCTTTACACTTTACTAACCCAAACATGCAAGTTTTTTTGTTTTGTAGGAACCATCTTGGAATCCATCCGAATGGCGATGATGAAAATCAAAGATCTCGGACAAGATCCTCTTTTTTGAGGGTCCATGGTCCATGGTAGGGATGTTGTAATTGTGGCCCATGTCGCCTCAAACCCAAGCCCAAGTCCCCCAGCCCATTTCCTGGATGGCTTGGCCTAGTTTACCCCTTCGGCCACTTGACTCCCCCGGCTCACTTATCTGACCTGCCCCGACTCGTTTGTTTGAAAGGGGTTTGTCCCTTTGTGTTTTGACAGCTAATTCTGCTGCCCCTCTTCTTCTTCCCACTTTAATCTGTTGCCTCGTCTCCTCTGTCTCCATGATTTTCTCCACCACCTTTCTACTGCCTCTGTGGTATCTCTATGACTCTCTCTCCATCACTATAAAGTCCGACGATGGTTTTCTTGGTGGTTAAGACGAAGTAGAGTGCTAAACCTCCTCTTTGTGAACAAAAAGCTTTGTGCGAGTCCTTTGTGGATGATTCCTTTGTGGATTATCTAGGCTGAGCAACAGTGTGGGTTGCCCGCGTTTGGGGACTTTGGGCTCCATCCATCGGATTTGAGAATCTAAGCCGATTCCCATTTCTTAAATTACTGTCATGTATTGCTTTGTTCTGTTATACTTATATATTCACTGTCATATATTCCCCGTTTCATATATTCTGTATATTCTTTAAGAGCTATGTATAACCCATTCCCCTCTATAAATTATTTGCTCTAATAGTTCTGTAAATCTATTATTATTGGGGCTCGCCGCTAGAGGTTTGAAAATCCAACAGCGGTATTAGAGCCTTCGGGCTCTCACTGGTCGATGAAGGTTTGATAAGGGCTTTCTGGATCCTCCTGAAATGTTTTTTGTTGCGCAACTGCTTACTGCTTTGTGATATTGTTCCTACACCGTTTATAGCATTGTGGTATTTCTAGACTATTCACTATACTACTGCTTCGTGCATTTCTATCTTGCGGTGTGTTATTAAACTGCTGCTCGGTGCAAAATATTAACTTTGGGTTCTAAATCTGTTTGGTTGCTTAGTGCTGTTTACGGGAAAAAAAATTATACAGCTTTGTGCTTTTTTTTCCTTTTTTTTTTTTCTGGTGATTATTCTACTGCGTGAGAATTTCTGGTGATATTATTGCTAAGTGCAAGTCTTGCTTAGTTCGTATACTCGGTTTAATTGTAACTTCACTGCTTTGTGCAATTTCCGCAATTAAATATTTCTGCTTTGTGCAAAAATATTGTGTTGTGCATATTGCTTAGAATATATCCTGCTTAGTACGTTTATATTCTGCTTTGTGATTTTATTCTGCAATTTTTTTAGTTAACTCTGAGTAAACTGCTTAGTGCATATTTTCTTGCCCTGTGCAAAAATTGTTAATTCCTTACTTCTTTGTGATATATTTTTCGTGTCGTTTATTGCTTAGTGCAATTTTTTGCTCGTGCAATATATATACTGCTTAGTGCTTATACTACTTAGTGTTGTTTTTTCTGATTATTACTGATTCATGCATTCTATTACTGGTTATTATCTATCAGACCTTGACCAACCTCTTTTCTATTCCTCACTTGGTCGGACCCTTGGATATGGGGTATCTAGTTGAGGGTAGATAAGGTTCCCTTTTACTGTCGATATAATATCTGCATCTATTGCTATAACTGCATCGTGCATATTGCTACTACTTTATACCGCATCTATTATTGTATCTCCGTGATGGTTGTCTAAAACCTGCAACCTTTTGATGGGAAATCGAATTTTTCAATATGGCAACAAAAGATGAAAAGAATATTAATTCAGCAAAAGGTCTTTAAGGCAATAGATGGCAAATATGTTGATAATGTCTCTAATAAAAAAAAGCTTGAAAGCAATGATTATGCTTATACGTCCATTATCCTTAATATGTCTGATTTTGTAATTAGAAATGTAGGAAAATAGAATTCTGCTAAAGAACTTTGAGATAAATTAGAAGAGCTCTTTACTGAAACCTCCTTGCCCAGTAAGTTTTTTCTTCTTGAAATTTTTTTCCAGTATAAACTGGATCTATCTCAAAATATTGAAGAAAATTTGGATCATTTTACTAGATTAATTCAGGATATAAAATTGACTGGAGATACGAACATAGATGATTATTCCTCTATTGTTTTATTAAATGCCATCCCAAAAGTTTATAGTGATGTTAAGGCATTCATTAAGTATGGCAGGGACCAGGTAAACCTTGACAGTGTTATTAATGGGTTAAAAAGCAAGGAAATGGACATTAAAGTTAATAAACCTAGTCAAGACTTGAATGAAGTAAATTTTGTTAGAGGAAGGACTAAGAATAGGAATTCAGATTATACATATAGAAGTCATAGTAAATCTAGGTCTAGATCAAATGATGAAAAATTTAAAGATAAAAGGTGCTATAACTCTGGTAAAAAGGGCCACTACATTAAAGACTCTAAGAAACCTAAAAAGGAGGAGAATAAAGGAGAAGCAAATGTAATAACTGAAGATAGTTCAGAAGAAGTTTACTGATTGTGTAGACCTACTCAAAAGAAACTTGTCTCAATTTTCTTCAGTATTCTTTACACTTTACTAACCCAAACATGCAAGTTTTTTTGTTCTGCAGGAACCATCTCGGAATCCCAACGAATGGTGATGGTGAAAATCAGATCCGATCTCGGACAAGATCCTCTTTTTTTAGGGTCCATGATCCATGGTCTATGGTCCATGGTAGGGATGTTGTAATTGTGGCCTATGTCCCCTCAAACCTAACCCAAGTCCCCCAGCCCATTTCCTGGATGGCTTGGCCCAGTTTACCCCTTCGGCCCACTTGAATCACTCTGCCCACTTATCTGACCCGCCCCGACTCATTTGTTTAAAAGGGGTTTTGCCCTTTGTGTTTGGCAGAACCCTAGTTCTGCTGCCCCTCTTCTTCTTCCCACTTTCATCCATCGCCTCGTCTCCTCTGCCTCCATGATTTTTTGCACCACCGCCTTCTACTACCTTTGTGGTATCTCCATGACTCTCTCTGGATGGCTTGGCCCAGATTACACCTTCCACCACGTAGAGTGCTAAACCTCCTCTTTGTGAACAAAAAGCTTTGCATGAGTCCTCAATGGTTACTTTACGCGAGTCCTTTGTGGACGATTCCTTTGTGGGTTATCTGGGCTGAGCAACCGTGTGGGTTGCCGGCGTTTGGGGACTATGCGCTCCCTCTATCGGATCTGAGAATCTAAGCCAATTCTCGTTTCTTGAATTACTGTCGTTTATTGCTCTGTTCTGTTACACTTATATATTCATTGTCATATCTTTCTCGTTTCATATATTATGTATATTCTTTAAGGGTTGTGTATAACCCTTTCCCCTTTGTAAATTATTTGCTCTAATAGTTCTGTAAATCTGTTATTACTGGGGCTCGTCACAGGCGGGTTGAAAACCCAAAAATTATTTTAACAAATTATACAAAGGTTAAGCTACATGTCCCAAGCAAATATATGGAATTGTCGAATTGCATGGAAATTTATGTTATGAAAAGTCGTTACGGAGAAGTATCAAATTTATTGTTAAAATGATCTAATTAACTTTATCAATCCCATTAAATCATTCTTAAGATAATGACTATTGTGCATAATATTATTTAATCAATATGTTATTATTATTCGTGAAAAAGTAAAAAAAATAATAGTATGATTTTCCATACAAACATATATACAATAATATATTAAATAATTCAATTCACCTACAAACAAATAAATATTAATATATACATTTAAAATATAAATAAAAGACATGATTTGACAATGAATAGTGTTTTTTGTCTCCTAAATATATAACACAATACATACAACACCTTCTTTACACTATTTTAAACTATCTCCAAAAAACAAACTCAAATGTACACAATATTCTAATACACACTTATTTATCTCTATTTTTCTCTCTCCATCTCCACAAATCAAAACAAAAATAGTTAAAAACAAAACCAAACATAAGGTTAGCTATTACCCACTTTTAAAAATTGGGTAAATTACAACAAAATTTCTTAAAATTTGACATAATTACAAATACTTTCTTATTGTTTAGAAAATTACCAATATTCCTTATTTTAACAGTCGTCCAACAACTGACCTAATATGTTAATTGCCGTTAGGTTTTCATTCATTTTTTGTGGTGAAGTAACAAAAAACCCTTGTGGACTATGGTCACTAGTAATTTGTGGCACACTCTATACATGTGCAACTTCTATAATACTATTTAAAATAAAATATATATAAAAGTTTATTATTTAATAAAGTATATACAAAATAATAAGTTAATACTAAATTTATAAAAAAATTGTGACTGAAAAAGATTAATGTAAATTAAAAAAATAACTACTAAAAGATTATGGAGAGTGGGAAGTTAGATGAGAAAATAAAATAAAAATTAAATATAAAAAAAAACAAACCAAAAGAAGGGAGAGCACCTGCTCTCCCTTAATAAATACTAGTAATTTTGGCACACCTTATGTATGTGCAAAAAACAGACCAAAAGAAGGGAGAGCACCTTATGTAAAATTTTATTATGTGATAAAATATATACAAAATAATAAGTCAACATTAAGTTTATAATAAAATTGGGATAAAAAGGATGAATAAAAAAAAGATATAATTATAAAAAGATAATGGGAGAGTGAGAAGTTAAATGAAAAATAAATAAATAAAAAACAAAAAACAGACTAAAAATGAAAGAGACACCAAAGAGGTCCTCTCCTTTAATATTGATGGTGTAAGTTTTGGGAGGTAATTAGTCTAAATACGGTAACTCGAAATGACGTCGCGAGGCAACACAAAAGTAGAAAGTAGAAAAATAGTTTTCTATAAATGAATTTCATATATCCTTACAAAAGAACTTCACCTCCTATTTATAGTAAATTACATGGGGTGAAAGTACAATATCGTCCCTCAACCGCCTTCAATCTAACGACCTAGATCTAACTGCTAGGGGTGCCTCGGTAATTTGGCATCCCCCACTACTTCTATGACTACCTCTAATAACTGCCGTGAACTTCCATTGATGGCATTTTTGTGAATTCCTTTACAACTTGAGGGTATTTTGGTAACTTTGATTTCCTAGCACTATCCGTAGCCCCCCAACTTCCAAATGTTTCTAGAAAATTTGGACGTTCTAATTTGATTCTGATTCAGCTTCCCTTTCTTGATAATGCTCCTTTTTTGATGTAGAGTCTTTCTCTTCTGACTCCTCTTGGCACGAATCCTTCTTCTACTAGGGCTCTTTTTTGTTCTACTCCTACCTTTTCTAGGACTTCTTTGCTTTCTATATAAACTTGTTGAGACACTTTAAATTCTTCATCTGGTTCTATCTACCCTTTCCATCTTAATCATCTTCTAGGAAAATGTCGAAACACGCTGGCTCGGGTATTTAGCTCTTCGTCTTTTCTCCTGTAATAATTTCTTTTGTTCGTCTTCGAAAAAATTGTCCTTCGTCAAAATACCAACACAAAATATTCACGTTATTCCCAAAAAAGTCTCTAGGATATATCGAACATTCAGCGGGACGCTGAAAAAAGCACGTGGGGGAGCACATGGACGCCAGTTGACCAGGCTCAGGCCGAGGCGAGGCGCCTCGGCCTGGATCCTCAGCCAGAATCTGGCCGAGGCACCGAGCCTCGGCCAGACCCCGACCGAGGGCGCCTCTCTCGTCTCCTCCCGCTCCTCTCGTCTGTCCGGATGTCGTGGATTTTGATCATAAGGTGATTGAAGCGATCCAGAATCTCCCCGCGTATCCTTTGCTTTCACCAAGTCCTTCCTTCGAGTCGAGCTCAAAAGATACTCCCCACGTCTATCTCCCCTTGCAGCTGACTTAGTTGATTCCGGTCTAGACGGAACCGAGTCCTTTTCAGCCCCCCCACTCTAAGTCCCATTTCTGCATTGTGGACGTTGAGAACTGCCATAGTTGCGTAGTCCTGAAGAGTTCCGTCTTCTTGAGACTAAAATCAACGCCTCTTCCGAGTTCACCCTTATACTTCCTCATGTTGACGATAGGATCACGCATCCACCATTAGGATTCTTCACGGCTTACCTATCTTTCTTCGCTTCTGGTCTTACACTTCCTCCACATCCTCTATTACTTAAGATCATTACCTGCACTACTTTGAGCATCAACCAGTTCACCCCCAATTCCTTCATATGCTCTAGGGGGTTCCTCCAGCGTTTCGATGTTTGTCAAAGTATAAATAACAAAAGAAAACATGCTGGACATATGGCTTAAAAGGAGAAGAACAAAGGTACGTAAAATATAAAAGGAAACCAACCTTTGTTCGTTTATGTTGAACGGGTTCGTGCATTGTTCCTTTCTTTTCCTTCTTCGTTTGTCCACTTGAGAGCTCAACGTAGAAATCCTGTAATGCGTTCCACACCACACTTGGGATTTATTTCTACTTTATTGCTAGACAGAAAATAGAAACAAAGAAGAAGAAATAATTCCAAAGAAAGCACTATCAATTAGTGTGCCTTGGAATGTTTTGTTCAATCTTCTCTAAGAAGTATGAACACTAAAAAGAGAGAATTTTCAGAGAGTTTTTGGCCTAAAAGCTCCAACAAAAATGAATTAAGCTAAGTGAATGATGTCTAAGCAAAGTTGTTTTGTATGTAGAATGTAGAGTTAAAAAAGAAACACCTATATAAGTATCATCCAAGGCAACTTCCACATACACACACTTCTAGCATATCCAGTACACATGATAGCAAGAGAAAACCACCCACAAATCAGCTCATGGTCGTGCATATCATGTCATATGTGAATGAGTTGGAACTCCACCTTAACTAGCTTCAACTTGCATGAAAAATGGACTTGGATCTTTATATTTTTGGACTTGTATTTAATCAAATTAAATAAATTTCAAACATGTATCCATTGGGAATTAATTAATCTAATTAATTTCAATCCAATTGAAGCCCAATTATTTATTTAATCCAATTAAATAAGCATAAGTCCAAATTATGAATAATTGATCCAATCAATTATTCTAGCCAAAATCAAATAAATTAATCCAACTAATTTAAAGGTTCTTAGTCCAAAAAATTACCTAATCCAATTAATTAATTCTTGGACCATCCATTAAATGGATTTCTCAATAAATGATCCAATCATTTATTTCTCTCTTGAATAAATTTAATCTAATCAAATTTATTCGCTCCTTCTAAAATTAATTCCAAATTAATTCCGCCAAATCCAAAGTGATTTGTGTGTGACTCATTAGGTTCACCCTCAGCTAGACTTGGGCTGGTGTCCAACACAATTCATTAATTAAATCTAATTTAATTAACTTTTTTTTGATTAACCATTAATCGGAAAAAATGCCGGTCACCATGGGTGGCCGTCTAGCAACGGTCCATGATACTAAAGACTAGGTGAATGTTGGCGTGAACATTTAGGATCCCGAGTTCCATACGAGTACGGTCCTTCCATCATCCGTCTGCCTGTCTAAGTTTAGGGCATGAAATTGGGCGTCGGTTCCCATCTGAGACTAGACAACTATGCTCAATAACTCAAGAGACGTTTGCTCTATCGATCGACGTAGGAAACCATTCCCTACTTGATTAATCACCATGGCCACAGACATAAAGAGCTTAAACTGTCTCAAAGCGCATAGGAGACTTGACTGTCATATACTGACAGGTGACGGATCCTATCTTGGAATCCACCGTTCTCAATACACATCTGACTGCACTGTATAAGGCTTATAATAAACGTATCTTAGATACGGACATCTCTGGCCATATGCTAGATACAACCATCATATTGAAGGACAAGTGGATCCGCCCGGGAGCGCGAGCGGAAGCAAGAAAGCGTAAAAGTACGTAAATTTAAACAATTTAAAACGTGATCCCAAGGGGTGTGCCCTTGGGTGCTCAACCGGGCGTTTGATGTAGAATGTATTAAAAGGAAGCATATAATACATAGGGCATAGATAAAAATGTAAATCTACAAAAGCGTAATAAAACCGTTACCTTTGTAGATTTCACGTGTGCGCGGGTACTTGCGTTGTTCCTTCTCTGGAATGTTCACAAATTCCAAATGTATGGATTCTCCAAAGGTGATCCACACCAAACCGGAAGTAAACACACATTCTCCTTGCTAGAAGAAAACGGATTTGTGAAGGAATCGGTTTAAGAGAATAGACACTATGAATTAGTGTTCTCTTAAACCTACTTTGTTCTTCTTTTTGATCCAAGATCAAATGAAGAACACAAGTGGAAGAGGGAGAGAGTGGCCGAGATGTATGAGGGAGAGGTAGGCCGAATTTTCTTCTCTTTTTTTCCTTGAAAAGATGAATTATGATTCTCTTACACAAGGTGTAGTATATACTCATATATATACATAATTAATATGATTATTGGAATGTGTCTAGGTTCATCCAAGGATGTCTAGATACATCCCAATCAATCACTATTAATTCTTCAATCAAACCTACCAACTTTTAAGGTATGATCAAATCATACCAAAAGGGAAGGACTTGATTGGAGTTGATTTGTATCTTACCAAAAGAGACAAGTCAACCGCCACCTTGCATGGATCATGGCTGAATTTTGCTTCCTCCAAGGGAGCATTTTTGGCCATGCTCAATATGGGAAGAAGTCCAACTTCTTCCTATTCCAAAATAGGAATTAAATCTCCTCTCGGGTCAAAATTTAACGGACTGGGTTTTATCGTAATCCAATTACGACGAACTCAAAATTAAATCCAATTTAATGTCCACTTAAATTATTCCCATTGGTCTTTTAATCCAATCAAAAGATCCAACATCCCGACTTTCCATATTTAATCGATAAATCCAATTTACCGATTAAACGAGGGCCCGATACAATACCGGCCCGTCCATCCAATGGACTATTCCTTAAGTAATCCAATTCCTTATTTATCCTTCGAGATTGACTCCAACTCAATCTCTCAACCTTCTTGGTGATTTGTGTGTGACCCTTTAGGTTGACCCTCAGTTAGACTTGGGCCTGTGTCCCACAAGGGCTCGCTACCATGGGTGGCCGTCGAGCAACGGTCCATGACACTAGAGACTAAGTGAATGTTGGTGTGAACATTTAGGCGCCTATTTCGTACGGGTACGGTCCTTCCGTCTACCGTCTCCCGACCTTAGTCTAGGGTATGAAATTGGGCGTCGGTTCCCATCCTTGACTAGACATCTATGCTTAATACTCAAGACTACGTATGCTTCATTGCGTCGACATAGGAAACCATTCCCCGTTCGACCAACCACTGTGGCCACAGCTTTAAACAACATGAACGTGTCTCCGAGTGTATAGGACAGGGGACGTATCCTCTTCTTGGAATCCACCGTCCTTGCTACACATCCTAACTGCACTGGACAAGTCTTATAATGATCATCTAACAAAATAATCACCTCTCGCCAGATCCAGGATACAGCCGTCCTGTGCACGCGACTCCCATGGTTCCTCAAGTCTGAGGACTACTCTTGTACTATCGGAACCAGGGAAATCTAATCATGCCGACCAAGCCTCCAAGGATTCCATATGATGATCCCCGCGAGTCAGTCCAGTCGGCTCGACCCCAGTCGACCAACCCATCAAGATCGTATAGGCGTCCCACGCCTGTCGCCGATGAAACACGACACTCATCCAATGAACACGACTCTTGATGCAAGTCTCAATAGGACTCTCGATGCCTTGTCTCGAGGTCCTCGACTTGGAACATTTCAGATCCAACTCTTAATCAGTTGGTTTCATGACCACCATCCAATGCGTGGCCAACTGCATGAGTTGTTAACCGTGGTCTGTGGGCTTTGTTGCGATATAAGTAAAAACACCGTTTTAACATATGTGAAATGAGCGCAACAAAGTAGACACCAATAGTGACGAACACTCATTTTATTCATCACATAATAATATTATATTTTCATCAAGTTGTCAAATAGGATACAAATCGCCAAACCTATTGGCTTTCTGGTCACCTATTCTAACAATCTCCCACTTGACCGCCAATTACCCATTGACCTCAAATCCATCTTATCTAGATACTGAGTATGGGCAACTTCAAACACGGGCTTAGTAAGTGGATCTGCTATGTTTTCTGCGGAGTTGACTCAGTCCATCCGAACGTCACCCCTGCTAACCATCTCTCTGAGAAGATGGTAGCGTCTAAGAATATGTTTGGATCGATGATGAGATCTCAGTTCCTTTGCTTGCGCTATGGCCCCGTTGTTATCGCGGAAGATAACCACTGGCTCAGCGATGCTAGGTACTACACCCAACTCTTGGATGTAGCTCTTCATCCAAACCGCCTCCTTAGCAGCTTCTGAAGCTGCTATGTACTCGGACTCTCTGGTGGAGTCCGCCGTGGTAGCCTGCTTGGAACTTTTCCAAGCAACCACACCACCATTAAGTCTGAACACATAACCAGACTAAGACTTGGCATCATCGTCATCCGACTGGAAGCTAGTGCCGCTATAGCCTTCCAGTATCAACTCTCCACCGCCGTAGATCAAGAACATGTCCTTAGTCCTTTTCAGGTACTTTAGGATAGTCTTGACCGCACTCCAGTGTGCCTCCCCAGCACACGATTGATATTGACTGGTCACGCTCAAAGCGAAAGCCACATCAGGTCTAGTGCACAGGACAACGTACTAAATGCTGCCTACGGCTGAAGCATAGGGGATGTCCAACATCCGTTTAAGCTCCTCATCAGTCTTAGGAGACTATTTCTTGGATAACTTAATTCCATGCCTCATAGGAAGGAATCCTCGTTTTGAGTTCTCCATCTTGAATCTCTTCAAGCCTTTCTCAATATACGAGGACTAGGCCATTCCTAACATCCTTCTAGATCTATCCCTGTAGATCTTGATGCCAAGGATGTAGGATGCCTCGCCCATATCCTTCATGGAGAATTGCATTGACAACCAAGCTTTAGTGGTACCCAACATCTTAGCATAATTCCCAATGAGCAAGATGTCATCCACGTAAAGCACCAGAAATGCAATTGAGCTCCCACTGATCTTCTTGTATACACAAGGATCGGACTCGTTCTTGATGAAATCATATCCCCGTATGACTTCATCAAAACGTATGTTCCAGCTTCGGGAAGCTTGTTTGAGGCCATAGATGGACCTTTGGAGACGGCAGACCTTCTGCTCTTCTCCAACAGATGTGAAATTTTCCGGCTGATCCATATAGATCTCTTCCTCTACGAAATCGTTGAGGAAGGCCGTTTTCACGTCCATCTGCCATATTTCATAGTCATACCATGCTGCTATGGCAAGCAGTATCCGAATGGACTTAGCTATTGCTACGGGCGAGTAGGTTTCCTCAAAGTCGACCTCGGGTCGCTGAGTGTAACCCTTCACCACAAGCCTGGCTTTGAAGGTTGTAACCTCCCCGTCAGCTCCAAGCTTACGTTTGTAGACCCATTTACACCCCACGGGTTTTACCCCTTTGGATAGGTCCACTAGGGTCCAAACCTAGTTTGTACCCATCGAGTCCATCTCGGATTTCATGGCCTCAAGCCACTTATCCGAATCGATGTCCGACATCACTTCTCCGTACGTCTTTAGATCATTATCTAACTGACCGGTCAGGCCCAGAAATCTATACCTATCAGGTGCATGGGATACTCTGGCCGACCTATGGAGGACTGAAACATCATCAGTGGGAACTACCGGCTCAGATGTGACTGCCGCCTCATGGGGTACCTTACTTGATTCCTCAAGGAGTACCTCATCGCGTCGACTATCCGATGGAAACCCCTTTTCCAAGAACACTGCATTTCGCGAAACAAAAACCTTTTGCTCGGAGGGATCATAGAAATAATACCCCGCAGTTTCTTTTTAGATAGCCGATGAACCTGCATAAACTAGACCTTGAGTCCAGTTTATCTCCCACTAATCTCTTGACATATGTGGGGCAATCGCACACTTTCAAGTATTTGTAGGAGGCATGCTTGCCATGCCATATCTCATATAGCGTCTGGGATATCTTCTTAGATGGTGCCAAGTTCAAAACTTTGGCCGCCGTCTCAAGAGCATATCCCCAGAAGGATAAAGGGAGTTTGGTAAAACTCATCATGGATCGAACCATGTCCAACAAGGTCCGATTCCTCCTTTCGGACACACTATTAAACTGTGGTGTTCCAGGAGGAGTCCACTGAGAGAGAATCCCATTCTCTTTTAGATAATCAGTAAACTCATCACTCAAATACTCTCCACCTCGGTTCGACCGAAGGGCTTTGATCTTTTCACCGGCTTGGTTCTCTACGTCAAGTCTGTATTCCTTAAACCTTCCAAAGGCTTTAGACTTGTACCTCATCAGGTAAACATAACCATATGGTGAGTGATCATCGGTAAAGGTTATGAAGTACTAGTACCCACCTCTAGCCTGAGTATTTAGTGGGCCACAGACGTCCGTATGGATCAAATCCAACAGACCGTTGGGTAGTGTACTTTGTCCAACAAAGGGTTTCTTGGTCATCTTTCCCTTTAAACAGGATTCGCAGGTCGGTAGGTTGTCCAAATCGTCTATTTCTAGACTCTTTGAGTCCACCAGCCTTCTTATCCTATCTTTAGAGACATGACCTAACCTCGCATGCCATATCAGTGCATCATCATGATTATCCCGTTTTCGTTTGTGTTTCGCGGTCATAATCGAATTATACCGTTGAACACAAACATTCCTGGATTGGAGAGGAGTTGTGGACACTCCCTCTTCTAATGCCTCTTTCCTTGGTAATGCATGCAGACATCATTTGCCTTGGACCGCTGAGAACCACGGGCCTTCCCTTTCCCTTTGCCCATCCCCACTGCGGCAACAGGGGCGCCTTGAGCACAAGTAGGGGCCGCAACCGTCTTCCCCTTTCCCTTCTTCCTCTTCCAGCGTCCGGCCCTCTTGCCATTCGTCTTGGAGGTCGAAGCCTCTCCTATCAATACCGCCGGCGCCAACTTGTGGGTCGTTGCCTCGTATTGGACCAGCATGTTGATCAACTCATGAATAGACTTCTCAAGTCCATTCATGTTGTAGTTTACATAAACAGGTCATAGGACGGAGGAAGCGACTGGAGGATCACGCTAATGTATGTGTCATTGTTAAGCCCAACTTTAAGGTCCTCGGAGAGCATCTTAACCCCATGACTTTGTACAGATGATCCTTCAGCAAGCTTGGTGCCAAAGAATGCTTTTGTGGCGGCATATCTAATATGCTTATCCGGAACCGCATAAACTCGTTCATGCGGAGCATTATGGCGGAGACATTGTCCAGCCTCGCATATTGCTTCTGGATGTCGTTAGACATCGAAGCCAATATGATACTGCGCACTTTCCGATTGTCCTCATGCCATTTCTCGAACGTCAAACGTTCTTCTGGCATGGACCCCTCCGGTAAGTCGCTCGGCGGCGGTTCGTCTAAGACGTAGCCTTGGTTCTCGAAACCGAGCACAATCCTCAAGTTTCTTAGCTAGTCCGAGTAGTTCGTTCCGTTGAATTTATTAGTCTCAAGTACCATGGTTAATAGATTCTTAGAGATATCTACATTTATAAAAATGTAAAGCAGAAATTAGCAGATGATGGTAATATTATTGCTCAAGTTGAAGACATGGTCTTTTAGTCTTTAACTCTCCCACTATTTTTACGAAAGTCCGCCACTATCAAGTGGAGTTTCGGGATACCATTTCCTAGTGGGCTTGGGATCCAGAAGCATAATCTCCATGCCCCGCTTTTACGATTCATATGTAGAAGGCCTCGTGGGAGATATCCAAGCGAACCATGTTACTCAGTGTTGGGCCTGACCCATCAACCAGATCATGCCTCAAACTGTTGCCCCCCACGACTCGTGAGACAGGAAAACAGCGAGTGCAGTCTCTTTTTTCACAACAATGGTGCAGCTTTCCCCTAGTCCAAGTGTGCCACGACTCGTGAGACCACAGTTGGGTAGTGGTAGCTTCCTCACCATATTGTTGTGGATGGAAGGCTCGGACAGATCAAAATACCATTTTGATCCAAGTCCGTTCTGGGCCTAATATTTAATTTTGTCCAACCAAATGAGAGCTTCTTGAATGACCGAGACCTCATCACATTAAGGTGTTTTAGTATGCATAAATATCCAATATTTAAAGCGATAAATAAATACGCCGCATGTAGAAAACATAGCATACCCCTGTTAGGATGATCACAAGCCCAACCTATGCGACCCACTGAGCCCGCAGTGAGTCTATGGTCTGTCTAGGGTGGTCCTATATTATTACAAATTAATATACCCATTGTCATTGTAATGGGCCTTGTAATGCACTTGTTTCACGCCTTGATGCTCCACCTTGGGTCTCCGACTCCATAAGCTTGTTTAAAATAAAAACCTCACCAATCCTATCTACTCTCATTACAATTGAAAGTAATACATGGGAAATAAAAACAAGCCTTAACATCATGAGGCTGAAATACGGGAGATGATAGTCCAACAGAAATGTATACAATCATACATTCATCCATACACAAGGTCTAGGGCTCTTGTGATAATCCCATGTTGATTCCATCAACGCACATAACATAATTATTCCAAATAATCATGCTTTCACCATGGATATTCCAAATATCTAAGTGATGTCCAACATCACAAAGCATAAATACATAAACAATATGCAAAGTTCAAATTTCAAATTCAATGGACATTATAAAAAATGCATCCAA
Source organism: Sesamum alatum (assembly GCA_034509735.1). Taxonomy (NCBI): domain Eukaryota; kingdom Viridiplantae; phylum Streptophyta; class Magnoliopsida; order Lamiales; family Pedaliaceae; genus Sesamum; species Sesamum alatum. Next base: position 27,770,786 of record JACGWO010000008.1, read on the forward strand.
TGCATGTATTAATCCCAAATTAATTAAGCAAATATGATCTAAGGAACAATCCAATTATTCCAAAATCAAATGTGCAAAATTAATATATTTTCAGAATAATGTGCAGAAAAAATAGAAAATCAAAAATTTCGGAAAACGTCAAAGAATGGCACAAAACGGTTTTAGCCATTGTGCCTGCCAGCCAGCCGCGCGCCCTGTGCCGCGCTGGCCTCGGCCGGCAGCGGCATGCCTGCGCACAGAGCGCGCGCCTGTGCGCAGCATCTGCGCGCACGGCGCCCGCTGGCAGGCACGCCGGCCAGGCCTGCGTGCAGGCGAGAGCCTGCGCGCGCCTGCCAGCCAGTAACCGGCCGGCAGGGGCGGCAGCCAACCACTGCCACTGCTGTCCGTTTTTTCATAATTTTTTTGACACCATTATCAGCACAAATTAACAGTAATAAACTTGAAATGAACATGCAAATTTTAGATCCAATCTAAGAAAATAAGCATGCTAAACGTCCATCAAATTTAAACAATTGAATCATCATATTTATTCATATATTCGTGCAATCTAACATGCCATTAAAGCCGTAAAAGCAAGTAGATCATGCCAAGCACATAGATGTATGTCCCTTCCATCGAACCGGGCTCTGATACCACTTGAAGGACAAGCGGATCCGTCCGGGAGCACGAGCAGAAGCGAGAAAGCATAAAAGTACGTAAATTTATACAATTTAAATAAACGTGATCCCAAGGGGTGTACTCTTGGGTGCTCAACCGAGCGTTCGATGTAGAATGTATTAAAAGGAAGCATATAATACATAGGGCATAGATAAAATGTAAATCTACAAAAGCGTAATAAAACCGTTACCTTTGTAGATTTCACGTGTGCGCGGCTACTTGCGTTGTTCCTTCTCCGGAATGTTCACAAAATCCAAACATATGGATTCTCCAAAGGTGATCCACACCACACTGGAAGTAAACACACGTTCTCCTTGGTAGAAGAAAATGGGTTTGTGAAGGAATCGGTTTAAGAGAATAAACACTATGAATTAGTGTTATCTTAAACCTACTTTGTTCTTCCTTTTGATCCAAGATCAAATGAAGAACACAAGTGGGAGAGGGAGAGTGTGGCCGAGATGTATGAGGGAGAGGGAGGCTGAATTTTTCTTCTCTTTTCCTTGAATGATGAATTATGATTCTCTTACACAAGGTGTAGTATATACTCATATATATACATAATTAATGTGATTATTGGAATGTGTCTAGGTTCATCCAAGGATGTCTAGATATATCCCAACCAATCACCATTAATTCTTCAATCAAGCCTACCAACTTTTAAGGTATGATCAAATCATACCAAAAGGGAAGAGCTTGATTGGAGTTGATTTGTCTCTTACCAAAAGAGACAAGTCAACCGCCACCTTGCATGGAACATGGCTGAATTCTGCTTCCTCCATGGGAGCATTTTTGGCCACGCTCAATATAGAAAGAAGTCCAACTTCTTCCTATTTCAAAATAGGAATTAATTCTCCTCTCGGGTCAAAATTTAACGGACCGGGTTTTATCGTAATCCAATTACGACGAACCCAAAATTAAATCCAATAATGTCCACTTAAATTATTCCCGTTGGTCTTTTAATCCAATCAAAAGATCCAACATCTCGACTTTCCATATTTAATCGATAAATTCAATTTACCGATTAAACGAGGGCCTGATACAATACCGGCCCGTCCATCCAATCGACTATCTCTTAAGTAATCCAATTACTTATTTATCCTTCGAGATTGACTCCAAGTCAATCTCTCAACCTTCTCGGTGATTTGTGTGTGACCCTTTAGGTTCACCCTCAGCTAGACTTGGGCCCGTGTCCCACAAGGGCCCGCTACCATGGTGAAAGAATCCGGTACGGCCCGGGAACGCAATGAAAGCGTAAAAATGTGAATTGAAAGGCATAATCTTAAACGGATTCAAAGAGGTGTTCCCTTTGAAGTTCCCGGGCGTTCGGTGTTTATCAAAGCATAAATAAAAGAAGGAGAAGATGCTGGACAAGTGGCTAAAGGAAGAAAACAAAAAAGATACATGAAAATATAAAGAAAACCTACCTTTTTGTTTACTACACGTATAACCGGTACGTGCGCTGTTTCCTTTCCGTTTCTCCTTCCGTTCACTTGAGAATTCAACGTAGAACTCCTCTAATTTGTCCACACCACACTATAGAATAGATCTCTAATCTATTGCTAGATACAAATAGAGAAGTGAAGAAGAAACACTTCCAAAACAACACTATTGATTAGTGCTTTTGGAATGTTTTAGTTCAAACCTTTCCAAAAGGTATGAACATAAGAAGGAGAGATTTTTGGAGATTTTTGGAGAGTTTTTGAGGGAAAATTCGTGCAAGCTTGTATCATACAAGTTATGTGAATGATTTTGTGTATGTAGAGTTGTTGAATTCAAAATTCAACTTCTCTTGTCAACTTCCAAAGTAACCTACATACACACACCATTATCTACATAACCATGCATCATTATAGCAAATAAAACCACCCACCAAACCATATAAAGGCTGGTCACATGTGCCTCACATGTGGAAGATTTTAATTCTTCCTTCACTTGCTATAAATTGAATTTTTCCATGGACTAGGACTACTAGTCTTGGACTTTTATTTAATCTAATTAAATTAAGTCCAAACAAAGTCCATTGGGCATTAATTAATCCAATTAATCTCAATCCAATTGAAGCCCATAAATTTATTTAATCCAATTAAATAAACATAAGTCCAAACTCTAATTAATTGATCCAATCAATTAATTAATCCAAACCCGATAAACTAATCCAATTAATTTAAAGGTTCTAAGTCCAGAAATTAACTAATCCAATTAATTAATTCTTGGACCATCCATCAAATGGATTTCCTAATAAATGATCCAATCATTTATTTTTCTCTTTGAATTAATTTAATCCAATTAAATTAATTTGCTTCTTCTAGAATTAATTCCAAATTAATTCTACCAATTACATAGTGATTTGTGTGTGACTCTTTAGGTTCACCCTCAGCTAGACTTGGGCTCGTGTCCAACACAATTGGTCAATTAAATCTAATTTAATTAACTATTTTTCAATTAACCATTAATCGAAAAACGCCCGTCGCCATGGGTGGCCGTCTAGCAATGGTCCATGGCACTAGAGACTAGGTGAATGTTGGCGTGAACATTTAGGCCCCGAGTTCTATACGAGTATGGTCCTTCCATCATCTGTCTCCCGGTCTAAGTCTAGGGCATGGAATTGGGTGTTGGTTCCATCCTGGACTAGACAACTATGCTCAATAACTCGAGACACGTATGCTCTATCGATCGACATAGGAAACCATTCCCTACTCGACCAATCGCTGTGGCCACAGACTTAAAGAGCTTAAACCGTCTTAGAGCGCATAGGAGACTTGACTGTCATATACTGACAGGTGACGGATCCTATCTTGGAATCAACCGTCCTCAATACATATTCCAACTGCACTGGATAAGGCTTATGATGAACGTATCCCAGATATGAACATCTCTTGCCAGGCCCTAGATACAACCTTCATATGCATGTGACTGCCATGATTCCTCAAGTCCGAGGACTAATCTCATACTATCGGAGGCGGGAATTCCAGTCATACCGACCAAGTCTCCAAGGCTTCCATATGACGATTCCCTCGAGTCAGTTCAGTCAGCTAACACCCTTGTCAACCAACCCACTAATATTGCACAGACGTCCAACGCTGATGAAACACGATACTCATCCAATGAATGCAATCCTTAGCGGAAGTCTCTATAGGACCCTCGATGCCCTGTCTCGAGGTCCTCGACTTCGAACATTTCAGACCAACCCTCAGAAGTTGGTTTCATAGCTGCTATCCAATGCGCAGCCCAACTACATGGGTTATCCAATTGATCTGTGGGCATTTATTATGACGTTAAAGCGCAGCCCAAGCCACCACCTTACCATTAAGCCTGAATATACGTTCATACTGAGACTAAATATTATTCACATGATACTGGAAGCTAGTATCGCTATAGCCTTCCAGAATAACTCTCCATAGAACGTGCATGAAAAACACTTCTTTAATCCTTATTCAGGTATTAAAGACTGTTCTCAACAGCAGTCTACTGCCTCCTCGGTACACACCCGATCTCTATCGTTACGCCTAAAGCATACACAACATCAGGTCCAATGCACCAGACAACATACTCATGTTTCCTACGAAAAGACGTAGGGGATGTCAAACATCTAAGCTTCCTCATCAGTCAACCTTGACTGAGTCTTGGACCTTAACCTTATATATATAGGAATCCAATTCCTTTCATGGAGAATTGCGTGAACAACGTTCGTGTTTCAGTGTTTCCTAACATCTTAATCATTCCAAATGAATAAGAAGTTACACACTTTAAACATTAGGAACACAACTAAACTCCCACTGACCCTCAAGCTCGTTACTGATCGAGTCATACCTCGTATGAACTCATCAAGACGAATATTCCAGTTACATGGAGTTCCAAACCTAGTTTGAATTCCACGTCGAATCACATGGCTTCAAGCCATTGATTCGATCCAATGTCCAACATTGCTTCTCCTTATGTCTTTTAGATTATAATCCAATTGACCGGACTGACCTAGAAACCTGTACCTCTCAGGTATGCAAGGTATTCTGTTCGTCCCTAGGAGAATTGGAATATAGTCAGTGGGCACACTCGATTACAAATGATGTTTGCTATATCGTACTGAGGTGTCGCTCTACTTGATTCCTCAAGGAGCTACTCCTTACACCGGTTATCCTCTGAAATCCAATTTCCCTTAGGACAACACATGAACCTGTGCAAACCTAGTTTGCCTCCCACTAGTCCCTTGACGTATGCAAGACCATCCTACATACTCAAGTACTTTGTAGGATACAGGCTTGCCATGCCATATCCAATATGGCGTCCGGGCCATGATCTTTAGAAAGTGCCATATTTTATAACTTGGCTACTATTTTAAGAACACGCCCAGATGGGCCAAGGTAGTTCAGTGAAAACACCGACCGAACCATGTCCAACAAGGTTTGATTCCTCCTTTATCAGAGACGCCGTTCAATTGTGGCATTCCAGAAAGAATTCCACTAAGTGAGAATTCCATTCCCATTTAGATACATCAAGAGCTCCCACTAAATACACACCACTCGATCCAATCGAAGGTTAATTTTGCAACCAGTTCGGTTCCCACTTCAAATCTAATTCCCTGAACCTTCCAAAGGTCCTTAGAATTGTGAACCCTCTTCTGGTCTTGTGTATTCAGTGACCCATAGATGTCTGATTGGATCCAGTCCACCAGACCACTAGCAAGCATACTTTGTCCTACAAAGAGCTTCTTGGCCATCTTCCTGCTCAGGAAGGACTTGCAAGAGCAGGTTCAAATTGTCTATTTCTAGACTCCTTGAATCTACTAACCTACTTATCCTATCTAGAGGAATGTAACCTAGCTTTGCATGCAAAATATGTGAGTTTATCTTGATTATCCATTTCATGATTGGTTTTGAGCATTCATAATCTAATTATGGGATAGTATTGAAACAATTATGCAAACAACCTAGCAGACAAGAATATTCATTCTTTGTCAAATAAAAGAAACTTTCATTGATCAAAAACATGTAATCCTTATTGTCCAACAATAGAAAAAACATAATTTGATCATGCTAGGTTACATAATTGTGACCTATCAACTCTATCCTAACATGATCACTAATAGCTAAGCCTTACTAGTCCTATAGCTTCTATGGCAATAGCCCAGCCATTGCCTAGCTTTAGAACCATCTCCGTCCTAGCCTTCTACTCCTTTCCGTCACCTACAAACCATTTGCAGATATGAGCTCTACAGCTGGTATCCAATACCCAAGAGTAGAATAATAATCATGTTAAAGCTCAAATCAAATGTACCTTGGTTGGAGATGAGTTTAGGACACTCCCTCTTCCAATGCCCCTTTTCACGACAATATATGCAAACATCTTTTGCAATCCTTGACTGCCGAACCACCTTCCTCTTTCCTTTGCCCATGCCCAGCATGGCAACAGGAGCGCTCTGTGCGCTTGCAGCGGCTGATTCTGTCTTACCCTTCTTCCTCCTCCAGCGTCCGGCCCCTTTGCCTTTCGCTCTTGAGGTTGAAGCCTCCCCCACCAATACCGACGGCGCAGACTTTTTAATCGTTGCCTCGTATTGGACCAACATGTTCATCAACTCATGAAGGTCTTTTTCAAGCCCATTCATGTTATAGTTAACGATAAATGGGTCAAAGGAGGGAGGAAGAGACTGAAGGATCACGTCGATGTAGGTCTTTTTACCAAGATCAGCTCGGAGGTCTTTGAGCTTCTCCACTAGGGATAGCATCATCACTCCATGCTGGTGTACAGACAACCCTTCTATCATCTTAGCTCCGAAAATGCCTTCATCTCAGCATATCTAATATGCCGGTCCGGTACCGCATAAATGTCTTTCATCCGGAGCATTATCGAGTTGACATCATCCAGCCGATCATACTGTTTCTGGATCTCATTAGTCATGGATGCCAGTATGATGTTGCGGACCTTGCGGTTGTCCTCCTGCCATTCATTGAACGTCAAACGCTCTTTTGACGAGGACCCCTTCGGCAAGACCCGAGGAAGAGGCTTATCCAGAACGTAAGCCTGGTTTTCGAAATCTAGGACAATCTTTAGATTTCGCAGCCAATCATTATAGTTTGTTCCATTAAATTTATTAGTCTCAAGAATTACAGCGAGTGGATTCTTATACATCTACATTCAAAATGTAAAACAGAAATTTAGTAGATTATTATAATATTGAATTCAAGTTAAGACTTGGTCTTTAGTTATTAACCCGTCCCACTATTTCTTCAAAAAGCCCACCACTCTCAAGTGGGGTTTTCGGGAAACTATTTCCTAGTGGGCTTGGAGTCCACAAACGCAATTCTCCATGCCCCGCTTTTACGATTCACATGGGAAAGGCTTTGTGGGTGGTATCCAATACCATTCTCATCCAATGAGATCCCTAAGATATTTTGTCTCGCTTCTTCACATGATCCTGAGGACTCCAAGCGAATCATGTTACTCAGTATTAGGCCCGACCCATCAACCAAATCATATCTCAACTGTCGCCCCCCACGACTCGTGAGACAGGGAAACAAGAGCATATTCCTTTGTTCATAATAATAGCACAGCTTTCTTCCATTCCAAACATGCCACGAGTCGTGAGACCATGAATGGGTGAAAGTAGCTTTCTTACTACATTGTTATGGATGGAAGGCTTAGAATAATCAAACCATTTGATTTTAATTCCATTTTGGGCCTAATATTTAGTTGGACCATCCAAGTGAGAGTTATAGTTTATTAAGACCGAAACCTCATCATTATTAGTATTTTGCATGCTCATGTTTTAAACATTCAATGTAAATAGATGAATTCCAAACGCATCATACATCAAAGCATTAAAAAACACATGCAAAACAAGCCTAGCACGCCCCTGTTAGGATGATGACAAGCCCAATCCTAAGTGATCCATTAAGCCCGCAGTGGATCAATGGTCAAACTAGGGTAAGCCTACACTATTACAATTTTTACATCCCATTATCATTCTAATGGGGTCTTGTAAATCCTTCTTTGTTCTTCTCGGGCCTTCCGTCGTGGGCTCTGTCTAACGGACCGCTTTTGGGCCTTTATCTCCATGGAAGTTTACATTTAATAAAATAAATCCTCACAACCTAATCTACTCTCATTACAAATTAAAAGAAACCCCAATAATAAGTCGGGGGGAGTACATTAAAAGAGAGGAAGAAAGCCTTATTATTACAAGGCTAAAAACGATAGAGGAGGAATAAAAACAAAGAGCCACGCAGGCCTCACCCAACAATAAATTAAACCATACATAGGCCAAAAAGGGCTAGTGATCATTCTTATTTTTTATCAAATAAACAACAACAAAACACATTTATATCTAATATAAACATGCCAAGCATATAAATACATCCCATGCACTTATAAATAGATATCCAATATCTGAAACAATACACATAATAAAATGCAGAAAATATCATATCAATAATGCAATTAAAAATATGGATATCAACTATATAACCAATGTACAAACAATTTTTTTTTATTTGAAAACCATTTCCAAAATAATCTAAGACATAAAAAAATAATTTTAGAAAAATCAAATTTAACTAAAATTAAAATATGCCAAAATTAATAATTTCAGAAAACTAGCAAAAATCAGGAAAATCCAAAACAGTGCTGTCGACCGGCCGTCCCAGACGGCCGTGTGCGCGCACCCACGCGCAGGCGCCCCTGCCTGCGAGCGCAGGCGCGCTCCTGCTGCCCCTGCCGGGCGGCCGGCACCGTCTTTCACTTTTTCTCTTTCTTTTTTTTTTTTTTTAAAGTTCTACTATAATACTGCAATGTAAACATGCATTTACAGAAAATCAAATTCTCAAAAATGCATGGATATCCATAATTTCAAAAGCAAAATTAACACATGTTATCATGCTTTAAATCCATAAATCATGCTTTCCAAAAGCAATTTAAACATGTTCTTCATGCTTAACACATAATAACATGTAAATCTTATAGCCACAACACTGAACCGGGCTCTGATACCACTAAAAGAATCGGGTACGGCCCGAGAACGCAACGGAATCGTAAAAAACGTGAAAATTAAACTATAATATAAACGGATTCAAAGCGGTGTTCCCTTTGAAGTTCCTGGGCGTTCGATGTTTGTCAAAGAATAAATAAAAGAAGGAGAAGATTTTGGACAAGTGGCTAAAGGAAGAAAACAAAGAAAGATACATGAAAATGTAAAGAAAACCTACCTTTTTGTTTACTACATGTATAACCGGTACGTGCGTTGTTTCCTTTCCGTTTCTCGTTCCGTTCACTTGAGAATTCAACGTAGAACTCCTCTAGTTTGTCCACACGACACTATAGAATAGATCTCTAATCTATTTCTAGATAGAAATAGAGAAGTGAAGATGAAACACTTCAAAAACGACACTATTGATTAGTGCTTTTGGAATGTTTTAGTTCAAACCTTTCCAAAAGGTATGAACATAAGAAGGAGAGATTTTCAGAGATTTTTGGAGAGTTTTTGAGGGAAAATTCGTGCAAGCTTGTACCATACAAGTTATGTGAATGATTTTGTGTATGTAGAGTTGTTGAATTCAAAATTCAACATTCTCTTGTCAACTTCCAAAGTAACCTACATGCACACACTATTATCTACATAACCATGCATCATTATAGCAAATAAAACCACCCACCAAACCATATAAAGGCTGGTCACATATGCCTCACATGTGGAAGATTTTAATTCTTCCTTCACTTGCTATAAATTGAATTTTTCCATCGACTAGGACTACGAGTCTTAGACTTTTATTTAATCTAATTAAATTAAGTCCAAACAAAATCCATTGAGAATTAATTAATCCAATTAATCTCAATCCAATTGAAGCCCATAAATTGATTTAATCCAATTAATAAACATAAGTCCAAACTCTAATTAATTGATCAAATCAATTAATTAATCCAAACCCGATAAACTAATCCAATTAATGTAAATGTTCTAAGTCCAAAAATTAACTAATCCAATTAATTAATTCTTGGACCATCCATCAAATGGATTTCCCAATAAATGATCCAATCATTTATTTTTCTCCTTGAATTAATTTAATCCAATTAAATTAATTCGCTTCTTCTAGAATTAACTCCAAATTAATTCTACCAATTACATAGTGATTTGTGTGTGACTCTTTAGGTTCACCCTCACCTAGACTTGGGCTTGTGTCCAACACAATTGGATAATTAATCTAATTTAATTAACTATTTTCCAATTAACCATTAATCGAAAAAATGCCCGTCACCATGGGTGGCCGTCTAGCAACGGTCCATGGCACTAGAGACTATGTGAATGTTGGCGTGAACGTTTAGGCCCCCGAGTTCCATACAAGTACGGTCCTTCCATCATCCGTCTCCCGGTCTAAGTCTAGGGCATGGAATTGAGCGTCGGTTCCTATTCTGGACTAGACAACTATGCTCAATAACTCGAGACACGTCTGCTCTGTTGATCGACGTAGGAAACCATTCTCTACTCGACCAATCGCTGTGGCCACAGACTTAAAGAGCTTAAACCGTCTTAGAGCGCATAGGAGACTTGACTGTCATATACTGACAGATGACGGATCCTATCTTGAAATCCATCGTCCTCAATACATATTTCGACTGCACTGGATAAGGCTTATGATGAACGTATACCAGATACGAATATCTTTTGCCAGGCCCTAGATACAACCTTCATATGCATGTGACTGCCATGATTCTTCAAGTCTGAGGACTAATCTCGTACTATCGGAGGCGGGAATTCCAGTCATACCAACCAAGGCTCTAAGGCTTCCATATGACGATTGCCGCGAGTCACTTCAGTCAGCTAACACCCTTGTCAACTAACCCACTAATATTGCATAAACGTCCAACGTTTTGTAGGAAAGCAGATTGGCCCGAGTACGCGGCGGAAGTGCGGTGGAGATAAAATGTGTGCGGAATAAAAGGAATTTAAATCGCGTTCAAGGGGTGTACCATTGAGTGTCCCTGGGCTATCAGTGTATAAACGCAGAATATAACATATAAAATAAACAAGCGTTCGTGGCTATGGAATAAAGAAGAAACCGAGAGCATAAATGTAAATCGGAATACCTTTCTCGATTTTTGTATTACGATCGGCTACACGCGTTGATTCCTCCGACGTTAATCCACGCGAGGTCCCAACGTAGAGACCCTCTAACGTAGTCTGCACCACACCAGGAGAGATCTCATTTTTCTTGCTAGAGAAAAATGAATATAGAGGATGAAATCAAAGAAGGGATTACACTATCAAATTAGTGTTCCTTCTTGATCTTACTTTGTTTTTCAATTGATCCTAGATCAATGAAGTAACAAAGAGGATTTGGGGAGTGGAGAGAGAGAGTGTGTATAGAGAGTGTTCATCTTTTTCCTAGAAAAAGATGAATAATAAAAATTCATCACTTTGATGATAGTATATGCACATATATATACTTTATTAATGTGATTACTGAAATGTGTCTAGGTTCATCCAAGGATGTCTAGATACATTCCAATTAATCCCCATTAATCATCAATCAAGCCTACCATTTCATAAGGTATGATTTAATCATACCAAGTGAAAGAGGATTGATTGGAATTGATTTGTCTCTTTCCAAAAGAGACAAGTCAACTTGTCATCAAAGGCCTTCATGGCCAATTTTAGTACTTAAAGAAGTAATTTTCGGCCATCCCGTTTTAGAAGAAGTCCAACTTCTTCTAGTTCCAAAAGTGGAATTAACACCTCTCTTCGGCCAAGATTTAATGTACTGGATTTATTGTAATCCAATTACAATAAGGCCAAACAATTAAATCATATTTAATTCATGGTCCAATTAAATAATTCCCGTTGATCTTTTAATCCAATTATTAAAAGATCCAAGCTTCGATTCTCTCCTTAATCGATAAATCTCATTTATCGATAAAACGAGAGCCCGATACAATATCGGCATGTCCATCCAATGGACAATCCCATAAGTAATCCAATTACTTATCACCCTCTGAATTTGACTCCAAGTCAATTCCTTCACCTCCTCGGTGATTTATGTGTGACCCTTTAGGTTCACCCTCAGCGAGACTTTGGCTCGTGTCCAATAGGATCCCGTCATCATGGGTGGGCGTCTAGCAATGGTCCATGGCACTAGACACTAGGTGAATGTTGGCGTGAACATTTAGGCGCCGATTCCGTACGGGTGTGGTCCTACCATCGACCATCTCCCAACCTTAGTCTAGGGTATGAAATTGGACGTCGGATCCCATCTGTGACTAGACAACTATACTTCATACCCGAGATGCGTTTACTCTATTGATCGACGTAGGAAATCCTTTCCTACTCAATCAATTGCTATGAACATAGACTTTCAGAGTCTAAACCATCTAAGAGCGCATAGGAGGCATCACCATCATATACTAATAGGGGACAGATCCTATCTTGGAATACACTATCCTCGCTACATACTCCAACTGCACTGGACAAGGCTTATAATGACCATTATACAGAATGATCACCTCTCGCCAGATCCAAGATACAGTCTTCGTATACACGTGACTGCATGATTCCTTAAGTCCGAGGACTAATCCCATACTATCGGAACCGGGAATTCCAGTCATACCGACCAAGCCTCCAAGGCTTCCATATGACAATTCCCGCGAGTCAGTTCAATCAGTCGACCACCTTGTCAACTAACCCACTAAAATTGCATAGACGATCTTCGTCTATCACCGATAAAACTCAGCACTCACCCAGTGAATGCAATACTTAGTGCAAGTTCCAATAGGACATTCGATGCCTAGTCTCGAGGTCCTCAACTTGGAACATTTCAAACCAACCCTCAAAAGTTGGTTTCACAGCCGCCATCCAATGCGCAACCCAACTACATGGGTTATTCAACTGGTCTGTGGGCATTTGCTGTGACGTTGAAACGTCGTTCAACGTGAGTAGTAAGCACAACAAACACAGTGCTAGGGATGAATACTTACTCTATTCATCAGGATAATATTGTTGTAATAAAGATTGACGAATAGTTCCGAAAACCGCCAATCCAATTGGCTTTCTGGTCACCTATTCTAACACGTCTGTCGCTGATGAAACACGATACTCATTCAATGAATGTAATCCTTAGTGCAAGTCTCTATAGGACTCTCAATACCCTTTCTCGAGGTCCTCGACTTGGAACGTTTCAGACCTAACCCTTAGAAGTTGATTTCATAGCTGCCATCCAATGTGCAACCCAACTACATGGGTTTTACGTTAGGCCTGTGGGCTTTGTTGTGATGTTAATAGAATAAACATAAATAGCAAACACAACAAATGGAATTGCCAAACATGAATACTCACTTTATTCATATAACAATATTACAATTACAATAAAATTATCAGAAATAGATTACATCAAGGCCAATCTAATTGGCTTTTCGATCACCTATTCTAACGGATACCAACAGGTGTCGCCAGCTAAGAGAAGAAATAGATGACTCATCTAGGCTGGCTAACTGAAGGACTACGTCGACAAGGACCAACATGGTGAATAGAAGGAAGAACGCTCTCGCCATCACAATTCCTGCAGGAGTGAGGAGCAGGTTGTTGATCCCCCCAGGAAGAAGTACAGAAAGGAAAAGTTCCCGGCTGAAGAGCAGAGCCCAAAAAACATCCCTTCCAAGGGGATAATTCAAATGATTGTCGGAGGACCTACTGACGGGGACTCCAGCAGAGCCCGGTGTGCCCATGCCCATAATGCTAGGGAGTAATGGAGCTTGACCACAAACCACCAACAGGGGTTCCTATGATCCATTTTGGACCTGCTGACATATAGGGAGTTCATTTACCTTAAATGGTGCACTTATTATTTCTGCTACTCTTGCTAACTACATTGTTCAATGTATCTTTCTAGATTCTGGCAGTTCTGCAAATATCCTTTTCTATCAGGTCTACCGGAGATGGAGCTCGAGAACATCCTGCCGGAGCCAATAGACATATCATTGTACGGTTTTGCAGGGGAAGTGGTACACCCTCTCGGACAGATCCTGATCCCCTTATCCTCGGGGTGGAGCCCAACAGGAAGACCAAGATGATCTGATTCCTCATAGTCGACATGCCTTCAGCATATTGTTATTTTAGGATGACCCGCTCTAAATGCCTTATAGGTTGTTGTCTCCACCTACCACATGAAGTTGAAATTCCTTACTGGAGCAGGAGTAGGAGAAGTACATGTGACCAGTACATTGTCTGGAAATGCTACGTTGAATCTGTGAGGGAAGGCAACAGGAAGGATATGGAGATAGACCTTCCCCAGCCCAATAGGGAGAAGGGGAAAAGATCTATGCAGCATGATGAGCAAGGAAACGAGATTCCTGCTCGAGTTCAGCCCGCCGAAGAGTGGTTAAGTATTCAGCTGGTACCACGAGAGCCGGACAAGACCACCAGGATCTACTCCCAGCTGAGCCCTGACTTAGCAAGGTGACTAACCACTTTCTTACAGGAGAATTCCAATGTCTTCGCATATCAACTCGGGATTTAGTGGGTATTCACCCTAGCATTGTGGTACATAACCTGAACTTGGATCCAACCTTCCCTTCTGTAAAGCAGAAAAAGAGATATTTCGATCCAGAGAAGGACAAAGTCATCTAGGAGGAGGTAAGCAAGCTCCTAGATGCAGGGCACATCAAAAGGAGATCCAATTCCCCCAATGGTTGTCCAACGTGTTACTTGTACCTAAACTAGGTAACATATGTCACATGTGTGTAGACTTCAGAGATGTGTATAAGGCTTGTCTCAAAGATTTTTACCCCTTACCTCGTATAGACCAGCTGGTGGATTCCACCTCTGGTCATGAACTATTAAGTCTAATGGATGCCTCACAGGGTTACCACCAGATTATGCTTAACCCCGATGACCAAAAATGCGTAAGTTTCATCACGTCAGGGGGAACATACTGTTATACTGTTATGCCCTTTGGGCTAAAAAATGCAGGTGCTACATATCAACGCCTGGTGAATCACATGTTTCGATAATAGCTCGGACGCAACATGGAAGTGTATGTGGACGACATGCTGGTGAAGAACAGGCAGGCCAACCAGCATATGAAACTGAACCCAGCTAAATGTGCATTTGGTGTTCGAAGTGGCCGATTTCTTGGCTACATGGTGACAGAGAAGGGTATCGAGGTTAACCCGAATAAAATACAAGCAATCTAGGAAATGAAGCCCCCTACCAACCTCAATAAAGTACAAAAGCTTGTTGGTCATATGACCGCCCTCAGTCGATTCATATCCCACTCGGCAGAGCGCAACCTTCCCTTCTTTAAGGCCTTGAGGAAAGCCAAGGATTATGCATGGGACGAAACTTGACAACAAGCCTTCCTGGATCTAAAAGCCTACCTGGCTGAGCTGTCTTTGCTCACCAAACCCTCACTAGGTGAAACATTATACTTATAGCTTGCTGCAGGTCAGCATGTTGTGAGTTCCATGCTCATCAAGGAGGAAGACGGAGTGCAGAAGCCTATATACTACGTCAGCAAGGTATTACATGGCGTTGAACAGTGCTACCCTGAGGTAGAAAAGTTAGCATTTGCCTTGGTAACAACTGCTAGGAAATTACGACCTTACTTTTTATCGCATTTTATTATTGTGCGCACTAACACCCCCTGCGAACTATGCTGGGGAAAGCTGAGACTTCAGGCAAGATGATTAAATAGGTTGTAGAGCTCAGCAAGTATGACATCTCTTACCAGCCCAGGAAGGCCATCAAGGCCCAGGAGGTTGCTGAGGTCATGACTGAAACTACACCTCTCGAAGAAGACAAGGGGACATGGCTACTCCATATGGATGGCTCCTCTACCTATACGGGTAGTGGAGCAGGTATTGTGCTGACTAGCCCTTAAAGAGATGAGCTAGAATTCGCCTAGAGGTTTGACTTCAGGGCCTCGAACAATGAAGCTAAGTACGAAGCCCTCATAGCAAGTATTAAGATGACACTGGACGTAAGAGCAAGGAACGTAACCGCCTACTCTGATTCCCAGCTGGTAGCCAACCAGGTATGAGGCACATACAACGTTAAGGAAGACCGCATGAAAGGGTATCTCCGGGAAGTAAGTGAACTTAAGAGCAGCTGAAGAGCTTCCAGCTCCATCGGATTCCCCGCATCGAAAACACCAATACAGATCATCTTGCTCGGCTTGCAGCTCACTAGCCGATTGCAACACTCGTACCATCACTTCAAGGACCCTCACTAAGGTTACTCCTAGCACTAACGTGCATGTCTTGCAGATTAGCATAGATTGGAGGAAATCCCTCCTTGATTACCTACAGGAAAGAATCCTTCATGTGGATGAAAATGAAGCAACTCGCCAACTAGATTTGCGCAGCTCCGTTCACCCCCTCTGGGGATTCTTCTTTCATACTACGTCTTTAAACACTTGATTTTCTTTCAGATCCTTCTACTTTGATGCTTCGATTAGAGCTACTACTCTTAGATATTGAATTTTTAAATGCATGGCTGCGGGTAGGAGGTAAAAAGAAAATAAGGTCTTTCTTCACTAGCTAAAATCTCTGTTTGGATGAAAATTGTTTGGGATTTCTTCTAATACTGAGATAGCGAACTAGTACAAGATACCGCCTTCTATTCTTAGCCATAGAGAGCCCTCGTCTAGTTGGCTTAGCCACACCGATCAGGGCCTTTTTCATCATGTTTGGGAGACTACTTAGGAGAAATTCTTCAGCAGAAGACTCACAACACAAAGGGATACTAACAAGGCCAAAAACCTTTCTGATACAAAATTCGGGTGCTCGTGCTTCCTTTTCCGCTTCGCGAAATTAAGAGATCTTTGAAGAACTAAGAATTTATTTATTGGTCTCAAGATTACCTTACTCGGAGGAATCCTCTATAAGCATAGCTTCTCCCAGCCCTACCTTCGATGCTTGTCAGTTAAAGAGGGCAAAACCGTGCTCCAAGAGATTCATGAAGGATCTTGCGGATCCTATATAGGTGGCATGGCCCTTGCAGTCAAAACTTTAAAAGACGGATATTTCTGGCCTACTTTTAAGAAGGACGTAAAAAACTAGGTAAGGAGGTGTGAGTAGTTCCAGAAACACGCCCTACTCATCCATGCGCTAGCTGAGCCCTTCAAGGCCCTTTCAGCACCTTGCCCATTTTTTCAGTGGGGAATGGACATAGTAGGTCCGTTCCTAGTCGCACAAGGACAACATAAATTCTTACTGGTAGCAGTGGACTATTTCAGCAAGTAGGTGGAGGCAGAACCCTTTGCCAAGATCACAGAAGATGAAGTGATCAAAATTTTTGTGGAAAAGCATCATCTGTAGGTATGGCTTACCTCATGTTCTTATTTCTGACAATGGGTCGCTAGTTTCAGGGCTGGAAAATTCAAGATTGGTGTGCCAACTTGGGCATCTGGCAACACTTCACTTTAGTAGCCTACCCCCAAGCCAACAGGCAGGTATAAGTTACGAATAGGATTCTGGTGCAAGGCATCAAGACTAGGCTAGAGCAAGCAGGAGGGCAGTGGGTGGATGCCCTGCCCAACGTATTATGGTCTTATAGAACCACTCCCAAATCAACTATACGAGAAATGCCTTTCAACTTGGTGTGTGGCTCAGAGGTCGTAGTCCCTGCTGAAACAAGACTAGAATCCTTTAGAAATACAGGCACTACGAGCAAAAAAAAAGAGGACAATGATTCCCTGTGGCTTACCAACCTGGACCTCATTGATGAAATTCGAGAGGATGCTCGAACCTGAATGGAAAGATACAAACAGAAGGTAGTCAATGCTTACAACAAAAGTGTGAAGATTAGAGAGTTCCAATTGGGAGACTCATGCTGAGACGAGTCAGTGCCCTAAAACCAGTAGAAAAAACATACTGTCAAATTAGAGCCTACGAGCTGCAAGACAAAAATGGCAGAAAGCTCTCCCGACCATGGAATGCGTACAACCTCAGAAAGTTCTACCATGGTACCCTAATCTATACTTATTACTTTAATCAGCATTTACTACTTAAATAAAGAGCGGTCCTCGCTTCCTTACTATACTATGCTTTGTCAACAGGTTAATCACCTTGCTGGCTCTTAGGCCATGCAAGCTGCCTTACTGGCGCATGCAGTCAATAAGTCGCCCTTGCTGGCACACACATCTTATAAGTCGCCTTTGCCGGCACACGCTCATAATAAGCCCCCTGCTGGCGCACCCCTATTGGCTTGAACCTTGAGAAGCCACCTTGCTGGCGCACTCTTATTAGCTTTGAAGCCCTGATAAGCTGCCCTGCTAGCGCATCCTTACTGCTTTGAGCCCTGATTCGCCGTCTTGCTAGCGCACTCTTACTGACTTCAAGAGCCCTAATAAGTTGCCCTGAAGGGCACATTCTCGCTCACTTTACAGGCTGAAAGCCTTCATAAATTTGCCTTCAGTAGGAATACTCATTTAGCTATATCAACTCGTATGTAAGGGCACGCATATACTCTCTAGCTACATAGATTATCTTTCTATTTGCTACCTCTAGCATTTTATTACTACCCATTACAACAGGTCTTGCTCTGTTTCTGCTGGACAAAAGTAGCATGATGCTAGAAGTCCAAAGTTAGACCAGGGCCAGGACCACAAATGTCCCGCTGAAGGCAGGAGGATGTTGACCAGCTTGCCTGATTAGCATGGAAATACCTCCAGAGATGGGTACTAAACATAGAAGAGCCCTTGGCCAACAGGTGAACCCGTCATTCTACTGTAGCAGGTGTATTCCTACTTAAGCTGGAAACCTCATGGTAGATTGTATCATTCTCACATTCAGGTGTTTTTTTGGCTAAGGCAAATCTTTGCTAAACTATGTCCCCTAACAATTCTCTATTTTTATCAAGCATATGAGGCAGGATTGACACCTACTCAAGTACCTACATTCACTTTGGCTAGGAAGTCTCTTCATCGCACTACTTACCTGTAGGAAAACCCTACTTAATGGGCATATTGCAAACTGATCAGCTAGGGTATCCACAGTAATTCTATTATACTAACCTGCAGGAAGAAACAAGGCAGCAAGCATATCCATCCATAATAATAAACAAGCATCTTTCTCAGGAAATGCAAAAGTAGAAATTATAAGCCATTCATAAGAAATGGGGAGAGAAGAAATAGAATTCAAGGCATCCATATTCCAACAGCCAAGCAAAAACTATTCAAAGCCCACAGCCAGGCACTTTAAAACCTCACGCAGGAGGTAGCGAATATCCAACATAATTAAATTGTTTTTCTTGTAGATAGGGGCACATGTTTCATTTACCAGCATGAGGAGGCACATTTCCTTCACTTGTTGCAGGAGGCTATGATCTCAAGGGGGCCACATCCTCTGCCACTTTGGCCAATCAGGTCCAGAGACATAGGGCCATCCTTAGCGGGAGGGACTTCTTGCACTGGAGCATGTCCATCATCATTCGAGTCAGGGGCCGTGGCTAGGCCAGCATTCTTATCCAAGAATGAGGCATCAACACATGCAGGAAGATTTAGCTACAGCAAATTGTTGAACACAAGTCCGGAACCCATGATAGTAGTATTTTCAGGGCTTTATCCACCAACAGGCTCTGAAACTCAGGAGCATTGGTATATCTAGCCAGGCGACTCTGCCAAATGCCTCCAACATATCTCGACCCTCCTCGATCTCAAAGGTACTAGAGGATCAGCTCCTTCCTTTCCTTCTCAACCTGCAGGGCTGTCTGCTCCAAGCGGACATACAGGGCAGTGATCTTCTCCCTCAGGTAGCGAAGACTAGCGGCATCTTCCTGATGCATCTCATCCCTTTTCTCGATGGCCGCCCTCAGCCTGTAGTGGGTCTTTTTCCAGCTCCTCCATCCTCTTAAGAGAGCCCTCGAACAAGGGACCTCGCTGCTCCAGCCAGCTGAACAAGCTGCCTCCCAACATGCACGCCAACGCAATGAATAAAACCAATCACGTAAAACATTCCCATTCACAATTATTATTTTTTCACTAATATACTTGATATAGGAACTTACCCTGTTGAGATAAGTGGTGAATAAGCCAAGGGCTTCGGTCCTGGGCAAGTTGTCCATGTACGTTCTATCCTGGGATGGCCTGACCCCTTCAGGGACTCAACAATGCGACTATGATCCCCCTCATCCAGCAGTAGGGAATAGTTCTCCCTACAGGGACCAGTCAAGAGAGAGCATTTTTTTTGCCGCCCTCTCTTCAACAGGGCGAGGAGTTCCCGCTCGCGTAGCAGGACGGGGAGCAGGAGGCCTGGCTAACCTTTAGCTTTCTTGGTAGGAGTTGGGATGGGGTTAGCAAAGCGCTTGCCCTTAGGGTCTCCCGTGGAGGCTGAGCTAGCATGGGTGGATGGAGGACTCTTATGTTGAATTCGCCTGAAAAGCAGCAGGTCGATTGCGAGCAAAGTATTTCAATTACTCAAGGGAATTCACAATCTACACCTGAGGTAATCGCTAGGGCTTGGGAGAAGAAATAAAAAAGTAATCACATTTCCACTCCTTCACTGAGGTCTCGATAGAGATAAATGAGCTTCCCCTCGAGAGGTGAAGTAGAACAGGCCCGAACCCGCTTTTTTTAAGCATGAAAAAGGAATGAAATTGGGCAGCAGAAGCGGTCTCTCCTAATTTCACACTAGAATATAAAAGCCTGACAGCAGACTGAAGAACTTGGGCAAGCTGATTCAAAGGGATGTTGAGTAAAGTGGTTGCCTCACAGAAAAAGGGGAAATAGGAAAACGGAGACATGCTTCCAGTTGAGCAAGGTAAAAAACACAAAAAGCCAGAAGGGAGGAAGTATGGACGAGCAGCGGGAGCAAGGACCTGGATCACGTGATCACCTGGTATCCCATACTTGCTGTGGATACCCACCAGATCCTCCTCTGTAAGCCTAGACCTAAATATGCGGAAGGCATCCACCCTAATTGAAACCAGGAGATCTTCAGTCATTTTCCTATTCTCCGCCTCTTTACTATTTTCCTCCTCCTCGCTCTCACTCCCATGCGGGAGACAAAGTAAGAGGTTGTGGGATTATCGTCTTCATCCCCAGAAGGCCTAACTAGATCGATCTGTACATCCTCAATGGCATCCCTATCTAGACTACCCGTCAACATATCTAGCAGAAAATAGAGGAATGAGCAAGGAGACCGTACCTAGACTCAAGCAGAAGGGAAACAAGGGTGATTGACAAAGACCTAAAACCTCATGAACATGCAAAAATAAGGATATCCCAAAAGAAGTTTTTTTCATAAGAGGACGAAAACTTTTTGCAAAAAAAAAATGGGGGAGAAACTTACTTTGTAAGCACGAAGATGGTGATTGACCTCCCTAGGAGGAGTCTTTTACACCCTGGCAGCTGAAAAGTCCCGTCCGCACTGGGCTTAGTGTCCTTTTTCTCGCTTCGTGTTAACGCCCTAATCACGGAGCGCGTGCATGGACATGCGCAGATAAGTCTCCCTCTCTTTCCTACTTTATCGCAATGATGGCTCTATCTCTTTCTCTGCGGATAGACAAAAATCTCCACAAAATTCGTGTGGTATCACGCATCTCGGCTCAACAATGAGGAAGCAGCATAATAGGATCCTCCCTGCTGATGCACCCAGGTGTGGAGCTCTTATGCTAACCTTTGCAGGACTACTTAAACTCTACTCCACCTGTCCGACAACAGATCTCGCACTACTAGAGTAAGGGGAGTGATGATGCACCCTAAAATCCTACCTCATAAGCCCAAGAGTTGGGAGTAGGCCTGCGAACAGAAGAACCCAGTAGGCCAAGTACATGTGGGCCAAAACAGTAAGGCCTCCTTTACTTCCTAGGTGTGGATTAAGTTGTGATTGACTAAATTGTGATTAAACTAGTGATAAGAACAAAAGTGATTGTTTAGCCATGTGTTTACTTGTGTTTTAACTTGTAGGATAAAATCATGATAGTTGTTGACTTTTGTGTATTTGTAATAGTGAGATTGATGACAATTACCCCTTTGCCTTTTTAAAAAAGCTTTGACATGATATGTTGAGTGTGTTGGTTTATGTACACAACAAATCATCTTCTTCTTTATTTTCTTGTATGAATTCTCCTCCCCTCATCATCCGCCTGTGATCTCCATCACAAACCATCTCTCGCCGATTGCTCCCCTAAGTTGTTGCTCCGTCGAGTTGATATTTCCGGCGATTGTTGTGTGAAGGACATGCACACACGGTTAGTTCTAATTCCACACCCGTTTGATTTTTCACTTACATTGTTTGTCTTCTTGTATATGTTATTGCCTCTATTTCCTATGATTTATTGGTGCAAAATAATGCTCGGTTACATATTAACTATGAGGTATCTGGATCTATTTTTTGAGGCAACTTAAAATTTATGTAATTATTTTTATTTTTTGTTGTCATCGTAGAAACATGTATGTTGTTTAATTTGGGGGAGGTAAAGGAAAAATATGATTTAATATTTCTCTATAGGTGTCTTCAATATTTACAATGTATGAGTTCTTTGTACTAATATTCTAGTTGTTACTATCTTTCATTAAAATTTATTGTAATAATATTTGTTTCATGCTTTGGTCCTCCGGTATGCAGTCAAAATGCCCATTTTCCTATTTGTGACAAATTCATGTTGTGACGCCCACAAATTTTAATAATTATGGGGTTAATTTGTAATTATTTAAAAAAATTTAGTTAATTAGTACATAAATTATAGATTAAACTCTGATCATATTAAGACTTGAAACGAGTAAATTAGAATTTTATAAAATACTTGGAGTCATATTATATATATTTATTTATATATAAGAAATAATAGAGGATAAAAGTATAATTTTAATTGTAGTTTGGATATATAAATACGTATATATATATACTTAAAAGAAGATATTAAAAATAATAATAATAATAATAATAATAATAATAGTAATAATAATAATAATAATAATAATAATAATAATAATAATAATAATAATAATAATAATAATAAAATGAGGGCTAAATCTTGAGCAACACGTGTCTAGTCATCTTTTGTGAATAGTGGCATGAGAGTTAACACTAATCTTACTTATATACATATATGTGGGAGTAAGTCATTTCTTATTCTTCCATAAGTTCGTAAAGCACAACAAAGAGCAAAAACCTAAAACAGAGGTATGCCTCATTCCATGAAAACTTATGATTAATTTTTTTTAATATAATTATATAATTAGTTCATGTTTAATAAGCTAGTTAGATCTTTAAATGCCCCTCTTAAATTTTAGTGATTTCCTACATTAATTATACTACGTAACATTCAATTATGTTCACTGAGAAGAATTCTCAGTAATTTCGATTTTGTAAAATAATACAGTGTAATTATTTGAACTAACTCGTTCAGTTAAGTTTAAGGAGAAGATTAATTTTATGCACATAATTTTTAATTAATAATAATATTAGTTGATAGCACTATTAGTTTTATAGTTAGTTTATTGATTTATAGATGTATCCTGAGTAATATTAATTGTGTACTCGATTAATTACTAATAATAAACAAGAGATTGACAATAAATCATGTGAAGCATAGCAATATATATTTAAGAAATATTATGTTATTCTAAGGGTTATATAATTTATGAGATAATTCAATCTAGTAATGTTATTAAGAGTGGTAGTTATAATAAGAAGATGAGTTTAATGAAATATTAAAATATTATTGGAAATAAAACGAATAATATTCAATATTATATTTTAGAAATTTCAATACTTTTGATAAGTTGATTATATGTATTATAACTTATTATAGGATAAGAGGGATAAGGTGAACTGAACAACTCCCTACGTACAAGTTAGATCGTTGTAAGTCGAGGTAAATAAATAATTAGTGCTGCTTATATATGTTCCTTTTTCCTATTAGGGTTGTGTACGTAAATAATTAGTATTATCTATATATGTTTCATTTCTTGGTGATATTACTTTTATGTGAGCCTATGATTCGTGCTACCACTAATCTATTTTGAACTGCATTAGTGGTTGATGATTACTTTGAAATAATTATGTCGTGAAAGTGAAATGAGGAAACCCATTGAGATGTGCCATTGACTGTTTGATATCAGTGTTATGTGCTTGTACGTGAAATATGCGGCTATGTGGTTTTATGTGGCTAGTTGGCTTACAAGAATGGTGATATGTGGAATCGAGGGAGTGTTGGAAATTGAATGTAATTATGATATGAATACCCCTTGATGTTGTTGAATAGCCTATGTGGCAAAAGGAAATGAAAAGAGCTATGATGCGATATGAAAAGAGCTATGATGCAAAATGAAAGAGCTATGATGCGAAATGAGATTAATGAGCCTGTGTGGCATGACAAGGGGATTCATGTATATATATGAATGAATAGTGAGGTTGAGTTGGTGGAGAAAACCACTATATCACCTTTCTGGTAAGCTAAACTAGGAAAAGACAAGTTTGATTGATCGTCGTGTTATGAGATAACCACGTGGAGAAATGAAATAAAATGTGCTTGATCAAGTTGATTATATTTTATATACGTTGTTTGTTTTTGTCTTGTTGATATAATTGAGGTGCGTGTATAGCTAGTGCCGGTTATTTACTTATTGAGTTGCAGGCTCATCCCTCTCCTAATATTTTTCAGGTGTAGATTTTGTTGTGCCTTTTCACGACAACTAGGTCCACGTTTTGCATTCCAGTCAGGTAGGGCCAGTATGCAGTTTTCTCCTTATCGTAAATAGAACTAGTCGTCTCATTTTGGATTAAAAGTGAGAATGGCATGTGAACTAATTATAATAGTCCCATTTTTGTCGTACTTGATATATGTATATATGATTTTGTGGATGAGATGATAGATATGCTTGTTGTGATGATGACGCTACGTGTAATTATACTCAGCAGGGACTAAATTATGTGCATAATTACATATATAATCAGGGTTTACCTTAAGTGTGATATTTAGGGAAGATATAGTCGTAGTGTCGTTAGAGGGTGCTACACATGCTATTAATTTGTTATCACTACTAATTTCTTACTAACCACCTACAGTGTGCCTGTATTTTCCGTGAAGCGGTTTGTAATTCATTCGTTGCTCTTCATTCCCTATAAATACTACAATTGAACATATTATTTGCAATCAGTAAGTTAAAACAACATACGTAAAATGGTACTACCTCCATTGTGAATAGAAATCATGGCCCTGGTGCTTAATTTTAGTCAAGTTAGGATGATCATTTGTATAATACTTGTAGATGAACCGTTCAGCAAATAATCAAACATAATCCCGTTCAACTAGTAATTCTTACACCAACAGTATGGCTTCCGATGCATCCGACGTTGTTCGCACATGCTTATGTGGACTAGAAATTGTTGTTCGTACTTCATGGACTAACTCAAATCCTGGCCGTCGTTTTCGAGGTTGTCAAGGTGATGGGGTATGTCGTTGTGGTGATTTCTACTGTTTACAATTAGTACTTGCAAAAGATGTTGGCAATTCTATACCTATTACATAATGATGTTTCTGTTGTTTAGGGTGCTGGTGTTTTCGAGTGGATTGATCCACCAATGTGTCGTAGGGCAAAGGACGTTATCCTCGGCCTGTTGAATCGATTGAACAATAAAGACAGAATGTTGAAAGAGTATCAACATAAGCTATTTGTACTAGAGGCATGAGACGACGATATGATGTTGTATCGTTTATGTGGGATTGTGGGTTCCGTTATAATCCTGGTGCTCCTAATCCTCTATGTACGTGCAATGATCATATGCATGTAATTGTGCAGATGCAATACATTCAGTTTTTAGTTAGTTTGTTTTGGAACTGTATTCTGCAAGATTTTTACTAATTCGGTACTATGCGTAAGATAATAGATTATAGACTATGTCAAGTGTTTTATCTCTCATCCCGAACAATATTCAAAGCTAATGTGAACCGTTTTCCTACCATTAGTCTTTGTTATTTCATTATAAATAATTTTTTTGTCCCAAGCCGCATTTCAGTGTGAAATGCAACTTCAGCAATTGGTATAGAATGCACTTCTATTCACAACCTACCATCGAATGTGCAAAATAAAAGTATTGGTAGGCATTTGTAACAAAATTTGCAATAAATGTAGAATTCAACCGGTAGTATACTTGAAATATATTCCAATACCCACAAATATTGAGTTCACTCTTCTTTAACAAAGTTTAACCAGTTATTGAAAAATATCTTGTCAATGGTGGCTATGCAAGTTAAATTCCTAGACAATTAACAAAATTAATTGTTGTACACTAGAAATCGAAGGCACCTTTGTGCAGTCGCTCCTTCCCCATCATCGCAAAGGCACCTTCCATCACGAACGCGTGAACTGCCACGTTCTGTGCGCACTGTTTGACATCAATGCTAGATTCGGCTCAACTTTATCCTATTCTTACTGCCAACATCGATTGGAAAAGCTAAAAATCCGATACGAGTGTTTTCATGGATTACTAGCTTGGTGGTTGTGGAATGGGATCCTAAAACAAATTGCATTTTCACGGACAACTATGTGTGAGAACAAATTGCAAAGGTTTAAACATGTTTTTCGTTAAGTTGTGCTAAGAGATTCATGTGTTCAAATGTTTGTAAATTTTATGCGCGCTTCTATATTTTTAGATGCATGTCCGTGCTTAACGTCAGAAATTTTTTTGTAGGTGAAAACTATTGGCAAGGGATATATGAACGCCCCCGAACCACAATGGACTGCACTTTGAATTTTGTTTGGTGAATGTAAAACGAGCAACGACTAGTAGGATGATGGTGTGTTATTTGATCGTGTTGGCACATGCTTGGATGACGAATGGGTGCACGATGGGCCACCATCGTCCGATGACAACTCCTACGGTCAGATTGAGGATAGCGGCAACGACAATCCGTCATGCTGGGCTTTCATACAAAAATATTATGCTTCTGACTCGAGAACGGCTAGTGTGAACAAGCATCCGAGTACGATCCGCCATCCAGCCACCAGTGGTTATGGCACCCCAAACCATCAAAGCCCCCCAAAAGACGCAGCAACACCAAGCTCGTGCACATCAAATGATCCCGATCTCTGCGATGAGACTCCATCGCCATACGTGCCGAAGTATCTTCGGCACCGTCACCCCAAGAAGCCGAAGTTCTGAATTATAAACTACCAAGCGATGGACTTTTCAATCGGATCATATATTGATGCATATATCTAGTGTTTATGCCGTTTTGTCGTAGCATATGTTGGTTATGAGATTTTTTTTTATTAGGATGTGTCGAACATGAATGATTCTTATCGAGTTGATGTTCATAGACCACGATCATTTTCTCGAATTTATATCACTGGAAATATGTATAAGAAAACATTTCCTTCGTGGTTTATCAACTATGATATCATATTTCCCTCTACGATATGTGTGGTGCCCGAGTATTTCTAATATTTACATGTCAAAGTTATGTAAATCAATGTTCCTAAAGTGGTTGGATTTAACTGCTTGAATTCAATCGATTACCGATCATACTTAGTACAAAATTGAGACATGTGAAACCAATACCCAAACGTAACTATACTCGGCTGAATAACCAAGATTTATTAACTTAGAAAGGGATAACCCCTATTTGCGAAACTTAACTGTGCAAAATTTTTCCATAAAAATATCTGTGTAGTAATGTATACATAGGTGCCGGTCACAGCAAATCCATGGAATATGATGTTAGAATTTTATAAACACATGTACATACTAAATTAATTTGTGGTAAATAGTTCATAAACCATTATGTGTTAAGATAATCATGTGATTTAACGTGAATTCATGATATTTTTTTATTTTATCGTCTATATATTTGTATCAGTCCGAAATGCCTAAATATTTAGCCCCATTTTTTAAATTCTCTAATCCATGTATTTTGAATCAATTATTGTGGTTCAATTGTTACCAAAAAATTTTACGATATTCATGCAATTCGCTAGTAATTAACACTTATCCTTGTTAATCAAAATTATGCCTTGGACATATGTGACATTACAAAAAAAATATCAAAGGTGAACAAACAAACACACAAGAAGATAAATATGACAACTTGATGCTTCACACACCTAACACTCCAAGGAAACGTGATTTGCTAGAGAAAAAAATTCTTGGAAGGCTTTTGGAATGATGGCTTGCATTGAAGAAAAAGGGTTATGTGTCATATAGTAGGTATGTGAGCTATTACTAATCCAACTTCCAACTTTAAGATTTACTTCTTGGTAGATGTAGGATTAGACATGATTGATTGCATGGATTGACATTGGATTGTTCTGGAGTTGTGTGTATATTTGTTTTGGCTTGCAATTTTGTGTTAAAAATGTGTATATAAATATGCCATGTTCTTCCCTCACAAAGATATACATTCTCTAGACTTGTTTACTTTCCACACTATCATTCACCCTTCCATTTTCCCTCCCACCTTCATTCCTCTTGAGCAAGTTGCCATGGCACATGCAAACCAACCACCTATGGTGCCGGCAGCTCCACCACCACCACTACTCCCTTTTGAACCCCATCCACAACGTCATTACTTCTACACGGCAAGATGGTCTAAATGTGTCGACAATGCCTTCATCCAAGCCTTACATTACCAAGCCCTATGAGATCAAAAACAACTATCTCGCACCCCCAATATGCACTCTCCATACTATGCTAGGGACATAGTGAATGCATGCTTCAATTGGTCCTTCAAATATATTGTGTTCAAAAGAAGATTAGAGCGCCTTAGGCTCCGTCACACCGGCTTTAGGACCATCTTAGATTCCGCTGCTTTTGCATGGGATCGTGAAATCAACATCGTCCATGCATCCGATGATGCATGGAATGAGCTAGCCATGGTTATTAATTTTTGAGGCACCAAACTTATTGTTGCGTTAATTTCATTTTTTTAGAGTAGTAAAATTTTTACCTCAACTCCTAAAATTTTTATTATATTTTTGTCACGTTCGGTTATTTTTATTTTTATTTTTTTGGCTTGTAGGTGAATGAGTTCGCGAATGCTTACCGGTTGCAGGGAGAGCCAAACTGGAAAGAACTAACCGCCATCTTCGCACGAGGACGGCCAGATGAAGGTCCGCACAGTTATCTTGCACTTTCAAGCCACGAAGGTGAGGCTTCGCAAAAACGAAAATGCAAGTGTCGACGGTGGCAGCAGAGAAGCATGGTATCAGATTAAGGGTCTAGGTTGGCATGTAAGGTGTTTGATGGCTATGTCTACGAATTTTTTCGACGCGCTTTGTTGAACTCTTTGCGCTAGTTTTTTCGAAAGTGTACATTGCTCGGCAAGTTGTAAAATGAAAAAGAATGAATTCTTGATGCTTGTGGGTTGTGGCTGTTTTTTCAGTTTTTTTTTTTTTTCATGTTTTTTATGTAGGCATATGGGTAACATTTCTTGGTACCCATGTTAATGTATGTACAAATTCATTATCTTTGGAAGATAATGAATCAGATTTATTAGTAGTACTACTTTCGTATTTCTAATACTAATCGTCCAACTTCGTATCACTATTTGTGACTTGCTAACCAATTTTTTGGATTTCTTGGCTTATTTGATTCATAAATACGATAACATGTGAACCAATATACACTTGTACTTCATGGCTCGTTTATTGTGCGTAGTAGGTAGTGTCAAAAAAAAGGATATCCAAAATTATAAATATGTAAGTGTAAATAGCAATTTCCAAGTAATAAATAGTTATTCATGCACTACACTGCCAACTAGCCTCGACATGAAATCCCACTGTATTGGTATATGTATATTAGGAAGTACATCATATTGTTAAAAGAAAAAGCATATCCAAAATATCCATAGATATTTAAGTGTTAATAGCAATTTTCAAGTAAGAAATATTTATTCATGCACTACACTGCCAACTAGGTCATACATGAAATCCCACTATATGGTATATGTATATTAGGAAGTACATCATAGTATAAAAAAAACATATCCAAAATTATAGATATCTAAGTTTAAATAGCAATTTTCAAGTAAGAAATAGTTATTCATCCACTACACTAGCATCTAGTTCATGCATGAAATCTCCTAAACATTACTTAGCATAGAAAATTTTTCAATCATTAAAGTACAAGCGTAACAATTAAAAAAAAATAAAAAACCGCATTGTGCTACTAAGTGTGTACAATCATTTTTGAATGTTCCCTACAAATTCGAAGTTCAAATAAGCGTAGACTTTGTTTAACCCGCATACTTCACATTTTACCGTCAAGCATAATACCAATCATGCACGCTCTAGCATCTTCGGGTAGGCTAAAAAAAGATTCATTTTTTTTGGATATTCAATGAGCCTATCCAAAATTAGGATTTGATCGTTCAAGTCTATACTGGGGACCTTACCAACTGCCTTGTAGACGGACAAACGTTTCTCTGCCTCTTCGTAGTCCGCGAAGAGTTTTTTTGCTCAACTGCCGAGCCTTTCATTCGCAGAGTCACAAAAGGTGTTCACCGTATTCGCCAACCTATCATCTTGCACTATTATCTTTGCCTTTCTTTTCTTGCCCGAGCTTCCAATCCTTTTGTGTCTAGTGGTTGAGGTAATGTTAACGTCCACGTTCGCCTGAGTGTCTGTGACAGTGCCATTGTCGTTACCGGCATAACACGTATTTGGACACCACTCAGCAGTTGGAAAGTAACAGTCGAGCATTTCGTTGTCGACCTCGTCATCCACCAAGTCAACGACCAATGGGCCATCATTTGTGGTCCTACAACTGTTTCGTCCCCCACTGCTTGATCTTTTCCAAATATCTCACGCCATGCCGGAAAAAATGGCCAAGATTTGTACCACATTGCCCGTGCGCTAGGATCAACCTAATCGGCCACACAAACAATAAGATTGTTGAATTAAATAAGAAGTATTTACATTCTAAATAAGAAATGTTCGGCCACACTACGTTAATTAACACACCTTGCAAAACTCATTCCAAATATCTTGTGTATCAACGATTACCATGCACCGGGAATCATCCCAACCAAATCCACTCTTAGCCATCATACCTGTTAAAGTGCCGTAATTTTTCTTCCACACATGGATCTCGGAGTTGATGTGTGGTTCGGCATGGATATCCATATTAGGAAATGTCTTCTGCATCAATGCCTCGAGCTAATTCAGGTAGCCGACACTAAATCCGTTCTCGCATTTCCACCTAGTTGTTACAATTGTTCGTAGGGCATTTACCAAAACCTCTTCTTCACGTTGTGTCCAAGTACGCAAGTGTTTGGCTTGTCAGCCTTCACGCAACATCCCGGGGTTTGTTGGTCCCCTCTTCGTCAACAAGAGTCATCTGCTAAGAACAAATATAAACAATGAATCTTGATGGTTTACTTAACAGTGCATAATATTATAAATCTAGACCTATCCAAATAATTCCACAACAAACCAAAAAAACACAAAAATAGTTATGAGGTAGCAAACATATAATTCAAAATACATAATTGAAAGATTAATAATTCCAAACACGTGGCCATGCAGAAGTTTCACCCAAATATTTTCATCACAATTCAACGTAAAATTAACAGACATATGTAACAGTCATCTCAATAGCCTTGCATTTGGATTAACGGCGGGTTAACCAATAGGTCCACATGTTATTAGCCAAATCATCACGCCAAGAAGTCCATCCAGTAGTGGCCTCCATTGTGGATACGAAAACTGCCGTTGTGTCATACTTTCCTTCTATTTGATCCAATATATCAGGCTTGAGTGGATCATCAGGCATCTCCATTCAGCAGAAGTTGTGTAACAAGCAACAGGCTACAATGATACTATTCTGCACTCTAATCGGGTAGTATGAATGGCGCGAAGTATACCCCACCGTGCTTTTAACAACCCGAACGTACATTCAATCACATTCCAAGCTGATTAAACATCTCTCTTGCATTTTGTGGTCTTCCGGTGCCCCTATCCCACTCTTTCTGGTGGTATCTGACTTCCCTGTACGGTGTTAGAAACCCATCGACGTTGTTGTACCCATTATGGTAAAGATAGTAATTGCCTACAAAAGAAAGCACAGTTTTACAATTGAAATGGTAAGTAATAAAGTCGTTAAAATTGTAAATTCAGTTTTTAGGTGAGTAAGTTGTAAAATGAAAAATGTTTTAGCAATTACCATTTGGTATCTTCAGCCCGATCGTTCGATGTATGGCATCGCGCAACACACGGCCATCTGCCGCTCCCTCCCAACTGCTTAGAACATAGATGAACTTGCCCTCCATATTGCAAACTCCAAGTGCATTTATTGAAATTTGGCCCTTCCTATTTCGGTATTGCCCCTTATTAGAATCTGGGACGCGTACGACGATATATGTGACGTCTAGTGCTCCTAGGCATCCCTTATTTACAACACACAACGTTGATTAAATTGAAGAAGTGGCAAAAATAAACCTATAAATAATATACAATACACATTTGCTTCTTTGAACAGAACATTTCAATACCTTAAACCATCGCCAGCGTTAGTCCGGGCAATCTTCTGACACGGCAACAGGGCGCACCAACAAAATTGAATTCAAACGCAAAATTGCCTTGAGTACTGAGTGGAAATGTTTGTTCACAGGACGACCACTACGGATGAAATCATGCTTGAGAACACAATTTTTCTTATGGTGTGCAATAACACTTAGAAACATTGCAACTTGTTCAACAACAGAACATAAACTGTATCTTTCAGACCACCCGATGTTTCCAATAGTTGACAAAGGCGTCTGAACGCATTTCGGGACATACGTAGAATGTCCAAGCATTTTGCAGCACTAAATTCAATTATTTGTCTTAAATGCTTCAATTGATCGGGAATTCTATAAGTCATTCGGTATCGACGTGTCATCCCAGTAGGTGCAGTAATACGTCAAGTTTGTTGACGTCGGGCAACGGAACAAAACAAGTACAAAGCGAAAACTAACTCTACGATAACAAGTTGTAAAGCGATGAATAACTTTAATCTTTGTGCCCTATTCATCCTATAAATAATCCATGAATACAACCAATGTAAGACCAAATATTAATTACCCAAAAATTGGAAAATTAAGTGTTTCACGAATTTCAAGACCGGACAATGTAATGTGAAGTAGGTAAAAAATGATTAATAGTTAGATATTTTAGGCTCAATTGAATTTATGAGAGCATACAGCAAGCCGGAAAAAAACTGGTGTCGTTGTAATGAATAAAACATGAAGTATCAAATAAATGCGAACTTCATTTCAAATAAACAGATAGAATAAAACAGTATGCACTAACCAAAATTCATTGAATTTAATGCAAGGATGTCACATATTTTCCATTTTTTTTCAGTGCTGCATTCGAGCCTAATATTAAATAAGCTCACTAATAAAACATATATTACAAAAACACCACTAACACTGTTACGAAATAGGTAAGATACGAAATCGTGTATACACTATTCACATATTTATAATTTCTCCCAAAGTATCAAATCTGGGCACTTGGGACTTAATTTTATATAGATTAACCCAAAAAAGTTCTAATAAAGAATGCAAAAACTCATATGGACAACATTCTAAGCGCATCCACATATCTCACATAAAGAAACCAAAATATGGCACGAGCTTAGTAATAAACAAATCTGAAAAATTTAGACAAGAAGAAATGGACTCCTACCCTCTTCGTTGGAGAAAGCACGGTGTCAAGATTGGGGGCTAAGCCAAGTTAACATCAACAACCACTTCAATGGACGAGTGTTACTCCGAGTCCAAAAACCAAACCCACCCAACTTCACAAACTGCATAAACACAACGAGACTTCGTCGCATTGTTCTCACGTAATTGCACATGAAATATTTAAGGAAAAGAAAACACACAACATTTGTGTAAGAATGATTACCGATCCGGCGAGCTAACAAAAATCATCAGGCTTAGACATGGAAGAGTTTAGAGTTCATTTTGTATTTGGGAGTGTATGTTGGTAGATGAGAGTGCAGGTTTGTTTTATGAAGAAGAGCAAGAGCAATAAAGAAGAAAGAGGACAACAACAGTCGATCAAAAAATACATGCATGAGTGGTCACATCATCCCCATAGTAGGTATTGTAATAAAATCATCTTTCAAAGGCAAGGTGGGTATAGAATTTCAAAAGTTGAGGACATAATGGGAAAGTAAATATTAATCAAGAGTTGGTGGGCCATGGTGATAAAATAATTTTGGGGTGAAAATCTTGATTTGGATCATCCATTTATCATGACAAATGACGGGCCTAGGGTGCTAATGTCGGGATTGAGCAAAAAAAAGTAAATACATTACTAGCAAGGATTAGCAAGGTTCTTGTACATAAGTCCAGTTTTTTGTTCATTGACTTGGCAGGTCCACGAAAAAGCCTCGTACAGCAAGCCTAGTTATCGAACATTAGGGATTCCACATCGTACAGGTGGGCAACACGTGGAGCCACATCATACTAAAAAACCTCATCCAAGTCCCCAGAGGATCGGCTAAAATTCGGATGTTTCTCAGCAAGTAACCACTTTTTCGGAAAATGTAGCAGGCATGGCAAGGTTGACTCAAACAACCATATCTTCTTCAATTCAATTCCGATTTTGGCGTGGTTTTTGTTGGGTTGAAAAGCTGACTCCCAAGGATTCCAATCGCATACAGCTATTGACTTAGCTCCCCAAAAATCGAACGTACGGACCAGTATAAAATGACTAACCTGCACAGTCATTTTTCCAAGTAACTTTACTCTATTTTGCACTTCATTTGCACACGGATTTCTCTCTATTTTCCAGCATACTTTTGCACACTTCAACACTTCACAAAATGATTTTATCATATTCTCACTTGTTTCAAGTTTTTACATTTATTTCATTTAGTAGAACATTACTGACTTAAGCATCGACGAACTAACCCCTCTCTGCAAGTTAGTCTCCCATACAATCTTGGGATTTTTCGTGAAGGTCTCTCGATATTTTGTGGTGATGCTGGACCTTGGTACGCATCACTAGCAAATTTCAAGTCAGAGACCTAGTGCTCCAGAAGACTAAATCCTCAAAATAGGTGGGCAAACTAGACCCCATTTGGGAAGGTCCCTACAAAGTTAGGGGAGTATTGGGCAACGAGGCCTACGACTTAGAAGATGGAGAGGGGCATCCATTATCTCGTCCTTGGAATGTACACAATCTCAAAAGATTTTTTGCAGCCGCTGAGCGAGTAACCACCCTCTGGGAGCTCCCAGAAGGAGGCTAGCTGGAGGAGCTTCCCTTCGCCCTCTTGGAAGACTCCCTTTGAGGGGATGAGCTAACCTCTTTTCTTTTGCATCCCCTGAGGTCCCCCGGGGAGTCCGAGAAGGCGAAGGGATGTCCTCTAGATCATCATGGGCGTTGACTCTCAAAAGTTTTTCAAACATGATTGTCTCTGCAAAAAAATAAAATGAAGTCAAACATACAAATATATCAAATAAGACAAGCAAATTTCAAGAGACGAAAAAACCAAGGAGGTACCCAGGGGCTCCTCCAAAGGGAACTCCTTAGAACTCAGCCCAAACTGGAAAAGCAATCTCTTGTCTGTAATATCCTTGATGTCACAAGGGTGGCCCCAAAGAAGAAGAAAAGGCCTCTGGACGCTCCTTCACCGAGAAGGGGCTGGTGGGGGGAAGGTCATTTGTCCATGTACAAGGAAAGCACCATGGAGTAAGAGCACAAACAAAAATGAAAGTTGCCCTCCAACGTTTGGGGGCACTAGGAGTAGGCAAAAAACATACCCCCCGACACAGGAAAAAGTGAAAGACGACAGGTTCTAATTTTTTTAGCTGGAAACAGTAAAAGAAATGTTAGCCCGTAACGGGCACATTGTGATACATCAAAGCCATCAAAAAAACATGCAAGGAGATGGAAGGAGTTCGAGACCAGCTGGTTCAAAGGGACTAAGAATAACCTAGACACCTCCTGATAAAAGGGGGGGATGGGGAACCTAAGACCTACCCTCAATTGGGCTAGAAAGAAGCATAATCATCCCCCGGGAGGACGTTCCGACAAGCTATCAGGGAAAGGGGACATAAATACTGAAACTAGGGGGAATCCTAAACTCATCCCTCAACCAGGCAGCATTGGAGGCTCGAAAAAAGGAGGACCTACCCACTAGGGTTAGACTCACCTCCCTCTCTCCATCTTCCTCTCCTATCACAGGCTCACCTCTCTCCTCTAATGGAGACGATATCTCCTCCTCACCTCCATCAATCAAACTCTCTCCCTTAGAACCCTCGGCCGACTCTTCCTCCTCTTCCTCTTCTTCCTTCGGCTAATCCACCAGTCGTCGAAGGGCTTGCGAGAAGTGCCTAATGCTCCACCTCCGGCCACCACGGATAACTAGCGGACCAGAACCCATGACTTCAAACACGGCCTCGGAGGGATCATCGCCAGTAGCTAGTTTGCCATATAGCGAACAGACTCATCAGAAGGGGTAGTAGCAAAAGACATTCTCAAGAGAAATCAAAAGCAAATGCAAGGGAAGGAAAAATATGTAAGCCTGAGAAAGGCGTGTGGATCGGCCCGGGAGTAGCGCGAATACGGAAGCGCAGTATAATAAAATTTGCAAGAATTTAAACATGCCATGAACGAGATAAAATAAATACATTCAAGGGGTGTTCCCTTGAATCTCCCGGGCACTCGATGTATCTCATGAATAATAAAATATACAAAACTTTCATGGACGCCATAGGATTTAAAGAAAAGGGGACGAAAAATCTAAACCGGAAACCTACCGATTGTCGTTTTCGTCTTCAATCCGCTACTCGTGTTGTTCCCCATTTTGCTCCAAGATCTCGAATAGGAGACCCTCTAATTCGTACACGCAATCCGCCCACGTATCTTGATCCTCGTGCTAGAGAAAGAACAAGTATATGTTTATTTGGAGAGGACGGATTGATCGAACGTTATTGATTAACGAGACCAACCCTCCTTAGAGTTCAATTGTAAAACAAAAGAACATGGAAGAGTTTCTTGGAAAGAGAGGGAGAGAGTGCGGCCGAGAGAGAGAGAGAGAGAGAGGCCGAGTGGGGTGTGTGTGTGTGTGTGTGTGTGTGCTCCAATTTTTCATCACTTCTTCCAAAGTGAAGAGTTAGGAATATTTATAGATGAGGAATCCTATTCCTCTTCTAATTCCAACTCTTTGGAAGACTCCACTTGGAATAGGATTTGACCTAGTCAACTTCTAGTTTCTTGGTCAAACCAATCCTAGCCATTGATCTCTCTCTTTAATCTCAACCATTGATTAATTTAATGGAATATTTAAATCTCATTTAAATAATCCAAAAAGGCAATAATAAATATATCAAATATAAATATTTATTCCAAGCCTTATTAAATCAATTTCTAATAAATCTAATTTATTAGATAAATTTCTTTCATCTAATAAAAGGAATTAATTTTTTTCCAAGAAAAGAAGGACCCGATTACATCAAATTTAATCGTTCCACTTCTCTCTAAATATTTAATTCCAGATTAAATACGTCATGTGTGCGGATTGTGTGTGACTCTTTAGGTTCACCTTCAGCTAGACTTGGTTGGATTCCTAGAATCCGCCCGTTACCATGGGTGGTCGTCTAGCAACGGTCTATGGCATTAGAGACTAGGTGAATATGCGTGGGGATAGGCTCTACAGTACATCTATCCTTCCGTCTGTGGTCTCACCACTTAGGGTCTACGGCACGGATATGTAGGTACCCATTTTGGACCTAAGTATCGGTCTGTCCTTTACCAAACGCCTTAGGGAATCCTTCCCTTCTGTTCAGTTACTGTGGCCACAGATTTTAAGGACAAGACACAGAGTATTGTGAGACTCTACTGTCAACCTTCTTGACATGAGACAGATCCTTTCTTGAAAACTACTGTCACGTTGTACACCGTGGTTGCACTAGATATGGCTTATGACTACTCAACTGCATTTTGGCAATCTCTCACCATGCCTAAGATACAGTCTCGATGTACAGGTAAACTCAGCAATTCCTCAAGTCAAAGGATTCGACCTGTACCATTGGAACCAAGAACTCACGTCATACCTAGCCGACCCTACTCAAGGTCCTCCGTAAGACGGTTCCCGCGAGTCACCTCAGTCAGCCGCTCCCCATCAGGCCGACCCACTAACACTGCTTAGACGACCCTCATCACCCGTCGATGAAATACGACAACAGGTGCTTAGTGCAAGTCTCAAGTGGAATCTCGGTACCCATTTTCGAGATTCCTTGACTTGGAGATTTTCATACTTATTCGGCCTACCTCCAAGCGAAGTCCCAGTCCCTGAAATGTGATCTCAGTCTGTGGGCTTTGTTTGTGTAGCGAACAGTTATAAAGCAGTTAAAGTGAATACAGACAAAGTATGCGCCAGATGAATTTCACTTTCTTATTCATCAAGGTTTTATTAAAATTTCGAAATTGTTCGGACATAGGTTACAATTCGCCTAACAAGATTGGCTTCACGGTCACCTATTCTAACAAAATATGGACTTACAAAGATGGATGTGAAGGGCTCATGCTCTCTCTCTCTTTCAAAGACATGGGGAAGGGGAAGAATGAGGCAACGGGAGGGGTTTTTGTGTGGTTGAAAAGGAGAAAGAGGGGGGAAAGGTTGTGGTTACCACCAGGATCTGCATCTAACCGCCCCTCATTGGGCGATTACAAATAGTCCAAATAACGGGCTTGGGTGGTTATCAAAAACTACCCCCCACATCAGGCGAGTGAAGTCCACGCGCCCAGGTCCCGAACTGCTCCACACACTAGAACGTTATGGCAGCCCTAGCTATCATGGCTAGACTGACACGAGAGCCTCAAGGCTCAAGAAGACTATCACTCTTCCCTTAACGTGAAGGATACTTCTCACTCAGTGACGGAAGGCCTGTATATGACTCCCCTACAAGATTCCTACTCTAAAGGGGAGTGAGAGCACACCCTCCCCCTCAAAGTGGGGGTGAGAGGGGTGCACTGATTGATATGCCTTAAAAGATCGGCCCAAACACAAAGCTCAAAACCATGGCCCAAGGAAGACTCGGTCCAGCCCATAGTAACGATTACGCCTAGCCCCCCGAAAAGAAAACAGGCAAAACCCAAGTAAGGTGTAGGGAGGCTAACCAGGCCCCCAGAAGGAATGCCCCAGAAGGAGGGCCCTAGAAGGAAAGGCCCCGGAAGGAAGGCCCACAAAAGGGGACCTGACCCGGTGTTACCTGCCGCCCCTTAGCCAAGACGGTCGGCAATGACTTGCGGAGGATGTGTGGGCGACAAGGGGATGCCGCCAGCAAGCAGGTGCACAAACGGCAAGTGAGCAGAGACTCTTACGAAATGTAGATCGAAATACTACTTGTATGGGAACTTCCTTTATATGTGAGGATGCTATCCGCCAAGTATGAAGTCATTTCATGAACATTTGGGCACGGAGATATAAGGGCGACTATTGGGCGCCATCCTGCACGAGCAGGAGATTAATGTGCGACGCAAAGTGCTTTATTTTTCGAGATTTGAAAAACAATTTCAATGGTGTGTTCCATCGAGTGTTGGGAACATCTCCACCAAGTTTCAGAGTTAGAAGGTTCCGATTGACTAGGAAATGATGACAATGTTTGGAGTATGCCAGTGCAGTGGCGAGACGGCTGTTTTCAGAATATTGCGAGGGCAATTCCCCTAAGATGGATGATCGGATGGGGCTGAAACTCTTGATTTGTGATGTAAAGGTCGTAGGTTACGCAACAGTTCAAGCAGCATGTGATTTGGACGTCGGAATAAGGAGACGACAAAGGTGCGCTCCTCGGCCACTTTAATGTCTACTGCTAGAAGAAGGAAAAATGTTTTTAAGCCTATTATAAGGGAGGCATGCAGTGGTGAGCTCCACTCAGTCCTCCCCGTGCAGCAAGGCACTAAATGAGCAATCCCTTAGGAGCACGTGGGGCCTTCAAGGGCCGGCTCTAGACACCTCGAAAGGAGGGCTAGAGTCCCCAGATGGGATGGGAACCGGACGGACGGCAAGGGGCCAAGATGGCCCACGTTGGGAAAGGAACGAACCAACAGGGCGAGAAATCAGGGGCAACACTTCTAGGTTGAATGATCGATCGAGGCAAGCACCCCAAAGCCTCATGGGCTAACTCGTGACATGCGCTATAGGGTTCTAGCCATGGACGGGGGTCCGTTGGCTAAGATACGCGGTCATGGGGCGACGTCGCGCTGTGGGCAAATTGTGAAACCACGCCGAAAGACAAACAGGCATGTTGGGCATGCCGTGCAGGATTGATGCCAGATGTTGGCATACGGTGTGGGCCACGGACTTGTGATGTTGTCCAACTCGGGCGAGGCATACCAGAAGGGCATGACGAAGACATGCGCCGGTGATGTACTGAGTGAATATTGGGCATCCGATGGGCGTTGTGGGCGCAAGAATGGCCCATAGTGCCGAGAAGGAGCGAGGATGCTCCGAGCCATAGCGAGATGTATCAAAAGGACCCGAGATTGTGGGCGAGATGCGTGATGGCAAGCTAGCTAGTTGGGGCCGGACATGAAGTCACGCAAGGCGTGCAAGCCGTGACCCTCTACGAACATGGGCATTTCAGATATGCGAGTGCACGAGCACAAGGTGACGCACAAGGAGGCGTTCGAATGTCACGCTGGTGAGCTACGAGTGTCGAAGACACACGAAGGGGTAACCATTAGGACTCGAATGGATGAAGGTAGGTCGAAGGTTGAGTGCAACCTGAGAGGCATCACGTGCGAAAAAGATATATTCTACTGCGACAAAAGAGTCCGCCTGTGACAGTTGGTATCAAAAGCCCGGATAATCTTGGGCTCCTGAAGGAAGAAGTGCGCACTTGAAGAGAAAGTGTGGCACATGAGCTCCACATGAGGTAGACGCGAGTTGAGACCATTTTGAGAAAGAATCAGACCGAATTACACACAGAGGTGTAGGTTTGTTGCGTTGGGCTTTAAAATGCTTTAGTGAGCCGATTGTTAGACGGAATGATTTTGGGGGATGTCCGCCATAGAATGAGGAATCGATTGCATCCTTTTGCGCGCGTTGGGGCTGCTTTAGTGAGGGAGTAGCTACAGTCCGACTTTGAGATTGTTCTTGTTGGTTGGCAGTTGTGCGAGCATTACATACATTTGAGCAAGCTGTCAACCGTCCCAAAAAAATTTTAGATGAGAAAGAAATCAGATTTTCAGAATTCATCTTGGCCTACCTATGCGAGAGGTGGACATGCCCATGTGTCGGGTGGACTGCAAGAGCCACATTTGCGTCGTTAGCAACCACGTGTGTGGAAATGCCGCAAGTCAGGAAACGACCAAGGCGTTGAGGCAGTTTGGTGGGCAAAGTACCACCTTGTTCAGAACCTTCCAGCAGGGAAGGATGAGCAGAATTGTTGAGGTGTTGCGGCACAGTTGCACATACAGTGCATGAGAGCTAGCCACCCTTGGAGTTGCAAGGAGTGGACACCTAGACCCCTTTGCGGACAGAGTTACATGTGGAAAAATGAGACCCTAATGTGTTTGGGCAGTTCAAGATCGAAAATGTGGGATGAAGTTCTCATGGAGAGATGAGGGTGCGTCTAGGGAAAAGACGACATGCTTCAAGAACCAGAGGGCAGAAATTAGAAAATGTGTGAATGTGTGAATTGTGGCAACTTTTCCGGAGCTTGGGGGGAAGAAGGCCACCAAGCCGTGTTGTGTGCTCACCGGGAGTACAGTTGAGCTGAAATGAAAATGTTCCTTGAACAGATTATGACACCATGTGTAGGCTCTTTTAGTCTAAGAGTTTCCAAAGGGGACAACCGTGTGAAGAGTTGAGTGGAGCATCGGGCTCCATTGCACGATGAGCGGCATGGTGTTTGTCGAGTTAGGACGCAAAAGTCTTAATCTTGCTGTCAGTTAGGGCGACGACCCCAACCTTCGCGCTGAGTCAAGAGGACTCTTTGGAGAGATTCTGGACCCGTAAGCAGCGTGGTTCCGATGTTTTGGGTGAGGCCCAAGTACTTTTAAGTTGGTTTAAGTGTGGTCACCGCAGATGCAGATTGCGTGCTTACCGAGGACGGCAACACATCAAGTGGGGGAGAGAGTGCGAACCGAGCGCACAGACTTCAAGCTTGACTTGTTCCAGATCAATTCAAGTGTATTTAAGGCATTGTTTTGAGGGACGACACAGTTTGAATGGCACACTTGACAAAACTTGCGGCACAGTTTGCTACCCAACAGTCACAGAAAGATAGTGCAGAATGTCGGCAGAGACTTTAGGCATGGGGGATTGAGTGTCGAGACACTACCCCATGAGTTGTTGAGGCAACAGATGAGGAAGAGAGTGTAGAAGCGTACACAGACTTCCAACTTCAGTTTTCAAGAGAAAGGGAGTGCATTGAGATACTATTTTTGTGGGAAGGAATCCACCGGAGGAAGAAGGTTTAGACAAAGTACACAGACTTCCACTTATGTTGGAAAGGCCACAATGGGGTGCATCAGAGGCACCATTGGTGTGGAGAAGACGTGTTTTGTTGAAGGGCACTCACGTAGAAGGGCTCGAGAAAGCCGGAGGTCGGCTCTGGTGTAGCGGGATACTAGAGATGGGTATCGGACACTGCATACACTTCAATTCTTTGTGTATGTGTTGATGAGGACGTCAACTGATCAAGTCGGAGAGAATGTCACATGCCGCCCCTTAGCCAAGACGGTTGGCAGTGACTTGCGGAGGACGTGCGGGCGGCAAGGGGATGCCGGCCAGCACACAGGTGCACAAACGGCAAGTGAGCAGAGACTCTTGCTGATTGGGGATTGCAATACTATTTGTATGGGAACTTCCTTGATGTGTGAGGATGGTATCCGCCAACTATGAAGTCATTTCATGAACGTTTGGGCATGGAGATATAAGGGCAACTACTGGGCGCCATCCTGCGTGTGACCAGGAGATTGATGTGCGATACAGAGTGCTTTATCTTTCGACATTTGAGAAAACGTTTCAATTGTGTATTCCTTGGAGTGTTGGGAACATTTCCACCAAGTTTCGAAGCTAGACGGTTCAGATTGAGTAGGAAACGACGACGATGTTTGGAGTCTGCCAGTGCAGTGGCTAGACGGTTGTTTAAGAATATTGCAAAGGCAATTCCCCAAAGATGGATGATCGGATGGGGCTGAAACTCTTGATTTGTGATGTAGAATTCGTAGGCTACGAAACGGTTTGAGAGATATGTGATTTGGACGTCGTACGACAGAGATGCGAAGAAGGTGCGCTCCTCAGCCTTTTTAATGTCTACTGTTGGAAGAAGGAAAAATGTTTTTAAGCCTATTATAAGGGGGGCATGTAGTGGTGAGCTCCAGCCAGCCATCCCCGTGCAGCAAGGCACTAAATGAGCAATCCCTTGGGGGCATGTGGAGGCCTTCAAGGGTCGGCTCTAGGCACCTCGAAGGGAGGGTTAGAGTCCCCAGACGGGATGGGAACCGGATGGGCGGCGTGGGGCCAGGATGGCCCATGTTGGGCAAGGAACGAGGCAAGAGGTTCCGTGCTATACGCAAGGTTGCCCCGAGGGCTGCGGGAAATCAAGGGCAACACCTCTAGGCTGAATGAGCGATCGAGGCAAGCACTCCAAGGCCTCATGAGCTAACTCGTGACATGCGTTATTGGGTTCTAGCCATGCACGGGGGTCCGTTGGCTAAGATACGCGCTTGTGGGGCGACGTTGCGCTATGGGCAAATTATGAAGCCACGCCGAAAGGCAAGAAGGCATGTTGGGCATGTCGTGCAGGATTGATGCGAGATGTTGGCATACGGATTGGGCCACGGACTTGTGACGTTGTTCTACTCGGGCGAGGCATACGAGACAGGCATGACGAAGACATGCGTCGGTGATGTACCGAGTGAATATTGGGCATGCGATGGGCGTTGTGGGCGCAAGAATGGCCCATAGTACCGAGAAGGAGCGAGATGCTCCGAGCCATAGCGAGATGTATCGAAAGGACCCGAGATTGTGGGCGAGATGCATGATGGCAAGCTAGCTAGTTGGGGCTGGACATGAAGACGCGCAAGGCGTGCGAGCCGCGACCCTCGGCGAACATGGGCATTTCGGATAAGCGAGTGCACAGGCACAAGGTGCCGCACAGGGAGGCGTTCGCATATCGCGCTGGTGAGCTGCGAGTATCAAAAACACACAATGGGGTAACTGTTAGGACTCAAATGGATGAAGTTCGGTCGAAGGTTGAGTGCAACCTGAGAGACATCAAGGGCAAAAAAGATATATTCTGTTGCGACAAAAGAATCCGCTCGTGACAGTTGGTATCAGAGCCCGGATAATCCGGGGCTCCTGAAGGACGGAGTGCACACTTGGAGAGAAAGTGTAGCACATGAGCGCTACATAAGGTAGAGCCGAGTTGAGACCGTTTTGAAATAGAATCAGACCGAATTACAGCCATAGGTGGAGGTTTGTTGTGTTGGGCTTTCAAATGCTTCAGTAAGCCAATTGTGAGATGGAATGATTTTGGGGGATGTTCACCACAAGCAAGGAATCAGTGGCGTCCTTTTGCGCGGGTTAGGGCTGCTTCTGTGAGGGAGTAGCTACGGTCTGACGTTGACATTGTTGTTGTTGGTTGGCAATTGTGCTAGCATTGCATACGTTTGGGCAAGTTGTCAACCATCCCAAAATTGTTTTTTGGATGAGAAAGAAATCAGATTTTCAAAATTCATTTTGGCTTCCCTATGTGAGAGGGGGATATGCCGACGTGGCGGGTGGACTGTGAGAGCCATGTTTGCGCCGTTAGCATCCATGTG
This sequence comes from Sesamum alatum, assembly GCA_034509735.1. Classification (NCBI taxonomy): domain Eukaryota; kingdom Viridiplantae; phylum Streptophyta; class Magnoliopsida; order Lamiales; family Pedaliaceae; genus Sesamum; species Sesamum alatum. The sequence goes on from JACGWO010000008.1 coordinate 27,815,137, forward strand.
TGCGGAAATGCCGCAAGTCAGGAGACGATCAAGACGTTGAGGCCGTTTGGTAGGCGAAGTACCACCTTGTTGAGAAACCTTCCAACGGGGAAGGATGAGCAGAATTGTTGAGCTGCTGAAGCACAGTTGCACATAAGGTGCATGAGAGCAAGCCACCCTTGGGGTTGCAAGGAGTGGATGCCTAGACCCCTTCACGGACAGAGTTTCATGTGGAAAAATGAGACCCGAATGTGTTTGGGCAGTGCAAGAGCGAAAATGTGGGATGAAGTTCTCGTGGAGAAATGAGGGTGCGTCTAGGGAAAAGACTACATGCTTCAAGAACCAGAGGGCAGAAATCCAAAAATTTGTGAATGTGTGAATTATGGTAAATTGTCCAGAGCTTGGGTGAATGAAGGCCACCAAGTCGTGTTATGTGCCCACCGGAAGCACAGTTGAGCTGAAATGAGAACGTTCCTTGAAGAGATTCTGACACCATGTGTGGGCTCTTTGGTCTAGGAGTTTCCGAAGGGGACAATCGTGTGAAGAGTTGAGCGGAGCATCGGGCTCCATTGCACCATGAGCGGCATAGTGTTGTCGGGTTGGGACGCAAAAGTCTTAATCCTGTTGTCAGTTGGGGGCGACGACCCCGACCTTCGCGCTGAGTCAAGAGGACTCTTTGGAGAGATTCCAGACCCGTAAGTGGCATGTTCTGATGTTTTGGGTGAGGCCCAAGTGCTTTCAAGTTGGTTTAAGTATGGTCACTACAGAGACAAATTGCCTGCTTGCCGAGGACGGCAACACATCGAGTGGGGGAGAGAGTGTGAACCGAACGCACAGACTTCAAGCTTGACTTGTTCCAGATAAATTTAGGTGTATTCAACGCACTGTTTTGAGAGACGACACAGTTATGAATACCACACTTGACGAAACTTGCGGCACAGTTTGCTACCCAGTAGTCACAGAAAGAGAGTGCAGAATGTCGGCATAGACTTCAGGCCTGGGGGATTGAGTGCATTGAGACACTACATGTGGGGGAAAACTAGTTGTTGAGGCAACAGATGAGAAAGAGAGTGTAGAAGCGTACACAGACTTCGAACTTGAGTTTTCAAGAGAAATGGAGTGCATTGAAGCACTATTTTTGTGGGAAGGAATCCACCGGAGGAAGAGGATGTAGACGAAGTACACGGACTTCCACTTGTGTTGATCGGGCCACAATGGGGTGCATCAGAGGCACCATTGGTGTGGAGAAGACGTGTTGTGTTGAAGGGCACTCACGCAGAAGGGCTCGAAAGAGCCGGAGGTCGTCTAGTGTAGCGGGATGCTAGAGATGGGCATCGGGTACTGTGTACACTTCAATTCTTTGTGTATGTGTTGATGAGGACGTCAACAGATCAAGTGGGGGAGAATGTCACCTGCCACCCCTTAGCCAAGACGGTCGGCAGTGAATTGCGGAGGACGTGCGGGCGGCAAGGGGATGTCGGCAGCACGCAGGTGCACAAACGACAAGTGAGCAGAGACTCTTACCGATTGGGGATCGCAATACTGTTTGTATGGGAACTTCCTTGATGTTTTAGGATGCTATCCACCAAGTATGAAGTCATTTCATGAACGTTTGGGCACGGAGATATAAGAGCGACTACTAAGCGCCATCCTACGCGCGAGCAGGAGATTAATGTGCGAAGCAGAGTGCTTTATCTTTTGAGATTTGTGAAACTATTTCACTGGTGTGTTCCATGGAGTGTTGGGAATATATCCACCAAGTTTCAGAGTTAGAAGGTTCAGATTGAGTAGGAAACGACGATAATGTGTGGAGTCTGCCAGTGTAGTGGCGAGACGGCAGTTTCAGAATATTGCAAGGCAATTCTCCAAAGATGGATGATCGGATGGGGCTGAAACTCTTGATTTGTGATGTAGAAGTCATAGGTTATGCAACGGCTCGAGCGGCATGTGATTTGGACGTTGGACCGGGGAGATGCTAAAAAGGTGCGCTCCTCAGCCACTTTAATGTCTACTGCTGGAAGAAGGAAAAATATTTTTAAGCCTATTATAAGGGGGGCATGCAGTGGTGAGCTCCAGCTAGTCCTCCCCGTGCAGCAAGGCACTAAATGAGCAATCTCTTAGGGGCATGTAGGGTCCTTCAAAGGCCGTCTCTAGGCACCTCGAAGGGAGGGCTAGAGTCCCCAGACAGGATGAGAACCGGAGGGGCGGCGTGAGGCCAGGATGGCCCACGTTGGGCAAGGAACGAGCCAAGAGGTTCCGTGCTATACACAAGGTTGCCCCGCAAGCTACAGGAAATTACGGGCAACACCTCTAAGCTGAATGAGCGATCGAGGCAAGCACTCCAAGACCTCGTGAGCTAACTCGTAACATGCGCTATTGGATTCTAGCCATAAACGGGGGTCCGTTGGCTAAGATACGCGGTTGTGGGGTGACGTCGTGCTGTGTGCAAATTATGAAGCCACGCCGAAAGGTAAGAAGGCATGCTGGGCATGCCGTGCAGGATTGATGCGAGATGTTGGCATACGGATTGGGCCACGGACGTGTGATGTTTTCCTACTTGGGCGAGGCATACGAGACGGGCATGGCAAAGACATGCGTCGGTAATGTACCGAGTGAACGTTGGGCATGCGATGGGCGTAGTGGGCGCAAGAATGGCCCATGGTGCCAAGAAGGAGCGAGGATGCTTCGAGCCATTGCGAGATGTATCGAAAGTACCCGAGATTGTGGGTGAGAAGCATGATGGCAAGCTGGCTAGTTGGGGTCGAACATGAAGACACGCAAGACCTACGAGCTGAGAACCTCGACGAACATGGGCATTTTGGAAAGGCGAGTGCACGGGCATAACGTGCCGCACAGAGAGGCGTTCGAATGTCATGCTGGTGAGCTACGAGTGTCGAATACACACGACGGGGTAACCGTTAGAACTCGAATGGATGAAGGCCGGTTGAAGGTTAAGTGCAACTTGAGAGGCATCACGGGTGAAAATGATATATTCCGCTGCGACAAAACGGGTCCGCCTGTGACACCCTGCCAGGAAGGAGGGATAGGGGTTATCCAGCCCTATCCTCATCCACACAGGAATCTTGCAACTATCTCCTAGATTTTAGGGGGCTATGTCCCATAGGACTATAGGAGAGACGTTTGCTAACCTTCCGAGAGTCCAACCAGTCAAAAGTTCCTCCTCTTCAAGGAACTTCCTCTATAAATACCAACTTCCCTAGCTGATTGAGTAACATATTCCACACCCTAAACTCTTGAATTTTTCTCTGCATCACACTTAGCACACTTGATGCTTGATGCTCGTTGCTCTCGAATTATTATTATTTTCGTATTATATTCAAGTTATTTCTTATCGCAACTGCTTAATAATTTGAGCGTCGGAGTGCTAACACTTTTTTGTAGGTCCCCTTTTTCGATTTGAATAAATTCAAGTCCACTCCGTTCGAGTCCAAGAAAACAAGTGATTGAGCTGTTTTTGCTCACATCATTTACAAATAGTCGTAAATAATGTGATATAATTAAACAAGGTAATTTAAAACACCCTCATTATTTGAAAAATAACAATTATATCCCTTGATATTAAAGACATACCTCAAATACCCCAAGAATATTAGCTATTACCGACTTTTAAAGATGGGGTAAATTACAACAAATTTTCTTAAAATTACATAATTATAAATACTTTCTTATTATTTATAAAATTATCAATATCCCTTATATTAACAGTCGTCCAACAACTGACCTAATGTGTTAGTTGCCAATAGGTTTTCATTCATTTTTTGTGGTGAACTAACAAAAATGCCTTTGTGGGCTATGATCACTAATAATTTTTTGCACACTCTATACATGTGCAACTTCTATAATACTATTTAAAATAATATATATATAATTTTATTATTTAATAAAGTATATATAAAATAATAAGTTAACGGTAAATTTATAAAAAAAATGTGACGAAAAAAAGATGAATGTAAATTAAAAAAATAACTACTAAAAGATTATGGGAGAGTGGGAAGTTAGATGAGAAAATAAAAAAATACTAAATTTAAAAAAAAACAGACCAAAAAAAGGGAAAGCACCAAAGAGGTGCTCCCCTTAATATATACTAATAATTTTGTCACACTCTATGTGTGTGCAACTTTTATAAATACTATTTAAAATAAAATATTTATAAAATTTTATTATTTGATAAAACATATACAAAATAATAAGTCAATAGTAAGTTTATAATAATATTGTGATAAAAAGGATGAATAAAAAAAGAAATAACTATAAAAAAGATAATGGGAGAGTGAGAAGTTAAATGGAAATTAAATAAATATAAAACAAACTAAAAATGGAAGAGACACCAAACAGGTGCTCTCCCTTAATATATAGTATAGATATAGATAGTACTAGTAATTCGTGGTACACTTTATGTTGTGCAACTTCTATAATACTATTTAAAATAAAATATTTCTAAAATTTTATTATTTAATGAAATATATGCAAAATAATAAGGTAAAATATTAAATTTATAAAAAAATAGTGACAAAAAAATAAATAAAATTTTAAAAAAATAACTATATAGTATAGATAGATATAGTATAGATAGATAATCTTACCTACTTTTTATTTTTTGTATTTTTATTGGGCTAAGAGAACAGTTATTTTACTTTCTTTTTTTTTTCAATTTTTTCTATTCATCTCGTTTAATTTTTTATATTTTTTATTTTTAAAATATATATATATATATATAGTAAAGGCAAAGTTGACAATTTCAAGCTTCCATCTAAATATTACATAATTTCATCAAATATCAGGGGGTATTATGATGTCCCACACAATGAGAGGATATTCATAATTATGTCGAACCTCAAGGGAGCTCATTGTAATTTACCCTTAAAGATGTCATAAAATATAATTTAAGATTTTTTAATTTTATCCTCAATTTAATATTATTAAGAGGTTTTTCTAATAATCAAATCTAACTTAATGGGTTGTTGTAATTTATCATACAATGCATTCTGAAATAAATTAATTTTTTTTATGTTTTAATTGAACTTCTCATATAATTAAAATTAAAAAACATCCGAATTATCTTTTAATCACAATAGCATTGGCATTGTTGTCACTTAAATGATATAAAGTACTTCAAGATGAAATTCTAGGTTAAATACATTTCTTTATTTTAAAATAGCATGCGACTTATGAAATGAACGAACTTTTCTATAAGTTTTTATAATTCTACTCTAATTTCCCTTGCATTAATCACTTTATAAGTATTTAAAGAATTAATTATACTTAGACCCCATCTAAAATACAAAATTACACTTTCTCCCAAAAAAGTTATGAAATTACACTTACACCCTTACAAATATTCTCCGTTTACACCTAACCCCCTTCCATTAGAGTTTAAACAGAAAAAGTTTATTTCAACTAAAAAAGTTATATAAATTTTTAATTTCTCCCTCATCTAACATTCTCATGTGTATTTTTATACTTATAAGGGATAAATGTAATGTATATATATATGAAGTGAGGTTAAAATTATAATATTTTTTCCTTATATGTATAAAATTATTACTTGAGAATATTAAATGACGGGTAAAATTAAAAATTTATGTATTTTTTTGTAATTTGCTAACATTGGCATTTTTTGTCCAGATCCTAACGAAAGAGGGTCAGGTGTAACGGTGATTAAAAGGGGTGTAAGTGTAATTATAAATTTTTTGGAGAAAATATAATTTCACATTTTTAGAGGGTGTCTAAGTGTAATTAACCCATATTTAAATAAATTACATCCACATTTTCTAAAATTTAACCTAATTACAAATATATTTGTGTTACATTAAAAGTTATATGTCAAATTAAGGTTTGTCCGTCTTATATGCGATATTCCAAAAATATCTCATAAAAAAAATTATGAATATAAAGTTTGTGGATGTTCATCTTCATCTTCTATACTCTTTACATCCCCTCATAAATTGTTAACTGTTGTAATTCATGTCCCATCATCATGATGAGACTTTTGGTTGTAATCTTGAAGCCTATAAATAGGCCACTTCTTTTGTATTGAGATCAATGAGAAATTATATAAGAATACTCTTTTCTTGCCTCTATATTCTAATTCTCATACTGCTGCAATTTTATATAAGTTTTAAAACACGTTATCAGCACGAAGTTACGCTCGATCAAGATAAATGTCAATTTTCTCTTAGTATAATTCGCATTCCTTATTTGTATATTTCGACAATATCATAGTTATTTTTATTTTTGTTTATTTAATAATTAAGATGAATAATCATATTTTATACATTATATTGTCCCCTAAAGTGGACATATATAAACAAGGTGTTTATCATATATTGCCTCTAGAATTAAGCATATAATTCTTCATTTTCATCCCCAGAAGTGGATGCGTTCTATAAATTTCATTTTTTTCTTGAAGTAAGTTATGAGTTAAATTACCTCCAGTAGTAGATGAAATATTTGAAACCAATTATTTGCATATCATCCCCAAAGCGATGTTAAAAATATAACTATTGATTTTCACATCACAAAGTGATTTGAGATGATGGCCTGACGTAACAAGCCTGAAGCTTCTTCATTTATTTATTTAAAAGTGTTTGTTTATTTGATATCATGGTATATATATTGGGACCCATTTGACTAACTTGAGGTCACAGAATTGGAACTCATATATTAGTACAATTGGAACTCATGCTATCGTAAACCAAAAGTTTACGAATTATAATAAGCTTGTTGTTTGGCATGGCCGGTCGGGCCATCCTAGATCAATTATGAGAGGAAAATAATTGAGAATTCATATGGACATACATTGAAGAGCCAACATATTCTTTAATCCAGTGATTTCTCATGTGCTGTTTGTTCTCATAAAAACTTAATTATTCGACCATCACCAACAAAATAGAGAATGAATCTCTCACATTTTTGGAACGTATACAAGGCGATATTTGTGGACCAATCCACCGGCCATGTGGACCATTTCGATATTTTTTTATTTTAATTGATGCATTAATTAAATGGTCACAGATGTCTTCTTTGTTATCATCTCGCAACCTGACGTTTGCAAGATTACTTGCTCAATTAATTTGATTACGAGCACATTTTCCTGATTATCCAATTAAGAAAATACGCATTGATAATGCTGGAGAATTCACTTCTCAGACTTTCAATGACTATTGTATGTCTATTGGGATTGATGTTGAACATCCTGTAGCACATGTTCATACACAAAATAGTCTTGCAGAATCATTCATTAAGCGTCTGCAATTAATTACAAAACCATTGCTTATGAGATCAAAACTTCCCATTTCTTATTGGGGACATGCGATTTTGCATGCAGCAACACTAATTCGCATTAGGCCAACAAGTTATCACAACCCTTATAATTGATTTTTGGTCAGGAACCTAATATTTCCCATCTAAGAGTTTTTTGGTTGTGTGGTATATGTTTCAATTGCTCCACCACAACGCACTAAGATGGGGAGACTTATTTACGGCTCGATTTGCCGATAGTCATTTTGATGAATCAGTTTTCCCAACATTAGGGGAGTAGTAAGCAGCTAGAAAAGCAAATTAGTTGGAATGAATTATCGTTACCTCATCTTGATCCTCATACTAATCAAAGTGAACTGGAGGTTCAAAAGATAATTCATTTACAAAGTTTAGCTAATCAATAGCTAGATGCATTTACTGACCCAAAACGAGTAACTAAATCTCATGTTCCAAACGCTAATGCTCCGATAAAAGTTGATGTCCCTGTCGGACAAGCTAATGTTTCAAATAACCCTAAAATATGCCTGAAGTGAGGTAGGCTTACCGGTTCCAAGGATAAAAGTCCTCAAAAAAGAAATGAGCTATGAATCAAGATGGTCAAATCGAGGATACAACTCTAGAAGAGTCTGCAGACATAATTAATATGTCAGTTCCAGAAGAAACTCAGGTACCTGAAATTCATGAAAATGAAGAGATCTCTATAAATTATATCCTGAATGGAATATGTTGGAACCGAAATGAAGTAATGAAGTCATCATCGATGATATATTTGCCTATAATGTAGTGCTCAATGTAATAAATGATAATGAGGATCATGAACCAAAGTCTGTTCAGGAATGCGGACTAAGAAATGATTGGCTAAAATGAAAAGACGCGGTTGAGGAAGAATTAGACTCACTTGCACAGCGAAAGGTTTTTGGACCTGTAGTCCGTACACCTGAAGATGTAAAACTAGTGGGATATGAATGGGTATTTAATGTGAATTGGTCAGATATAAAGCAAGACTTGTTGCTCAAAGGTTTTCGCAACGACCCGGTATTGACTATGAAGTGACTTACTCTACTGTGGTGGACTCAACTACTTTTCGATACTTAATTAGTCTGGCAGTAAAAGAATGACTCAATTTGTGTCTACTGAATGTCATTACAGCATATCTATATGGCTCACTTGATAATGATATCCATATGAAACTCCCTAAATGATTTCATTTGCCCAAAGCATACAATTCAAGTTTTCGAGAACGTTATTCTGTTAAATTAAATAAATCCCTGTATGGGTTGAAACAATCTGGACGAATGTGGCATAATCATCTCGGTGACCATTTGTTGAAAGAATGATATAAAAATGATCATATTTGTCCATGTTTTTTCATGAGAAGATCTGAAAATAAATTCATTATAATAGCAGTTTATGTTGATGACTTAAACATTATTGGAACTCCAGAAGAGCTTCCAAAAGCTATAAACTGCTTAAAAAAGGAATTTGAGATGAAAGATCTAGGAAGAATAAAGTATTGCTTTGGATTGCAAGTTGAACATTTAAAGAACGGAATCATTGTGCATCAAGAAGCTTATATTGCTAAGGTGTTAAAGCGATTCTATATGAACAAATCACATCCATTAAGCACCTCAATGATTTTAAGATCATTCGATGTGAAGAAGGACCCTTTTTAGATCTCGAGAAGGTGATGAATAACTACTTGGTCCTGAAGTGTCATACCTTAGTACAATTGAAGCACTAATGTATCTTGCTAACCATACAAGACCTGATATAACATTTGCTACAAAATATAGTTCTTCACCCACACGAAGGCATAGGAGTGGAATTAAGCATATACTTCGCTATGTTAAAGAAATTATAGCAATACATGAGGCAAGTAGAGAATGTGTTTTGTTGAGATCCATGATTCAACACATCCGAGGGACTTGTGGATTATCATTTGAAAAGATTATCCAAACAGTCTTATATGAAGATAATGCGGCATGTATTGCTCAACTGAAAGAAGGATACATCAAAGGGGATAGAACGAAACATATTTCCCAAAATTCTTCTTCACTCATTATTTTCAAAAGAATAGGGATATTGATGTTCAACAAGTTCGTCCAAATGACAATCTAGCAAACTTGTTCACCAAGGTACTTCCTTCAACAATATTTGATAAGCTAGTCCATAATATTGGCATTCATCGCCCCAAAAAATCTCGACTGATATTTTAATGAGGGGGAGTCAATACGCACTGCACTCTTATTTTCTTGACCATGATTTTTCCCACTGGATTCCTGATAAGATTTTTAATGAGGCAGCGTGTATTAAAGAATAATGTACTCTTTTTCCTTCACTAGATTTTTGTCGTTCGAGGTTTTTCCTAATAAGGTTTTAACAAGGTATATTCTTGATTGATGAACATTCAAGGGTGATGTTATGTATATAAAGTCTATGGATGCTCATCTTCATCTTCCATACTCTTTATATCCCATCATAAATTGTTCACCCTCATAAATTGTTAACTCTTGTAACTCATCTCCCGTCATCATAATGAGACTTTTGGCTGTAATCTTGGAGCCTATAAATAGACCACTTCTTTTGTATTGAGATCAAAGAGAAATTATATAAAAATACTCCTTTCTTTCCTCTCTATTCTAATTCTCATATTGCTACAATTTTATACAAATTTTATAACACTTACTATAATTTAATCATTTTTTGGAAGTAAAATATCATTTGGAACAAATTTCAGGTAGTAAATCCCTGGTAACGTCGTTGGTAGCGCACTACTTTAAAATGATGATTGTCCACGACAAAGAGGCTAAAAGACAACATATGAACATTGATCATTTTGCCAAATTCTTTTATTTATATTTTTTTTATACTAGTAGGAACTACGTGCATTGCACATGATGTTTGTTATCTCAATAAAATTATTATATTGTTTATAAGTTTAATTAAGCAAAAATGTAAAGTATCTCATAACTTAAGAAACGGTTATTGAAATTTAATAAGTACTTTGTAAGTGAAAAGATTTTATTCATTAAGCTTAATGAATTTAGACTCTTAAAGTTATTTTAAAACCTTTATATTCAATGAAAATTCAGAAGCTAAATAACAAAAGGGTAAATTACATTTTTGGTCCCCATAAGTGGACCCGTTTCTAATTTTGGTCCCATACTGTGGGGAATTCACACATTACATCCCATATGTCCAATTTTTTTCAATTTCAGGACCAAAAGGGGTTTTCCATTAATTGCTAATGGCAGAATCACGGACTCGCACGCTTCCGTTAAATTGGTCCGGATAAAAAGTGGATCGTTTTCTAATTTTGGTCCCATACTGTAGGACCAAAAATTAGAAATGGGTCCATTTATGGAACCAAAATTAGAAACGGGTCCACTTATGGGACCAAAAATGTAATTTATCCCGAGCAATTTAACGGAGGCATGCGAGTCCATAATTCTGCCGTGAGCAATTAACGAAAAATCCCTTTTGATCCTGAAATTGAAAAAAAAATTGGACATATGGGATGTAATGTGTGAAATCCCCACAGTATGTGACCAAAATTAGAAATGGATCCACTTATGGGACCAAAAATGTAATTTACCCAATAACAAAATAACTAAATAAGCTGTTATGTAAACACATGGTTTGTTGCTCATTTGCTTGTTCGATTTTGTTGGCAGGAGAAATCCTCTTACTTGGTCTTATGAATTTTATGGATTTTCTAGATGAAATTACTAATATCTACCCACTTTTGGTGTTTGAATTTCAATATCATCTTTTAAATTAGTCATCATTTATTATTTCCATCATCTTAGCAAGATAGTGCATCATGCTTCTTATAATAATTTGATGCATTTACTTTAGGATAAATTACAACGAGCTTCCGTGATATTTGACATAATACCCTCTCGTTATTTTAAAAAATTACCAATATTTGATAATGTTTGATGAAATATAAGGTGAACTTTTAATGTAGGAAATTTTTACAATTTATATCAATTTAAATTTTGGTGAAACTATGAGAATATATGATATTATTGAGATGATTTCAAACTTTTAATAAGTGAATATCTTCTTGTTCTTCAGGAACAGTGTCATATGAATAATTTACACTCAACTTTTTTTAAATTTTTTTCCCCTTTGTAAGACTCAGGCTAGAATATTTATGTTTTTATGATGCCTTATCTTTTGAATCCTAATACATCTTGTATATACCTAAATAATATTTACAGTACATTAATTAATATATTTAAATAATTAAACTTGATAATTGATAACATATTAACTTCATCTCATATTATAAACCAATTCAAATAATTATGAACATGCTATCAATTTAATATTAATTTTTATTTTATATTTCATATTTGTTTTTTAGTTAGTGTTTTGGAAGTGATAATTTTTATGGCAATTGATTATAGTATTCTTTAGATATTTTTAAAATACAAGACCTTATTGATTCTATTGTTTATGTTCGACGAAGTAACTAAAATAATTCTTTTGTACTTATTTGATGAATGAATTTTTTTTTCTTTATTTGATGTGGTAGTGGTTTTTAGTGAAGGATTAATCGGGAAAATTGCCTCGGCACAATTGCACCCCAAGTCTTTAGAGAGAAAAATATTCTATGAGTTGTCAAATCAGTGAATAGTAACTTAGTATTAAAAAATAATATATCTTGTATTTATAGTGATTTGGTTATTTTATGGTAAGATAGGGTGCATATATTTACCATGTGGTATACGTATGAAAATTACCATTATACCCTTGTAAGTAAATTATTATTAAATTATTATTACTGTAATATACATCATACAGCCACCCATCACATTTTCCATGATGCATGAAAATCATCTAGTGTGATGGGGAGTCACATCTTTCGAAGACGACGTCGAAATTTCTCAAAACACATGAAAGATTGTAACCTCTACTAGTAGAGAGTAAGAGCAAAAATAAACAAAAAACATGGAATGGTGGAGTGGTTGAGGTCTCTTACTTTAAACATTTTGACCTGGGTTCAAAATTATATCTAACTAATTTAAAATTATACCATTTCAGGGATTTTTTAAGGAAACTGTTTCAATTGAGGAGCCTATCGGGTATTTGATTCACGCTCACAATAAACTCTCCCGCCGCAGAAATAGAATTGGAGAATAATTTTTCAAGTTGTTTCAAATGAAAAGCCACATTCCTTTCGTTTTCTTTGGGTTTTTGTAGTTGTATTAACTAAAAATAGATTATATAATGAAACAAGTAATTAATCCTATATAAACTCAATTAATTAACCTATACAAAATAATAGAATAAGGACAATTTGGGCAAATAAAAAAAAGAAACCAAAATGACTATTCATACTTTTATATATACTTAGACATAGATTATGCATTGTTAGTATATTTTACAAATCTCAATGGAGGTACTTAAAATTTTCGATCTTACAGTGATATATTAGTAATTAGACCAAATCCCAGAGAATGTATATGTAATTTAACCTAAATATTTTTAGAGATAATTACGTTTACATCTTCCAATGTATGATCTATTTACGTAATCATTCCTATCTTTTGCATAATTATAAATACCTTTGAGAGCCAAAAAAAACAAGATCGAATGTGTAATGATATTAATGTTTCTAGGAGTGTATGTGTAATTTTTCAAAAAGCAAACGAATGATTTGTATAAATAATATTGACATTTCTAATATGTATATGTATAATTCTTCAAAAGACGAGTAGTTTATCTTGATAGACGATAATTATCCCATATTTTTATATCACAAGACACAACATAAGTATACACAAATTTGAGTGAAATGAGAGTGCCACACAATGTGTATCCAGGAAAGAAGATGCCATTGCCACCACAATTCAATAATAATACTTGTGAAACTCCAATTCCAACAACAGTCTGTCTAGTAGTATACATGAGATTCAGCTTCACTCAGAAAGACAAAGAATTCAACTGACATAAACTATAAGGATCTGAAATAATTTATGTGTCTCTCACTTACACAATTTTCTGAAATTTCCAAACAAATTCTCTCTTTCCCTCTTCATTCAGCTTCCCTAAACTCTAAGTTCCGAATGAATTTGTGAGTCAACAAATGGACGATATCTTGCTGAGTCGAAATAAATAGGGATAACACTATAGACTACACAAACGGCGATGCTAGAACCCAAAATCGGGACGAAACTTTGACAACTACACCTTTGACTCACCAAGCTCGGCATCCTTGAGCACGTTAACTTCCATTCCTTCCTTCAGCAATCTGAATTCCTCTTCCGTCAAGCTGTGCTTCGCGTGGGGTATTATCTTGGAATTACCCTGTTTTTCGGCTTCCACAGCCCAACTATAAATTATCATGCCAACGACTGCAACAACCATCCCCATGATGTTCTTAAAAGTCAGCTCGGAATCAAATAGTAGCCATCCCAACGTAAGGACACACACTGTTTTCATGTGACCTAAAACTTGGAAGGAAACAGCTGAAAAACGTCCAATGCAGAGGTACTGGCTCACGTTGCAGAACACAGCAAGAGAGCACGATAGGAGAATGAACAACTGCACAAATTGCAATCCGATGTTAGATATACAGAGAAGTATTTTATACAGGTAATGACCACTGTCATATACTGCTGTAAAATGTCAATATAGTTGCGGAAACTTACTATGGCTCCACTCCCAAACTGGTAGTCTAAAATTAATTTTCCAGAAAGGTAATAGTCGATTAGAGGACCCAGAACAAGGAGAGATCCAGCTTGAATAGGAGCGGTTCTACTCAACAATTCAAACGATCCAATAGAGTACTTCTTCTGCAAGGAGCCTATTGACTGCATCCAAAAGAAGAACCACCAATCATCATCCACAAAAATTAATGTAGGAGATAAAAGTATGCACTTTGTTACTTGTTTTTATTTCAAAGCAAAGAGAGAGGGCGGGTAGCCGATTGGCAGGTCGGAACAGAGGGCCTAGTATTTTATGATGCAAGCCTTATCTTCAAACTTTCTTTGCAGTAGGAAAACATATTACGCAGAAGTTCTCAGTAAGGCAATATTAAGGCGATAACTGAGCTGAAAGTTCTGAGCAAAAGACTAAAGGGATTGCTATGTATAAAAGCTTGGGCATGAAGCAGTGGTAAAATAAAAAACTATCTATTTCTATATATTTTCCGACTAGCAGGCCTCAAAACAACTGGCCTGTTCTGTATGCTAAGTCCTGCATTTGCATTTTGGGGAACTTAATGTCCACATGTAACAAATGAAAATACAGTATGAAACAAAGCCCACAGGTACTACTTCTCGGTAATTTCTTTAAAACCTACTCCTGAAAATCAACCTTGAAAACATCTTAGAAAGGGAGTTATCGCAGAGAAGCACACGAGTTGTATCAACATAAGCCAGGAAAAACAAACCAAAACTAAGTATATTGTTTCTGCACGGGAGGGATATGGACAGAGAAAGCAAAACAAAAATGGACGCAAATTTGACTTCCCACGAATCTTTACTGCGCAACAAGACAAGAATTATAGAGCAACTCCAGCATCGCACCCCCCGCCCCCCCAATATAAAACTTAATAGGCCATTTTACTTCGATTTTCCAATCACCCATAAAATATAAAGAATCAACATTCACAACTAGATCCCAGACAACTGCCTTTCAACAAAAATTTGAAACTGTATCATCGTTAGACCACATCATAAGCTGCCTAGAAGTTATAGACGAAATCAACACTTTGTAGTTTATTGTTATCTTGATAAGTGGAACATTTACAGTATGAAGGACAAATGCTATTTACTCACAATTTGCTGGAAAGATGTTGAGAGAACTGCAATACAAGCACATATAAATCCTTTGGCATTCACTTTGACATCGGTCACGGTGCAAACACCGACACCTATAACCACAACCACCACAGACATTTTGACCTCATTCGTGTACTTCTTACTATGAAGGATCCATTCCATTACACAGACCACCGGAATCATGCTCAATTTTGAGATCTACACCAAAACAACAACAAACAGTTAGTTGAATCCAGAAAAAGATAAGCTTTACATAGATCTAACTAAAAAGAAATTAATTCTGACAAATGCTTGAGTATAAACTTAAAAAAGCTGTTAACTTGGTTAAGTTTTAAATTCATTTCTTTTGGGCTGCATCTCCATCTAAACTATAGATAATAAAATTCTAACAAGAATAGAAAAACAAATACTTAAGAAGAATTGTTCTCATATTACCCTTAATCAACCAACATTCTTAGTCAATACTTGAATAATGTCAACAACATCCGAGCCAGGGTTGTACTATCAATAAATAAGATGGAGCAACTCAAATGCCAAGATATAAAGATTTTGCTTTTCCTAGTTCAACAGAGTTACAACTGGTTTGATTCACAGTCATGCACTGAGTTGAAGCATATTGCACCACTCATAAAACGTGAAATACCATTTTAAAATTCCCCATGTAACTAAGCATAAACGTATACGTGGAGTATATCGAAACATACTTGGTAAAATCCAACTGAGTTCAACATGAGGCTGAAATTCATCCCTGCGATAGACATATTTGCTACAATTGAGAACCAGAGAAGTTCCCAAAACGGCACGTGCTTTGCTGCGGAAAGGCCCGTAGCATTTGATATCATGCCAACAAGTGCAGTGACGGCAAAATGGAAACCAGTCAATGTTGTGGCTGCAGACAGAAAACCATGAAACAAATATTAACATCGTAACACAACTGAGGACAAGCATTTAGTTAAAACAGATCAGAGTCGTACAAAGTAACATTCTTGATGAAATATATCGAAACATTTGACATTTAAGAAGAGATCAGATATCTGCAAGAAATAAAGTAAATTCTTAAACTAACTGAAACTCTAAACGGGTCTTCCTTAATTCGAAGTGCGAAAAAGAATGCATTCTCTTCAGAACAAATTAAACTCCCAGAACAGCATATCAACTTCAAAGAAGTTTATATCTTAGTTCCTTCTCAAATCCACACAGAATTAGGAATCGAAACACCAAAAAGGAAAGTATGAGGCTTGATCAAACAACAAAGTTACTCTGAAAAGAAAAGAGGGAAGCCACAAAAATTTTGTGGCTGAAGTAGAAACAAAGTGCACATTGGCAAAATTAGCATGATGGTGAATCAATGAACTCCTTGAGAAAGTGCTTATACATACTGGAAGCTAAAATACATGTTGAGATCCAGTAGCAGAGATCCAAGAAAAAGTTGGCAGAACAAGAACACATCCAATTAGACGAAACTTTTGAAGTAATTCGAGACGGGAACTAACCGAAACTGAAACCATATCCACCGGAGGACATGAGTTGCTTATTAGCCATGATGATTCCGACAGAACTGACGACATTCATAGCCCAAGCACCGACATCCGAAACTGCCGACGATTTCTTCTCTCCCTCCATTTCTCTAACAAATAAATCACTACCCGCTACTTCACTTGGCCCAGAACAAGTTCTTGCTGATCACCAAGAACTCGAACAGAAGAACCCACCGAACAGATCCGCCCGTCACAACGAAATTGGGGAGGAAGAGCGGAAACTGAAAGAATGAAGTGCCCAGATGGAGAAGATCTCACATTGAGAAGATACTCGTTTTATGCTGCGCCCACAAAGAAACACCGATCCGCACTCAAAAACCCGATTACAGCGATCCAAGAATCAGTAGCAAGAGGCGAGCAGATCTGAAATATTGAAATTATATATGAGAATGAGTAGTAGCGGATGAAAACAACAATGGCCGGGCCTCGATTTCACGCCTTTTTTACTTGGGGTTTTTGGCTTTTCATAAATTACGCAGTCCCTGCTGGCGCCCGCCTGCCTTCCTTCCTTCTTATCGCGTCCACACCTTCCATACCTTTTCTACATCTACCTTAATGGTAAAATCCTCCTCTATTCTTTTCTTTATTAGAACAAAATTACCAAGTCTGAGTAAATTCTACTTTACCTTTTTACATTTCACTTTTCTAGATATATTCGCCCCTAAATTATAATTTAGTGCTATGTTTGGATGGAAGAATTTGAAATTATGAAAATGATTTCAGATGAATATAGATCAAAAGAATCTAAAATCTTTCGACATTTTACACGAAGGGTAAATGCAAACTATCCTTTCTGTTATTTCAAATGTTTAAAAAAAATACCGTGAATTTCTTTTCACTATTTTTACCTCTTTGTAATTTTAAAAATAAAGCGCACTGACTCCTTGAGACATTTGAACATAAGTCTCAAGGTGCAATAATAAAAGTGCCCCTATAATATTAAATATAAATATATAAAATCTAAATAAAATTATATTTTTAATATATAGATAATTAATTACATATTGTTTTAATATGTAGATATATAGAGCGAGAGAGAATGGGAGGGAGGGGCTCGCCGCCGCCCACCATCGTCGGACCCTCCCCCAACCCCTGCTCCCCACCAAACCCGCTCGTCGTTGCCACTTCCTGTTCCCACATGCTTCTCCACTAGCTTCACCAAGGGACGGAGGGGCTATTGTTCGGGGAGGGAGGTGGTGGCGGTCAGGAGAGGGGATCTAGGGAAGATGATCGATATATTTTTTTTTTTTTTTTGATTTAAACTTTTGGGATTTATTTGTATATAAGTTGAATTATATATTTTTATATTATATTTTAAAAATATGCATAACTTAAAAGATATATAAATTTATATTTAAATATATAAACATGTTTATAATTGGGATATAAAAGACTTATTTGGGGTTTTTTAGGGTTGCAGAGGAAATTTTGATCATTACATAGTCGAAAATGGCTAAATCAGCCACATTTGAGTGGCATGAATTACATTGTCAGACGAATGAGCATAATTTGTTCTTTTTTAAAAAATACACGAGTGTAAAGTGGAATTTTATTTTTCACGTAGGCATTTTTAAACATTTTGAATAACACCGGGGATAAATTGCATTTAACCCTTTATATAATATAATTCAAAATGCAAGAGTTAGAATGATTCGTTATTATCCAAACAAATTCAAAGCTTTATTATTAGGGGTTTTCTGTCTTTTTTCTCTAGTTAATCGATTAAAATTACATCATAAACTTTAGTCGTCAATAATCAATATACGATAATTACAAATATCAAACATGTAAAACTAACAAATAATTATTATTGAAGTAGATTAATATCCTGTCATTAATGAGACCCGAACTCATGCCTTCTTGATTGTAGAACTTTAGTTTCGTCAACTAGACTATGCCTCGTTGACTTGTAATCA
This sequence comes from Sesamum alatum, assembly GCA_034509735.1. Classification (NCBI taxonomy): domain Eukaryota; kingdom Viridiplantae; phylum Streptophyta; class Magnoliopsida; order Lamiales; family Pedaliaceae; genus Sesamum; species Sesamum alatum. The sequence continues at coordinate 27,833,647 of JACGWO010000008.1, forward strand.
GGGATTGGAAAACTCAGATTCTGTAAACCAATCATTCAGGTTTTGTTTGAATGATTTAAGGTTTAAATGATTTCAATTTTAAATATGAATTTTTTAAATTTTGTAGAATATAAATAAATTTTAAATTCTTTTGGTATAGAGTATTTTTGTTGAATATAAGTTTGATTGATGTATTTGAGAATATGAATTTCCAACACCTTATAACAAATCATTTACATTTCTTTGGATAATATTATATTAGAAATTACTAAGAGTAATATCTATTAAGAGGAGAGTTTGTGTACATTGCACTTTACCTTTCTAAATTTCACTTTTATAACCAATAACTATTATTAAAGCAGATTTATATACACGTATAACTGAAACTCGAACCCATGACTTCCTGGTCATTGAGTCTCAATTTCACCAACTAGACTAGGCCTCATTGGCTTGTTATTTGGGAATGAAACCCAGATTCAGGAAAACACTCATTCATATTTGTTTGGATGATTCAAAGTTTGAATCATTTCAATTCTTTTAAATATGATTTTGAGTTATATTTTGTGGAATATAAATGAATTTTAAATTCTTTCTTTTAAAGTGATTTTGTGAAACATCAAATTTGATTGATGTGTTTGAGGATATGAATTTCCAACACCTAATAACAAATTATTTGTATTTATTTGGATAATATTTGGATAATATTATATAAGAAATTATTCCAAATATTTCAACTTTCGTTTTGAACTGTATTTTGTAAAATATTAATGAATTGTAAATTCTTTTAATACGGAACTATTTGAAACTATTTCCTTAAACCCTTTTCTCAAACTTCAATATGCCTGCAGCCAAATGTAGTTTTGGACAATATGATTTGTATTTGATAAAAGTATTTGAAAGAAGGATTTGAAATGGCTCCATACTAAACACAAACTGTAGTTCAAAATATATTTAGAAGTTATAAGATACATCTTATTTTAAAAGTAAGTTCTTAAAGTGTTTAGATAAAATAAGTAATGAAATTTATAAGATGTTTATAGTGACAAATTTTTAATTAATTTGAGCAGCTTGTTAAGATCATTAAAATAAATCATGAATTCATTGCTCTTCGGGAAATTCTAATCGAAACCGAGCTTGGCAGACCTGAATCAATTATATGTTGTAATACACTTATCGCATGATTGATGCATAATTTTAGAAAAACAATCAATCACTTGACAAAAGTGTATCACGCTTACTTCTGTAATTTGTTTGATTCGACCCAACCTAATTCGAACTTTTTTTTCTTTCTAAAAGATAAATTCCCAACACTTTATAACATCTTATAACATAATTTTTTTTTAAAAAAAATAAGTTATAACTTAACCAAAACACCCTCTTAATTAAGCAGTAAAATAGCACTATTCGAATCCGACCCAAAAAATATCAGTACCGGGTCCGGTACATGAAATACATGTTGGTTCGGCTCGGGTAGGATTATCCAACTCAAAAATAATAAATATTTCTATCAATGATTATCACGTAATTTCCCTATCTAAGTATATTTTATTTTTTCAATTTTTTTGTAGTAATTTGGTTTCCCATTTGGATAAATTCGATTCGGGTAGAATTATCCAACTCTAAATCTTATTTAGGATATACTTGCAAAGTCTTAAAATAAACATTATCGGCTTATAGAGTATTTTTATTTTATATAAATTACTTAAAATAGTTCGATTTTTATATCAAAAAAATTATAAGCAATTTCATATCGATTTTTGCTTATTGATAAAATTATAAATATTAAATTATTTTTTAAAATATTTCAATTTTAATTTTTTTTTCTTTCGCTTTTGATTTTTACTTTTAACGCATTTATAACTTTTATTGCAACTTAATACTTTTAATTAAAAAAAAAAAAAAAAAACACCTATTAGAAATGTCAAACACCCTTTTAGTCAAACATATAGAGATGGGGTGTAATTTGCACTCAACTTTTAAGTTAAAGAATCTGTCTCGAATTTCTAGAATCCAATTGGGTCAAATTGGGATACGAACAACTTGATCTACACGTCGAGCCCTAATCTCAAATGGGATTATTTTTATATCTTAGTTATTTTGTCACGTAGTTTTTGAGTGCATATAATAAAATAAAATATATAAATCAATATATTACATAGAAAGAAATCAAGAAATAAAAAAAAAATTAATTTATTGGTTAATATAAAATTTAAAAATTGAATAAGTTAGTTATCTTGTCGGTTGAAGGGTATTTTTTATTTCAGAAGAAAAATGGTGTAGCGGTGTCATTAATTTTTATTTGTGAGTGTGGAGGCTTTTTTCTTTTCTTTTTAGTAGGTCGTTGTAGTACGCCGTCCCTACGTGCATATAATAAATCTTATTTCGCGTTTTAAATATTATTATAAGTAAGAGAAAAATATAAATCAATACATCGTATTAAATAAAAAGACAGAAAGAAAGAAAAGAAACTAATTATCAATTAAAATGAAATTTAGAAGTTAAATAAGTTAGTTATATTATTGGTTAAAGGACAGTTTTATCTTACACAAAAAATGGTGCAGTGGTGTCATTAACTGACATTTGTGAGTGTAGAGGCTTTTTTTTTAAATTTTTTATATTAGTATGGATACTACCTCTGTGGCACGTTGTATCTACGTGTAAATAATAAATAATTTTTTATATTTTAAAATATATCAAAAATAAATATAAGATATGTATACCAACATGTCACATTTATTAAATAATCTTTGCATGCACTTTCTCCTTGCATGCATATAATAAATAATCTTTCACGCATTGAAAAATAAGAATAAAATATATAAAATATATTAATTGGGCCTGATGTAAAACTTAAAAAGTTGAATAAGTTAGTTGAAGAGCATTTTTTTGGATTATAAAAAATTGGTACAGTGGTGTCAAAAATAACACTTTGTGTCTGATAACACCTATTTTCTTTATAATAATATAAAGGGTAAATTACAGCTACTTCCCATGAGGTTTCGCATAATTACAAATACCCTCTTGTTGTTTGAAAAGTTACAAATACCCCCTGAGGTTTGTAATCGTCTAACAAATAACCCATTTCCATCCAATTTTTATGGGTGAACTGACCAAAATGCCCTTATGCATTGAATTTATTATTTATTTATTTTTTAATTTTTTTTGGACAACAATGCGCAAGGAGAGGTTTATTAAGTTTTTTACACAGAGTAACAATAATTCAATTTACCTCGACTAATTTTTCTACCATTTAAATAAAAAAATTCAAGGGCAAAATAGTCAATTTCAAGCCTTTAGTTAAAAATTTAAAACCTAGGGGGGTATTTATAATTTTTCAAATAACAAGGGAATATTTATAATTATGCCAAATCTCAAGAGAGGTAATTGTAATTTACTCTAATATAAATATAGATAAAAACACTAATTACGTGATTACATTAATATTTAAATAAATTGAACAATAAATCTTGCAAAATTTAGTTCTGGATTCACAGGGAATACGAATTAAAATAGTATAAAAAAATAAAGAATCACATTCCTTGATTTGAGTTTGAATTTTAACTTATAAACTTTTTAAAACATCTATAAGATGTTTGCAAATTTACAATATGTAGTTTATAAAACATCTATAAGATGTTTGCAAATTTACAATATGTTACAAAGTGTTTGACAATTTTGCTTTTAAAAAAAAAAACCATAACCTTTTTCTTTTAAAAAAGTATGGTGCTCCTAATTTATTTTCAAATTTTTAACTAACCCCTTCCAATTAACTACAAAATTGTTATTATTAACATCTTGTAAGCTGCAGAGTTTTATTTGATCCAAACACTCTTGAAGCTTTTTTTCGAAGTAAGTCTTGACATCTTATAAGTTCAAATATATCTTATAATTAGAAGATATTTTAGATAAACTTAGATGGTGTTTGGGTGAGTTTATAAACTCTTTAAGACATCTTATAATATGTTGAGAGCTTATAAGATGGTACAAAGTGTTTAATAAATTTGTTAGAAAAAAAAAGATCTTAAAATCTCTAAAAGTAAGATGCACGGAACTTATAAACTCTTTAAATGAAAGTATGAATTTGCCAACTTATTTCTAAGATGTTAACAAATTCCTTCAAATAATTACAAATTTATCGTTACTAACATCTTATAAGCTCCACAATTTTATTTTATCCAAACACGTTATGAATTTATTTTTAAAATGAAATCCATCGTCTTATAAGTTTTAAAAATATTTTACAAGATGTACGAGTTTATAAATTTTTTTTAAAAAAAGTTCATCCAAACACCCTATTAGTCAAACACCCCCCTCCCTCCCTCATTTTTTTGAACTGAAGTAATAAACTATTATTTTATTTTAAATAAATGGAGTACAACCATCATATCAAATATCTTATATTTAGTAATTTACTAACAAATACAACAATTTATAATCTATACTAATATATAAAGAAAACCCCCTCCACACTAGTAAATGACGGTTTATGACACCGCGACACCATTTTTTTGGTTTTACCGATAATACCCCTAAAGTTAGTTTCTTTTATTTTCTTTCCTTCTTTTTTTTTTAAAATGTAATATGTTGATATATATATATATATGTGTTTCTTATATTTAATAATTTTAAAGTGTGTAATATTATTTTATATGCACGCAGGAACGATGTGCTATGACGACTAGTAATCATAAATATAAAGTCAAACGCCCTCTTAAATACCTTTGAAGATATCCACTGACTGGTACGAAACAATTATTTTTCCGAAAGTCATGGTAACTTCTTTTAAAAGGAAGAAAATAAAAATATATCTATGATTTAAATAGCTTGCACATCATTCAAAAGTTATACTAAAAAATAAAAGAGAGAGAAACTTATAGGAATAATATAATTGAACTAAATGTAAGAGATAGAATGGGCAATGGTTATTATGGTCCAATTGTAGTAATTTTTCTAATTTTTAATACGACAAATTGCAATAAATTTTGACTTCGAGTTTCCTCTTCCATCAACGTAGCCTTACACTACGTCTCCCTTGACTTCTAGTCTAACCATGAAACCCTTAAAATCCATCGTGATGAGGCACGTTTATTTTTTGGGATGAGATAATTGGATGCATTGCAAAAAATATAATTTTTAATTATGATTAATTGTCATGGTTAATACTAAATAGTCGTAATAAATAGTCATTGATCATGATCTCGCAACGGTTGTCGATCGTGATTTTTGCGAGGGTGGCGAAAACATTTGTCATGGTTAAAAGTCATAGCGAATGTTTTTACCACGGCTTTTAACCGTGGCAAATAAGTTTTTTATGGTAAAAAAGTTAGTTTTTGCATCGATTTTTATTTAACCAATAGTTAATAATAGTTATCCACTATGGTTTTTGGCCATAGTCATTAAAAGTGTAGCCAATAGTAATTTTTTTCTAGTGATGATATAGAAAATTTGTTTTTTTTTTTTTTTAATTTGTTAGCTTAATGGTTTGATTAGCTCGTATAATCTCCATTCTCTTTGTTTACATTGAATTTAATTCATTTTGCTTGGTCAAATTAAGTGTGGGATAGAATAATTTAATAAGATGTGATTCTTATTTACTTTTAATTGATTAAAATTGGGATAAAAATGTGTGATCTAGTGATTTGTTTACTTCATATAATTATTTGAAATTATATCTGACAAAAGTTTCAAACTGCCCCTAGTGTTTTTGTTAATATTTTTTAATGGTAATACCAAACACTTCCAAAGATATGTAGATTAAGGTGCACAATAGGTCGGGTCGCCTAAAACTAACACCAGACCAACCTGAAAAAATTTGGTCTAGATCAGTCTATTATTGTTCATGATCGGTTTTGGACCTTTAAAATGGGTCTCCAATTGGGTCCATTTTTTGAGCTAGGCCGAGCCATGGACCGACCCGATTGATATCAGGACTAGGCCTGGATGTGTCTGTGTTATTATTATTATTATTATTATTATTTTATGAAATTTAGGTATTCTTACAATTACTTAAAAATTTATAGTTGTCTTATAAAATAAAAATAATAATAAATCAAATCACGCAAAAAATTATAAGAATAGAAAAAAATTAAAACTATACAATGAACTTAAATAATAATTTGACTAACAAGCTTATAATAATAAATTTAGATTATAGCAAATTCAAAAGAAATGACTTAAAATAAATTTTGAAAAAAAATAAGCAAAAAATATTAATAAATTAATGTACAAAAAATTTAGAAGTAGAAAAATAAAGTCAAAAAAATAGACTTTCAAAAGTATGAAAATCTACTAGAATACTCAACATAAAATAAAAATTATCATCGTGCATTATTAAAAGAAATGGTCTAGTAGGCCGGTCGAGGCCTGGCATAGGACCACGTGGTTTCGGGCCATTGGGTTGGACCGATCTTAGGTATTGATAAATGAATCTAATTAATTTATTTTTTTATTAGGTCAATCCAATTCTGAATTGAATTATCCTAACCCGTCTCATTATGTATCTTGACGTATAGATAAAGGAAATATCAGTATTAGTAATTACCCAAAAATCCCAACCCCATTATAAGAGGTGGGATAACTCAATTCCACCTTTTGAAATAAGACTAACAATCACATGAACAATACTTACAATGGCAAAGCTTTTCAATAGTAGGGCTGGACTAGTATGAATCGTTAGTTTAATATGTCCAATCAAGTAAATATGTCCTAAATAATTCAATTATTCGTGCACTTTTCGCTCTTGGTTGGGTTTGGATATGACATTTAATATGGATAAAAAGATACGAGTTAAGGTGATTTAGCAAGAAACATACAAGGAGCCTACTGAAGAAAAATACAAGGCCACCAAAAATGACAAGTACAAGGCGCCCATATGAGGTAATCTGAGCAAGGTGAAGATTATATCGATGCATGCCCAATGAAGATATTATTTCGATGACAAATTCCACGAAAGGTCCTAACAGAGATTTAATGTGAGGACCACCTATCCGCGGCCTCTATACCGGGAGACATGAGGAGCCCACTAAAGGAAAATACGAGACCCATAGGAATGACGAGTACGAGGGGCCCATAGGTAGTCTGAGTAAGGCGGGGATTATATCGACGCAAATCCCAATTAAGGTATTGTTTCAATGACAAGTTTAAAGAACGATTCTGACAGAGAATTAATGCAAACTCAGTTTAAATTTCTTCTGTTGTTCAGGGTGTTAGCTTTGCTGTTTGGTGTGCTCTATTTTTTTATTTATGCTCTGGACTTGCTTGTATCTGTGGTGATTGGGCCTTTGGCTTGTGATGTAGTGTTGGAGTTCATTTGTTCACACAAAAAAAAAAAAAACTATATATACCCTGCATAAATACGAATGTGAACACAAGAAAAACGAGGGATGGAAGAGATAGAAACATGTTTGGTTAGAAATCATATTTCTTATTTCAGCTAGATTCATGAAACTATTTGATTTCTCTATCAAAATCTATCCTAGAGTGTCAATTTTTCACCATCATCAATCTTCACAACCGTTTGATCATTTATGAAGCAATGGATTATATTATGTGGAATTATTCGGTCATTACGATAAATGCATATCCCTAAAATATGAGACATAGTTTTTTGTTATATCTAATATTACCTGAACTGTCATTGGATCGATCTCACTAACTTAAGCATTGGAAAATTGTAACTATAACCTATCTATTGTTATCCTTATCGACCTCTGTGAGCGTAGATACCAAAAGATAATCAACTTGGAACGAAGTTAGAGGACCTAATCGTAAGTTCACATTACTTAGACCGTCATACATTTTCATATAACTCATTGTTGTTACAGATTATCATTTTTATAAAAATAAAAATAAAAGGTTGGTCTAATTTTTAATTATTTATCTAGTTGATACAAATTCATTAAGATCTCAATAGTTGAGTTTTATCTTTGGGGAAAAAAAACATATGTCCAATTATGATCCCCCTGCAACTCTTAATTTGTTTTTTTTTTTTCTTCTCCAAACATGGAATTTCGTTGAGTCAATAAATCCACTATAGTTTAAATTAATTTTTATGAAAATTTAAGGATAAAATCGTTAATATATTGTATAAAATTATCAAATAAAGTATTTTTTTTTACAATTAAGTTTAAACTAATTTTAGAAATAAGTGATTAAGATATAATATAACGATTTCTGTTCAAACTTCAAAATTCTGGATTTATCATAGTAAAATTTGTCGATTTAAAAACCATTGTTTGAAAATAGTTAAAATTGCCCAAACAAAAACTACCTAAATCAAATATTCCACAATCTCAGCAGCTTATTTAAAATATAAATATAAAAATAAATGTATAAATAAAGAATGTTGAAATTATGATAAGCAATGTGAATCAGTACAATAAAATATTGAAGTAAAATTAGCTCACTAAATTAGTTCGAATTAAATAATAAAAAAAGAAAAACACAAGCTGGTCATAATAAATTTTTTTCAACCTTTTACTGTATGTTTAATTTTCTGATCTTTTTCAAATAAATTGCTAGACTTCAGACCTAACACATGGACAATTAAATGCTGCTAAAAAATGTACATCAATTTTAAGATGAAAATTGAGGTGATGAATTTACAATTGGAGTCTCTAGAAAATTCTGACAATTTTACTATAAGTATTTGATTTATAAAATTCCCTTAATGCAACTTGCTAGCTAAAATTTCATTTTTGATAGCTCCATTAATATGCCTTAATATTCTTGAACCTATATTTCCATCAAAAATAATTTGAAGGATTAAAGTGAATTATCATATGACATGGTAAGTTCATGAATTTAATATTACAAATTAAAGTTATGCATGCTTCTAACTTCACGGATCATTAATGGTATTTATCTAAAAAAATAATATGTGGACATTAAAATTTTGCGATAATTACATTTATAAACCTGACAAACCACTCCTGTATTTTGTATAATTATAGAAATCATTCCTAACGGTCAAAAAATAAGAATAGTTTGTACAATGATGTTGATGTTTTTTGAGATATATGTGTAAATCTTTTAAAAAGAAGGAGTGATTTGTAAACAAATCATAGTTTAAGGAGTGCAATGTAATTATGAGAAAATGAATTTATTAATTGTACTCGATCATGATGGAATCAACCCCAAGAAAAGAAGAAGGGGAATAGTACTTGGAAAAGAAGGTTAGCACATAAGTGAGTAAGAAAATTATGAAATAAATTATTAACTGCTTGTGCAAAAAATAATGCTCTAAGAGTTTGTGAAAAGTGATAAGCATGTACCTCAGAAAGTCGAACATATTTATAATGTGCATATTGTGTGTAAGATGCGGATACTTAGTCTATTTGCACGAGAAAAACGAATATAATCATATCTTCCAACATTTCTAACTTTATGTGAGGTGGTTGAGCCACGTGTCTCAGTCAGTTGGTGTAGAGAGTAGGGATAGCAACGGGGTGGATTTAAGTGGATCCGAGATCTACCTCATCAAGTCTGACCCAGACTTGAGACCCATCCCGGTCTGAATTTTCGCCTGCTTCGCCCTATCCCACCACAAAATCATCGGGGCGGGTCTGATTTAAGAAAAAAAAATTAAAAATGAAGAGGGAAATAGGGGGTGAGGCAAGGGCCGCGAAGGAGAATGGCAACGCAAGGGCTTATAGTGGAGAGTGGAGAGCCGACGCGGTGGCGAAGGAAGAAATAGAGGGGAAGGAAGAAGCATGAGGGAGAGAGAGAGAGAGAGAGAGATAATTAAGGCAAAAATGAATGGAGAAATAAAGGAAAAAATAAAAAAAATTATATATATTTAGGTTTCATTTAGTTCAAATGAGAGGAAAGAAAAAATGAAAGGGGGAGGGAAAAAATAATAGTTTTCTTTCAAGTTGTTTGGTATGATTGAAAGGGAGTAAATCTCAAATAATTTTCCTTATTTGGTACAAGAACATTAGATTGAGAATAAAAGACTAATTTTTGTAATTTTACAGTTTAACCCTTTCTCTTCATTTTGGGTTAAAAAATAAATAAATTAATGTTATACTAATATCAAAGATCTAAAAATCTTAGTAATAAAAATATATATCAAACAAGAACAATAATATTTTTTATTAATAAAAATATTCATCAAAATGAATATTGTTCATTTATTCTAAACTATTCAATTTAAATAAAATAAAAATTACTCGTGCCGACGGCGGGAGGAGGAAACACGATTAGGGAAAATGATTATTCAATCAAGATTAATAGCAAATTAGCAATAAAAAAATTCTAAAAAATTGCAAATGCAAAGTATGTTTACCGGATTGTTGACTTTGACGTAGTGGTTTTTCAACGATTTGGTTATTTTTTCTCTAGCGATTATGTACAGTATAATTAGCGCGAAGGAGAAAATAATTGGAGGGATATATATATATGGGCAATAGAGTAAATAAAAATAAAATTGTATTTTTTGTCTTTTTGACTTTATACTTCCACTTTCCGTCCAAAATAAATTGAACTCTGGAGGGGTTTCATATACATCCAATTTTATTTTCCCTCCATCTCTTCCCCCAAACCAAACACTAAATTTTTTCTTATATATCTCCTTTTACTTCCACTTCTCCTATACTTCCACTTTTCCCCCCAACCAAACATACTCTTAAGTAATTTGTCGGGGGGCTAATGGACCCTAGACCCGCCCCACGCCCTATTTTTTGAACCCGAACCCATCCCATTATGCTGGGTTCGAGTTTAATTGTCACCCCTAATGGAGAGATAATGGTTGCAAATCTTAGGAACAACTTTCTAGATTTTCTCAGAATCAGTTGAGTGAGTTGTATGGGCCTTCAAAAGGTAACTTCATGTGGGCTTGTGAGTGGGTCTAAGCTGGTTGGCCCAGTTAGGGCCCTATGCTCATATGGTTGGGCTCCATTTCATTCTTCAGGTCTACTGGGTTAATGGGCCTTCTTGGTCTTTCCGGACAGGGTAAAGGGGTAAAATTTGCTCACGTTCATAATCTTGCCTTGAAAATTTTCAAAATGGAGTTTTCTACAATTTCAAATCAATCAAGCCCAAGTTGAAGCTTGAAGTTTTAGACCTTGTTTGGTTGGGGCAAAATACAGTTGTATAAAAAAATGAGATAGAAGGGAAGTAAGACTAGAAGTATATAAATTTCCTTCAAAATTCAATTTTATATCTGTTCAAAAATTGAGTGAAAAAGTGAAAATGTAAACCCAAAAAGACAAAAAAATTATATATGTTATTTTTATTTACTCTATTGCTCATACATATAATTTTCTTCCTTTTTTTTTCTTTTCTGCTAATAACACCCATCCATAATCTTTGAGAAAAATTAACTATATAAACAATATTCTTGTTCTAGTTTGATTAATATTTTGTTAATAACTTTTTAGATTTAAATTTTAAATTTTTAGTAACTTAATATTATTTTTGTATAATATTAATTTGCTTACTTTTCTAGTAAAAAATTGTCGAGAAATGGATAATTAAATTTCAAAATTAGTTTTTCATTCTCAATCTATTTTTTCCGTACCAATCATATCAAACAATTTAAAAGAAAATTATTTTTCTCTCCACCTTGTTTTTCACTTCCCCACCCCATTTATACTTCCCATTTCCTCTCAATGAGTCAAACGAACCCAATGTGGGTAAAATACGAAGCAACCAGAACACCTCGAATTTCGGGAACCTCGAAGCAACGGGGAGATGTTAAGCCTCAAGTAGTGACATAGGCGGCACTAATACGAGGGGACTTCCCCTTTGCATACGACCTAGCCCTATAAACGATATGAGGGAAACGACTATGGACGTAAGACCGATCCTTGAACATTAAAACTAAAGTCCTTGTAAACCAAGGCTATGAGGCAATCCATGATGCCTGCAGCAACATCCCAGCTCAATTGCCCTGCCCACTTGCTAGATTTCAGAGTCATGGGTGAAGATCGACTCATAAGGATACGAGGCCAACGATAAAAACTCCTATAAAATCCCCATCTGACTAAGTTTACTGGGGGAAGAAAAAAGAGAAAATATACTTGCGATATCTCAATTGCTCAAACACATTTCAAATTCACTTTATATCAGAACCCTTAAATATAAGATTTGAGTCAAGTATGAGCAACCTGTTATGCGAAATGTTTAAAGCTTCAAGATTTAAATATAATTTTTTTAAAACATCTTATATGAAGTTTTATATCTTATAAGACGCTTTCGCCTTGTGAATTTTAAAAAAAAAAAAAAAAAAGTAAAGAATTCCAAACTTATTCTCAAAATTTTAGCAAGTCAGTTCACTTTCTTTTTCGAAATTAATTATAGATTTGCCTTTAACAACATATTTTAATCCCATAATTTTATTTTATCAAAATACTGGAATAACTTTTGTTTAAAATAATAAGATCTAACATCTTATAAACTCAAAAAACATTGTATAAAATGTATGAACTTATAAGCTCTGTGATGAAATTCCCTGTCTTTCTTACTTGACTCTACTTATTTTTCATTAAATTTACGGCTTTTCAAATGAAAAAATAGTATAAACTTGTAAGATGTTTTAAATAAATTGAGGCAAACATCCTCTTAAAAAGGATACGGTAAAGTCAACATCATTTGCTACATGTGTGGTTGGTCGGGACCAACCAAGTTTGCAGGAAAGCTGAATTATACCTAGTCCTTTGTTGCTATTAAGACTAAATGTCGTTGTCTTAACAAAGATTAGCTGAGTGGGTTGTTCAACTTCCACTACCCAAACTGTCAAAAGTGCAAAAATCATCGTTATTATTATTTTTTTTTTTTGGGTAAAATACAATTTACCTCACAGTATTATTGAAAAAGTTCAATTTATCCCCCTTAAAAAAATAAAGTGCAAAAAATCCCCTTGTACTTTTAGAAATGATGCAATTTATCCCCCTCAGGCTAGCAGTGTATTACACGTGCTTAACCTGCGATTTTTTTTATCATTTTTCAACAATAAATTATTTTTTATATCTTAAATTTTGAATGGTTAAATTTAATTTTCAATCGATCTAACGGTTAATACAAATTTATTTAAATGGATGACTAATATTAAATAAGATCAATGGTTCAGAGATATGCATGTTTTATATATATTTATATATATATTATATTATTTATTATATATATAATTTAATATATATTTATATAATGTTGTTCACTGCCCCCGCCCGCCGCCCAGCCACCCGCCCCGGCCCCCTCCCAGCCGTAGCCCCCTCACCAAACCCTTTTCCCCCGCGACTGAAAACCCGCCTCCAACCCCGCCCGCCGCAGCCCCCACCCCCACCCGCCCCCGCCCGCCGAAGCCCCGCGACTGAAACCCCGCCCCCGCTCGCCCGCCCGCCTTCCAGCCACCAGCCCACCCGCCACCTGCCCGCCCTCCTTCCAGCCACCAGCCCATTGCCGCCTTCCCCCGTTTTTCTCTCTCTCTCTCTCTCTCTCTCTATACATATATATGTATATTTATATAAATAAATATATACAATTAAATATATATAAAGTTTTTTAATATATATATATAATTATACATAAATATATTAAAATTTTAATATATTTGTCAATAATGTTGATAATTTCTGAACCATTCATCTAAATGATATTAAATCTAACGGTTTTAAAATAAGAGTAAAAATGTAATTTTATAAATTAAAAATAAAAAAAATAAAAATGGCGCGTGAAATGCACCAGTCGCGTCGAGGGGGTAAATTGCATCATTTCTAAAAGTATAGGGGGGTTTTCTGCACTTTATTTTTTCATATGGGGGTAAATTGAACTTTTCCAATAACACATGGGGGTAAATTGTCTTTAACCCCATTTTTTTTTGGGGAAACGAGTAAAAATTTCCGTGACTACTACAAGAAAATAGAAAATTAACGACGATTTTAATATTGTCACTAATTATATATATTTAGTGATAGGAAATTTTATTTGTTACAATAATTAATTCCAAAGTCTTAATAGTGATAATGGTTTTGTAGAAACTGTAATTATCAAGAAGTAGCGACAAAATATTGTGCATTAAATTGCTAAAGAGGCCTAGTTTAGTTGGCGAAACTGATGCCCCATGATTCTAGAGGTCATGGGTTCGAACCCCTGTGTGGGTTGATGTTATTTCTACTGTATAGTATGTATGATTTACTGTTGTAATAGTTAGATATGAGTTTATGTGATGTTATTGATTTGATTGTTTGTAATTGTCTCTATTCAATGTCGATAGCCTAAGGACTGAATGTAATCACTTTACTTTCGATTAAAAAATTCATCGCTTCCAATTCAAAAAAAATATTATGCGTTAAATTATCACTAAAAATAATTTAGTGACACATGTATAGTGATAATAATCACGTATTGTCACTAAGTTGTCACTATAAATGCGTTATTAATTATCGATTTGACAACTTTAAACATAATCATTGTCATTGATAATTATATAATGACAAGATCAAAATTGTTGCCACTCAGTATATATACTTTATGTGACAATATTATTATTTGATATCTTATCATTAATATCATAAAAAAAAATTATAGTGGAAGGAACTAAAAAATAATAATGTAATTGACTGAAGTTTTTGGGACGGACTTGTCATTTTAATAGCAGTTAAATAGAGAAAATTGCATTTTTAGTACCATACTATAGGTGCCTTTGCAAGTTTGGTACCATACTTTCTAAAATAGCCAGTTTTGATACCGTAGTTTACAGAGACTTGCAAATAAGGTACTTTCCTTTCATTTTAGCCCCTCAACCTTTAGAAAGTATCAGATTTGGTCCCAAAGCTCCTTTCTTCTTTTTTTTTTTTTTTTTTTTTTTTTTTTCAGAAATAGCACCCATGTAATTCAATTCTGATCAGGCCCAACATGCTTCCAAAAATAAAATTAAGCCTCCATAAATTCATACCTTGGTTTGACCGCTTTGCCACCGGGTATTCCAAGTCCTCATTTTTACGGCCCCTTTCTCCGACCACACTACCGCAGCAGATGGTTCGCAGGTACTTGGCCCCTTCAGCAACAAACAGCACAGCCCTACTTCGTTTCCTACCTTAGGGCGTAAAAATACTCGAAATAGAGACTTAATAAAATTTTGGACAACAATTTGGGCAGAAGCCTTTACTTTATTGAAGAAATACTTGATATATTACATAGATATTTTATTCCTCTATCGGAGGAGAAAACTATTTAGCCTCTCATGGATAAGAGGACTTGACTTGCTGGGGATAACCCCATACACTGGATATTCTAATACTTAGAGAATTTAAAGACACAATTTATTTTTCTGAAGAGTTGGAGAAGTTTCTGATGATCTCCATCTGCTTTCTAGCTCTCTATTTATAATAGTCCGCGGACTCCAAACCCGGACTTCAATCTTGTTTTTGGGTGACGTCACTGCGTTCGTCACCAACCTTGTCTTTCATCTTTCCAGCTGTGGTCATTATGCCTTGTCAGCCATGTGCTTGCCAGCTGGTGTCATTTGTCTTTCTGACTGTTGGCCCTTTTGTCTTCTTCTGCCGACAGTCTCCTTTTTGATTTTTTACATCTTGAGGGTTTTACCTCCCTTTGTAAAAATCCTTTCTTTTGCCCTTCTCTGGTCTTGGTTCGGGTTTATTTTTGGAGTTACCCGAATCTTTGTTCCGAACAAGGGCTTTTCCTATTTTTCACAACAAGGGCATAAGTGGTTATGCCATTGTCCTACATGCATCATGTTGCATGCCTTCTTCCTCGTGTTCTCTGTTGCAGGCAGCTTATTTTCCATATAAGCATTCTTTTCTTTTCGAACAAGCTTTCTGCAAACTCAGTGCTTTTTCCTGTCATGGAGTTTAACAGGAATGATCCATTTAATTTATTGGAAAATATTTTAAATGGATACTTGACTTTATCCATCTCTGTGAGACAGACCCAGTAACCCCATGCTCTTCTGGTGGATATGTCATCTTCACTAAAGGAAGACACCAGGGGAGCCTCTCCTGTGGCAGCCTTGACTCGGTTGAAGGCTACCATGTCTGGTCTCTGCAATTTGATGAAATGGAATGCTGGGTGAGACCCTTTTCTTGCGATTTCTGGAGCTATGAAAATGAACTTGAGCTCCAAAATATCTCCTCGTTTAAGGTGGGGATTGTTTTGCCATGCGTCATATACCGCCCCACTAATCCATTCCGGAAGCTTTGAGATTTCCGGAAAGCTTGGTGACGTAGTATGAACTGAAGCAAGGGCTCCAAAATCATACCACTCTCGTACCTCTTCTGGTTTAGACCCTTCGATCATCCAGATTCTGTTATATTTTCCGGATGTGTCTACGATGGTCTTGCCTGGGCTTATTCCTTTACGGGAAACAAGTTTTTCCCATGATTTTTGATAATCCTGCCAAGCGGAAACAGAAGATAAAGCTTCGTTAGTATTAACCTTAGAGGTGCCCGTTATTGGCCTAAGGTTAATCTCTTCCTCTTTTACCCCAGAGGTGCTGGGTTGACTTGAATTATCAGGAGTTTGCACTTCCTGTAACTCAACTTTTGCCTGTTCACCAGAGTCTGGCGATGGCCTTGTGCAAGCAATACTTGAATCTGCCGCTACAGGTTTAGAGCCCTATTCTCTAATTGCAGGTTTAGAGCCCTGCTCTCTTAATTCTCAGGCTATCACCGAAGATGACGCCTTTCGAATGGGTTCCAGTAGGTCGTCCCATAACGAGCTTGCAGCAAGTTTGGTACTCCTGATGGCGCTCTGGACGGTGTCCAGATCAGCTCGTTGGACTTGGCCAGCTATTTGGGCTTTAATTGTTAGCTGTCCAAATCTCTTATCAATCTCCTCAAGGTTCTCCCTGAGGTGTCTGAGCCTGATGATGACGGAGTCTGCTTCAGCTGCCTCCATCTCTTGTTAAGAAATCTGCAAGAACATTTTCATGAGATTTGATAATGACAATATCATAACAATAATATTGGCATTCTGCCTGCCACCTAATAATACGAGCTTTCTCAATATTTGATTCAAGTTTATTTTTTAAGAAAGCCTTAACATTCGTATTATCAACTTTTAATGTAAATTCTTTGGCTAGTAAGAACAAAGGCCATTTTTTGAAAAGCCTTCCAAACTGCAAAGAATTCCTTCTCGTTAATATGCCATAATTTGGCTTGTTGTTCGGTGAACAACCCTCCTGTGTATCTACATGGCTCTTCGCCAGTAGCCGTTTTTCTCATGAGCACTGCTGCCCATCTGTAATCGTTGGCGTCCGTGTAAACTACCAACTCATCTTCGTCTTGGGGAATTGCAAGCTTTGGCAGGCTATTGCAAATCTGTTTTAACTCCCGGACCCTTGCGTATGAATTTCCTCCCATTTCCACTTTGAACTTTCTGAATCTTTCAGGAGTGGACGGAAATCCTTTCTGTATTTTGCAAGTTCCTTGATAAAGATTCCTGCAAAATTGACAACTCCTAAGAAGCTTTGGAGTTGCTTCTCATCTTTAAGAGTGTCAGGAAATTGCGAATCTTTTCTACAATGTGTTCCTGCAACTCAATACCTGCCTCGTCAATAAGAATTCCTTAAAATTCAATTTTATTGACAGCTATAATGGCTTTCTTTTCGGAGAGCACTAGTCCCTCCTTATGGCATGCATCGGAAAATATTTCAAGATGTCTAATATGATCCTGTATATTTTTAGATGCAATCAAGATATCGTCTATGTAAACAAACATAAACTCTAGATAGTCTTTGAAAAGATTATCCATCTTTCTTTGAAATATCTGGGGTGCATTGGCAAGTCCCATTGGAAGTACATTCCAAATATATTGTCCATGAGGTGTGGAAAATGCAGTATATTTCTTTGAATCATTTTCCATCTTAATCTGATAGAATCCAGATTTGCAATCAAACTTAGAAAACACTTTAGCACCTTTAATGCAATCAATTAAGTGTTCTCTACTTGAGATGTAATAACCATCAAATTGTAATATTCTATTGATGCCTTGATAGTTAATAACTAACCTGGGTTTACCTCTTTTTATCTCACCATGATTTCTTACCAGAAAACCAGGGCTACTATAGGCAGAGACTCCAGGCTCAATGAGTCTAAGATTGATATGCTCTTTGATGATCTCCTGCATATCTTTCTTATCCTCCATGTTCATTTGGATGGGCTTGTATCGGACATACTCGTACTTGCATTCCTCTTTGACCTTTAGAGTAGCCTCGATCTTGTTTTTATCCCACCATGCCAAAGGATTCTCACTGAAATTCCTTTGAATAAGTCTCTTGACATTCTCGAGAGAAAGTTTACTTTCTCCGTCCATGTCCATCGACCTGCATTCTTGTATAGCTTCTTTTAAGATCCTAAGATCTTCTTCCGAAGCATCATCAAAGCCCTGTTGCCTGAAAGACAAAAGAGCCTTACCAAATTTTCTTTTATCCTGCATTTTTGGATGAGTTAATTTGGCATCATCACCACGTTTGCTGCGAAAATTTATGGGCATTATCCTGTTAAATGCCTTTTCTCTTTGCAAAACCTGTATCTCGCTACCACAGTTAGTAGTAAAGATCAACAGATTTTTGTGGTTATCCTGGACATATTTCGCAAAGGTTTGGATGAAATTATTACCTAACAAAATATCTGCTCCTGTATCATGAAAGTAAATAGGAGGCGTCTTTACCTTGAACCAAGGTGTTCCAAATGCTCCTCCAATCATGATTTTTGCTTCTCGTATACCCTTATTGAGTACAAGAATTTTTTGTGAAAAATCCCTTCCTGCAATAATGGGTAAGGATTCCATAGCTTCGCTAGGGAAAACACCAGGTTTTGCCGTGCAAATCCCTGATCCTGAGTCAATATAAGCTGCAAAATATTCTGACTTATATTGTTCATACAACATACCAACAAATATGTATATAGAAAAGGGGCTCGTCATTCAATTCTAATGGTATAACCATCCAAACTGAATTCCATACCATTACCTTTCCTTCCCCATGGTTTATGATCTTCAAGGAAATTTATTCCTAGAGTCATTATCCCATTTTGTCGTCCTGCAATACCTGTAACAATAATCTCATGGCCTGCTATTTCTAGCATACCTTCATATTTTCCCACAACAGGTTGTTGTAGATGGTATAAGTCATCACAAGGAAAACAATTTTCTGTTCTAGTGATGTCAAATATAACTTGAATTTGTTTCCAGCCTTCAGGGCACCTAAGTTTTACGTTATCCACCCTAATAGCTCAAGGCTTTAACAACTCGGGTTCCTTTCCTTTATAGGCCATAATCCTATTTTCTGAAAAGGACATCCTACTACTAAATTCAGTTTTAGAACTAAGGGTTCGATCTAAAACCGGGTGATCTTTTATCAAGATATCAACACCACCTATTCTAGGTATTCTAATAGGATCTGGTGTCATTACCTTAGCGAATTCCTTGAAAATTCTAGGAATTTCAATATACTCTTTCCTAAGAAATAAATCAGAATGATGTGTGTTGGAAAGGGCGTAAGCTATTCTATATGTTATAGAATATGGTCTATTCCCATCTTTCATAAGATCCTTTCTTTTAAAATCCTGATGAAGGGTTAAGACTCTACTGAAATCTTGGTCTGCTAGGTTGTATGCTATCCTAGGATGAATATCAAACATCAATTTTCCTGCATACAAATTTCCTATCATTGTCCAAGACAACCATCTCTTAAGTTATTGATTCTTCTATCCATTATTGACAGATGTATTTCTGAATCAATTCCTTCCTTAAAAGTTGCTTTTATTACTACTTCAATAGCTCCTATATGGATCCATTTCATAGTAACCGCTACTTCCTCTCTAAGTTTACTTAATTCTTCAAGAATTTCTTCTTTAGGAATAAGCTGCATTTCCATAACATTACCAGTAAGTTCCATAGGAATTGCAAACTCACCTGAACTTACTTTATAGATGATATGATGTTTCCTCTGGTTCAGTCCTATCTGGTTAAGGACTCTTCCGATTCCTCCAATCCTAAATCCGTCATATGGGCTGAGATTAGAGTCTTGTCTTATGATTCTTTCCATGGTTTTGTTTGATACCGTCAACTTTGAAAAGAATCCTGATAGGCTATCTGAGGTTTGGAGCCTATCTCCTTCGTTGTAATTACTCTGATTCGGTTGAAGATCCATCCGAATCACTTTCTATTTCTTCCTCGTAGATGCTTTCATCTGAGGGAAGATCTTCGAATTGGTAGATTGGTACCAAATCACCATAGTAGACTGCATCTAGGATGTCGTTTGTGGCTTCAAACTGGCGTAATTCACCATGTTTCTGCGGGCAATCTGGGGAGATATGTCCCTTTGCTCCGCACGTCCAGCAGTTGCAATCCTTAAAACTTTCATTAGCTCGGGTATGGGCTCTTCTGAAAGTTCTTCGTGTAGGGGTTCGTCTTGTGGATTTCGCCTCTGATCGTCTAGATCCTTGGGATGAAACCCTTGTTGGTCCTGTTCTCTGTCCAGATTTGTATGATCTGGCTTTTGATTTAGACCACCATGATCTTCTTCTAAAAGAGGATTTTTTGGAACTCCTGGAATAAGAGTCACCACCTTGCTTTCTCCTCTTCTTTTGCTCGCTTGATTCTCCTATAATAGTTGGAAAATCGTTATTATCACAACAGAGAGGGGTTCTTTTGATTTTACCTCTCAGTCTCTTCATGTTCTTTTGGACGGATGCTTGGTAACACCAATCCTTCAGTTTGTCTTTAAGAAAAGACATCCTCCTTGCACTGAATCCAGCTGCCCTGCAGGTACTTTGTAAGATTGTATCAACATTTCCCTCCACGGGCTGCAGATCTTTGCAAAGAACATTGGGGCGGCTATTTCGGTTGTTACCCCACTCTGGAAGAAGTATTTGCGGAACCAATAGATATATTCGTCTACAGCACAGATACTTCTTAACTCGAGACCAAAGAGAGCTTGTGCATACTCCCTAGCCTTTTCTGTTCTGCTTCCTTCGAAGTATCCATCCCCGATGAAATGGATCTTGATTAGCCTTCCGAGCCTATCCGCGATTGCACTTTTAGACTCTCCTTCAAGGATGCTTGCTTTGGTCTCTTCTGGGGTATTATCCCATCCGATCTTTACCGACCCTTCTAAGCTTAACTCCAAAAGTTTTATGAAGTTATCCTTGTCTAGTTCCAACGTAGTTGCTGCAATTTTCATGGCTGCAACCCATTCATCTATCAGCTTCTCGATGTTTCGGAAGTCAATAACATCCAGGTTGAGTACCGTGCCATATGGGTGTAAAGGCTGGAGCATGGTCCTTGCCCATGGTGTGTTTTCAGGCACTCGTCTTGGATTTCTTCCTGGATTTTCTCGCAATCTTGTCCCCACGAAGGTAGGGGTAGCATTGGTGTGAAAATATGTACCTTCTCTCATTGGCTGATTCTGTGGTGGATCATTTGAGCCTGTGCTTCCCTCCGGCGGTGGTAAAGCTAGAGCGACCTCATTGGTTTGGATATTAACTAAATCCACAATCCCTAGTTGGGAAAAGGATTCAGCTAACTCTTGTAGATCCGATAGATTCACTCTAGATATCTCCATTATTTTATGGATTTGATGATCTCGGTGATTTGTTCCTCTTGTGTTTTTGGCTTCGAGATCTCCTTCGCCTTTCCTTTCTGATGTAGGAAAGATACTGGTCCAAGGGCGTCCCTGATGCGTTCCTGATGGGATCTGGATGTCTCAGGGGTATTCCTTTGATTTCTTCTTAGATCTGTAACTTCAATCTTCAGATCTGTGAGATCCTTTTGTAGATCTGGTAGGATTTTTAAGATCTCATCCATCTTTTGGTTCAAGAGGTCTATTTTCATAGGTATATGGATTAGCCTATGTCCATAGTCTTGAACTGTCTTTTGTACCTCTCTAAGGTCCTGAGATTACTTCGAGGTATCCGGTTCGAGTTCCTTCCAATCAGTTCCTTTAATCATTATTTTTAGAATTGTATTTTTTCAGGAATCTACCTGTTCCGGATCTCCTGGCTGGGATTCTTCCATGGATCTCTGCTCCCTGTAGACGTCTCACTGCATTCCCTGGTAACGTCTCTCGAACATGGCGATTTCGGTGCCATTCCTCTCTTTCTTCCTTTGGAAGAAATGACGCATCGACCAACCTCGGACTGTTGGCGATTTTTTCTAAGAATTTCCATAAGAAATTCTGTTCTCTGTATTTTCAGAATCTGAAAATACTCCCTGTTTTCAATGTAACTCGAACTTTCGTTCGGTTCCATGCTTTTAAAGTCTCCTCCGTTAGGGATAAAATATCAATATGTAATATAAACAAATATTTCTTCAATAAACCTAGGCTCTGATACCATTTCGTTTGCATGGGACACTAATTCTGAAAATCTGGGCAAAACGGACAAAATCCGTACAAAAGATAAATTTCGGGGACTAGAAATGATATTATCAAAAGATGAGGGTTGGTACTAAAAACTGTCATTTTTCAAAACTAAGGTACTATATTTGCAACTTTCATAAACTGCGGTATCAAACTTGTCTGACTTTCATAAAATGCGGTATCAAACTTGCCAGACTCCTCATTGTGTGGTACTGAAATTGGCGTTTTTGAAAAGTTCAGTACTAAAATTGCAAAGGGGCCTATAGTATGGTACCTTCTTTGCATTTATCCCCAGTTAAATATAATTGAAAAAATACGTCTCTTTTGGATTTGAGTTTTTCATGATACTTTGTATAATAATACAAGCGAGATTCACTGACGATCAATAGATTTATCATCGATATTAATACAAAAATAAATATTTTTATTTGTAAAAGGTGGGTTACTTATACCGCAACACTAATTTTTTGTTATGTCAATATTACCCGTAAGTTAGTTTTGTTTAATTTATTTATTTCTTTCTTCATCATCATCTTCTTCTTCTTTTTTTTTTTTTTTTTTTGTTTTTTTGGAAATGTATATGTGTTAATTTATATGTAGTTTTCTTATTTATAATATTTTTAGAACGTAAAATATTATTTATTATATGCATACAGGGATGACGTGTCGGGTCGACTATTGTATCAAAAAGTTGTCTCTCCAGGGTAAGAGGGCGTTTTGCTAAACTTATTTGACAATCTTATAAGCTCCTACATCTTAAAGATATTTTAAAAGTTTAAATATATTTAATCTTATTTTAAAAATATATTTTTAAAGTGTTTGGATAAATAAAATGCTCTATAAGTGTTAGATTGTTTTGCATAGTACGCTCTTCGTATTATTATAATGAGTGAAAAGACCATCAAACTATTAGAATTTGAAATGATTTAATAGACAACTTTGCTTTGGGGGGAAGACATCAATGATATGAAACGTAAAAGTGAAATACTAATAAAATTATGAGTATGTTTTTGTTTATATATATTAATATCTATACTAATATAATGAATTGAATTAGTAGTTGGACGATCGTTAAAATTAGGGGTAATAGTAATTTTCTAAACAATCGGATATATTCGTAATCATGCCAGACTTTAGGGGACCTCATTATAATTTTCCCGGAACAAAAATGAAAAGTGGAAAGAATATACTTCAAACAATTATAAATAAATACAGATTTACTAAAAAAGTATTTCATAAAATGAGAAATACTTTACAAGCAAAAATATAACATAATAATAACTTATTAACAAATATCATTTTTTATTTTTTTTGAAAATTATATTGAATAGTTGAAGAAAATTAAGAATTTTAATCAGGTTTTGCGAGTTAAACCCGCTGGTCCAAAGGTTGGTGGTTGTAAGGCCTAGTTTAAGACGTGAGGGCAGGTTTTGAAAATTGAATTTTCTATCCCAATTAATAAATGTATGTCATAATCAGTTCCATAAAATTTAATATAATTATAAATATTTTTTTATTATTTGTGAAATTATTATTATCCCTTGATTTTAACGGTCGTCCAACAACTAACACAATGTGTTAGTCTTCGTTAGATTTCATTTTTTCTTCAAATCATTAATTTTATTTATTTTTTAAAATCATTTTACGGAGTAAGTGGAGAATTCTTACACAATGTTTTAAATTTTCTAACTCACCTCATTCGTTTTTTATGAAATTTTAATTCTTTTTTTGAAAAAAAAATAAATGTAGAGTTGACAATCTAAATTATATAATTTTATCAAATATCGTGATATTAGTAATTTTTCAAATGAAAAAATTGTTGATAATTATGCTAAACATAGAGGAGAGTATGTCGTAATTTAGCCTGTATTTAACGAGAAAGATTAAGGTTGATTTGGTCATTAACTCAATCGGTTGGTTGGTAGGGATTACCTTTGCCATTTGATTGGCGGTGGCTTACATGTATATTGACAAGTTAGTCCCTGAACTTTCACAAGAATCACAACACAGTCCTCTTACCTACTGCTGCTGCTGCTGCTTTCCCATCCCTTTCTTCCTCTGTTGATGGATATAAGACACCAATGCCTATAGCCCAGATCTGATCCGACTTCAACTTTCCAGATTTGATCAAACCCATTATACAAAGCGGAGCTCAGGTAGAAAAACAGCGGCCCATATTCCCATTTGCCTTAGTTTTCATTTTCAGTTTCTATCAACTTCTTCTTGTGTGGATGTTCTTGGACACTTGGATTTGTTTGAATTCAGCTGAATTTGATTTGCTTTTTGTAAAGTGAGATGAAGGTGATAGACAAAATCCGGGAGGCGACGGCTGCCAATGACAACCGGGCCGTGTTCTCTTTCGAGTTCTTCCCGCCCAAGACGGAGGATGGTGTCGACAACCTGTTCGAGAGAATGGAGCGGATGGTGGCGCACAATCCTACGTTCTGCGACATCACGTGGGGCGCTGGCGGGTCCACGGCGGATCTGACGCTGGAGATCGCCAACCGCATGCAGAACATGGTGTGCGTCGAGACTATGATGCATCTCACCTGCACTAACATGCCCGTCGAGAAGATCGACCACGCCCTTGTGACCATCAAGTCCAATGGCATTCAGAATGTCCTCGCTCTTCGCGGCGACCCGCCTCACGGCCAGGACAAGTTCGTCCAGGTCGAGGGTGGCTTCGCCTGCGCACTCGACCTCGTATGTTTAGATTACAATTGCAATTGCAAGTAAATTGATGGATGAAAGAATGAATCAATAATTTCCCATTTTCCTGATCTGTGATATTGACTTCTGCTGATGATTGACAGGTCAAGCATATGCGTTCCAAATATGGAGACTACTTTGGGATTACTGTTGCCGGTTATCCAGGTTCGAATTGTTTTTCTTTGTCTGGCTCCAGAAATGCATATATATCCTCTGTGCAGTTCATTCTTGGTGCAAAATATTTTACATGGCTGTTATTGCACTGTTGACATTTATGGGTTTCTACTTAGTGCTAGCTGATCCCTGTAGTATGCTTGTGTTCCAGTAGTAATTGTACTTGTCTATGATGTTTAAACATGTGTTTGCTTCACATTTATTCTTGCGTCGGTTGCATTGAATATGTGTATATGCTTTGTGGAATTATTACCTGTCCTGCTACGATAAATTGTAATAGACCCTTTTATCATTTATTCAGAGGGACATCCTGATGTTATTCAGGACGGTGGTGTGGCGCCGACAGAGGCATATGAGAATGACCTTGCTTATCTCAAGAGAAAGGTCGTCTACTTCATTCGAATTTATTCGTCTAGTATTTTTTATGGAAATGATTTGTCACAATTGTATAAGTTCTGTTTGAATGATTCGGGGGTGCTTCCTTTGTAGGTTGATGCTGGAGCTGATCTAATTGTAACTCAACTCTTCTATGACACTGATATCTTCCTCAAATTTGTCAATGACTGTCGTCAAATTGGAATAACCTGTCCCATCGTTCCTGGCATCATGCCCATTAATAATTACAAGGGCTTCATCCGCATGACGGGTTTCTGCAAAACTAAGGTTTGAGCAACACTTACTGTCTTAGATTGTTTATGAAAAGTCATTTGGAGAACCATTTTGCATATTTTTGTTCTGGTAGTAGAATATTCAGCTGAAGTCATAAACCTTGCCTCTGTGCAAATATAAAAGATTCAGGCATGAATGTTGGGAGTAAAGTGCATCAACCTCATTTAGACCCTTTGCTGGTTTTCTACTTTTCTTTTAGTTTCTTGCTTTTGTCTCTCATAATTCTACCAGTAATGTAGTAAAATATTCATGATATATATTCTGATGAAGCTGGAAAGCAGCAGCAACTGTCATCACCTTTTATCTAATAGTAGTGGTTGCCATGTCTCATTTATTTCTGTTTATGCCATTCAAAGCTCCATTTGATTGTTAATATAGTATCTGATGTTTTACTGTAGATTCCACCTGAGATTATGGCTGCGTTGGAACCTATCAAGGACAATGAAGAGGCCGTCAGGGCCTATGGAATTCACCTAGGAACAGAAATGTGCAAGAAGATTATGGCCAGTGGGATCAGAACTTTACATCTCTATACATTAAACATGGAGAAATCTGCATTGGCCATATTGATGGTTGGTTTCCCTAACTTCAGTTTTTTTGCTTCTGCACTCCCGATCTTTATGTCGCTTAGTTGAAATGAGAACAAGATACTTATGTGGACTTGCACAAGCAGAATCTTGGTCTGATTGAAGAGTCCAAAATTTCAAGGTCCTTGCCATGGAGACGTCCAGCAAATGTTTTCCGTGTAAAAGAAAATGTCCGTCCGATATTCTGGTAAGCAAAGTTATATTCAGATTTAGAATCTTCAATCTTTTTGTTTTTGCCTAAATTCTATTAAATAGACACCTGACTTATTTTGGCGAATTATGTTAGGGCCAATCGCCCTAAAAGCTATATCTCACGTACTGTTGGTTGGGACCAATACCCACATGGTCGATGGGGTGATTCTCGAAATGCATCATATGGAGCACTTGGCGATTATCAGGCATGCACTTTAATGAACCCTAGTTATTTCCTGGCTGACAATTGTTGCAAAAGAGGAACCCCTTTTCTTTGATTTTCCCTTTCTTCTTCCATGGTGCAATAGATCATATTCTCGCATTGACATCTTGTTGTTCAGCATCAATTTTGACTAATAAAAAGTCTGACTTTCAAAAAGAAACGTTCGTGGACAATATATTGGAATTCCTTTTAATTTCCAAACACGCCAAATATCTCGTTGGATATGCATCAGTGTAGTGGGCATGTCTAAAATGTGTTCCATATTGGCAAGTGAGTCAATGAAAGGCTTGCAGTATGAATAATGAACTCCAGAACCTTTTTCTTTAGCATATGTTGTTTTGATTTATAATCGTCTATCATTTAATTCATAGGGAAATCTATAATGAACTGTGATGTTTCGAGAAACATGAATATACCAGAGATTAAATCTGAATCTCGGCACTTATCCTTCTGTGTCTTCTGATTAGCATTTAGCTTTAGCACATATAAATCTGCTGACTGGAACCTAGAGGACTCTAGCCATGTCATATCTGAACAAAGTTCAACAGAGCCCTTTCTCTGTATCTTTCAGATCATGAAAGTGACAGGTTGAAAGATTGATCAACGAATGGTAATACTGTCAACTTATTAATAATGACCTACACAATTCACCAAAAATGTGGGACATTTGCAATTGGGAAAAAAATCAAATGCTGAACATTTACAGTTTTCCAAAAGTTTCTAATATTAGGATATGGCACTTAAGATCTTGCATATATTTAATTTCTTGCTTGGCAAAGGATTAATAAACCCACATAATCATATGCTGTATTCACCTTTCTTATTCTTGTTTTGTCTTTCAATTTGTGATTTTGCTTCATGCCTCGACTTCTGAAAAAGTATCATTGAATTCACTGTTTGTGTAATTAGTACCCTTATTCCCTCAAAGGAAAGGTGCAATATTCAATGAGTTAAACTCTGTAATTTCCTGGCAGTTCTTGCGACCACGTTCACGTGATAAGAAACTTCATGAGGAATGGGCTGTTCCTTTGAAAAACGTCGAAGATATTTATGAGGTATGCTTTTCTCTTACAGCTTATGCTAACTTGAAATATTTGATGATCACAAATTCCAGTCCTTATGGAATTTTCAATGCATCAGAACTTTATGAAATTCTGCCTTGGGAAACTTAGAACCAGTCCCTGGACTGAACTAGATGGGCTTCAGGCAGAGACCAAAATCATTAGTGAACAGCTTGGTAATATAAACTTGAAAGGTTTTCTCACTATCAACAGCCAACCAGCTGTTAATGGAGCAAAGTCGGACTCCCCAACCGTTGGTAAGTGGAGTATTTTTCTTTTCACTGTGATTAGATGCTTTTGCAATTTCCAAAATTAATGTAATTTCACACGTACCTGCGAAGCCATCCACCTAATAAGCATAATATTATTCTTCTTTCATAGATTGTCATGGTGTGTATGCATATTACCTGCACTCTTATGCCAGTACATGTATCATGTGTTTTTATTCTCCTTTAATCAACCAAGGAGTTGGTTGTTTTTTTCTTAACAAAATCAAGATGTTTTAACATGACTGTTTTTATTCTGTGATGCATGCTGGCCAATGTAGTTTCATAGAGCTAATTGTCAAGCGATGTTAGGTGTAAGCATTTCCCCACCATCTTTTTTTGTGTTGTCCTTACACAAGCACAAGCGTCGTCATTCATGTTCTTCATGCACCATAGCATGAAAAAAAAGGAACAAGAAACATCCGTCCTTGCATTAAAGTGAAAGGTCATGTTTCCGTACAAAGAAACAGCTATTTATTTCTTTGCCTCTGAATCTGGTTTTACAGGATGGGGAGGGCCAGGTGGGTATGTTTACCAGAAGGCTTACCTAGAATTCTTCTGTTCTCCGGAGAAGTTGAATGCTCTAGTTGATAAATGCAAAACCTTCCCATCTCTCACCTACATGGCTGTCAATAAAGAAGGAACTTGGAAATCTAATGTTAACAACACGGATGTGAATGCGGTGACATGGGGAGTTTTCCCTGCAAAGGAGATAATTCAACCTACGGTTGTCGATCCCCAAAGCTTTATGGTATGGAAGGATGAAGCATTTGAAATATGGTCAAGGGGATGGGCTAAACTCTACCCAGAAGATGATCCATCCAGAAAATTACTTGATGAGGTAACAAATTTATGTATGCTGATGATGTCCCATTTGCTGGGAACACTTGCAAGTATCTTGTGTAGTTACATATCTTGTGTGTATGCAGGTGCAGAGCAAGTATTACCTGGTGAGTTTAGTCGATAACGACTACGTCCATGGAGATTTTTTTGCTGTTTTTAAGGACATATGAAATGATTATTTCATGGATGGATGTCTTTGTCTTGCTTTTGTTATTCTTGTTGGTAATGTATTCAAAAGGTGACGCTGCCACGGAAGAATACCGTTAGGCATTTGGGATTTTGAAATTCCCTAGAGAGTTGTCATTGTATTTGAATTTTTTCAACCAATATATGAAATCGTGTTTTGTTTGGGCAACATCATAAAAAAACATCAATCTGGAAAGAAAATTGCTTCTTCAGTTAATAATCTTCTGACACTTATATGCGTCAGTTCAGCAACCAAGGTTTAAACTTTAAAGTCGTGTTTTTTTGTGTTGAAAAAGAGACTTTGCTTGTGAATTCAAGAAAAGCTATCTTTTGTTAACTTGTGTACTGCCTTCACCAGCCATTGGGTTGGGTTCCTCCAATATTATAAACTAACAACGAGATTTTACTCAAATGGTAAGGTTGACGTTTGTTAATTTAGTCGAGAGATTGTCGATTTTGGTAAGGTTGACGCCTGCTAATTTAGTTGAGAGATTGTGGATTTTAATTCCAAGAATGTAGGAAGATTGTCCCCATTCATATTTTTATTTCTTAATTTGAATGTATTCGTTGATTTGGAATTATTAATGTATTGTATCAATTTATATATTTAAATGTATTGAACTACATTTTCTCAAAAAAAAAAAAAAAAAATCAGAATTCATGTTATTAACTCAAATTTGACTCCTAGCAAATTTGGAATCGCGTGTAAGTAACATTTTATAATCCTACGTATATAAGGTTATGAGTCAACATCTCATCAAATTTATGGATATTTATATAAAGTTGTAATGTAATATTCATTAGCAAATATACTAAATTATTGATTGGTATTTGGATGTTAGCTAAACAAATATAAAAATAAAAAACTCTTACACTCATAAACGACGATTGGTGACATCATTGTACTAATTTTTAAATATGATAATTACATCCCTAATTGGATAATTTTTAAAATTAATTATAAGTATTTTTTTTTTACAAAAATAACTCTATGTCATTTTAACACTACTACAACAATTCTTGTTAATAATATCTTATATTAATTTTCTTTTATTTCATTTTTTTGTTACAATATAAAAATTATTTATTATACACACAAGAATAATTTAATATTATAAATTCACACCAACGAGGGTATAAAGAGATATTGGGAATTTTGTTGAATTTGGTGGCTATGTGCTCCGACGCTCTTCATTATCAGCTTTCCCAAAGTTGAAAAAGACGACCAAAAGTTCGCGTGCGTCGCGTGCTGTTGTCTTTCTTAATTTAATATGTGTCACTGTTCCACTGATCCCCACGCTTCTGCTTCTGGAGCACACACCGCTCAATTAATTCCCAAAAATTATAAATACTAAACATATTTTTAATTTATTCATTTAATAAATAATTTCAAGTTCGAATTCTACTGATACATACATGGTGATTCTTGTCTTTCAATATATTTTTTGAGGGTTAAATTCATTTTGATCCCATGTGATATGAAAAAATATTAAAAACCCCCTTGTAAAAATTTAAATATAAAAAAACACTCTTGTGATATAAATAAGTTGTTCACGCTGCCATCTGATAGCTTATTTATATTTTTATTATAAAAAAATAAAAATTACATGTGTACCGTGAAATCGGTAAATGTTGCAAAAATATAGTGGGTTGCCAGTTGGGCTGACGACCCATTATTAAAAATTTAATTTTTTTGCTGGGTCGCCAGCCCAACAGCCGATCGGCGGTCGCCAGCTGGGCCGGTGACCCCTTTTTTTTTAATTTATTTTTTATTATATTTAATTGTTAACATATTTAATAAAATTTACTAATTAAATCTTATTTTATTATTTCAAGCTAGTTATGATTATTCATTAAAAAAAATAATTGACTTTATGATAATTTAAAGAATTATAATTATAAAAATTTAGAATTAAAAATAATACACTAAAAAATTACATAAAAATGTGTATTCAAGTATTTGGTACATTATTTTGTCGTCTACGACCCTGCCTTTGGACGTTACTTTGGCTTGAAGGACCTTGATTTCGTCGGGATTGACTGCGTATTTGTTGTCGTGCACGAGCTTGTGCTCAATCCATTTCATTAGGTATTCGGGTACTTTGACGTCGACCCGGACGAGTTGATGTACGAAGAGTATCGTCGTGGACCAATTGAAAATTGGGGATATCCCAATAGTCTTCCGCCATTATCGGTTGAAAAGATTCAGAATATGTCATTCGGTAAGGCATTAAAGCATAATATTGCTTCACCATTGATGCAGCGTTAAGCCTATATGCAGCGCATACCTTTTGAGCATGAGAGCATGGTATTCCAAATTGATTCCATTTGCCACATGAACACTCTTGCGTTGCAATTTTCACAACGTGAGTGTTACACCCCTGTCCATAATAATGTCTTGTAACCACAGAGGCAGTCTGTTGGATTTGATCGAATATCATGACCACATACTCGACGGATCTGGCGGACCACCGTTGGAACATTTTATATGCATAGTCCGTCCACAGTTGATTGTTGTTTATCATTGTAGTACTCTTAGTCATCGTCTCACGAAAATAATGGACTGAGCGATTAAAAGTCATTTCAACAATTGCAGTTACAGGAAGGCGGTGTGCCCCTTTTAAAACCCCATTGATGCATTCTGACATGTTGGTAGTCAGAATACCGCATCTCCATCCACCATCATGAGAAGCTGTCCACTTTTCCTTTTCAATTTTCTCTAGCCAGTGTTGTGCTTCTAGTTTTATACTCTTAACCTAATCCATGGTGCGATTGAATTTTCTAATTTGATATTTGAGCCAGCTCTCCAACAAAGATCCTTCAATTGCACGTTCTTAAACTGATTGTTGAAATTTGAACACACGTGCCTCAAGCAATATCTATGCACACCGCGAGGAGGAACAAAGTCAGGAATGTCTTTTATTGCGGATAAGAGACCAGCATTGCGATCAGATATAAGACACGTTCCCGACACGTCGTTTCATATCATCATCTGCTCAAATGCGTGTTGGAAGTGGGTACCAACCTGGACATGCAACATCGTGGCAAATGGTGGTACGTTATCTCGTTTACATACTTATTTCTAATCATATTTTTATATTTTTACACGTTCAAAATTGCACACTTATAATATATTCGGTTCACTTTAGCTTGACCAAATGGAAACTTTTCGAATAAGTTGCGAAATTACACCGGATCAACTAGAGGCATATCGTCAAGCAATGACAACGCATTTGGACATATATCGAAATGTTGTTCAAATTGCAACAAATCAACGAATGGGACAAGGTATCGCCCCTCAAAATCCATTGTCACAAGATGATGTTCCGTCCACATCCCACAGACAAACGCGAAGTTGTAGCAGGATATCAACTCGCACAGTAGAAAGAGATACACCTGAGGTTGACATAGTTGGGCCATCTACTGTGCATACCTCTCAATTTTTTATTGAAGATTGCTACGTGTCTGAACCGCCTCAACAAGATGATTGGTTTCAATCGACTCCTTACATGCCAGTACATACTAAAGGTCATTATACAAATATTGAACTTGACCTTGGCCTTGGCATGAATCAAACATATGCACCAGTACGTAATGTTTCACCTATCCAATTCCCATCATGGAGTGCATATCGTGATCCAATAGGGTCGAGCTCTACAACATCATCTAGTCATTTTCAAATTCATGCCGATATTCCAAGAGCAAAATGAACCAACAAGTCCGGAAATACGACGACCTAGGCGACAACGACAAAGACGTAATTGTAGTACAGACGGACATTATTAATTTTTGTAATTATATTTTTTTAATGTAAAATTTTAAGTTTATTAGTTATTTATAAAGAATTTTAAAATTGTAATAGCATTATCTTATTGGAATAAATTAATCATAATTAACTTGAAATAATAAAATAAGATTTAATTAGTAAATTTTATTAAATATATTAACAATTAAATATAATAAAAAAATGAATTAAAAAAAAAAGAGTCGCCGACACGTGGGTCGCCGGCCCAGCAAAAAAAATTAATTTTTAATAGTGGGTCGCCAGCTGGGCTGGCGATCCACTATATTTTTGCAACGTTTACCGATTTCACGGTACACGTGTAATTTTTATTTTTATTTTATAATAAAAATATAAATAAGCCTTATCTGATCAACCTTGAAGTACTTTTTTAGAGACAATGACTAAATTGCCACTCATACATACCTATAAATTACCTATAATATATTTATTATTATATTTATATTTATAAAATTATTATTTAAAATAAAATAATAATAATAATAACACACACCCCCACCCCGGGGCGCCTTTTCTACAACGGCGGTGACGGCGCCTTTTTTTTTTAAAAAAAAATTATTTTATTATTAATAAAAAATATTTATATATTATTTTAAGATTTATTAATATAATGTATATATTATTTTATATATTATATATAATATTTTAATATTTATATATATTAGATTAGGCTGAGAGAGAAGGGCAAAATATCAAAAAAAGGCACTTTTCAGACGCCCAAGCACAGTCAACGTGCGTGCATCACACTACTTCGCCTCAGGGGATTTTTTAAATTTTGTTATTTTTGGAGATTATATTTTTATTTTTCAAAATTATCTCTCTCTTAATATTTTTGTGAAGCTTTTTATTTTTGTCTAATTTTCTATCATAATTTTATCTTCTATTTCTAATAATGTACATGCAAATTATATATTGGTATTATATGCTATTATTAACATTTTATTTAACAATAACTTATGTTACTCCAAAACTAGTAGTAATATATATCATATGAGTATTAATTTAATTAAAGCATTCACATCATATAGTTATTAATTGTTCCATCATATAAAGGATTTTCTGTCCCATTTTGATATAGTATAGAAGTCTGTTACACCATTACGTGTATGATATGCATCTCGTTTTTAATTATATTTCTATATTTTAAAAGAAACAATCGTCAATCACACGTTGACGTTGCACCAATTGAAATTCATATACCACCAATGTTATTGTCACAATATTAGGGTAAAAGATCTTATCTCCCATTTTCTTTTTATGCATTGATGTCACACCCACACGTATATTGTATGTGACTCGACTTTTAACTCATAATTTAATTTAATTATATTTAATTATTAAAAAAGTCATGTATCAGTCATATATCAATATAACATCAATGAAGATACCAATATATGATAAAAGACCCTGAGGTCATATTTGGATTGTTAGATTGAAATTGTGAATTTTAAATCTTTTAAATTGTCTGAAATATTCTAAATTGAAGGATTTCAAAATTTTCAATTCTATTTCTTTTTTAAGTGAAAGCGATAAATATTATTAATTGAATTAAATCGATTACAATTAATTCTAATGATTATCAATATCTAATAGAAATAATTACAACAATCATACATTGATCAACAATATCAAATAAATTAAATCTAAACAACCTATTACTATTACAGTATACAAACAATCCTACTATACAGTAGACTATAATCCCACGCATTGATGGGGTTCGAACCGTTTTTTAGGACCGTTTCTTTGGCAGGAATGAAATATAATACTTGGAATAAAATTGCACATAAATCTTATTTCGTTACAAATATTTCGATAGAACAAGGTACTTAATAGAAAAATTAATCAAAATTCTTAGAAAATACTTATGTGCTAAATACGACAGAGGAATGGAAATTATATCGATAAGGTTACTAAAATATTCACAATACATAAATCTTTTTTTATATATAAAATATAACATATAGTTATATATATGCATTTATGTATATGGAAATATATATTATATTACTATAATAAAATAAAATATTGTGAAATGTATTTTTATTTATATACCCAAAGAAAAAGAAAACAAATACCGTCATAATATCAAAATTTGAGATTCCTGAATTTAAGATTTTCTAACTGAACAGAAAGAATATGATACCCCCAATAATTAAACTAAAAAAAAGAATAAATAAGTCGTCTTTCCCTAAAGTTTAGTGTAATTACACGTAGTCTTCCTGTAGTTTAGAAAATTACATCTAATACTTTGAGGTTTGCTGATATTAACAAATAAAATTGGATGAAAAATCCATACTTATCCTCGATTTGAATTATAACAAGCCAAACAAAATTTTTTATGACTAAATTACCCTTATATATGCTCACACATTAATGTATGTGGGGAGGTATATCTTCACCCTTATAAGGGTATTTTAGTCCCAAAAGATTTATTTGACATGCAATAAGTTAGTAATAAGTTAATCAGGGATAACTATCGATTTTCATTCAATTTTTTCTAATATAAGCAAATCTAGTGAATTTTGACGAACGGAAGAACCTATTTATTACACGAAAGCAAACCTTATGATACTAAATGTAACTTTTTAAACGTATAATTACACCAAATATTAGGGGAATGCGGTATAAAGATCCCTAAATAAAAAATGTCATTTCCTATAAAACAAACAGGCCTTAAGAGGCAACAAATGTCAAACCCCACACGAAAAGCACCTATATCACCTACCACCCAATCGCTATCGCATACCAGTTTAAGATAAACAGAAAAAGAGGGACCATAGAGAAATTAATAGAAAAGAACGAGGGTCTTTTTGTCATTTCAGCTGATTTGGTTGGTTGGTGAAGTTTGGTGGTGGGGGTTAAGGCATTGTTTGGTTCAGTGAAAGAAAAGAGAAAAAAGAAATTGACAGTAGCGAGACGGGAAAGAATAATTAATGTCTCTTTTAAGGGTTTATTTGGTTCAGGTAAAAATTGGGTGCATAAGAAAAATGGAATATATATATATATATATATATAGGAATAAGTCTGGTATTTGGTTAGGCAGAATAAATGGAATAGAAATAAAATTGGATGTATATGAAATCTTTCCAGAGGTCAATTTTATTTTGTTGAAAATTGGGCAAAAAAATTAAAATATAAGTCCAGAGATAAAAAAAAAAGCATATATTTTATTTTTATTTACTTTATTAACCATATATGTAATTTCCTTTCAATTCTTTTCTCGTTCTCACTGATAATAACGGTATATAATCGCCAACTATGATGCTGGTATCTGAATCAATTTCTTTATTTGATGCCATTTGTAGTAATTATTGTTTTATTTAAATTGAATAGTTGAGAATAAATGAATTATACTCTTGTTTGATGGATATTTTTTTATTAATTAAAAATATTCTTGTTCTTGTTTGTTGAATAATTTTATTAATAAGATTTTAAAAGTTTTGATAGACTAAACTTATTTTAGCATAATATTAACATTAACTTGTTTATTTTTTAATACAAAATAAATAAAATGGGTTATCAGAAAATTTATAAAAAACAATCTTTTTCTTTCCAATCTATTTTCTTTAGGGTTAAATGCACTTTGCACCCCTGAACTATGCATATAGTCGCATTTAGGTCCCTAAAGTATGAAAGATAACAAAAAGGCCCCTCATGATACGAATTTATTTTTTTATGACGAAAATGTCCTTATTGTTTCCACCCCTAAAATATGTTTATTTCAATCATTCCCCTAAAACATAATTTGAATTATTATAAAAATTATATTTAACATAAATACTATCCAAAATTTATTATTTTTATAATTAGTATAAAATCTATATAAACTCTATAAATTTATAGTCCTTATATTATTTTACATAACTTTTTAAAAATTTACATAATATTTGTTTGTATTGTTATATATATGTTGAACTTTTTTTTTACATTAAAATTATTGATACAATTTTAAAATATTATATCGAACATAATGCACTATAAAATATGCAAATCTATAATATAATTAATTTATAATATTTTACAATATTTTGAGTAATGATATAATATAATTTAATTATGCGTACATATACCTGAATAAAATTTATAGGTTATATAACATACTTTTTTATAAAATTATATACATTATGTATTTACACAAATTTACATGTACTTTTTAACATAAATAATTTACTTTGTAAGACATACATGTATATTTTAACATAAATAATTTACTTTGTAAAACATACATGTATATAGAGCAATTGTAAATATTTTTTGTATTACATAATTAATAAAAAAGCTATAAATTTTAAATACTATTTTGTAAATAAAATTTGAGTAAAATTTAAATCATTAAAAGTAGTTTCGGTGAAGTAATAAAACATACCTTTATGGATAAAATGAAATGTATAGAAGATAAGTGAGAAGGGCATTTTTGTCCTTTTAATGTCAAATTATTTTGTCAGGGGCCTTTTTGTTACCTTTCATACTTTAGGGCCCTAAATGCGGCTACATATATAGTTCAGGGGTGCAAAATATATTTAACCATTTTCTTTATATCAAATAAGAGTAAGTACATACCAAACAACTTGAAGAAAAACTATTACCCTTTCTACTTCACTTTCCCTTGTTACTTCCCATTTCTGCTAACTTGAACCAAACAAATCCTAAGTTATTTGTTCCGATATAAATGAAAGTAAGTCACAAGTACTTTCAGATATTTGGTACAAACATAATAAAAGCAGAAAAAAAATAATTACTTTTTGTAATGTTACCACATACCAACTAACCATTTTCATCATTTTGAATTAGAAAAATATATAAGATAATACTAAAATAATTTGAAATTATTAAAAATTAAACCTAAAAACTTGTTAATAAAAAATAATAATGAAATATTTTTTCGCTGTTATCACAAATAAAATGAGTGTTTCTGAATAGTAAAATAGTGTTTATAGGTAATACAATAAAATAAAATAAAATATAATAAAACGGACGTTATGATCTTTTTAGTTTTATAATTGTACCTTTTCACTCAATTTTAAACAAAAATAAAATTGAATTTTCGAAGGAGCTTCATAAACATCTAATTTTACTTATCCTTCATTTTTCGTTAATCAAACACGAGATCTTTTCTTGTAGATCTCTTTCTGAAAAAATATAACAATTTTAGTACCACAACGGATCATTTCCAATATTGGTACTATAATTTAAAAAATAGCCTAAAAAAATAAAATACTATAGTAACAAAATATTTGCAAAT
Source organism: Sesamum alatum (assembly GCA_034509735.1). Taxonomy (NCBI): domain Eukaryota; kingdom Viridiplantae; phylum Streptophyta; class Magnoliopsida; order Lamiales; family Pedaliaceae; genus Sesamum; species Sesamum alatum. The sequence goes on from JACGWO010000008.1 coordinate 27,871,901, forward strand.
TTGATATTTTCGTTAGGAATCTAACGACAAGCTCACGTGTTCTTTTATCTTTACCCAATTGCCCTAATGCCACCCTCGTGAAGGTGCTTAATTTAACGGCCACGTGCATATTGCCGTTAAATTTCTAACGAAAGTACAAAAATTATAGATAATTTGTTATTATAGTAAATTTTCAAGTTATTTTTTAAATCACGATACCAATATTCATTTTTGCCCGAGCCAAACAAGCTCTAACTCGAAATGTGAAAATACAATTTAGTCCCTCAAGTTTGACAAGAATACCCCTCTTGTCTTACCTACTACTTTCCGAGCGAGTCCCTTTCGTTGTTCTTCCTCTTCTCTGCCATCAATGCAAAGCTGATGGATATAAAAATGCAGCAATGCTAAGCCATAGATCTGAATCTACCTTCAACTTGCCCTAATTTCTCATTGGGGGTAAAAGATACTATTGTCGGCATCCCCAAATTCCATTTTCCCTTTGCTTTTTTCACTTTCTATCGACTGTTCTGTTGTAGTATATATATATATATATACACAGATTATTCTTGGGCAGCAATTGGGTTTGTTTGAATTCGACTGAATAGTTTGATTTCTTGGAGTAAAGTGAGATGAAGGTGATAGAGAAGATCCGGGAGGCTACGGCTGCCAATGACAACCGGACTGTGTTCTCTTTCGAGTTCTTTCCGCCCAAGACGGAGGATGGTGTCGACAACCTGTTCGAGAGAATGGAGCGGATGGTGGCGCACAACCCTTCCTTCTGCGACATCACGTGGGGGGCTGGCGGGTCCACTGCGGATCTGACGCTGGAGATCGCCAACCGCATGCAGAACATGGTGTGCGTCGAGACTATGATGCATCTCACCTGCACTAACATGCCTGTCGAGAAGATCGACCACGCCCTTGAGACAATTAAGTCCAATGGCATTCAGAATGTCCTCGCTCTCCGAGGCGACCCCCCTCACGGCCAGGACAAGTTCGTCCAGGTCGAGGGTGGCTTCGCCTGCGCTCTAGACCTTGTATGTTTAGATTACAATTATGATTACGATTAAACAGTGATGTCCCATTTCCCTGATCTGTGATATTGTTGATTGACAGGTCAAGCATATGCGTTCCAAATATGGAGACTACTTTGGGATTACTGTTGCCGGTTATCCAGGTGCCGATTCTTTGTTTGTTTAGCTAAACAAATGTATATATATATATCCTTCTGTTGTTCATGTTCGGTACAAAAAGGTTCTAATGCCAGTTATTGCGCTATTGAAACTTATGGATTCTTGCTAAGTCCTAGCTGAGTCCCTGGTGGATTATAGTTTGCTAAATCTACTCATGTTCCAGTATCAGTTCTACTTGTCTATGGTGCTTCTTACTTGTGTTTGTACTGAGTTAAATCTTATGTCGGTTGAACATTAGATATGTGAGTGTGTGTGCTCTGTGACATTGTTAACCATCTTGTTAGCTTTCGTTCTTATTGGAGTCTTTCGTCATTTATTCAGAGGGACATCCTGATGTTATTCAGGACGGAGTGGCACCGCCAGAGGCATATCAAAATGACCTTGCGTATCTCAAGAGAAAGGTCATCTACCTTGTTCGGATGTAGTCTGTTAGTGTTTTTACTATAGTGAAATTGGGTTGTCACGATTAAACATGTTTTCCTTTGAATTAACATGAATCTGGGGGCTGTCTCCTCTGCAGGTTGATGCTGGAGCTGATTTGATTGTCACTCAACTCTTCTATGATACTGACATCTTCCTCAAATTTGTCAATGACTGTCGTCAAATTGGAATAACCATTCCCATTGTTCCTGGCATCATGCCCATTAATAATTACAAGGGCTTCATCCGCATGACTGGTTTCTGCAAAACTAAGGTTTGAGCAACACTTACTGTCTTAGATTGTTTATGGAAAGTCATTTGGAGAACCATTTTGCATATTTTTGTTCTGGTAGTAGAATATTCAGCTGAAGTCATAAAGCTTGCCTCTGTGCAAATATAAAAGATTCAGGCATGAATGTTGGGAGTAAAGTGCATCAACCTCATTTAGACCCTTTGCTGGTTTTCTACTTTTAGTTTCTTGCTTTTGTCTCTCCTAATTCTACCAGTAATGTTGTAAAATATTCATGATATATATTCTGAGGAAGCTGGAAAGCAGCAGCAACTGTCATCACCTTTTATCTAATAGTAGTGGTTGCCATGTCTCATTTATTTCTGTTTATGCCATTCAAAGCTCCATTCAATTGTTAATGTAGTGTCTAATGTTTTACCGTAGATTCCACCTGAGATTATGGCTGCATTGGAACCTATCAAGGACAATGAAGAGGCCGTCAGGGCCTATGGAATTCACCTAGGAACAGAAATGTGCAAGAAGATTATGGCCAGTGGGATCAGAACTTTACATCTCTATACATTAAACATGGAGAAATCTGCATTGGCAATATTGATGGTTGGTTTTCCTAATTTCAATTTTTGTTGCTTCAGCACTCCAAATCTTTATGTGAATTAGGTGAAATGATAACATGATGCTTATATATACTTGCACGTACAGAATCTTGGGCTGATCGAGGAGTCCAAAATTTCAAGGCCCTTGCCATGGAGACGTCCGGCAAATGTTTTCCGTGTAAAAGAAAATGTTCGTCCAATCTTCTGGTAAGTAGAGTTTTTTCCAGAATTAGGATTTTCAATCTTTTTGCCTCGATTCTACTAAATAGACCCTTGATCTATTTTGGCAAATGATATCAGGGCTAATCGCCCTAAAAGCTATATCTCACGAACTGTTGGTTGGGACCAATACCCACATGGTCGATGGGGAGATTCTCGAAATGCATCATATGGAGCACTCAGTGATTATCAGGCATGTACTTTAATTGAACCCTACTATCTTCCTGATTGTCACTTGCTGCAAGAAAAATCTACTTTTCTTTGCTTTGCCTCTGCTTTTTTGCCCCTTTCTTCTTCCGTGGTGTAATAGGCTTTCATATTCTCACATTGACATCTTGTTGTTGAACGTCTATTTTGATAAATAAAAAGACCGACTTTCAGGGGGGGGGGGGGAGGGGGGGAATCATTCAATGAGATAAAGTAAATTGAGATGAGAAAACACTGAATTTTAATCAGGTTTAGGATTTGTTAATTTTTTGTTTAATCTGTTCACAACCGCTAATGCTGTGAAATACAACAAAACCTTCCACCATGTCTGAAGGACAGTACTTTGTGTCTATTATCAACTATTAAGTTCAAGAACAGGAGTATCACCAAAGATGAAATTGAATCTTAGCAATGATCGTATCTCTGTTACTATTAATTAGCATTTAAGCTTTAGCGTGTATTATGAGCACGAAAGTGCAGCTTGAAAGATTGATCAATTTGTAGCAATACTATTAACATAATTAGTATTAATTAGCAATACTAAATTTTCATTTGCAATTAGGGAAACATCAAATTCTGAAAATTTACAGTTTTCCGAAAATACCTGATATCAGGATTTGTCACTTAACAATTATTTGCATATATTTGATTCTTAGTTGGCGAAGGATTAAATAAACCCACATGATTGTGTGTTGGACTCACCTTTCTCATTCTTGTTTTGTCTTTCAATTTCTGTGATGTGTCTTCATGCAATTCGGCCATTGTTGCTATCACGAATTTGAAAATGGATCATTTACTTCGCTATATAAATAATGCCCTTATTCCCTCTAAGGCGAGTTTCATATTAAATGAGTTAGACCCTGTAACTTCTTGCCAGTTCTTGCGACCACGTTCACGTGATAAGAAACTTCATGAAGAATGGGCTGTTCCTTTGAAAAACGTGGAAGATATTTATGAGGTATGCTATTTCTCTTTCAGCTTATGCTAACTTAGAAGATTTGATGATCACAAATTCCAATCCTTAATTGAGTTTTCAATGCATCAGAAATTTATGAAGTTCTGCCTTGGGAAGCTTAGAACCAGTCCATGGACTGAACTAGATGGGCTTCAGCCAGAGACCAAAATCATTACTGAACAGCTTGGTAATATTAACTTGAAAGGTTTCCTCACTATCAACAGCCAACCAGCTGTTAATGGAGCGAAGTCTGATTCCCCATCTGTTGGTAAGTGAAGTGTTTTTTCTTTTCACTGTGACTACATGCTTTTGCAATTTCTGGAACTAATGTAATTGCACATGTACCTGCAAAGCCATCCACCTTATAGACATACTGTTCTGGTTATAACTTTCGTAGATCCTGCTGGTGTGTGCATATTACCTGTATGATTGTATGCCAGTATGTGTACCACGAGCTTTTGTTGTGGACAGACCTGAAAGGGGGGAAATCATTGGGGTTTTGCCAAGGAAGATTTATTTCTTTGCCTCTGAATCTGGTTTTACAGGATGGGGAGGGCCAGGTGGGTATGTTTACCAGAAGGCTTACCTAGAATTCTTCTGTTCTCCGGAGAAGTTGAATGCTCTAGTTGATAAATGCAAAACCTTCCCATCTCTCACCTACATGGCTGTCAATAAAGAAGGAACTTGGAAATCTAATGTTAACAACACGGATGTGAATGCGGTGACATGGGGAGTTTTCCCTGCAAAGGAGATAATTCAACCTACGGTTGTCGATCCCCAAAGCTTTATGGTATGGAAGGATGAAGCATTTGAAATATGGTCAAGGGGATGGGCTAAACTCTACCCAGAAGATGATCCATCCAGAAAATTACTTGATGAGGTAACAAATTTATGTATGCTGATGATGTCCCATTTGCTGGAAACACTTGCAAGTATCTTGTGTAGTTACATATTTCTACTGTGTTGTGCGTATGCAGGTGCAGAGCAAGTATTACCTGGTGAGTTTAGTTGATAACGACTACGTCCAGGGAGATCTGTTTGGTGTTTTTAAGGACATATGAAGTCTTGCTTTTCAATTCGTTATTCTTGTTGTAATGTATCCCACCAAAGGTAATGTACTATTCAGGCCATAATATTACTGCTATGTAATAACGTTGTGATCCATGCCCCCTTGGGATTTTGGAATTTCATAATTAAAATGAAGTCTCATCATATTGGAACATTTTACAAAGTGATTGTTGCTCTGGTGCATTAACCAACCAAGATATATGACTTGTTTTACTTGTAGTTGCTTTACACTTTTCACTTACCAAAACTCCTCTACCCTAAGGCTTAAGGCTGTCCTGTTTGGTTGAAACTTCACAACTATAAAAAAATGTCATTTTCGCTTATCTGCAACATATTAATAGCGTTGCCCAAAGCCTAAATTCAAATTATTTATTGGTCTAATTTAATTATCAATGGGACTTGATGATAAGTAAAATATGAACCATTAGTTTAAGGTTCTTGAAAATTGATACCTTATAGAAATAAAGTTGAACGTTTGGTCAATTGTAATTTCAAACCAATCTGTATATCAATCAATTATTGAAGAAATCAATTTCACAGATTTCTTCTACAAATTAATTCCAACTCTCCCCATTAAATGAGGTGCGTTGATTGAGAACTGGTTTCCGACTCCTGTCACAAGGCCCAAGTCGACTCACCATGTCTAGTTCTCTGTAGAAACTCCAGTATGTTTATTCATTTTCAATTTTCAATTTTCAAAACAGTAATTAAAGTGAAATTATGATTGCGTATTGAAGACTTATATGATTTAACAATATAATTTAATATAAAAGACAATCTCATTAAAAATTTAAACATATTCTCATTTCACACAAAAACTTACTTATAAACTTAAAAAGACATACTGAGAACTGAAAATGAACACAAACAAACAGGTTTAAATCTTTGAAAAAAGAATAATCTTTCAAACCCCAACACAACAAAGTATACATTGTGATAGAAACGGTCAAAGTTAACAAAATTCTGTTCCTAATTTACCGCAAAGGCACATTTTTATAACAAAAAAATTTAAAGAAATCAGAATTCTGTTGCTATTTTTTCCTCTATAAAATTTCTTTTAAACAATACTTATTTGTTAGTTTTAGCCGTAGCTTTTTTCGGTTAAAATTTGGCAAACATGAAACTAATACCAGAGTTTGGTATTGGAATACATCAGCCCTCCTTCACCCTAGTCACATGGGGAGGAAGAAGCAATTTGACCTAAACATACCTCTCTGTATATAAATTCAAATGTATTCAAATCTCACACAAATTCCACCCCAAGTATTAGTAGTAAATTAGGCATATTTCGAAATTAATCAAGCGGTGTGTGTGTGTGTTGTGTATTAATTTCAATTCTGAAAACAGTAAGCTCGTAAGATTTTGTTAGGAAAGTAGAGACAAACAAATTGAAGGCCCTGCTACTTCCAGGTGTAGTACAGCAAAAATTACCACTTACACTGTAGGCAAAAGAAAATTCGACATAATTTCAGTTGATACCAACACACGAAGAGCCAGCAAAAAATATGTGTTGCTTCATCAAAATTCAAGATCGGACAACATGAAAACCAGGAGGGATGCAGAAAGTAAAGCCAGAGGAGGAAAGTTACGGGGAAGTAGAAGATTTAATTAGCTCTAAAATCCTCCTGGAATCACAGCCCTCGTGCACATATTGACAAAACACCATTCAGCTCTTCATCAGTAGTCATCTCCTCTTGATACCACTTCTTTGCAAGTTGGGCGAAGTAAAATTGTATGCTCAAACTGAGATACATAGCTGCCCTTAACATCACAAAGCGGAGGGTATGGCTGGCAAGGTTTACAGAACATGACGTACATCAGTTAGTAAAATTCCAAGGGAAATGAGTAGAGAATATAGGGAAAAAACTAAATTGCGCATTGCATGCTAACAGGAGATTAATCATGTGATCTACAACATTAATATCTCATCAAAATCCAGTCTCAGTAACCAAGCACCAACAGTTAGTGTCCCCTCATCATTATTGAAACTTATGGGGCAAATATATATGAAGACACGCTAAGCAAACACCTAGATCATCCATTTAAGTCTTCCAAATTTGGAGAACATCTTCTGATTGATGAAACCACAATATGATAAAAGAACAGTGTCAAGTGCAAAATATAGGAAATTTTCACTTACATTGTAATGATCTATACATCATCTCAGTCATAAATTAGATTGCTTAAGAATTCAAGATCTAATGCCTGAATACGGGCATCGCAGTTGTACCAAAAACAGATAACCCCATGATGATTATGGAACAACGAAGAAGCTTTCACTGTATGAAACGTCAATCAGAGGTTTCCAGCCTTAATATGTTCCCTTTCCTTTCACCTTTCCATTCTGAGATCAAAACTGTATATTTCTTTGAGGAAAGAGATCTGTGGACCTCTCTACTCATGCCTAAAGCCAATTATTCTCTACCACGAGCAACTAAATTTCATGAGGCTAGTTCACCAAAATTGTATGTTTATAGTCAGAGTGCAAAAGCCCCACTGTCGATGTCATTAATGAACACAATCCCTGTAGTTCCTATACATGGGTAAGACAAGCGCCATGCTGGTGTTGCCCTATCACATAACATTACCTAATTCCAGCAGCAGCAGGAAACAAATGATATGACTGAATAGGAATCATTTGTTGCATTAAGTTAACATCTTTATCCAGACATAGCTACACTGCTAGAACTGCCATGACACCGAAGCCAGCTCATAGTTCACGAGCTTGAGGTGAATTAGAAAGCTGGATTTAACAACATAAATTAGTAGCATAATTTGATCCTCTCATGTTATGTCCAGTCTATTTGTTTCACTTTCAACTTTCACCCAATACACTACCTTATATTTTCCATTTTTATCAACTTATTTCTTCAATATTATTTCGGGGAAAGAATATGTTCAAGCTCTAAACTAGATCAGGCTCAGCTTAAAGGTTGTTTAAACAAAGATTTGGGGGGGAAAAAAGCACTCATTCTACTTCAAGCCAAGAATGCCCTGACGTAAGCTCAGCACTCCTGAGTTGACACCCACGTATCCAAGAACAGTATCTTATCTTGGATTCTCATTTTTTTATACAAGACAGACATCACGACATAAAATCAAGCCTGCAGAGCTGTCAGTTTCTCAATTTACCATTGATGCTCGAGGCAACAATGTATCACTTTCCTTACTAGATGAAACAATGATCAGTTTGTGCTTCTAACATAATACATCACATACCTGAACAATGCCAGCATCACACAAATTCTTCAATGCCATTAAATATTTAGTTTCTCCAAGGCGATCCAGATAACGTCTGCAGAAAGCCAATGTCGAGAAATTTTTATTAATTGTTGCCAACAGTTGTTTTGCTCTGGGCAATCGCAGCGGGATGTGACCAACATCAAAATTCTTCATGTAATGGCTGCATTCTAGATCTTCTCTAACATATCCCTTCCCTGCACACCACAAGAGAGCTAAACATTGTAATGCATGCATCCACCACAATAGATTCAAGAAGTTCTCATTCAACAGAAAATGATATCACCTGTGGATCCAAAAGTTTCGATTGCATAAAATTCACCCTCTTCCATTTTTGTTTGCTCTCCTCCTTTAACTATAGGAACAGACTTCCCCGCATGGATTTGATAAGGCCCAATACTATGCCCATTCAAATTTCTGATACTTTTAACTGCAGGAACAGCAAAACCGTCCAGATCAATAGGATAACTTCAGCCAATACAAGCACATGGACACTACTAAAAAGGCTACATCACTTCTTAGTACATTTGACTAGATATTGCATTGTTATCATTTTTCTTCTTCAAAGAAATTATAACCAAGAACCTTTCAATACTGGAAGTTGGAAAAGTAAATTTTTGTTCTATCTCCAACTGCGTACTGCAGGCTGAGGGTCGAGCTATTGAGTGAGAAGAAGGTTAAAAGAATGAGAAAACATCCTTAGAACTTCAGCAACGTTCTGAATCCTGAATATCTGAAAAGTTGGAGCATGATGATTCAATTTCATAGTTGTTAACAAAATAACATGCCGCGTCAACGATCACACAGATTGGCTGTACCAATCAACTTTACATTCCATCAGTGCTTCATTCCTCATATAGCAGTTAGCAGGTAAACCATGCTCGCCAGAGTAAAACAATAAAAAACCAATGTATTCCCCTAATTTAGTCCCTGATATTTGTTATTTGAAGTAAGAAAAGGTTGTTGCAACCAAAAGAACTGGAACATCTGCAGTTCTAAAAAGTGATTAAAACACCATCACAAATTCTGCAGCACCAGGTGCACAGAGCAGTATCCCATTCAGGTTGCTCATGTGGTCAGTTAAGTCTCTACCTTGGAAAACCTTGCCATTAATTTCAACCTCGTACGACTCCATCACCTCCTGGATAGCAGCACCAACATCACACAGGCGTACATCGATACCAGCCTCCTGTTTTACAAAAACAACTTACAATTAGCTCACACTTCTTGTTCAAGAGATTTTATCAATATAGTTTTACAGTTCAATTTGAAATTGGTAATCAAAATTCATGCTTGCATAAACATGTCAGCAACTAACCTTAATTCCTGTATTTGTAGCCTCTCGTGAGGCCTCAAGCAGTGGATTGAACATGGGGTTGAACGCCACAGTAAATGCACAGTCCACAATATGCCCTGAAATATAGTGGCACCATTTTAACCAGAATAGCATTAAAGTTTAAAGAGCATAGATTGTGTCACAAAATCACCCTCGACCTTTTGATTCAGCGAAAAACTAATGAAGATGCATTACCATCAATATGAGTACCAAAGTCCAGTTTCATCACATCATCATACTGAAGTACAGTTTTATCGCCAGAATTTGGTGTCCAATGAGCGGCAACCCTGCAATAGGTACAGGAAGAAAGAAGACACAGAAAAATAACAAAAAATTATTGAAATGAAGAACATTCTCAAAGCCTCAAAATCTAACACTGACAAACTAAACAAGATAAGAGATCCCTATACCAGTTCAATGAGCATCCTGTAGGAAATGCAATGCCAGCTTGTAAACCATTTTCTGATATTAATTTACGAACGGTATTCTCCAAGGTCTCACAGAGGTCAGTCATCAGCATTCCAGGCTTCAAAATTTGCCTAATATACTTTCGAACCTATCAAGGATTAGGTGATTTAGAAAATGAGAAACTCCAGTTAGAACTAAAGATTGTTCGATATGAGCCAAGAAATACTTGCATATGTGAAAAACTAAAGCTACCTGACGGTGGACTTCTGCTGCTTGGCGAACTGAATTATAAATTGGTTTTTCCAATCGCTCCAGTTCTCTTTTTTCCTCAGATGTAGTTCTCCACAAATTACTACAACGAATCATCATTTATAAAACACCTCTTAGGTTTCCCACAATACCAAGCAAGAAGGGACTGTGTAGAAAATAAACACACACCTTCAATGTATTCAATAAAGAGTTCTGAGTATCAGAATATAAATAGTATATGAATTTTAGTCAACATCAACACAACATAGGTCATCGAAAGGATCTCGGAGACCCACCAAAGTCAGAAAGGAAGGCAATCCAATTTAATAATGTTTATAGCACCCAGAGGAGAAGAGAAGTAAAGAAGAAAAGTAAAAAGGAGTTGTTCTCGCACTTGGTTAGTCTCCAAAAAAGAAACAAAAAAGAATAAAACATCCATTCAGTGGAGACGAACTTCCTCCGCTCAGCCAAGAGTCATCTATTTAGATTCCTAGACATTTTGCCTTTTCATATGCAACATACGCGAAAGTGATCTTGATATTATTTTTTGAAAAGGTAAATTTTTTGATTTTTTTTCGAAGTATGAAATGCATCCAGCATGTCTAACAGGGCCAAGCCACCAGGGGCCAGGAGTGTAGTTCCAAGTTCACAAAATCTTAAGACCCGCGTCCTGGGCCTGGGCAAACCCGACTGAACCCAACCTGTCGCCAACTCTAACTTTTCCTTTTTCATCCTGACTGATAAAGAAATTAAATGATCTATATCGTAAACAACCACTAAAAAGAATAATTGATCTTATTCAGACATACTCATCCTTATACTGTTGAATTTCACCCTCTGGAAACTCGCCAGATGGAAAAAGCTCAACTACAGGAATTGATGGCGGATCCGTTTGCTGAAGGGGTTCTTTTTTCTTCCTACAAATTAGGAAAAACGGCAGTTAATATGAAACGGATTTTGAAATAGCAATAACAATATAACAAAGAAACAGGGGAATATTTGAAGGGTTTTTGTCTTACTTGCTTTTACTTTTCTTCTTCTTCTTCTTTGTTGCTTCTAAAATGATCAAATGCAATCAATGTCAATTCATACACAAAACGACAAGTTAATACAAATACTAACGAGAACTAGAAAACAAATCCAAGAGCAGAAATGGTAATATTTAACCAATTTAATAGTGGCAAATGAAATAAGAGAATACAAACCACTCACCCTTGCAAAATCAACTAACATTCTCCTTCTGTCGAAAATTATATCTAGTTTTCCAAGTCCTATTGTCCAAAAATGCTCATCATCTACTATACAAAACATATGTTTATGGAGAATGTGACTACTTTCCTTCAATTTTAATTTAGAAAGAGGAGTCAAATCATTCTTGCCACAACACAATGCCGACAAATTCCGAGAAGATTTACAGGCGATCCAGATCGAATTATTCTAATCAACAACTTCTACCAGACCTATAATCTTTCTCAAAATATAAGTCCGAAAATACTCAAAAACAAATCATACAAAAGGTCACATGGTTGTCACAACACCAGACTTCGAAGGACACCTAGAAAAGTAAAAAAGAACAGACAAACCAACATTCCAGAAAAAATAAATATCCAAGGACCATGAGAATTAGGTTACCTTGGGGCTCATCCAAACTTAAGCCATCAACTTTAACCTCAACCTCTTTTTCTTGCACAACATTACTGCTGGCTTCACTAGAAAGCTGCGGTGCTCCCACCTCCACACGAATATCAGCGGAAATCTCTTCCATCGTCGTACCAATCACCACTGCGCAAACAGCAAAAAATTACACTGCATATGCCCATTCATTTTACTGGCGGATATGTCAAAACAATTGACGCATGCAAAAACGTGCATAAATACATAAAATGAAACTAGGGTTCCTATGAATTTAGGGTTTTGAGGAAACCTGAAACCGCAACTCAGTTAAATTTACCGAACAAAAATGGAAAAATAAGAAAAGACAAATTGTTTTGGGGAAGAGCGTACGAAGCTTAAGAGCAGGAGCAGCTGAGAGGGACTTCCAAGTTTGGGTGTTCCGATACGGAGAGCAGAGTGGCGATCTCCTTCTGCTTTTTTATGAGTGTTTCCTCCGTTTCTTCTATTCTTTTGTGTGTATATATATATATATCTATATATATAGATATACTATTATATAAAGCAGACCCCATTTTCACTAATAAATGATAGTTGTTTACACCACAACACCATTGTTCTTATTATACCGATAATACTCCTAAATCAGTTTTCATTTCTTTTCTTTCTTTCTATTTTTTTTTCAATGCAATGTATTGATTAATATATATATTTTCTTATTTATAATAACTTTAAAACGTCCAATATTATTTATATGCACGCAGGGATGCCGTGCCGCGACGACTAGTATAAAATAAACCTCTTTTTTACTCACTAATGCACTGTCGCACTATTTTTTTAATGTCAAAAATAACCCTCAACTAATAAGATAACTATTTATTTAACTTTTTATTTTTTTATATTACTTGATAAATAGTTTTTTTCTTTTGTCCCTTCTTTTTTTAATGTGATGTGTTAGTTTATATATTTTATTCTTATTTATAATATATTTTAAAGAGTAAAAAAATATTAATTATATGCACGCAGGAATGACGTGCCACAATGGCTTATCTATACTATTATATAAAGCAAACCCCATTTTTCACTAATAAATGATGGTTATTTACACCGCAACACCATTTTTTTATTATACCGATAATACCCCTAAGTTAGTTTTTATTTCTTTTCTTTCTTTCTTTCTTTCTTTCTTTTTGGGTAAATTACATCTATCTCCCCTGAGGTTTGGCATAATTACAAATACCCACTCGTTGTTTGAAAAATTACAAATACCTCCCTCAGTTTTGTAATTTTCAACCAAATGCCTGAAATTTGATCATTTTGCCCTTGATTTTTTTTAGTTAAATTGCAGAAACATCAGCCGAGTCAAATTACATTATTAACTCCTCTGTGTGAAAAACTTTAGAAACCTCTTTCTGCGTATTACAGTCCAAAAAAATTCAAGAAATTTTAAAAATTAAATAAAATGCATAAGGGCATTTTGGTCAGTTCACCCATAAAAATAGATGGAAATGAGTTATTTGTTAGACGGTTACAAATCTCAGGGGGTATTTATAATTTTTCAAACAACAAGGGACTATTTTTAATTATGCCAAACCTCAGGGGAGGTAGATATAATTTACCCTTCTTTTTTTTTCAATGTAATGTGTTGATTAATATGTATATTTTCTTATTTATAATAACTTTAAAGCGTCTAATATTATTTTATATGCAAGCAAGGACAGCGTGCCGTGACGGCTAGTTATAAATAAAAACAAGATATATTAACTAATACATTACATTTAAAAAAAAAAAAAAACAAAGACACAACAAAACAAATTAGTATATTGGTATCACTAACTGTTATTTATGAATGAGAAGTATATTTTCTTTTTATATTAATATATATCGTAATTATAATTATAAATATTAAAAACTTCTCATTTGAAAATTATATTTATATTCCCTACTATTTGTAAAATTCTATAATGTGATTAAACTAATTACAAGATTTATAAATATAATACATATAGGTGTGCATGATATATTTTTTATTTTATTTAATTAAATAAAAAAGAAAGATAAAATTAATAAAATAAATTGACTTTAGATGTGTATGAAGATAAATTATAATTAAAATAATTAATAAAAAAATATGATCTTTTGTGAAAGAAAAAAGTTTAATTAGAGGCATTTTAGGAGATTCATATTTCGTCAACTAAGGCGGCTATTACAAGGGTCTCCCTCTCTTAATAAATAGTATAGATATATGTCTTGGACAAGGGTAGAATAAAATAATATTATATTTGAATAATAAAAATTATATTCTAACCGTTCTTTAGTTTTTGTTTTTTAGAAGGGGGATCAAAGTTGATTACTCATCTTGCTCGGGGACTCAAACTCATGACCTATCTTTCACAGGAACAATGAGTCACCGTTGGATCACTTAATCGTTTCTATGATATGTTGAAAGAATCTCTTCCGCCTTAATGTAAACTTATCTCATGTCGATTTTTTTAATCAACAAGAAATAATAAAGGGTGTATTTGTAATATTTTAACAATTTCAATATTTCCAATAAGTTGTTCATTTCTTGTTTGATTTAAATCACAGTCCAAAAACACCCAATTACCCTTCGAATCAACCAAATCCAAAAACATGACAAGACTTGTGTTGTTTTCTATTTTCATCGGGTTTGATCCGTTCTGACTCAACCCAAAAGACCCAAAATGTAAGCAGTTGATCGCTCTGAAATCGAATTCTTAAAGTCCTGCCACGTGGCTCTACACATATTCAAATATTTTGGACCATCTAACTTTCGTTCATAGGAATAGGTGCATTTATTGTAGTCGATTCTGGATTTTGATCTGCCTTCATACATGAACTTAAACCCACTATAATTTAAATATTATAGGATTTTATTTGGGAGTGACCCCAATAATTCTAATGAACGCTCTTTTTTCTTGAAACCCCCTTTTTATTATCCAAGTTGAAATTGAAACAACTTATCAACAGAATAGAATCAAAATAAAACCTCATACCTTGTCAACCGAGTGATGTGCTTTTTGCAATGTGTAAATATTTGACGTTTAAATTATGTTTCATTCCCCTAAAAAAAATTTGTTTCATCGATGTTTCAAATAATTTGAAATCAAGTCTCTCATATGAGTGCCCCTTGTCTCTCGTATGAGAGCTTATTGTCTCTCGAGTGAGAGTTTCCCGAGTGTTTCTGTGAACGTCTCTAGAATGTCACCGCTTGGTCGCAACTCAATTGTTCTCAAGCGGCGCGAAAGATCTTGTTCTATCTGTCTTTCTTTCACCATCGATTCAATTAATCAATTCCATATTATTTTTTTTTTTGAGGGAGAAACGGAGATATCCATTAAATGTGTGAAATGTCAGCTAAGGCAAGGGTGGCTGCTTCTGCAGGCAGGTTGGAACAACCCTCCAAAGTGCCAGATGCAGATTTGGCTAAAGCGTTGGCCACAAAGTTACAAGATTGAGGAACGTAACAAAAATTGCAAAAACTAAAGTACGTATATAAGGAAAGTGAGTCCGAAAAAATGGGACTGATCAAAGAAAGGTCATGGTCAGGAGACCAGAATTTCGAGATTAAATTAGAGTAATCAGAAATAATAATGGAAGACCAGCAACACCGCTTAGCCAAGTCGAGGCCAAGACGAACTGCCAATGCTTCTGCAACTTCTGCATCGCCTTGTTTGGAACACGGACAAATGCACATTCAACACAAATGCCCTTGAAATCACGAGCCATGACACCCAAACCCAACTCCTTCCCATTCAAGAACACGGCCCCGTCACAATTAATTTTAATAGTTCCAGGATGCGGACAACACCACCTAGATAGGCACCGAACAGGGACTGGACAAGGAGCAATAAAATTCTGCATATTATAAGACTCAAGGTACTTTGTCACAAAGGTAATAACCTGATCCGGTAGGAGGAATCTCTTCTACTGTAGTTTACAATTCCGGCACCGCCAGATACCAGCAAGTAGTGATGAACAGAGAGAAATCATTATCAGAGAGTTCTACAGCGAGGATTTTCATCCAAGAGAGCACAATACCTAAATTTTGAGAAACCGAGGCCCAATGCAAGTTTGAGAGACTCTAGACTTGACGGGCAAAAGGGTAATCAAGGAGGGTATGACGAACATCTTCATGACCTTCAAAATAGAACGGGCAAGAGAGGTCTGAAACCTGTATGCGGCGGTTGAGATTGATAGAAGTCGGCAGCGCATTCAAGCAAGCACGCCAAACAAAAATTCTGATCTTCCCGGGCACCTTCGCCTGCCACGATTTTTTCCACCAGGGTGATTCAACCTCAAGAAGAGAACTCGAGCCAGGATTACCTTCTAGGGAACACACAAGGTGATAAGCACTCCGAATGTTTAAGATACCATTTCTTGAATGATGCCAAATAATCAATCCTCGAGACCCAAGCGATTGATCGAAATGTTGAGAATAAGCTCGCTGTCCACTGGCCAAAAATTCAAGGCAACCAATTATGCATTCCAATCTGAAGTTTCTGGGTCAATAAGTTCCGACACCATCCAATCCGTATTGTGAGCTATCAGTGTTGTAATCGATCGGTAAAAGAGCGAGCGAGGGAGCCAGGGATCGGTCCAAACATGAATAGATCTCCCCAAGGCCACACGCCAGTGACACACCGCACGAAAAACCTCTTGAGCCGCCATGAGACTCCTCCATGTAAACGAAGGGCGACGTCCAGCTACCGCGTCAAAGATGTTACAGGTGGGGAAGTAACGTGCCTTAAGGACCCGAGACAACAGGCGATTGGGGTGGCAATGAATATGCCATAACTGCTTTGCAAGCATCGCAACATTGAAGTGGTGAAGTTGTCGAAAACCAAGACCTCCCTGCAATTTACTAGCACAAAGTTTATTCCATGAAATCCAATGTATCTTGCTTTGTCCACGGTTGTCCCACCAAAAGTTTGAGATCATGCTGTGGATTTCCTTCAATAAAGTGACTGGTAGTTTAAAGCATCCCATGACATACGTAGGGATGGCTTGAATGACTGATTTGATAAGAATTTCCTGGCCCGCCTGTGATAGCGTTTTCTCATTCCAGCCATTGATACGTTGCCACACCCTGTCGCGAATGGTGGAGAAGTGGTCCTTCTTTGATCTTGAAGCCGCAGAGGGAAGGCCAAATAGAACTGCATCTTGTTCTCAATCCAGATATCCAATGTCGATGCCATTGCTTGCCAAGTCCCACCATGAAAATTCCGACTAAAAGCCACCGATGATTTCTGGAAATTTATCTCTTGGCCAGAAGCCTTTCGATAGACCTCGAGCACTTCCACGATTCGAGTAGCACTATCCGTCGAAGCTTGTAAGAAAATAAGAGCGTCGTCCGCAAACAGGAGGTGAGAAATGTGAGGTGCACCTCGACAAACCGAAACACCCGAAATCCGTCCATCTACCTCCACCTGTCGCAACATAGAACTGAAAACATTTTGTACAAAGAAGGAAAAGGTACGGCAAAAGGGGGTCGCCTTGACGAAACCCCCGACTAGGAATCACATGTCCGAATTATTGGCCACCTAGCATGAACGAGTAAGACACAGACGAGATAAAAGCATAATAAGGTGAATAAAGCGAGAAGGGAAACCAAATTTATACATAACCTGCTCTAGAAAAGCCCACTCAACCTTATCATATGCTTTGCTAATATCAAGCTTCATCACCATGAAACCTTGTTTCCTTGTGGTCTTAGTATTCAGGAAAGATTTAGTTCAAAAGCCAGAAGGATGTTATCCGCAATCAAGCGACCAGGAAAAAAAGCGGATTGTGTCGGGGAGATAATAATGTCAAGTAAAGTTTTCAGGCAGTTTGCAACAGTTTCAGAGGCAACTTTTTAACAATGTTGCATAAACTGATAGGACGGAATTAGGTATGCGTGACTAGATTTTTGCACTTAGGTATAAGCACAATATTGCTCTCATTTAACTTGTCAGGTATAACATGAGAATTAAGCAAGCAAGGACACATGCAATAATATCATATTTAACAATATTCTAGAATTTTTGGAAGAATACATGAGGCATACCATCCGGGCCGGGAAATTTTAGGGGGCCATTCGAAAGAGAGCTTTCGTTATCTCGTCCCCCGAGTACGATCGCGTGAGGTCTTCTGCCATACTTGACTCCACAACCATGCTCAACCTCTCAGTCCCAAAGGAAATATCCTCATCGACCGGGTTACTAGATTTAAACACATTTTCAAAGTAAGTCATAATGCACTGTTAGATCTCCGCTTCTTTCGTAATCCAGGCACCCTCAGAAGTACGAAGTTCTGAAATGAGTTTGGTTCTAAATCTGTGGCTAGCACGGCGATGGAAGAAGTTTGTGTTTCTGTTTCCCTCTTTTAACCAAAAAGCCTTTCCCCATTGCTTCCAAAAGGTTTCTTCATGCGCTGCAATTTTCTCAAGCTCTTTACGAATGTTCAATGCTTCCTGAATAAGCTCGGGGGAGACGGTGGATGCCTGAATAGTGTGCAGCTGTTGTTCGAGGCGTGTTATTTCTTTCTTATCCCTCTTGAATTCCGAACGACTCCATTCCCTTAAGCGTTGTTTGCAAACTTCCAACTGTGCGAGGATCCCATGACCATGTCCCCAAGATTGAGCCTTAGTCCAACAACCTGAGACCACTGTTTCACATTGAGCGGACTGTAACCATGCTGCCTTGAAACGGAACGGTCAAAACCGAGGACCACTAAAGATTGGCTAATCAATAAGCTTAATTAAGATAAGAAGGTGGTCCGAGCCATTCACCGGCAAGTGAGAAACCATAGCATTAGGGAACATTGAAGTCCAAGAAACACTAGCACAAGCTCTGTCTAAACGCTCCCTAACTGTGTGTGGATCTTGCTGGCCATTGGTCCAAGTGAAATGTGGTCCCGAGTACCCAATGTCCGAGAGAGCACATTCATCGAGGGCCCGTTTGAAATTCCGGATCTACCATAGCGGTTGTGCCCCCCTAATTTTTCATATTGCCAAAGCAGTTCGTTAAAGTCTCCCGCGCACAACCAAGGTCTAAGGGATTGTCGGTAAAGTGCGGCCAACAACTGCCAGGATGCTTCTCGTTTGCTCGCATCCGGTTTTCCATATAAGCTAGTAAAGCGCCACCAATCCTGATTCTAATCAAGTCTAACTGATATGTCAATATGATTCTGAGAGAAATTCTGTAGTTAAACATCAACATTCTTATCCCAAAGTAAAGCAAGACCACCACTCCGGCCAACCGGATCCACTGTAAGACCATACATATCGAAGCGACGTTTCAAAATATCAATCTGGCGAGAAGAGCACTTGGTCTTTGCCAGGAAGACCAAGGAGGGGTGATGTTCCCGGATAACGTTTCCTAGGTTTCGAACTGTCCAAGGATTCCCCAGACCCTGACAGTTCCAAGCAATTAAACTCATAATAGGCGGCGGGACTGCTCGGCAGCCTATGGTATGACATTAGTGATATTCGAAGGGGAATGTTGTTTTACCAAACTTCAACAAACCCTGAGTCGGAGTCCCATCATCACTAGAATCCTCATCAAGAAGTCGACGTTTTTGCGAGAGAAGGGTTTAAGCGGTGCTGTGGGATTTGGGGGTAGTTTCAAGTTTACATAGAGTAGGTTTTCTGGGGACACGTTTTAGAGTGGATTGTGTAGGTGTAGAATTAACTTGGATGGATGATTGGGAAGAGAAAATGATAGGGGAAGGTGGTGGAAGAGGCTCAGGTTGGGGGGGGTTGTGTTTATGGGATTAGGGGTCATTTGTTATTGTGAGATAGTGGTGGTTTGAACACTTTTGGAAAGGACGGGATCATCTAGGTAGATTGCGGGGATGTTGAGATCAGTGAGAGGTGGGTAAAGGGGTTGTGGAGGCATGTAGTTTGTGGACAAGCATGGCTGTGGAGGGTGATCTGAGGTAGTTGGGCATGCTTGTGGAGTGAAGTCGCCGAAGACTGAATGGCCCCTTCGGCTAGGATAATTAGGTACAGGTGAGGGGCTGGCCAGACGTGAATGAAAGTTAGGTTGTCTCGATTGCATAGGGGAACCACGCCACCCTGAATTCATAGTTTGGCCGCGAACATTAGCCGGCGGAGGAGCTCTAAGCCACGAGCCAAACAACATGTCGTCTCTCGGATCAACAAAGTCCTCTTAGAATTGGAGTTCACAAGAACGCTATATATGATTCAAGTAGCCACAAAGGTAACAGAAGTTCGGGAGACGCTCATAGGTGAATGTAACTAGTTGTTCATCTCTAAAAATGATCCGAATTTTCAAAGCTCTCTTCAAGGGTTTAGTGATATCAATTGATGCTCGAATACGAACGGAAGATCCCCATACTGCACCATTCTTATCCTGATCGACATCGCCTGTGTGGCCCAATCTATTTCCAATAGTTGTAGCAACATCAATAGTCATCTTTCTGATTGGCAGTCCAAGGATATGAATGTGAAAATCGCACTAGTTGAGATTCACTAGACTAGGATTATCGGATGGTTCAAGAGAGGTCAGAACAAGTAGATTTTTATCATACACCCACGGGCAGTTAGCAAGGACCCTTTGCCGATCGATAGAGTGGAAGAACTTCAATAGGAAACGATCACCCTCAATCAGTTGGAATTCCATACCCTTTACAGGATTGAACGCAGTTTGGAGAGTAGATTGCATGACATCGGGATGAAAGGATCGCTATGAGAGGAGCCTACCCACCATATATAACCCCTGATCAGATTGTTTTGAATTCCAAACCCCGAAAGGCATGACCATCCCAGATTCCTCATCCTCTGCAAGTGATAAAGAAGCCCCCAAACAGTTGATCTCAGAGTCCATAAGGCCGAAGGGACTGAAGCAAAGATGAGGGTATGCGGAGACGAGTATGGCAGGAAACCTCTGCAAAAACCACACACAGAGAAACAAGATACACAGAGTAGGGTGAGGAAAATAAGGGAGAAGAAAAACGGCCCGGATAGGATAATACTAACACCACAAGAAAACAGAAGCAACACGAGGAATCCACGATCGAAGCACAACAGATGATGACGCCGGCGGCAATCTCTGCAGATCAGTCCAAGGCACAAGGAGGCTACAAAGACGACGGGGTCCCTAAAAAGGAAAGACAAAAGCAAAGAAAAGAAAGAAAAAGAAGTAAAAGGAAAGTCAACCCTTAGAAAGGGAAATAACTTCTGGAGAGGAAAAAATCTCTCATAGCGAGAGGAATTATTGTTCTATTCATTTTTGTTTTCTATTTGTGTAGTTGACAAATTCAAGAAGGCTATCTATCTCTTCTCCAAGTAAGGCATCGCACAGTGGGTTTGACCATTGGCATATTTCTGACGATGTTATTCACCATCTCTATCTATCAATGGATGAAGAACTCGATAGTCTGGAGAGTAAGATGAAACTTACAGCGGAGGAGGAAATATGCATGGTTCTTTCGACGAGAACTTGGTCGAGCAGTCTAGCTGATTTGGTCACTATTTGGTTAGACGACTATTGACGAGTAAACCGGTTAAGTTGTACTTCTTAAGAGATACTTTGATCTCAGTTATCATCCCCATCAATGGTATGCAGTTGAAGATGATTTAGAATGATCGGGTATTATTATGTCTTAATCACGTGGTTGAACAAAGAGCGATAGATGACTGCCCATGGAACATCGAGAAAAATATTTTGATTCTGAGCGAAGTTGGAAAAGATGATAATCCTCAATATGCGGACCTCAATTGGTGTCCTTTCCATGTCTATATCCATGATTCGGAAGATGACACGAGAAATAATGGAGGCTATATGAAACCACATGGGCAAGTTTATCGAAGTTGAACATATGGATTCTCACAAGATTTGAGTTCCACATTACGCGCAACGATTCTTTTCTATATTCAATGTCCTATGCTCGAAGTTGAACATATGGATTCTCACAAGATTTTGAGTTCCACATTACGCGTAACGATTCTTTTTTATATTCAATGTCCTATGCTCTAGTTTGTAAAGCTCCGGAACTTACCCACAACTCCTCTACTATATCCTTCAGTTATGAACGTCTCCCCAACTTTTGCTATCTATGCGAAATCTTCGGTCACATCTCAAAATTCTACGAACAACGGTATGCGCTGGATTTTCAGGAACTAGGCGACAGTTCTCTCAATGGACCGTGGTTGAGGGCAACGCTTCTGACTAACTTTTGTTACGTAGAGCATTTGACTCAATATGATAATGTTTTAGTAGGAAAGGGAGACACTTCTAAGGTTGGTAACTCAATATCAGTCAGCGGAAAATCAGGCAATCTTCGAGGCCCTAATATCTTTGCACTATGTCCTCGCCCTTCTCAGAATGAAAATTCACATAATTTAGCGGACAAGAATCAATCATGGGAGGTAGACAAGGATTTGAACAACCATGCATCAATTATTCCCGCTACATATTTGGAGAATATAAGCCCTAAGATGTCAACTACTTTTATTCCCCATGCCGCCCTCAAATCTGCCTTATAAACAAAGCAATCTAGTCTTGCATGTTGTCAATACATGAAATCCAGCCATGCAACTTCACACCCTAGTTGACATTAGTCATGCAGGACTCCAAAATAACTTCATGTCACCAAGTCAACCTACCATGCAAATCGCAAAGACAAAAACACTAACTCGCCCATGCAAACTCACACCCAACTCAACAAACACACTCCCCTCCGGATGCAAACTTAGATACTACTCACATCCAAAATACAGCCACCCACCTCATTTCTCCACCACTCAAACAACCTACTAACCCCATGGTCCTTCGTCCATTTCTCACCCTACCATGGACCTCGCTACTTACAACCCTGTAAAAGAATCGAATAACTTCCTTGCCTTGTCGAAGATAATCTCCACACAGTTTCACATACCTTTTCCGACAATCGTATTCTTATTAAAATATCAAAAAGCAAATACTCTCAGCGTACACCTACACCGAAACCCACACTTTCAACCCATACTCTTCGCAAAAGGAAAGTTGGTATTTATTCTGTTACTGAAGGAACAAATCCCTCATCTTCTAAATGATGCATGCTTGTTAACGAAGGGAATCTATTGGTGAAGGTTGCTGCGTAACCCTGCCAGGAGCAAAAATTGCCAGAGGCTGGGTGGCTTTTATGAAGACTCGGATACATTGAAACGAAAACAATCATGGAACCTCTTGCGTCGACTCTATAACTACTATCATTGTTTGTGGCTTTGCTTAGGAGATTTTGACGAGATTTTATCTCAAATAGAGAAAATTGAACGCCTAGCGAGACCAACCTGGCCTATACAAAATTTCGTCAAGCTTTGCATGGTTGCATGCTGGACGATTTGGGTTCTTACGAGATCAATTTATGTGGTGCAACAAATCAGGAAAAGTCTAATACTGTTAGAACCAGACTGGATCGAGCTTATGCCAGTCGAAATTGGAGTTATTTATTTCCAAATGCGGCAGTGAGACATCTCCGCACATTAACTTCAAATCATAGCCCTATTCCTGTGGAGACTAATCCTATGACAGTAAGAGACAATAATCATCAAGGCAAACCCCTTCTATTTTGAGGCTATGTGGCTTCGAGCCGATGAGTGAGAACAGATTATTCAAAGAGCTTGGAATTTCAACTTGGACAACCAGGGGACCGAGACTGGGTTTAGCAAACTGAAGGATTGTGAATTCTGTATTACTATATAAATAGAAGTAGGTTTGGAAATATTGATAAAAAGGAAAAAGGTTTCGGAAGAGAGGATCAAGCTACTACAGAATAAGGAACTAATAGCCGACAGTCTCAGTGAACATAGGGAGCACAAACCAAAATTGGAATCATTACTAGCAAATGAAGAAATCATGTGGAAACTAGGGATATAAACGAGTCGAGCTCGAGCCAAGCTCGACCATTTTTGGTTGGCTCAAGCTCGAGCTCGAAATTTTCTTTTTTGAGCTCGTGAGCTCGGTTTCCATCTAGCTCAAGCCAAAGCTCGAGTTTTCAACATATTTTTCAATTCGAGCTCGAGCTCGAACTCGATAAATATTTTAATTATAAATAATAATGATCTTTTTTATATTAATTATAAAAAGTATCAAACATATGGTAATGGTACAATATTTTAATTTTATGTTATAAATATTAACTACTAATTAGTTTAGTTGTAATATAATTAGTAAAATTATAAAAAATATATATACATCAAATTATCAAAATACTTGTACATAGTTTTCTATATCAATTAATATTAATAACATAAATAAATAAAATTTATTTTCTAAAAGTGGTTTATCTCATTATATACAGAAATTTAAATTGATGACAATTTAAATTTTATATCGTTCAAGTACACAAAAATAAAAAGAAGAATTCTTTAAACCAAAGTACCAAATAGTGATTGATCTCATTATATATATAAAAAAAAATAACAATAAAAATAATCAAAATTGTTCAACCATGATTATTATTATTATTATTAGATTAATTCTTGGAAATTACCAAATTTTTTCATAAGTTTTAAGTAACAAAATAGATTGCATACTATGTAACTTGATATAAATATATACTCACAAATAGATATAAATAATTATAAATCAACTATTAGAACTTGTTCATGTAAAACAGTATAAAAGATTACAAATGGATATTAAAATATCACATAAAATTTAGATCCGTTATATTAAATAATTATTTATAAAAAATAATATTAAAACCTACTAAATTGTTAATGAAGCTTTTTTTATATAGATATTAAATATATAAATGAAAATACCATATTTTATTATTATCTAAAATTAAAATATATAATATTGATTAATAATTATAATATATGATTAATTTTGAATATAGAGTTGATATAGTATTTAATATGCAGTTAAAATATATAAAAACTTAGAAATAAAAAATATATAAAAATACTAAAAAAATTTGAAAAAGCTCTCAAGCTTTATGAACAAAGTATTTTGAGCTCGAGCTCGAGTTGGTTCGACTCGAGCTCGAGTCGGCTTGCACGAGTCATCTGCCACCCCTAGTTACTTATTCCTCATGTGTGCAGAAGCGTTAAATGGTCTTCTCTAATGAGTTGAAAATAATGGATCAATCAAGGGAGTTGCAATTAGTCGGTCAGCCCTGCGTGGTTCACATCTCCTCTTGGCAAACAATACTCTCAT
The DNA here is from genome assembly GCA_034509735.1 of Sesamum alatum. Lineage (NCBI taxonomy): Eukaryota > Viridiplantae > Streptophyta > Magnoliopsida > Lamiales > Pedaliaceae > Sesamum > Sesamum alatum. The sequence goes on from JACGWO010000008.1 coordinate 27,896,801, forward strand.
ATTGTGCGAGGCATCCGCTGAATACTTCCCCAACGTTGATTCTTTAATGCAACATTGGGCAGCCAACATTCGCTTACATGGCAAAGCATTCTTATTGTCCAAGACCTTGTGTGCTCGGGTATTGGTTGGTAAGTGGGCAATAAAGAGAGCATTCATGTCTAGTTGGGTAAATGGTGACCGAGGAAAGGGGGAGCACAACATGTTCGGAGTTTCTCACTGTAGATGTTGACTGCTTGGTGAGCTCTCTAATTGATCATGTTCATAGCCGGTGGAAGGAAGACATCATTAAGACAATGTTTACCTCTATTGATGTTGAACTTATCAAGTCTATTCCTCTCAACTCATCTCTTGTGGAGGATAGGATGGTTTGGCTTCCCCAAAGACCTGCCAGATTCACCGTTAGGAGTGCACATCACTTGGCCATGGCTTAAGGCAAACACTACAAGCATCATCCTCCTCCCTCTACGTGACAGAAAAGAGATATTCTATTTCTGGAAATCATTGTGGAAAAGAATTATGCCCCAATGACTGAAACTCTCTTAGTTGGAAGCTCTACCGGAATGCTATCCTGACACTTGGTAACTTAGTTACTCGTCGGGTGGAGATTGTGACCCCATGCCCAATTTGTAAGACGGACAAAGAGGATGTTAAACATATGTTCCTTGATTATACTTTCTCATGTCATACTTGGGTGCTATCTGATCTTACATGGCTCACTATTTCTTCATGGCAAGCAAGCGTTGGTGAGTGGCTACTGGACGTGTGCTCCAAGCTGGATAAAGAGGAGGGAACAAATCCTTGATGTGTGTTGAACACTTTGGGGTAATTGGAATAAGGTCCTCATGAAAGGTGGAGGTAAGTCTCCCATGGAAGTCGTCATTGATACTACTCGTTTTCGACTTGATGAGTTTAAGCAAACCAAGGAGAGTCTCACCGCACGTTCAACCACACTCCGAACACCTCAACAATGGCTGGCACATATTGGTTAAGGTAGTAAGATTAACTGTGATGGTGCCATTTTGAACAGGAATAAGTAATAGGTATGGGGATAATTGCTAGAGATGCAAGCTCCATATGCCTCGGCACCAAGTCCAAAACCTTCCCATTTTTAGCGACTTTGGAGCTTGTTGAACTCCTAGCAATGACGGAAGAGGTCAAGTTTGCAATTGCCCCTGGATGATCAAATATTATGATCGAGAGTGATTACCTTCAGGCTATAAGACGTTTGAGTTTGTCTAAGGAGGATACTTCTATTCCTGGTAATTTGCTTCAGATGACCCGAGAACGTGCCCAGCTCTTCTCTAATTGCACATTCACATTTGTTCGAAGGCGACTGGTATGCTCACAACGTTGCTAGTAATGTCTTATTTAGGGATTTCATTTAATGTATCTAATGAACTTTCATTTATATAGGCTAAAATGCATAAAACCTCCACGCGTTTTAAAAAGTCTGCTAAAAACTCCCTTGTATTTTGAAAATGGCGAAAACACCCCATGTGTTTTATAAAAGTTAGCAAAAAACACCCCTTCCATTATGAATTAACGGAAGGTGTACTGCACGCGCGTGTTGTGCGTGTGTGGCTGTTTTTTAGCCATTTTTTATGCCTTTTTTTGTGCAATTTTGACAAAAATACCCTTATGGGGCCTATATATTTGACTAAGTACATCTTTGACTTGTTTTGAGTGTGTTTCTTTTACATTTTGAATGCAAGTAAAAAAAATAATTTTTTTTAAATATATTTACTTAAAAGTACAAAAAAAAGTATATAATTTTTTTGAAGTTTTATAATTTAAATTAAAATATTAAATTAAAATTATAATACGAAGATTAATATAATAAATTTATTTTTTAAATTTAAATATCTGAATGAATATAATTGTTAATTAATTATGAAAATTATATATTATTAACTTTAAATTATTATTTAATTAAAAACTATTTAAATAAATTATCTTTATTTAACATAAATAATATTAAAATTAAAATTATTATTATAAGTATTGAAACTAGTTGATAATTAAACAACTTTTTATAAATATATTTACTTCAAAATACAAATATAAATGTTAATAATTAATTATATATTATTAATTAATTTAAATTATTATTTAATTAAAAATATTTAAATAAATTATCTTTATTCACTATAAATAATATTTAAATTTAAATTATTATTATAAAAAACTGAATCTAAAAAATATAAACTTAGAAACCTAAAAAATAAAAAAAACTTGGGCAACGACGGCCAAGTCGCGGGCGGCCGCCGTCGCCCAAAATGGGGCTGACGCTTCTCTGTTGATCTAGGCAACGGCGGGCGCCCAGAATAGCGCGCGTCGCCATCGCCCCCTTCTATGGAGGACGGCGAGTTGGGGTGGGGTGGCAGTGGCGGGCGGAAGGTGGGGTTGGCGGGCGACGGTGGGTGGGGAGTGATTTTTATTAAATTTATTCTTTTTAATAATTTTTGTTTTTTATAATATATATTTAAAATTAGTTAAATAAAAAACCCTTGATTTTTTTTATAAATTTTAGATCCAAAGGTCAAGATTAATTGATTGAATCTAATGGCTATGATACAATCAATAAAGATCCAACGGTCATTAAAATAAAAAATAATATCCAATAAATAAGGGTATAACGGTTAATTTGCCAAAAATTTGACGCATTAGTATTTTTTAACGGAGAGGGGCGATTGAGTTGACTTTTACAAAACACAGGGGGTGTTTTCGCTTTTTTTTCAAAACAGTAGGAAGTTTTTAGCCGACTTTTCAAAATAAGGGGGATTTTATGCATTTTAGCCCATTTATATATGGATGCATTTTCCCCATATAAAAATAGTAAACATGTTTCAAAGCAACATTTTTAGTAAATTAATGAACCAAACTTCTCAAAGCTTATCACACTATAATTTTTATCTTAAAATATCTATCTTTTGAATAGTGAAATATTTCCATACCATGTATTATGCAATCCAACAATTTGTTTACAATAATTTTTTTAAAGAAATAGAATAATTCATAGAAATGTCAAATGCTATAAGTAGTCCATAGAATCAATAATCAATTTGATCCATCATCTCCATTCCCAGCCTTATAATGTCTAAAGTAGATACTTTGTTTCATTCCAGTCCCTGAAATCTAGTTATGTGACCTGCAGATATTATACTTTCAAGATAAAGATGCCATTATATATATGTTCTAAAGCAATAATGGTATGAAGATAATAATTGTAATTAATAGTTATGTCAAATCTAACATAATTTAGAATGTTTTCATAATTTAGCACACAAATTATTCTGTATTACTCTTCACTTCATTAAGCACCATATCTAATTCCATGCCTTTTTGTTAACCTAAAGCCCTTAAATTCAGCACAAATTAGAACATATGATGAAATATGCAGATCATCAGGGCAGAGTTGTCAGCTCTATTCCACACTTAAGGCAAGAAGGATTTTCAACTTGTTATATAGCATAGAAAGATCAAAAGTGGCATTAGCATCAGCAAAACTTCCTACACAAGCCCTCAAGATGATAGTTTTCCTACATTCACAAGCATTTTTCTTGCGTCGTTAAACCGCACCCTTTTAACTTGAACAAAAATTGAAATCGAGCTTGCGTTCTGATACTGCTATGAGCATACACATGATTTCAACAAACATCAAAAGATAGTCTAAACAGATGTTAAGTGACACAACCTGCAACAAAACAAAGATACAGGTCCAACAGAGCTCTTTCAGTGCTTCTCCTAAAGACACTGGCGGGATAAAAGATGGGCAAGTGCAAGGACAAGCAACGATGATATCTCATTCTTCAGCGGCCCTGGCAGCACTTAAGTCCACATTAAGATCGAGAACCTGAAAAGTCACAAGAAAATATCAGAACTATATTTTTTAAAATAAGCACTGAAACTAAGATGTTCATCCGGTGGTTCTAAAAGAAATATCGGTAATAATAGCAAACAGTACAATCAGGGAAATTAAGATGGTGATTTGGTGGTTCTGAAAGAAATATCAGTTGTAATAGCAAAGTAGCCCTACTTGAAACTTCCGGTGCTGAATCATCTAATTGATTCAGAGAACTAGGTCCTTCACAAGTTAATACCAGTTTCCCTGAATTAACAATAGCTTCTGCTATCAAATCATCCACACAAATCTTGACAGAAGAGACTGCTCCTGGTGTTTGTCCCACAATGGAGCAGGAAGCAAAGGAGTAGTTTAAGACTTAATGCAGATAATGCACACACGTGCCTTAAAATTCTATACAGCCCACAATTAGTCACTACCGTTAATGACATGGTGCTGAGACATTTTCACAGCATAGACACTCTTCCTAGAAAGGTAGAAATGTTAAGGAGATGCAGAAAAGGGCAAGTAACAGCTAAAATAATGGCCAGTAAACAAGTAGAAGCAAATAACAGGAGCCAAAACAGCCAAAAGAACTCCTCAATTCTAGGGGCATCATCCTTAGTACTACACAAGTCATTAATCATAAACCAACAAGAAGTTCCTAGTGTAAAACTATCGCATAGAAGGATCGGATACCCAATGTAAGATTACAACCTTAAAAGTTTACATATTGAGGGGCAACAACAGGAAAAAATTTCAACTTCACATCAGCAGTCAATTAGATAAAACATATATATATAAACACACACACACACAAAGCTAAGATAGCCAACTATTTTCCATGTAATACCATTAGGAAGCATTGTTGTCAAAGAGAATGGGACATATGTGATGTGATCAAACAGCAACCAATAAAATTCCATTGTGCAAGGTTATGGGTTGCTTGATTAGAAAAACAAGGAATTCTCAGAGTCTCATCAAGGCCATTGACACCAAAACCTCATAAAACCCTCACCAAGCTAGACATAAGTAACTGAATATTTGCTGCCTCTTTAAGCTAATAATATGAATTTATTACTTTTAGTGGCACTATAGCAAAATTAAAAACTACAAAATTCAACAGCGGAGCTACATCTCGAAATAATGGAACTCAATTCTCACCTTTCCAGTGATTAAGGTATAGAGATTCAGCACATCCACGACGGTGGACTCAAAGTGAGTTGTGGCATCATAACTCTGTCATGAAGAGTTGTGTAAGAGCATATCTAATAGGAAAGCATAAATGGGATAAAAAAATGTGATAGAATATTATCTGATAGAACTTACTGTTGATATAAAGCAATTGTCCACACCAGACTCATTGACTGGTTCATATCTGTCGTAAGTCTCAAAGAAAATCTCATCCACAGGACCAAGAAGATCAATACCTGGCTTCAGTTCGCTCTCAGGGTTATCGGTTTCTGCTTCAGTCGAGACGAATGCAATAAATTTCCCTTTTGGAGCAACATTGTGAGAGTAAGAGCAACAAAACAGATACCTGCAAAACCAACAAACCACATCAAATGTTAAGAAAATTTTGAGATGCGAACTTATGTTTAAGGTATTGCTGATCGGAGTAATTTCACACATCACAACCGATAAGAGACATTACCCTGAAAAAAGCAAAATAAATGGAATAGTACAGACAAAAATAGAGTCAATCATGAAAAACACAACTAAAGCGCGGCTTGCTTCTAGGTACCATTATAACCATTCCACTCTATATCTACATTATTGCATCAATCCTGCCTCAAGTTCTCAACTCTTCTTGATAATGGAAGGACACCAACTAGCTAGTTAAAAGAAGTTCATTGGATACTTATCAAACAACTGTTCAGATACATAATCTCATGATATGAAGACAACGGAGAAAGCCATCTTTTTAGGACCCTTTGCTCTCCTCCACCTTTTTCCTTTTGTGGCAAATAGAAAAAGAGAACATTGTTGTTGCAACCTTCCAAACCATTCTTTCTTCATTTTCAACGATTAGGCATAAGGAGGGCTCTGGCAGAAACATTAAACAGATTTTCCTAACTTCTAAGGTCCCTCAAACACAATATATTTCAGGATACCAAAAATTTAATTAACACCATGTAACCACACTTACTCTGAACGCATTTTCACAACGGAAATCTTAAAATGCCACATTGAAACCAAAGATGCTGACTTGACTTTAAATTGTTAATGCATTCTACACAAAAGTGGAGGCTGCTTCCTGCTTGATCACCATTTTATCCCATAGAATAACTATTACATATGGAATAGTTTTTACTGTTCTTATCTTCTGTAGTGTACTGTCGCCCAAGAAAATCAAAGTACAGTACCTATTTTGCGAGATCAGAGAGAAGTCACTCACATGTCTGATTTACGACCCAACTGCTTCTGAGGTAAAATAACTTGCACTGAATGAGAATCATTGGTGCTAGGAATTGGGTGGCTCATGATAGCAATAGCTCTGGCGACTTTACCAACCTTCTTAACCTATAAAGCACCACATGTCATTGCTTGTCATAATAGCAAATGACTAATATAGAGAGAGACTTACAGAATAAAGAACTCAACTTTCCTAATCAATGTAATGTGCTAAGGGAAACAATAGCAACCGATACAATATCTATGACACACAATACACATGCATTGGGGGATACAGAAAGACTTCTGAGTGCTTTTAAATATTGGACAGGTACATTAAATGTTATCAACTTATGGAGTCGAATATGGAACAGAGTCCAACTCCAAATTCAGAAAGAGAATTACCTTGTCGGGGAGGTAGGAAGGATCACATACAATTTTCTTGCACTTAGCTGTTTCCCCTTCTGATGTAACACCACAAGCCTTGCCTTCCCTGTCGAACTCTACCTGAAATGAACTAATCCATATCAGGGGCTCATCGCATTCTTTTACTTCAACAATCAATAACAATAATTGCAAGAACATAACGGAAACAACGTCAGCATAACACAAAGAAACATACATAAACAACTAGTATTACTCATACCAAGAGCAACTACTTAGAATTATTATTAATAATAATAACCTAGCATAACGACTTACAGAATATGAAAAGAATCAAAGAAAGACAACAGAACAATGAGAAGTGAAATAAAGGTAGATGTGTCCTATCTATTACAAAAGTAACCATACTCACTTCCCCTTTTGACTTGGGAGTGGTGACAACCCAGAATTATAATCCAAGAGTTTTAATAAAAAAGTCCATCTCATTATTTGAGTCTAATCCTCTTTATAGACACCTCCAACACTTGTGCGTTTTTTGCAAACTTTCTAGCACAAGAAATTAAAAGTACACACTTTATTCGGTACGAACTCAGTTTATTTGTAATAGATGAAAAACATTTCTGCATATACACAAAATACAGTCGAGAAAGGAAAAAAAAGCGAACAAATCCAGAAGCATATAACAAAGAGGGAACCTTTATGACTTTTTTCTCTTTTCCTTTTTTTTTTTTTGTGGGGCGTGGGGGGAGAGAGAGGAATGGATTAAATACCTTGCACTCAGGTTTGTTCAACATGTAGGTTCCACCATATACAGCACTTAGACGAGCAAATGCCTGTGTATCAATAGGAGTACAACTTCAATCAGAACTGCAGTTTATATATTTAGTAGGGTTTCTTTTATTTTCTTTGGTGACAACAAGATATTGAAGGCCTTATGAATAAGTGAGTAAACAAATAAGCAAACATTAGATAGTAAGAAGGCAGGTGCATATATCCTAAAGAAAGCACCAGACCTGGGGAAGCTCTCCAAGGCCATATAAAGGATAAATGTATGGTGATCCTCCAGCAAAACGTAATAAAGACTCTGCATAGAGCTACCATCCAAAAGAAAATGTTTCAGAAAGGAACATCTAGAATCTCAAACACCATTATCTCTTCCTAACAATAAGTACTGAAAGTAAAATGATGCTTGTGGAGACAAAAGAAAAGTTTACCTTCATCCTTTTCACAGTATCTAATGCTGGTTCATCCAAGTAGCGGTCATCTCTGTGAAGAGCTAATGCATGACCAATAAAATCCACGGTGTTGTCATCAAGACCATACTTTCTGTTGGATGTTCAAAATATTAGAACCAGGATACCAGAGCAAGTTCAATCGGTTATTGAGTCAATAATATAGATAAACAAGAGCAACCAAAGTAATGTATTCTTCCTCAGTCGATAAATATGGTTCAGCTAAACATCAGGTTATATTATCATTATCCTTCTTCTAGCTCGGATATCAAAATTCCTCAGGGGGTGATTGCTCAAATTCCTTAGAAAGCGAAGATACTCATGTTGACAATTGACAATATTACGTGGGAACACCCTATATACAGCCACAATTTTGGTGATGCACATGGATTTGACATTACTTAGCTAAAAGTTCAAAACAAACACCCAAGTCTACAAAATAATTCCAGTTGGTACTGAAGGTTTTGTTCTCATCCATCACTCTGGATTAAGAGTGTAAACGAGTCGAGCTCAACCATCGATTTCCCTTGTTCGCCCATCTTATGGTTCGAGCTCAAGCTCGATCCGAAGCTCAATTTTTAAATATTTTGTTATTGTTATTTTTAATATTATTATATTAGTTATAAAAAATATTAAATATATGTTAATTATAAATATAAATTATTTTTTAAAGTGGTTGATCTCATTATATAAAAGAATTTAAACTGATGATAATTTAAATTTTGTATCATTCAGCTATACAAAAATAAAAAGACGAATTTTTTAATCTAAAGTACCAAATAGTGATCGATCTCATTATATATAAATAACAAATAAAAATAATTAGCGTTGTTCAACCATCATTATTATTATTGTTATCTTTAGAATCACTAAATTTTGACATAAGTTATAAGTAATAAAATAGATTATTAGATCGCATACTATGTATCTTGGTATAAATATATACACACAAATAGATAAGAAAACATTATAAGTTAATTGTTTGGACTTGTAAATTTAAAAAAGTATAAGAGATTACAAATGAATATTGAATATAACATAAAATTTATATGCGCCATATTAAATAATTATTTACAGCAAAAGAATATTAAAACTTACTAAATTGTTGATTAAGCTAGTTTTTGTATAGATATTATATATAAATAAAGTCCCATGTTTTATTATTATCTAAAATTATAATATATGATATTGATTAGTAACTATAATATATGGTTAATAATTTTGAATATAAAGTTGGTATAGTATTGAATATGAGTTAAATATGAAAAAATCTTAAAAATAAAAATATATACAAAAAATAGAAAAAGCTCGCGAGCCTTATGAACAGAGTATTATGAGCTCGAGCTCGAGCTGGCTCACGAAGCTCACGAGCCGGCTCGACTCATCTGCCACCCCTACTCTGGATAATCTAAAGCAGCCAACACATATGCCAATCCATCTCTGTGAATCCTCTATTGATAAGCTTTCATTTACTGAGACTACAACTATTGTTCACAAAACTACGTTCAAGATAGACCAAGTATGAGTTCTTGAAAGTTGAAACAAAGCTGCCTCTCACACCAAATACTAATAATATAGCAAATTTAATGGATTCTCTGAAATAAATAAAGCGAGAAGAAATTATTTGAAATATAAAGAGGGCATACGCAATCAGCTGCTTCGTTGTAACTTTTGTCAAATCCATTCCTTCATGTGTTTTAGGATCACTTTCCTTGTAGTCTTGGACATAAATGAAAAATTTTCTGGCTCGTCGTTTTTCAAAGATGCCCATGAGAGGTGATTTCAGAGCCTCCATGTCAGTTGCCGGCACCTTGTGAACCTATTGCGTAAAGTTTACCACAATATTCAGAGTGAATCAAATTTGTTTGTCAACCAAGAAAATACATCGTTCAAAGAAAAAGGCAAAACATCAAAGCCAATGATAATACCTTCCCTTTGTTGTATACAAAGCTTCCATCAACAGCTTTGAAGTACAAGTACTTCGTAACATCAGTATGAATGAGGACCCGCACAAGTTCGCCATTTGCCATAATATACTGAGATGGATTAAAGCAGTATTGTTACTAAACAACAATCAGGATTGGAACCTTCTAAAGGACATCTAACAGGGTCTATATAACAAAAACCTTAGGGATCATGTCGACATTATAATCTCTACTGGCACCCAATTGAGCTGGAGGCTTATCACTTCCTCTAAACCTCTTCCACAGCTGAGCATAAAAGAGATATCCATCAAAACACAATACATATAAGGACATCCTATATCTTGCCTAAGTATTGTGGAGCTTAAGTGGTAGTTGATATCAGTCACAAATAAAAGAAAGGAATACCTGAATAAGATTGAGGGAAGTTGATTCACCACCATAATAATCATTGCGATCCATGTGCAAAACCTATTTCCAAAATGCATGACAAGGTCAAGCCAAAATAACTCTGGGGATAGAACTGTAACATCAGAGCAATGTCTACAAAGAATGAAAGAAATAAAGGGAATCCTTTCCCATGAATAATCCAAACAATTACATCATGTAGTGGCTGTTACCACAATTTTATACAAATATCAAATTGTAACTCTATTACTATGTGGACCATACTCGGTTTGCGACAAATTAAGAGACTTCTTGTAGATAATAAAGAAACTAGCCATCAGACTTCTCAAGAATTAACAAGAAAGTTAACTTATCAAGCATAATAGATATCACAATCATCAAAAGGAAGACAAACATGCATAGACATGAGCAGAACCATTTAAGACCGACATTTGTTATAGCAGGCCAGATATCAAATTGAAATGGTCCCAATACCAAATATTCTTGAATTGCATCATGGGTGAAAGTGCAAAAGAAACAGTAATTCTATTATTCTCGACTAAGAGAATTACATGACAAACAAGCCATGGCAGCATAGACATCGGACGGAGCTAGTCCGCATTATCCTTCTAAGGCCCAAAACTGAAATATACTCCCCTTGGACGTGACTAAGAAACATATATATTACTCTACATAATGAAAGAAGTACCGGATCATCAACTAAAGACAACCATGACTTAGAATCATGATCACAACTAAACCCCATGATAATACCAAATTGATAACCATTTCATACAAAATACAGATATTGCATTAGATCAAAATATTCCAATCCAAACTCACTAACATCAAACATGACCCGACAAATAAATGGAAATGAGTTTGACATCAAATGGAGCCTATCTGATTCATGCCAATCAAATGCGTAGAATCACCGAATCACTTGAAAATAATAATAATAATAATAATAATTTAGGATTGATTGCACACAAAAATGTCAGATCACCCAGATCAAAAGAAAAACTAGCAAACATTAGAACTAAATCAAATCTGATAAAAACAAACAAACAGATGACCCGTTCCAGCAAACCAAAAATCAGATGAATCAGAAGAATACCAAACCATATCAATACAAACTGAAAAGGACATGAGATACAACAAAATAAATCGCTGATCACATAATACTTGAATTCCCAACAAAACTAATAATAATAAAAAAAAAAAAAGAAAAGAAAAGATCAACAATAAGGAAAACCTTAAGGCCATCGACGGACAGAAGACCGCTGAGGATGCACTCCTTGAGACCCGTCCCCAGCACTATCACATCGTACTCTTCATCCATGGTAATTGATGCCTCAACTGAAACTCACCAATCTAACAAAAACAGATAAATTTACCTGCACAGATCAACCAGATCACCAAATGATGAGGGTTTTCTCCGAGAGAGTGATGAATCGTTCAACGTGTGTCAGTAAATGTGTCGAGCTATGAGATTTGAAAGGCGTGTGCATGTGTATATATATAGGACGAAATCGCAGCATGCAATTAAATTAGAAATTATGGAAATGGACGATTATTATTAGATTAGATGTACAAGATAAATTTAAGGAATAATTACATACCTCTCCCGTGAGTTTTGGTGTAATCCAACATAAATTCTTTGTAGTTTAAAAAATTATATTTAATATTCTTAATATTTGTTTTCAAGTTAAAAGAATCTTTTATAACTAAATTACTCTTATAACGGTAAAAATTACATCATCGTATGCATTAACATGTGATGATATATAAGAGTAGTTGGGTCATAAAAATATTTATTTAACCTACAATAAGTCAGTCGATAGAAAATTAATTTTCAAACCTCAAGAGTACTAGATGGATTTTTTCAAACAATAGGAGTTTTATGTGTATTTACACCAAACCTCAGGAGAGGGGTGCAATTATCCCTAAATTTAAATAATATTATTAAGCAATTTTTTCAAAAGAATTTGAGGATCTTTTGGATAAAAATAATGATCATGCATGGAATAAGAGATCCAAGTGGTGGAATTCTTCATATTAAAATGTAATGATTGATTTTCTATTTTAAATTAATTAGTACCTTGTATCCAGACGTTAAAAAATTATTTATTTCTAGAAAAATAAATAAAAAAGTATAAATTAATCAATCTCAAATATAATAATAAGTGAATGAATAATTCAAAATTTTAAATTAAAATATTTTTTATATGAATACAAAATTATTATTAGATATACAAATTAATTTAAAATTATATTATTAAGCAATTTATTCGGAAAAATATGTGGATCTTTTGAATAAAAATAATGATCGTGCATGCAATGTGGGATTCTTTGTATTGGAATGGCGTGATAGTATTTTTGAGCAGTAATCTTTGATGCATTCCTTAAATGAAATACTAACAAACTAAATAAACGGAGATAGAGAAATCATTGAGAAAATAGCAATTTTGATCCCAAAGTATATGGTGGTTTGTAATATTAGTTCCATATTTTCTGAAATAGTCAATATTAATCCCACACTTTAGGAAAATATTGTAAAGTTAGTCCCACCGTAAAAAATTGCAACTTTCAAGACCAACTTTGGAAATTTTGAGACTAATTTTACAACGTTTTGCTAAAATGTGGGACTAATTTTGTAGCGTTTTTCTAAAGTATCGGATTAATATTGCTACGATGAGACTAACTTTGCAACGTTTTCTTAAAGTATGAGATGAATATTGGCTATTTCAAAAGATATGGGACTAACATTACAAACCACCTTATATTTTGGGACCGAAATTGTAATTTTCTCCATTATTATTACTAAATATAAATGCAAAATAAACTACAAGTGATTGTAGATCATTGTTGTCATCAATGTTATAACATACATTCATGTAAATATTTATTTCAATTGTGACACTAAGAATGTTTTCACTTTCAATAATAGAAACATTAATGTAGGGAGAAATGTGCAAGTAGAGAATGAAATTTTTGCATTAGTGCAACATAAAATTTTCAGGATATGTAATTCTACAAGGAAATTATTGTAACCAATTATTGAAAATATTTGGACCGAGAAATCTGTTCAAACCTATACGATTCAATATTTATAAATACTGCCTGATGTGAACAAAAATACTTGTTTCAAACTGTCCAATTTGAGATTTTTGGGCCTTGATTTACAAGCTTTAGAATGAAAACTTACAAAAAAGTCGTTATTATTCGATATTTAAGTCAGTATATGAATAAAGAAATAGAGAATAATAAAGCAGTGTAAATAGCATAGTGTTAGGTATTTAGTGTGCTAGTGTAATTGAGAAGCACCCCTCCTGAAATGGGGAAAGCCAAAATTTATAGGTAACCTCCTCCATCTGTTGGGATAAGATCATGTTATTCGCCAGAAGCCCACCTTCTTCGGGGGTGGGAATTGAAGGCCTCCTGTTGATAAGGTTGTGTTATGCGAATATGAACGTCCTCTGCATATAAAGGCACTCCTAAATCCTCGTCAAGGTATGAGGTGATGCCTTCTCTCAACCTAAATCCCAAGATCTTAAGGTTAATTGACTTACTCTTGGCTGGAGGTGTCACATCCCCCCATTGAGATGGCTAAAGCCATACCGGCCATGTGGAGGACCCTCTTGTCGTAGGTTGATGTGGATGGCCCCGTGGCAAGATATGGATGCTCTTAGGTTTAAATCTGGCTGTGATTGGGCCTTCATGTTGGCTGGGGGACCTTGGGTATGCAGTGATCCTGTAGGCTTGGGCATCCTTCATCATCCAGTTGGGAATATTAGTTAAAATTAGAATCATTAAAAGGACAACATAAAAGTTTCAAGTCGAGAATCACTAGATTATTAATTAATTTATTTTAAAAAACTACTTAGATTTTTTTTTGATAAGTACTAATAGTTGTGATAACACCATTAAGTTATGTAATAAATTTATATTAATTACTGATTGGATTCTTTTAAATAAATACTAATAGTTGTGTATTTGTTTTAGAAATATATCAAATTTATTGTGGCAAAATGGCGCTTATTGAGGCTATCCACATTTATAAAAAACATGGAGCTTATGTGGTAGCTTCTCTCTCTCTCTCTCTCTCTCTCTCTCTCTCTATTATATATAGATTTTATTTATTTATGTAATATATATATATATATGTGTACAAAAAATATGTTATTTAATTTATTTAATATAATATTTGGACATAATAATACGAATTTTAAAAAAAATATTTAGACAAAATATTTCAAATAGCTTCATATTAAGACTAAGAGTTAATTACACTTAATGAATCTAAAAAAAAAAAAGAGTTAATTACACTTAAATCTCCTCTAGTAACCCTTTAAAAAAATTTAATATATTAATATTCCACAAAACAAAGTTCAAATGAGAATTAAATTATTTTAATTCCGTTTAAATTAGAATTATCCAAACAAATGCGAAGAATTTGTTGATAAGCATTTGAAAATTTTATTTTCAAATACATCAATCTAAACACAATGTAATAAAAGTTTAATCTATATATGCGTTGTAAATATGTTAATTGGAATATAAGATGCAATAGAGTTTGAAATAGAAAATCCATTATGAATACATACTCCTCGACTCTTATGATCAATCAACCGATGAATTACTTAACTATGATATTAGTATTTTGGGCATTAGAATGTATATTTGATGCAATATATTTATAATTTATACAAAAAATAATTATTCAATGTACGATGAAATCCAATATTAATAATTTTCACGTTTAATGAAATTATTAAATGTATCTATTATATGTGCTTGTGCATGAACATCGAATTGTTTAATATATCCAACTGAACACAAGATTATCCTTCGTATATTAGTCTATAAAAATATTTTTAAAAAGTTACAAAAAAATAAAAAATAAAATCTATATATAATAAAACATAATCATTAAAACTATCCACCTAAGCGCTACATATGCGCAGATGTGGATTGCCTCAATGAGCTCAATTCTGCCAAATGAAATTTAACAACTTAGATAAAAAAGAAAAGGAAATATTAATATTTATCCAAAAGAATCTAATCGATATTATATATTTATATACTTTTTTTAAGTAATAAAAAAATATTTATCCAATATATATGTACTTATTTTATAGATAACATCCAATAGTTTATCCACAAAAGAATTGTATTTTTCAAAAACTAATTAAATGGAACTATAAGTAATTTTACTTTAAATATAAAAATAAGTAAATAATTAATACATTAAAAATTAAATTAATTAGTAAGTATAAAAATACAAAAGTATATTGAATACAAAAATGAATTTAAATTATTTTACTAACTATTTACCTAAAAAAGGAGTGAATCTTTTGGATAAACAGATCATCGTACACTTATCTAAATTCAAATATAAGGTAAATGATAATTTTTTAACTGGCAAAATGACTAAATAAATAAAATTAAAAATAATTCAAATTTTAAAATAAAATGTATAATCTATATCTATACTATTATATAAAAGAAATTCCATTTTTAGTCACAAATAGCGGTTACTGACACCGCAACACCAAATTTTTTATATTCCAATACTGCCCTTATCTTCGCATGGAACAAAAGTGTGGGAAAATGCTACCTTTAAAACTATAAAATTCCATTCTTATCACCGCGCTTTTTTATAATAACTGCTCACATAACAGCCACAATACAATTTGGTGATGTGGGGTGTTAGTGGTCTTTCTTATCATAAAGCTTTTCAATGCAGTAAGGGCATCTTTACTTGTCAGGAAAAGTCAGGATTAAATGGCTAATCCTGACTTATATTGTGTTTATTTTTTTTTAGCACGGTCTGCCCTTAATCAAGAGAGCCCGTGACTTTTGCTGATTGTTGGATGATTGAAATTAGCCCCCCCTCAAATTAACTTATCCCTATCGGCCACATGTCATGATAAAATTTATATATCCAAATTTGACCTCAACTTTATTTAATTCCTTACGGTTTTTGCCCTTATAAAACTCCTCAATTACAATGCCCACCCACACATTGATTTGACAACACATGCAGATTTTATTTTGACCAAATTGTGTATTTATCCCTCCATTATTGATGTTCCTCCTTCTCTTCAGTTTGCTCATTCGAAAACCAGAGGAGGATGTAGCTTTGATGATAAATTCCAAGCAGCCATTGTCTATGACGACGAAAATGGTCCCTTGGTTGCAAGTATGTCTTTATCATGCAGGCAGCTTTCTGTAAAATTTCTGAGATACAGTGCTTTTGTGCAATATAATTTTCATGATTCAGAAGTTGAGAAATGCAAGTCGAATATTGATTAAGTCTATCTTTCTTAGCCCTCAGAAGTGTTTAATATTGATCTAGTCCCTCTCAGATTATGTTATCTCGTATCTCTTCAAAATGCTTGCTATTGCTGAATGTTTTTTGTTGCTTTTGAATCCTTACATAGAATTCTTCATATTTGAATATGCAATGAATCTAGAAAACCAGAGGAGGATGTAGCTTTGATGATAAATTCCAAGCAGCCATTGTCTATGACGACGAAAATGGTCCCTTGGTTGCAAGTATGTCTTTATCATGCAGGCAGCTTTCTGTAAAATTTCTGAGATACAGTGCTTTTGTGCAATATAATTTTCATGATTCAGAAGTTGAGAAATGCAAGTCGAATATTGATTAAGTCTATCTTTCTTAGCCCTCAGAAGTGTTTAATATTGATCTAGTCCCTCTCAGATTATGTTATCTCGTATCTCTTCAAAATGCTTGCTATTGCTGAATGTTTATTGTTGCTTTTGAATCCTTACATAGAATTCTTCATATTTGAATATGCAATGAATCTAGAAAATGTGCTATGAGCATTGGTGAGTGCTAGTATAATTTGCATTAGCATGACATGGCATAAACTCTGAATGCCTCATGCCTAAATCTCCTATTTCTCTTATTTCTTTATTGGTATGGAACACAAGGAAGAAATATGAGGGGGCTCCGGCCGAGTGCAACATTAGGAAGCTTCAAACAAGAAGAGGGTCTTATGAGTGTTGGTCCAACACTCAATATGTCTTTTCAAGCTTTTTTGTCAAGGGTAAAAGTATAAATTTACTCAAAAATACACTATTTAGGTACACAAAAGTCAAAGTTAATCATGCATAAATCCTACTTGTGCAAAAGCAAGTAAACAAAATACTAAATAATCCTACTTGCTCTTATCACACTTTTAATCACATTTTAGTCAATCCTTGCCTAATCCATACCCAACAAGTAAAGATGGCCTAAGTTTGTTGAACAATCCTTTATTATCAAAATCATTACAGTGAAATATCCGTAAGAATTGTTTATATTTTTTTAAATTGATTAGAAAATAAGGATATACATTAATTAACAATTGACAAATAAAATAATTTCAAAATAAAATATATACCAACACGTTAAGTTAATTTTAGAGAAATCTTAATTTACCCGTCCTTTGTATTTTGGATTTATTTTTTTCATGATACATCAAATATAAAATTTTCAAAGAAAGAGGGTAAAGTAGTAAAAGCCAATTATCTATAAGCACAATGTGAAACTAACCTTTTATTTATTTAATGTTGTCTTCACCTCTCTCTCCTCTCATTTTTCACATTTAATGTTTTATTTTTTTCATCTTATTTCATCTTATTTGAATTTACTCTTTTTTTTACTTAATTATAAAATTATTAGAGAACAAAAACTTAATTTCCTAGGATATTGTATCATGCATGCAATGCAATGCTGATTATCCAATCCCACCAAAATGTGAAAATAGATTTCTTTGACCATGTGATGAGGTTACTCTTAATTTGTTCTATTTGAGTAATTTGCATTTGTGTATTTTGCATATACGGATACCCAACAACAAAAGGCCTACATAATACTTACAATGTACACAATTTGATGCCAAAGAGTTTTGAGCCATATGAAGTTACGGTAATTTTTATTTTACTGCGGACGTTATATCGATTTTCGAACAGTTGAGTATCTTTTATACCATTTTATTACCTTAAATGCAGTATCTGACTCTAATAACTATGGTCATCAAGAGCTATCATTTTGAGCAAATTTGGATTCAAATTTACAAAGGGTAAGATTTAGAACTAATTTTGTGATAATTCTATTGCTCTCTAGATGCACTAGATTTACAATCACAATGACAAATTTTCTGATTCTAGATTGAAGCTGCTTCATTCTTGCTATTCACTTGAAGCTGGTTTTGAAGTAAATCAGCTACTGGTCTCTATTTACGGTGGGTTGAGGTAAGAAATATTATAACATGTTTTACTTTCTCAATAGTAAATAATCAAACTTGATTATTGTAGTCGTTCTTCTTGCTTTTATATAGGAGATATTTGTAATAAATTCTTATGATTGGATCTTCTCAAATTTAACATGGTTGCGTATTCATATCTTAATTGTAAACAAAATACTTGATCTTCGAAATAAGCTTCATTTGTAATTGATTTTTTAAGATGCAATTTTCGATGAGAAATACTGGCTTTTGTAGGTAAAATATTGGGAATTTATTCAATTACTATTTGGTGTCAAAGAACAAAATTTTAAAGATGGCAAGTTTTAACGATGAAAGACATTCAGATTAATTACATGCCCGGTATTATGGCATTTACATTTGATACTTGAAGTCCAGAGCAAGACATTAGTAATCACTCTTAATGTGATAAAGATACTTAAAATTTACTTATTATCAGTACTGTCAAATACAAATGGTTAAAACTTGGCCATTTTTTTTTTCGGTAAAGGAAATACTATTATTTATTTATTTTTATTTAAAACTACAATAATCTATATTAATTTTAATTCTTTCATTTGTACATATTCCTTGGTCATGTGATCATCTTTATCATTTTCTGCATAGGTCCTCATGAATAATACACAAAGAATGTGGTGTTGAAGGAAATTTTTGCGAAGCTACAATCTTCTCTCACTCATAACTCAATGTATTATTCAATGACATTTTTTATATTTATAGAATATTATTATGTATTGTGTTTCTACTTTTTCGTTATTTATGTAGGTAAAAGGTGAATCTAGCTGAAAGCGAATACAACTACAAATTTGATTGTAACATTAAAATAAGAATTTAATTTATGAGCGCTTTAGTTCAATAGAACTCTATTGTCTTTTCATTTCATATGGTTTTTTTTTTTTTTTTAAGGACAACTATTTTATAGAAATTATTTTGTTTCCGATTGTTAACGATGTGTATTGAATTTGTTATCAATTTAAAATATATAAATAATTCTCTCATCACATCCAATAAAATCATGTGCGCGGAAACTGCGTGCCACCGTGACTAGTATAATAAAATAGAATCACTGAAACTATCCACCTAACCGCCACATATGCGCAGATGTTGATAGCCTCAATTAGCTCAATTCTGCCAAATGAAATTTAACAATTTTTTAGATAAAAATGAAAAAGAATATTAGTATTTATCCAAAAGAATTTAACCGATATTATATATTTATATACTTTTTATAAGTAAACAAAAAAATATTTATCCAATATATATGTACTTATTTTATAGATAACATCTAACAGTTTATCCACAAAAGAATTATATTTTACAAAAACTAATTAAATAGAACTATAGGTAATTTTATTTTAAATATAAAAATAAGTAAATAATTAATACATTAAAAATTAAATTAATTAGTAAGTGAAAAAAGACAAAGTATATTGAATACAAAAATGAATTTAAATGATTTTACTAACTATTTACCTAACAAAAGGAGTGAATTTTTGGATAAACAAATAATCCTACACTTATCTAAATTTAAATATAAGGTAAATGACAATTTTTAAGTGGCAAAATAACTAAGTAAATAAAATTACAAATAATTCAAACTTTAAAATAAAATGAGTAATCTATCTATATATAATAAAACAGAATCATTGAAACTATCCACCTAAGCGCCACGTATGCGTAGACGTGGACAACCTCAATGACCTCTATTTTGCCAAATGGAATATAACACATTTTTCAGATAACAATTAAAAAATATTAGTATTCATCCAAAGAGATCTAAATTGATTATCTAATAACTGTTTTTAGATAAAGAATTAAAAATATTAGATTTATTGAAAAGAATCTATTCAATATTATCTAACAAGTTTTTTTAAATAAAGAATAAAAAATATTAATATTTATACAAAAGAATCTAATCAATATTACTTTTTTTAAAGTATATAAAACCATGTATATTCAATATCTATTTTGATAGATGTCGAATAAAATCAAGAAAAAATAAATCAATTTTATTTCTAAAAATTCAGTATCGAGACTATAAATGTATTTCTGTGTATTAGAGAAAGAAATAATTCAAATTTATTTCTAAAAATTCAATATCTAGACTACAACATATATTACTATGTATTTTCAATTTTATATCTATAAATCAATTTAATCTAAATTAAATATATTTAGTACAAAAATTGTGAAAATGTGATAAATACACCAATTAATATATATATATATATATGTGTGTGTGTGTGTACTAGGTGCATTGAAAGATTGAATAAGTCAAAGGTACCAACTACAATTACTCATGTTTACACACGAGGGCAAATGTAATATTTTGACATTTAAAAAAGTTATGATAAAAGATAGGTCATTCAAATTAATTAACAGGTATAAAGGATAAATCACTATTATATATCAAATCTTAATTACTTTGATATTTGAATTTAAAATAATTTAAGAGATAAGAACTTCGTATCATTATAAATAGTGGGTCTGCAAAAAATATCATAAAAATAAATCACAAAGTTGTGAAAATCTCTAACCTAGGATGGAGAATGCGATTAACAACGATAGTAAAACTGGTAGAATGATTGCTACTTTCTCTAAAGGATATCAAGTGAAATCATTGATGAAAAAGCTGGACATTAAAATTTTCTCAATAAATAGATGGCTGTAATATTTTACGCTTACATTTATCAAGTTAAAGAATAATTTATACAAGGACACCTTACAATGTTCATTTTTAATAATGATTTTTAAATACTCATGTTTCTTTTGATAATATATATTTTTTTGTTTGTTTATTTGTTGAATATTTACACATGCAACAAAAGGTTCCAAGATTGAGATTTTAATAAATTATCGATAAATTCAGGGCGAAGGAAACTAGACTCTTCCAGTTATGCAAATGAGGGTGAAAGACTGGGAAAATATTCAACAAATTATTAAACGATCTGTTTATTCAATTTTTTCATTATTTGTGATGAATTTTAAATGTAATAGCAACTTTAGCGAAATTTAGCTTTGTTTGTTTCTTAATTATTGTAGGCTAAGCTTAATATTTGTCCATTTTGTAATAACTCTAGGCTAATCTTAATTTCACTGATGTTTTCAAATTGCAATGATAAAAACAAATTCAAACTATATTTTAGTAAATCTACTTATATGCTTTAAATAAAAATCAAATAAATGACTAGATAAATTATAATCAAATAATTAATTGAAAATCAAATCAATCTCTCCTCACAAGCAAATAAATGCTTACATGCTTAAAATATAATTGGTTTTTATGGCATGAACTTCATCATTTTGAGAACTAATTAAAGTTGGTTTCTTGGTTGAGAGAGGATAAATTGTCGCATGGGTGTGTCAGTTCTTATTTTTTTGCTCTCATTGAAATAGAAATGGAGTAGAAAATTAAAGACGTATACGTTATTATGAGTAAACTTGATTTGGATGTTGGTTCCAAGAGCACATACTTAACGTAAAGATTAATAATGAATAAATTAAAGAACAAAACAAAGTATTGTTGAGAAAATTTGGGATGCCTTTATCTGCAGTCGGGGAGACATCCATTAAATAACTCATATCAAGTGATTAAGACCATGTTTACTTTAGTAGGCCATATTGTATTGCCCCCTAATAGCCCCATATCGTATGCTATATTGATTTGTACTACTCTGAATAGCAGGCCATTTACTATGACATGTATTGGGCCTATACATATGCTTTTAAGTTATGTTCTTTGTCTACTTAAGCCCATTATATATAAGTTTGCAGATGTAACTTACCATTATACCCTCTTAATAAGACAAAAGTTGTTCTCGTAAAAAAATTCACCACCTACAATAAATTTAATCTGAAGATGGATGCTTTAAAAAATGGGAGATCTTGCCGTGTGGTGAAGAAGGTGAATCTCGCCATACTTTCTACATCCGAGGCTCTCTTCCACTGAATGTGCAACCTACCTCCTATTTTGTTTCTACACTTCCACCTTCAACAACAGACGACGTCCATGGTGGTCTCCTTTGTGATTTAGTCTAGTTTTCCTGTTCTAATTATTAAGGATTGCTTATTAACGAGCCTTGTACCTGGCTCATTTCATTAGAAGACACAACCCCTTGTAATTTATTGGGGGTTGCCGGATTATTAATTTGATTTATGTTATTATTGAATCAACCACATTCATATTAGGCTTTAACCATATTCATAGTGGCTTTAGTTATTGTTGTTCCCTATTTTTTTATTTCTCGTTTCATGATAAAACTGAGATTTTCAATTATGCCTTCACAAAAATAATGCAGACACAAAAATAAGGTAATAAATTTTTCACAAGGTTCACAAGGGAAAAGGGGAGAACGGGAAACAGTTTGTAGAGGGTGAAGAAGCCACTTACCCTTTTTTCCCAAAGTTAAACCCACTTGCAAAATGAAAAGGGAACATTCATGTGAAGCAATTAAATTCTGTCAGCATAGAAAGTGGTAATTTAAGATAAAATGAAGGGTAACAATGTCCATTTACGTAGGGCAGATGAGGACTTAAATGAAAATGAAAGTTAGTAGCATGAAAGCGTGGGCCCCACATATTATAATATTGGCCTTTTGTCTTATATTGTAACTAGCAATCGACGCATGCGGTACCCGCGCGCAAAATTTTTTAAGTGTAAACTAAGAGAAACACAATATTTCTTGGCATTAATATGGTATAGTTGCAGTACCGGACCTACAGTTTGGTAAGTAAACACTCCACTAACCCATATAAGTGGCTTAATACAACCTATTAGATAGAAGTAAACATGGCCTAAATGTATAAAGTGAATCACAATACTCCATCAAAAATACTATAACATAAGCAATTTATGATCAAAGTGATTAAAAAAAATATAAGAATATCATGGATATTTTTCTAAATAATTCATGATAACTCATGCAATTCAAGAAAACTTGTATTTTATATAATTTTTATTAGAACTAATATACAGAGGTAAATAATTTTTGCTCAACTTTTCAAGTATATGTTTTAAAATATTTATTATTGTAGTCATGATTTAAATTGAAAATATTCCCTATGCCTTAGCACGGGTTTTGTACTAGTTATAATTCAAAATTCAAATGGCATTTTGGATATTTCACCTAAAAAATTGAATGAAAATTTAAGGAAGGCTAATGGAATATATTTGTTGTTAGATGGATGTTAAATTAGAGAATTATGTGTAATTTTTCAAGGCGTTCACTAAATATTGAATTAAGACCGTGATAGTACATCAAATGATTCATAATCACACAAATCAAAAAGAAGAAAATAAGAACCAAACTTTTAGAAAAATTGCACTTTCGATTCCACATGATAGAGAGTATTGCACTTTTGATCCCACAATTTACAGGCTTGACACATTTGCCCCTATAGGATAAAAAGTTGTAGCATTTTTCGTCCAATAATATAAAAAATGCTGCCACGTTTGGTCACATAGGGTAAAAAATTGTCGCATCATTTATCTCAAATGCTACGACTTTTTAGCCTATGGGACCAAATATGCTAAGCCCGTAAATTACAGAATCAAAAGTACAATATCCTCTATTATGTGGGGCCGAAAGTGCAATTTCCACAAACTTTCACTCGACAAACTTTCAAAGGCCGGCCTGACGGCGGGAAGCCGCAGAGAGAGAGAGAGAGAGAGAGAGAGAGAGAGAGAGATGAAATTCAGCATCAAGGCATGGAGCAAAGGCGGAGGCCGGGCAGGCGTACTGCAGGTGGGAGGCCATGCGATTGAAACTCCAGCTCTCCTCTTGACGACCCGCAAGGGCCTGCCCAACTTCATCCCTCCCGACCTTCTTTCTTCTCTCCCTGACCCCGACTCTCGCCTTCTCCAATTCAGCCCTCTTCATTTGTACCTCCTCCTAACCATGTTTATTTTTATTGGTTGTTTATATTTTGATTGGTTGTTCAAGCATTCAGTGTTGTTCTGTTAAGGTTTTTATGTTGCCGACTAGATGTTTGTGGTTTTGTCCAGCTGAGGAGGTATGGTGAGCAAGTTTGCTAGTTAGTATTGATTCTTTTCCATTGTTTTCTGTTGGTTTTTTCAGTTCAGAAGGCATCTCGCTGAAAACGATATCCGAATTGGGGGGGCTGCACCAAATGCTTGGTTTGAAAGAACACGTATTTGCTGCTGTCCCTAGGGATTCCATTATATCCTTGCCGGAGTATCAGAGTGCTAACAAGATGGGAGCTTCTTTTGAGACTCCTTGTGGGCGCCTCCTGGTGAAACTATTCTTGCCATCTTCTTATTACAGTCGTCATAAGTGGTGTAATAGCATGTGTAATTGAGGTTGATGATTTGATTTATAACAGATAAAACCAGTACAGTACATGGAAATGATATCTTCCATGAAGCCCAACATGTGGGCTACGCTGGCAGACGAAGTTCCAGCGTGGGTTTCTGAGAAGAGGAACAGAACATCGGTTGATCGTACTGTCAGATGGCTTGACGAGTGCATAACATCAAATGTTGCTGCCAATGTATGCGCTACTTTCTTTCTTTATACAGCAATAGTTTACTCTTTTTCTTTCTTTTCTGACAGAAATTGTTTTCCCTGGATTATGTTCCATTTCCAATAGAAATTCTGAAAAAATGATGAGAAAGTGCGTGCATGCAATAAGTTTATTTATTCAAGATTTAACTGTGTTTATTTTTACATCAGCTCATACTTTTCTTGATTGAGTCATAATCTAATTATGGTAACAATATCTTGCCAAAATCTTGAATAAGGCACACTGAGTATGGAAAATACATACCACTTTAAACACATAAATGGTTGGGAGAATATTTGAATTGTCTTAATTGAAAGTAATGTATCACGATAACCTTAAAAACAAAACAGAGATTTCTGTAACATTGACCAATATCTTGTTAAATTATATATTAGTGAGCAATCTCCAGTTTCAAAATCCGTCTATACACGCCCATGTACCCAACAAGTTTAATAATTACTTTTTATCTTCTTTTCCAAGCAGTAACCAATTGTACAATCGACTTTCGTTTGGTCTGAGACATTCAATGGTTCATGTTATTAAGTATGTCAGAATTTTTTCAGTCTGGCCACATGCATTTTGTGCGCTGCTAATTACCAAGAAACAAAACCTTCACAACTATTCTGTGTCTCCATAAAAATGTTACTGGGTTATACATGAAATTTTGCATAAGGTCTACTGTTATCTACTTTTCATTCATACAAGTATATGAGAATAAAAGTGATACACATTTTTCCAAATCTAGCCTTCCATGTGCTCGTGCTACATGCGACCTCCCTCCAGCTCCTCTCTTTGTAAGGTTTTTGTCATGTCCACACTTCAAACATGCCTGTAAATCAACATGTGACTTCATGCATAGATGGCTTCAATTCTATTTTTACGTTACCATGGATACGTGTGCAATGACGGATGGTTACACCAAAAAATTAAGTGAACATTAGAGAGGTAATTCTTCTTCTGTATATAACTTTTTGTGGTTAAGAGGCTAGGAGAGTGGTCCATGGGCACATGGGGAAGTGGAAAACATTGACTGGGGCACATCTGCAATTAAGGAAACTGATAGGTATTCCATGATATCTGTGAAATCTTTGGATGTACTTGTGCCTCATGAATTGTTTTAGTAGCTTATGTTTGCATATACTAATTGCTGGCATATAGGCAGGTGGAGCTGTATTTGGATCCATTGTAGGAGGCTCTAAGATTGAGGAACGTAAACGCTGTGCACAAGAAGTTGCAAAGCGAGATGTGTCAGGTGTTTATTCTATTACTTTCTGGGTCTTCTGACAAATTGACATGATGCCAATTTGTGAATAAGTTTCTTGCATATTTCAAGGTTCAAATGGTTTAAGCTATGTTTGGTTTAATTTCCATTGTTAAGAGAATTTGACAACTGAATTTGCAAATAGGATGTGCTTGGAGATGTGAGGAAATGATAATATTTGGTCAGTTAATGTGAAAATTAACCTGTTTCTGGGGTTGTTGATGTGATAGTTTTTGGTTCACACTCAAAAGCTTGGAAGAAATGCCTTTTGAAAATGGACTTTTTTCAATCAAAATGGGGGTCAGGGTGAAGAAGGGTAGAATAACTTTGTGTATTTGAAATCTAGATGTGTTTTCAAAAATTTTTTAGGGTAAGCCACTTGGATTTAACTAATAAAGATATTTTCACCTTTTGGTTTTTGAAGATATGAAACTAGACAAGCATAGCAAGAGTTACTCTATTGGGGGGGGGGGGGGTTGGGGGTTTGCAAGTGTGTATCAACTTATAGCTGAAAAAAAGCTGAAAAGAGTGTTTTTGTTTTACAATTTCAGCTTTTGAACTGCTTAAGTTGGCAGTGCTTTTTATACCTTTTCATATGTCACATTAGGATTCTACATAGCATAATAAATATATAATATGTATCTTAATGGATTCTATCTACCATTTTGTGTCTAAAATTGGTGGTTTCGTTATCCATCGATTCCATCCTCAGACTGATTGTATTATGCAGGTTTCTGCATTGGAGGCTTTGGCCTTGGAGAGAGTATGGATGAACGCCCTGCTCTTCTCAATGCTATTACAGTAAGACATAATGTTTCAGTAGAAAGTCATTAGTTGTCTGCTTTGCATTACTGTGTAAGATTTAAAAGAATAACATTGCTTCATAGGAGAAGCGGTTTTATGGTATATATGAGCTTCCGAGATTATGTATAGAGTATTAAATCCATGTCATCAGTGAGTTTCATCAAAGTCATGTATCATGTAAAAAAGTAGGTCTTCCAGATTTTTGAGATTGAGAATTTCAAGAGAAAATTGGTGTAAAGGAAACATTCAATTGGCAACAAACCATATTTAAGGCGTAGTATAAATTCAATTTTGCTCATGCTTGTATTTGTTCTTTTTGGTTTTTAGTTTCGTTACTATCTCTTACTTTGCTCTTATATTTTGATGCAAACTGGTTAAAGTACTTGAAAATCAATATGCATAGACTTCTCATCTTTGGTCTGTGTCTTGGGCTTTCAAAAAATATTAGTATTTGTATATCCATGTCCTTGTTAAGCCTGTTTTATTGATGATTCTATGCATTAGTACATCGAAATTTATATGTATTATTTGCAAGGAACCATAACAACTCTCTCTTCAATAGGGTTTAATATATTAATTAGAATATGCAAAGTTACACTTAACTAAAAATGTGCCTACATGAGGACATATTTATTCTTTGTGTTTAGCAAGTTGTGACAGCAAATTTGCATGATTATAAATCTTGACGAATTGCATCCTTCAGTGGTTTACATATCGGATTTTATATATGACTTGAAGGCAAAACCAAACAACTGTTCATACATTGTTTCTGATATTAAAGTGAAGTTAACTAGCAGTAAGACTGCATTAAATGCTATTGCAAGCCCAAAGCATTCTGTTTTAAGTGGTAGACAGAGTAACTGTTTTAAAGATGGGCTTATTTAAAACTGTTCTGTTGGAGATTTGTCGAAGAAGAGCCCTTGAAGAAAGTAAGGTTCTCTGATACCATATTGCTTTGATGCAGGGTAGTATGATGGCCTAGTGATAAAGGGGGAAAGAAATCTACTAAGATATTCATATTGATTTACTTCAAATGATGCTATCATTATTTTAGTGACATCCTACTCTCTCTTATTGATGAATTTATTTATCTGTATAAGTTGGCATATCCTATGTGCTAGTTATTTCTTTTCTTGTAACTTCAGGAAAGTTTACCACAGGATAAGCCACGCCAGATATGTGGTCTTGAACTTCCAGGTATTCACTAATCTTATGTTTACAATCTGTTTGCCTCTTCTTTAAATTCCTCCGTGTCAAAGTTTTGCAGCTTGAGTAGGTCCACAGATCATTGTATTTGATCCAACATAGAAGACCTATATTGTGTTTGATCCACCATAAGGACCTGCACTTTTGGTTATGATGAAATAATTTTTTGCGTGGACCCAACTTTTCGAGTTTGTAGACCTTGAATGTCTTTTTACAGCATTGATCCTCATCTGCTTTGCAAATCTGCAGAGGAAGTCTTGCAAGGTGTTGCTGCTGGCGTTGACCTATTTGACTCCACGTATGCATCGGAGCTCAGCAACCCCATTACCTCTCTTCTCCACCCCCCCACAAATATAATATTCTCATCATCATCATTATTATAGTTTAAGCAAAACTCTGAAATGATACAATGTTTGACAGATATATATATCATCTCACTCTAGGAGGCTTTGCACTTACATTTCCTTCAGATGATATTGCGAAATGTTATTCTGGTGAGCAACTATGTGATAATGGTACAGATGGCACGAAGATCAACTTAAAAGCAACTGTTTACAGGTTAGTATTCATTTGTTTCTTCAATATCCTCTCTTAAGTCTGAACTGTCCTTGCTATAGTTGACACATGCTGCATGATGAAACATGTATTGCCACATCAAATTCTACTTTGTTCTTAAACAAACATTAGGTGACCTTTTATCTGGTTTCGAGTCCCACAACTACGTTCTGGTTGACCGGATGTTGCCCACTAGATGAGTTTATTAGAAAGAGGCTTTCTGGAGGAGTGTCCCCAATTAGTGCTTTGTCCTGCTAGATTTCATGTTATTACTTGATTCATCTGCAGTGTTGCTCTTCTGGTTGAAATTGATTGTTACCATTTAAAGATGGTTTTTCATATTTCTTCTAATTTGTTTTCACAGGAAAGATACATCACCAATTCTAGAGGGATGCAAGTGCTACACATGTCAAAATCATACAAAGGCTTACATAAACCACTTGTTTAACGTACACGAAATGTTGGCGCAGATTCTATTAGAAATGTAAGTACCGACTCCTTACTCACTGCAGCTGCATACTTTGCTGGTTATGTATTCCTAACACGACATTTCTTCCATACATCCAGTCATAACACTCACCACTATCTGGGATTCTTCCGCGTGGTAAGAGAAGCAATAAAGAGAGGAACATTTCAGGAATTTCGCCAAAATTTTGTAGAAAGTAGGCGTGATCGTATATTTGCTGCTGCTTTGAGCGCATGATTTACACGGTTTGGACGCTGTTAACGCCTCCTTCCCTCGTACAAAAGGAGGATGAACGGTATATGGATCGACTGCTCAGTTGTTGCAATGTTGCACCAAGACAGTCTGCTGCCAAATGAATGGTAAGAAGTTGCAGTATAGACAATTGCTAGAGAAGATATGATAAATTTGTCAGAGGCTAATAGTTTTAATTTATTCGAACTTGATTTCATTTTTGGATTGTACAAAGAATCAAATTCTCTTTAGTTGATGGCTTCTTGTTGTTGCCCTTCTAGCAAGCAATTTTTTTAAAATGGTTTTGTAGTAAGCTATTTAACTTTGTCAAAATGACAAAAAAGCTGTAGCTCTCATGATTATGTCAAGAACAAGTCTTGCAACACTTTCTTTGCAAAGGATTTTGATTTTGTCTTTTATATACATCACTCTCCTACTTCTGAAGAAAAATGGCAATGAAAGAAGAGTGGTAAATGAACAAGATTTAAGATGGGAGACGAGGTTGTCAGTGTAATTAATGCTGGGTACGGGGACATTATGTGAACCTAGACAAATTAAAGTCCAAGAGGGGCATGCTGGATGGTCGGGTAGCCCAAAAACGCATGTAAATGAGCCACTGGCTGGGATAAGTGCATTTATCCAAGTCAAGGCACACAAGTAACCATGGCCTTAATACTATATTTCCTTAAAAAAGAATTACCGAATGGTGTGCAAGTGTAATTTCATTTTTTGGGGAATGAGTATTGCTATTTCTAAGTTATACCAAACATATATTTTGAATAAGATTAGGAATGTCTATTTCATTTCTAGCTCATTCTCTCATACCAATTATACCCTTAGTGATCATTCATTATTTCTGTTACGCTTATAACGCTCCCCCTTGAATGGCCATTCGTGAAGAATGTGCCTCATTTAAAACTTGTTAAGATAAAATTAATTGGATAACCTTTGACCAAGGAAAAAAAATACATCATTCTTTAGAATATTTTGGGATGCAAATGGTACTTAATAAGGATAATTGTGGATCCATATATAAATAAGTTGATTCAAATATATCAAATTGTCTCATAAAACCTTGTGAAGGAAAAACCCGACCGGAAAAGACCTAAGCGAAGGAAAAAGAGTACAAAAGTATGTGTCTCCCCCTCAAGAGTATAAGCATTCCCATTGGATGTTCTTGTTGTGGATGATTTTCTTAAATGTTGTTGCAAGTAAGGCCTTGATAAGTAAATTTGCCAAAATTACACTTGACCTTATCTACTTGACAACGATTTCACCTTTTTTTTGGAGCTCATGTGTATAAAAGAACTTTGGTGAAATGTGCTTCGTCCTATCTCCTTTAATATAACCTCCTTGTATTTGAGTGATTGACGCAATATTGTATTCGTAGAGTACAGTTGGATCATCTTCAATTAGTAGTCCACATTCTCGATATGTCTGATAAATGATTTCAACAAATACATTCTCTACTTGCTTAATGAATTGCCATTATTCCTGAGTGATTTGAAGATGTAGCTGTTAGAATAGATGACCGTCAAACCAATGTTTTTTGTAAACTCTTTTAGACGATCTTTTTTATAAAAATATTAATTTAGATGTTCTTTGGCTATCTTCATCATAAACGTTATATATATATATATATATATATATAGGCATTTGGTTGAAGCCCTTAGGCCACTATGTTACGGAGTTGTCTCACGCATATGATGGCGATCATGAACCAACCTCTATGGTTTGATCTAAAATATTACAAGTCCATGAATCGATCTAAACAGGGCATCGACCATTCTTTAGAGATTTGCACTAAGTGATGCGTTTATATGATGATTGTTGAGTTTAATAGATAGAGACATATGACGTCTACACAATTTAGTGTTGTTTGATAAGGATTTATCAATACCACTAAATTGACTCGCAGGAGTTGTCATATGGAAGCCCCATGTTGCATGATTAGTATGACTAGAACTCCTAGGCTGTGATAGTGCACTAACTAATCCTTAGACTTGAGGTTCCACAGTAACCTTGTCCATAGGACGGCTATGACTTGATCATGTCCAACATAGTATCAGGTTTCATCCTGCATTACTATACGTTCATATTTCAAACATATTTGAAGCATGCGTGAAGGTTAGCGAGATTTAAGATAGGATCTACTACTTATCATGAGATGAAAACAGATCTCCTATGTTCTCCACAATATGCGTTCCTTGAAGCACATGGCCATGGTTGTTGATCAAATAGGAGAAGGGGTTTCCCGACATTGATAAAATTGGAAGCATAACTTGTAGAGTTGATACATAAACATCGAAGTCGATAATGAAAATCGGTAACTAATTCTATGGCCTAAATTTTGATTGGGAGGTTGGTGACAAAATGACCATATTTACTTTGTATGCATAGCTCATAGGTTCACACAATATTCACCTATTATCTAGTGTTATGGACCATTGCTAGATAACTATCCATGGTTATGGGTACCCTCTAATTAAGGAGTTAACTGAGGATGATTAATTATGATAGAATCTAATTAATCTAATGCAAATAAATTGTATAAGTGATACAAACCCAAGTCTAGCTGAGTAGTGAACCTAAAGGCCGGTCACACACAAATTCATGAAAGAATTATTGGAATTAATTGATTGAATTAATTATGGAGAAGAAATCACTTAACTTAAGGATTAAATTAATTGATTGGATGATTTATAAAATCGATTAATAGGAAATTAAATAATATGATTATTTAATTTGAGCCTAGTATACATTAATTTGTGATAAATTAATTAAGATTATTTGATTTGGCTTTATATTTAATTAAAATATTAAATATCATGAGCTCAATAATTGGACTTAATTAATTAAAAATTAATTAAATTTGGATTAGGTCCAATTGAGAATTGAGATAAACCCCAAGTCTTAGCCCAAGCACAAGCCCATAAGCCACGTCACAAGTGAAGACATGGTTCATTGCAAGTTTATTTATTGTGCATGAATGAACAATTATATTATATAATAGGAACATTATTGAATTAAACGTCTAATTTTTCTATTAGTATTGAATATTTTAAATATATTTTTTATAATCATTTTGTAAAAAATTAAATATGAGATATATTAATTGAAATAAAAATTATTATTTTTGAGGAAAAATAATTATTATAGTCAAGGAGATAAGTGCAAATTATTAAGCAAAAATAGTATCTGTTTAAAACATGGGGATAAAATGGTTTTTAATCAATTAAACCTATTTTAGAAGTGCTTTTCCCCCAAACACTATCCAGTTTAGTTTTTATTTGCTTTTCACTTTTTTACAAACACTACTCACTTTTGATTCTGCTACAACTTCCAACTTTTACTACGAAAATCACTTTTTTAAAAGCAAAAGCTCTCGCAAACACTCTCTTAGTATTAGTTCTTTATATAAAAGATATATAAAAAAAAAAAAAAAAGCTTTTGCTCTCTAGCTCTCGCCTCTATCTACTCCACAACTAGAAAAAGTCTAGCTTTCACTCTAACTTTGTTCTCTTATTCATTTCTCATCTCCAAAAGAGAAGAGTTCCTTTTTATTTCTCCATAAATCAATAGTTGATCTACCTTAATCCTCTAACACCTACTAGCATAAGATTGAAGGTGATTCTATAATAGGTGGTGTGAACTAATTTAAAGGACCATAACCATCAATAATTTATATAAAATGCTGAATGGGTCATAAACTTATAAGTTTATATAATTTTTTTGCTGAGGTCAGCATTTTCTAATAAAGTCCGTTGCTGCGTCTTTAAACAAGGCTTTTTGTATTGCCGTAGAACGGTTAATGTTGTGGCTCATTCTTTAGCTCGAAATGAAAATGGAAGAACGCTCTTTAATTTCTACCAATGCTTTCCCTTTTGTTGCTGACTTGATAAGCTTGGACTACTTAATGCTCTTCATAATATTTCATATTTCCTTTAAAAAAGATTATTGAATGGGGGTGCAAGTGAAATTTAAAAATTATAAATACTCCATGAGGTTTGTAATTTAAACAATGATATGAAATTGTCCATTTTGTTCTTGATTTTTTTTTAAAAAAAAAATTATAAAAAAATCAATCGAGGCAAATTACATTATTACTCCTCTGTGTAAAATATATATGATTGATATATGTGAAAAAAGATCAACTCAAAATCAAGGGCTAGAAGCCCAAAAGACATTGGTAGGGGTTCGAAAGTGAAACCCTACACAAAGGCTCGCCTATGTCCAGGAGGAGGCCACTCGAAGCACTGACCCACGTCCAAAGGAGTACTGGCCAGGCCTGCCCCAATAAGGAGGGAGTCCAGCCTAGTATGGAGGAGAAATCACATTAAGGAGGCCCAAGATGGAAGCCTAAGAAGGAGGCCCCAACCCACCAAGAGAGGATAAGGGCTGACCAGGTCTATCCCCTTATCCTTATCCGCAGAAGACCCCTTCAACGGATTCCTTACTTTCAAGGAGTCCAAGGGCTGCTGAAGTCTGGAAGGCCAGCCCGAAGTCCTTCCAGAGTCCCAAACAACTAGGAGTCTTTCCGACCACGACTCTTCTTCTATAAATACCAGCCCATATGGCTGGCTCAAGTAACGTTTTTTTAAAAACTCAAGGCCACTCCATTCAAGCCCAAGGACGAGCTCTTTCAGCTCACATCAACATAAAAAACCTCTCACTGCGCATTTTTAGTCCAAAAAAATTCAAAAAATTTTAAAAGTTATAAAAAATAATTCATTTCCATAAGGGTTTTTTGGTCAGTTCATCCATAAAAATGGATAAAAATGTATTATTTGTTAGACGATTACAAACTTTAGAGAGGTGTTTGTAATTTCTAAAAAAACAAAGAAATACCCATAATTATACCAAATTTCGGAAGAAATCATTGTAATTCACCCTTTATTATATTTCATATTCTCCAGCATAAAATGGTACATACCAATTGCGGAAATTAGGTTTGGACAGTAAAACGTTTTTTCCGCATTTGTTGCTGAATCAATAATCATCAGTCTTTTTTTTACACTAACTTTAGAATTACTTTTCTTTTCTATATTTCAATTTAATATAACTGTAAGTGTTTGAGTAAATCATTTACTCTTAATTGACTTATTCCAAGTCAAATAAATCTTTTGTAACTAAACATGTAAAAATGTATAAGGATAATTTAATCTGGAAAAAATTTATTTAACCTGCAAATAAATCAGTAGCAAATTAAACAACAATAAATATGATTTTTCTCATTTAATATTTTGATGAATTTTAATTAACAGAGAGATCTATTTATTACACAAAAGCAAACTTCAAGAAATTAATATTTTCTAAACCACAAAAAATCTGCATGTAATTATACCGAATCTCAAGGAAGGTTAAGGTAATTATCCCTAAAATATAATAATCCATGAGATGAATGACACTTGAAACTTCACTTAAAATATATGAGCGTGTAGACCACTCTAGGTTGTCCCTTTTTTTAGGATTTATAATTATAGGAAGTCTTTTTTAACTATTTAATTGACACAAGTAAATTTTTAATAATTTTCCTAGAACATGGGGGCGTATTATGCCCTTTTTATGATTCAACACACACACACACCAATCACCAGTCTGTTAAGAAACACAAAACATACAAAAGGGAACACAAAACACCTCCAACATTACTCACTAATCCAGGCAAAATTTATGAGAATTTAAGCAAACACTATAATATACTTCCTCGCATCGTCTCTGGAACTAAATGAAGACTATTAAAAATTACACGGCATGCATATATGTAAGCTGTGACCAAGGGGAAACGTATACAAAGCAATAATTACCGTTGCTGCTACTTTACTTGACAGCCACCACCGGAGCAGTACGACACACACTGAGTCGCACTGCGCATGCAGCCTTCATCGACTGCAACTCCTGTCGTATAACTTACCAGCTACTTAATTGCTTTTGGATCTTTGAATTATGAGAGGACCTTCCACCTTTGTCCTTGTAAGTGTTTCTAGGGGTTATAACCTTCCTCCTCCCACGGGCTGCTTGGATGGCCCGTTGTCGTTGTTTACTCAGACGCTTTATCAGTTCAGGGTCATCATCACTCTGCTCATCCTCTTCAGAATCATGGTCACACTGTACTTGTGCATCATCCCCACCATTGTTCGAATGCTCAAGCTGTCTGTTTTCATGGGGTGTATGCCCTTTTCGGCTATGTTCCTTCCGAGTATCGTGATCCATAATATGTTGGCCGTTCTCCAATTTACGTTCAAGCAGATCATCATCTTCTTCCTGCAAGTCCAATTTTTTCTTTCAAGAGAAGAAAGTACAATTCTAGACACAGATAACAGAAAACAAACATGGAGAACGTTGTAAGGTAATTGATAACGGCAGAATTCTACAGCACCTAATTAAATAAGTTCTGTAAGAGTAAGTTACACACTGCTGTCTCCGTAATAGAATTCTTAGTTACACCTTTGATTGGGCTCTGAATTTTTCATATATAAAATGAAATTTGGTGCTATCAATAAACTCGCCCAGGCTTGTTTTCAATGACACCACTGCAAAATTTTGTGGCAGCTCGGGTATTCATGCATATTCTTGTGGTGTAGGTAGAATGTCGAACATATAAACAAATAGCTTACCAAACAGGTGACAGAAGGAATAACTAGATGCCAGCGCAGACGACTAAATGTTTAAGAACACAGCGAGGCAAGCCATTTGCCCAACCCACAAAACTTAGGATACCAGGACATAATGCATGCTTCTTTACTTTCTTTTCCTTTTCCTTGTAGATATCGTTAAGTCGAACTTCATTATCATCATCCTCCTTAAGTATCATATTCACGGTTAAGTTCCTTTCCTTTCTCATCTTCTCATTAGGACCAGACCCCCGTATAGTAGAAAGGTACAAAACTTGTCAGCATGAGCTTGAGCTTTATAAGAGGATGATTATGGATGATGCCTAGTTACAGTTTTCTAAATTATAAAGTCGATTATTTCTGAAGGATCATTTCGATTCTGTCAAGCATCAAGCAGAAAACATATAAAAGATGTTTACAATCTACAAATTTTAACTACTCCCGAAGTATTCATTGGAAACCTAAAATGACAAACTTGGAGGAAAGACGTATGGATGTTTACCTCTCTAACCAAACTCAAGGACTCAAAATTTTTGACACTGTCATCATTTTTCTGATCAACAATTGCTTGTTCATCTTCAGTTTCTTCAGAATCAGATCCCAGATCTTCCTCGACATCCCCATCAACAAACTGCATGATAAAGATCAAAATAGAAGCCATTTGAGCAGCCAGAACCTCATGCTTTAGCACCAAATTCCATGAAACATGCCAATAGTACATTGACAAGTATATCACTCCAATTGAAAATGGTAGAGTTTGAGTAGTCACCGAAGAGCATATGCGGTTTACGACATAGAATCACTACAACTAGAAAAGCTGAAAAAACCACAAATTTGCCACATAAATATATCATATAAAGGAAATGGTGAAAGGCCTTAAATTTCAAGAATCATATCCTACGATTTTTTGACAGAAAAAGTAACCTGTTGTCTTAATAAAAGACTACCAGAACAAATCCCAATACCATCGACGAAGATAGAAAAGATCTGAAATTAGATGAGATAAGATTCAGTAAATATTGGGTAATTCTAGTTCTAATCAATATAATTACTGAAGAATGTCATGTGAAGTATAGGTCAGCAATACCCAGAAGAACATAATTTTCAATTATCCCCATCATAACAAATGGGTTGTCAGAAGTGGATTGATGGACCAAAGCTGGTTTAATGAAACAAAAAAGAGCATGCAGAGTTCCATCATTGACTTTTAACTTAGAACGGGAACCTAGGACAACTATCAAACTAGCTAAGTTCTTCAAGACTTGTATGTGGAGCTATTTAGCGGAAAACATTTACATTGTAATTTAGAAGAAGACATCAAACAAAAGTACTAAAAGAAAAACGGATACAGAAAGCAATGATATAGGTAAGTTAGCTAATTTAAACAGTATATTTCACTGAAATGGACTGCACATCTTCCATAAAGATCTGCTGAAGCACCATTATTATTGATAAATCTTTTATACAGCAGCATGGGAGATAATTATAATAATGGATACTGCAGTACGAAGGATTGAAATCAAATTGAATAGGATAAACATGTATATTTATTGCTACTTTATAGCAAAAAACATCTTCTTAAGAGACACTTGACAGAGGAAAGACTGAAGTTGTACCTTCTCTATATCATTTTGATCCTTTCTAGTGAAACCACTTGCTTCAAGTTCCTTGTCCAGGAAACCAGAAGCTTTCTTTATGTCTGAGAACTGAGGCCTGCAATCTTCATCAGAGTCGACTTCTGAATCGTCATGTTCAACTTCATTTTCATCTGCATTGATGTTGAACCTAATTGAAATGCCAAAATGAAGAAAAGTAAGCATCATAATCATATCATGTAAAGGGATGGAACTTGCATTTCATAATGAGGAATATTATGGAGCCATGTTTCGATTCTAAGATGAATTTAACTCCAATTGTTTGAATACAAAACCACGATAAATCTTTCTTTCTCCTCCTTTCTCTTCCTTTCTAGCAAGAAATACATTGTACAAGATCAGAGAAAATATTGTAACATCCTTCTTTGCCGAATACTTAACTTGGGGTTTACAGGGTGCAGCCAATTGGAACAGTATTCAACATTTACAAGAAGGCTATTACTTAGTTTTGGTTCTTAAAATTCAAGGTGTTTCAACAGGCCAACAGAAAAGGACTATTTCAAGCATTTTCGCGCTTGTCCTTCGCAACGGTCTGTATATGAACCAAACATGAGTATATACCACGTAATAATTCATATATAACTGCTCGTGATAGTTTTGAAGTCATTTAGGGACTCTCTCTTTCCCTCTCTCATTGGATGCTTACATGCATTACTGGATGCTATCAAATTAGAATGCACGACTAAGATGGTGTCTGGGTCAACTTATAAGCTTTTTAAACTATCTTATAAGATCTTTGAAGCTTATAAGTTTACAAAGTGTTTGGTAAAGTTTTTAGAAAAAGAGCTTATAAGCTCCAAAATAAGAGCTTATGAGCTCTTTTAGAAAAGATAAGGAGTTCCTACGTTATTTTAAAATCTTAATAAACTCCTTCAAATTAATCACAAATTTGTCTTATAAGTTGGTATCATCTTATCTTCCCCAAACACTTCAAGAACTTTAGGGTTCGTTTGGTTCAAGTGAGTGGAAAGGGGAAGTAAAAAGGCAAGGGTGAGGGAAAGAATTAGTTTTTCTTCTAGTTGTTTGGTATGAATGGAAGGGGAGTAAATCTCAAATACTTTCACTTGTTTGGTACGAGGAAAATAGATTTATGAAGAAAAAACTAATTTTTTAGTTTTACTGATCAACCCTTTCTCTTCATATAGAAAATAAAAAAGTTAATATTATACTAAAATAATTTCAGTATATAAAAAAATTAAAAACCTTATTGATAAAAATATTCTCAAACAAAAACAAGAACAATAGCTATTATTAATAAAATTATTCATCAAAATGAGATTTTTCATTTATTCTAAACTATTCTATTTAAATAGATTCAAGATTAATGGCAAATTAACAATAAAAAATTCTGAAAACCACAAAAGCAAAGCATGTTTACCTAATTGTTGATTTCGACGATTTGATTATTTTTTCTCAAATATTATGTACTGGTATTTTCAGCGGGGAGGAGAAAATATTTGGAGGAAATTATATATAAGGGTAACATAATAAATAAAAATAAAATATGTGGTTTTTTGTCTTTTTTGCCTTATATTTTCACTTTTCTGCACAATTTTGGACGGAAACAAAATTAGATTCTGGAGAGGTTTGAAATACATCCAGTTTTACTTTACCAATCTCTTCTCCCTAACCAAACACAAAAGTTTTTCTTATACATCCTTTTTACTTCCACTTCTATTATACTCCCCTTTTTCACCCGAACCAAACAAAACCTTACTTTCAAAACATTTGACATATTATAAGCTCTCAAAACATCTTATAAGATGTATGAACTTATAAGATTTTTTAGATAGGCTTATGTTACTAGAGAGTTGCCAAATAACATGAGATAAAAATTGCACAATCTGAACAAAAAGAAAAGAAAAAATACTCATTTTTCCATGTTATCGATCATTGGTCTTGAAATAATCCACTAACCTCTTTCTAAAGAACTTAAAGATGCACTCAACATCACGATCGAAGTACCTGAAAATGGGGAAATTAGTTTCAGATATAGATAACATGCCCATACAAATACATATCCTAATCTTAGCATAAACAACTGGCATAAAGAGGCAGTGCAGATGGGAGCACATCATACATCTCGGCGTTTCGATGAGAAACTGAAACCATTTGCGGAAAATCAATCATCGTAACCTTCTCTTCATCATCAATCTAGAAAAAGGAAAAATTGGTAAAGGAAATTAGACATAATGCACGAAAACTTGTGTAAATCTGTTAGGTCTTTGAGAACAACAGAAAAAGTCTTAGCCAACAGAGGAGAGTATGTATTAAGATAAAACAGTTGCAAAAAGCCAGGGAGACCGGGTATGATGAATCGACTACAATAAGAAAAACAAAAAGAACAAATGAATGTGCTCTGAAAGTGCTGCAGTAGTGTACCATAATATTAAATTCATTGAAATCGCAGTGAATCAGTCCATGCTCTGCCAGGCGAACGATAAGACCAAGGATTCTTTCAAAGACCGTGTCTGGGTTTTGCAATTGCTTAACCTGCACACTGTATGAACCACGATCTTACAAGCTGTTTGAATCCAAACATCATGAACACCTCAATAGAAATGAGTGGACAAGAGAAAACAAATAGTTGTCATTCAAATTATTTCTCTATTGGAGAGGGGGTTAGTTTGAAAGGAGAAATCAGAGCGAGATACATCAAACACCTAAGCAAATTAAGAATAAATGCTTCACACATAAAAGTGCATGCAGGACATAGTCATTTATACTTGGATAACCAGCAAAAACAAGAAACAATAACGATATTTTGTGATTCATGGGGTCTTCACCAGTTCCCAATCATCCTCTACTGCTGAGCACACTTAGCCATCTGAAAGCATCCAACAGTCACTATGCAAGTGATTAAGTCCAAAAATAATACTAATTCACACTGCTGCAGTTGCCTGTAACCTCGTTCGAGAGTCAACTTCAGCCCCATTATATTTTGGTTTCAGGATTATTTCAGAATATGCTCATGCAATCACCAGCTCCAGTTTTAGAGACCAATACTCATTCTACTAGCTTATGGATCACGACAATCAGCAAATATATGCGGGCATTTGTTCTATGAAACAGTTTTAGAGACCAATACTCATTTCACTAGGCATATTTAAAGGAATATATCTATGTAGTTCCTTTTTACTTAGATAGGAATGAACGTGGCAGAGTTACTATATACATGACACCAGAAACATCATTATTTGGTAGCATACCCAAACAAAACATTCTAATACCAGAAAGGCATACAGTGATTAACACTTACAGTGGATAACCTTGGATGAGTGACATAATGACACAATGCCGATTGCAATCCACGGCGTGTGGAACAGGAAAACCGTGTTCATCCAACGCCTGCCGAGGAAAAGCCAACGTAAATAAAACTAAGTTTGATGCAAGTAATAGCACTTTTCTCTTGCTCCCAACAATGCAAATAAGTTGCAACTTAGAGAATATTTTATAGTAATCAAACCTTCATAAAGGCAAACTCCTTGAGAGCAGCAAGCCGTGACAAGTACAGCCAATTATAGCTACTACGATGCCTCAAATAATCACGTTTAGACTTGACTGCCCTGAAAGATACCCTACCAAGCCTATGTAGCTTCATGGCAAGAACTGTACCATCCTCTGTAGCAACCTCAAAAATATCTTGAAAACGGAAACATAAACATCGAGAATGATTAGCCAGACTGAAAAAAAGATATAACAATACGTCAATAGGGTACAAGGCAATGTTACCAGATTCCTTTCCCACACCAATTTGACGACCAACAGCAGCGAAAACTCCACGGTTAACCAATGTCTTAATCGCAAGAAAGTCATAGCCCAAGTATGTCAGCCGGAAACCATCATCTACACCAAGAGTACACTACATTCAAATTTTCTTCAGAGCATATAAACAGCGATAGAAAGATAAGCTCAACACAACATCTGGGAATTATCAAGGAAAACTATTCATACATCTCGATAATTACGTGATCAAGAAACCATTTAGAAACAAAGGACATCCACCAAATGAAAACGAAAAAGTGCCCATTAAGAAATAACACATATGGTACTATTCTTGACAAAGGTAGCAGCAATAATAACCTCCAACATTGATTCTTACAAACTACAAATAACAGTAAGAGTTCAGAACTAACATTTGGAAGAATCATGATGCAAGAGCTTGTTCTTAAGCAAATTCTTCAAAACTTTATAGGTGCCGCCGTGCCTACATGTGAACGCAAACTGAAGCTCAGCATATTTAAAACAGAACTAAAACTTAATCAGAAACTGATGAAGTTAATCGATGATGAAGAACTCACTTGAGGGACGCGATTCGGTCAATCAACTCCGATGGTACAATTTCATGCTAAACCCACCAATCGCATTAAAAGAGAGAGAGAGAGAGAGAGAGAGAGAGAGAGAGAGAGAGAGAGAGAGAGAGAGAAACATATTTAATCATCGAATCAGAAATAAAATCATATTAGAGATATAGAAAAGAAGAACTTGTATGAGAAAAGACACCAACATTCCGCATGCCCATCTCGACGGCAGTAAGAACCCTAAAATCATCTTTGGAGAGGTATCTCAGAGCGTTCACATCCAACTTCATCTTTTCTTTTCACTTTCACTTTTACAGAGAAACTACACACTATACAGAGAAAATCAAGGAGAAGCCTCAGAACTCAATGAAGGGCGGCGACGGTGGCGGAATACGGCGGCGGAGTGCAGATGAGGTCGGGGGCTCAACGTTCTTATTAAAGATAATAATAATCTATAATATAAATAAAGATGGCGAGCGTTTTTATTATTATTACTATTATAGGTCTGCTTGATTTGGGCCCACATTGGGCCGAAATAACAAACGGGCTGATTAGTAATTATACAAGTTTAATTTAGTAATTATACACTTTAATTAGGAAAAGGAAATGCAAGTTTGCAATTTGATTGACATTTATTTAACTAGTATTTACGTATAAAATTCAGAAATTATATACATCTATTGAAATTAAGATTGAGTAGAAATTTTAATTTACGATAGTTTTGTTCTTATTATATTGTAATTTCAATAAAGTTGGTCGTATTTATGGTGTTATCAAATCAACATGTTTAATTTTCATCAAAATATTTTGTTAGGATTGATAAAAGATCTTAATATTTATTTATTATTTTAAGAAAAGGACAGGTTGGTCTAAGGGGAACCTATGTTGTGAATTTGTGTTGTTAAGTCTTTGTAATTAAAATACAATGTGAACAAATTGTGATGTCCTTCCAAACATGTGAGATTTGAATAATGGAAATAAAGAAAAAAAATAGTGCAACACAAAAAAATTAAGTTAATATATTTTTGGGAGAATTACATTTATACTCCTAATTCATGGTCTATTTACATAAACTATCATTACCTTTTGCATAATTACAAAAATCATTACTGACAGTTAGAAAGTAGGAGTAATTTGTGTAATAATGGTAATGTCTTTGAGGGGTATGTTTAATTTTTCCAAAAATATGAGTGGTTTCTATAAATAATGTCAAAGTTTCTGGTGAGTGTATGTATAATAAAAGGTATGGGTGGTTTGTGTAAACATATCATACGTCAGGAGTGTAATTATAATTATCCCTATATTTTTGGAAAAATGTATGCGACCTCCCTGTGAAATGGGAAAACTGCGAAAAACCTATGTTTTAAAGGAATAGCCATAAAATCCCCCATGAAATCATAAACCCTGCAAAAAAGAATCCGTCTCTATCCAAAATTGACAGTGTTTGAAGGAAACACGTCAGGCCTACGTTTGGGCTTTTTTTTTTTTTTTTTTTTTACACATTTTTAGTTTGAGAAATCCCATTATGAACTGAATTGCCCCTCTCAACCTTTATCAATACTACATAGTTTCCTTTCTACGTACACACTTATGCATTTTAACAAATTGAAGCTTACTGTAGCAACATTGTTTCTCCAGGTAAAAAATATGATGCTCTGTAATTTTTAATATAGTTTATAATATATATTTATAAAACCTCATATATATATATATATATCTCTTTGTAAAATGTCTTATATTTCTTGAAAATCTACATCCAAAGATAAAAAAAATTGATCTAAAGTGTAGAAACTCAAAGTGGGCTAAACTCCAATTTACTCCCTTGTGTTATGGAAATAGGCTAAAACCCCCACTCTGTTTTAGTAAATTCAACACAAAAACCCTCTTCCGTCAGAAACTGATGAAGGTGGGGTTCACGTGCCTGAAGTGCGTTTAGGCTTGATTTTTTATTTGTTTTGACTTTTTTTTTTTTGTCCTTAATCGACTTAAATACCCCTATATCGTATATAAAATTATCATGGTCCAAATTGACTTTTTTCGAAGGATTTTTTTTAGGTATTTTCATAGATCCTAAAAATATAAATAATTTTGTTCTTGAATATATTGATATTAAATATCAAACTTTTAGCTGAGTTCTTAAAACTCAAGGAGGGTCTATGCAATTAAGCCTTCAAAGTGTTATTGCCACAAGAATGCAACAATTAGAGTTGTAGGGCCAACCAAGGCAAGTGAGGAAAATTATTCTTTAATTGTAGAACAAATAAATGTACTTTTTTTTGTTGGTTGGACCCTTACTGTTAACGATAGGTTGCACAGTCAAGCTCAACACAGTCGACAACATATGGAGAAGAGGTTCAATCGAGCAAGTGCAAAATCTGAGAAGGTGCAACCATTTGCACATTCTCAAGTTCAACCTGTGTAACAGATTCACAAGATTTTAATGGTTTCTATAATGCAAAGAGTGAAATTAGTATATGTTAGAAAAATTAAATACTTGAATATTATTGTTGGGTTGTGGGGAACCTGAAATAGGCTTCTAAATTGAGTGGTCACATCTTGATTTGTGCAGACTTGGAGACCTTAGGGTAACAAAAGCTGGCTCTGAACTGTGTTATGTGGGCTTCCTTAACCTCTATAAATTTGCAGAAGGTCCCTGCCTTTGACCACACCTCATTGGTTGAGTAAAATATGGTCTTGATAGGGGAGGCCTTTGGGATGCTGTGTTTGTTTCTGTAGTTGCAGGTGTTGGGATAGACAGTGAGACGATAAGTGTTGTAGAAATAACAATTACAATTGAAAAACATACAAAAATATCTTCAGGCTGAGGCATGGATATCTCGCTCTCTTCAAGGAGATTCAAACCTACTGCAATAAGAAATTATCACTGGTCCAGC
The DNA here is from genome assembly GCA_034509735.1 of Sesamum alatum. Classification (NCBI taxonomy): domain Eukaryota; kingdom Viridiplantae; phylum Streptophyta; class Magnoliopsida; order Lamiales; family Pedaliaceae; genus Sesamum; species Sesamum alatum. Next base: position 27,941,746 of record JACGWO010000008.1, read on the forward strand.
AGTATCACTTTTAACTTGTCCCCTCCAGGATACAACAGCCCGACAATGTCGTATGACTCTAACACACTCTGGATAAGTTGTAGAGTCCAAAGCTCCACAAAAAAGAACTCATTCCTTCAACTAATATAACTCTCTCTTATAGGAAAATTGCATGTAGAAATATTGTATATGTGCATGTATATGAACAAGGTAGAATGGTGCCCTTATAGGTGTAGAAATCATCCACTATTTTAATGTGAATTAGTGGACAATAATGTTATAGGTTACAAGAGATAGTGGGGATGAATGACTAGAAAGTGGTATGAATATGGTGTAGTAGTGGGATGATGTAATGAAGAAAAATATTACAAATATTAATGCCATAAACACCCAGTAACCTCAACATTAATGGAGAGAAAATGAAAGGGCACATGCTATAAATTTAATATGAAAATGCAATATATACATGCAATATATACCAACAATTCCCCACTCATTTTAATATTAATATTAAAGAGAGCATACTAGCTGAAGGGAGACTATTATGCATAATGAAGGTGTGCTCTGCATTGAACCTCCACTTAGTGCAACAACAACCTCTACTCCAGAGTTAGTAGTGGTCTCAGTCTTGAACTATGACTGCTTAAGGGAAATAAAGTATCACTGCATACACATAACAATCAAGGTATTAATATGAGCTTTAATAGCCAGCACATTACGGCCCTGTGCCATCCCGATTTTCATTAGTGTTTTTGAGAATAAGCCCAATTCTCATAGGAAGCGGCCTACTTCCACACTCATATAGGTGAAATCTATCAAGGGTGCTCCTGTAACTCTGACACCCCACTCATTCGAGCTACATATTTTCATTAAGAGTTAATAAACTCAATCTCCACAAATCGTTACAGGATAAATGCACTCACACCATAGGAATGAAAAAATAAGTTAGTGAATTTCAAAAAAAGCCATCATATGATTCGTTTTTTTCATTGAACCTGGTTATAGGATCTCTAGTCCCCATGTTGGATTTCCTCATATATGACTTATGATTGTATGGGCTTTAACCGCATCCCTCTCGATGTGTTCCAGACCCTTTCTCTTGCCAAGGCCTTGGTTAATGGATCTGCAAGATTATCACAAGATTTAACATAATCAATATTGATATTACCACTTATCAAATATGATCTCACAGTACTGTGTTTTCTTCTTATAGGTCTAGATTTACGGTTATAGTAACGGTTTTGTACTCTACCAATTGCAGCGGTGCTGTCACAATAAATTAAAATTGGAGCAATTGGTTTTTCAAAGTAAGGTGTTTGAAATAATAAATCTCTCAACCAATTTGCTTCCTCACTAGCCGAAGCTAAAGCAATAAGCTCAGCCTCCATGGTAGAGTTAGCAATAATTGTTTGTTTTTTAGACTTCCAACAAATAGCACCACCCCCGAAAGTAAAAATATACCCAGTGGTAGAACATGAATCACCTGTTAAGGTGTTCCAATCTGCATCAGAAAAGCCTTCAAGTACAGTAGGATATTTTTTATAAAACAAGCCACAATTTTTTGTACCAAGTAAATATCTCATAACTCTTGTTATGACATGCCAATGTTCAATACCTGGTTTGCTTGTAAACCTGCTAAGTACTCCTACAACATAGGCAATATCAGGCCGAGTGCAATTAGTCGCATATCTCAAGCTTCCAATTAAGCTTGCATACTCCTTTTGATTTATCACATCATCATCATTTTTAACAGGAAATAAGTGAACACTTGGATCAAAAGGAGTTGTAACATGCTTACAATTAATAAAATTGTATTTTCTCAATATTTTATCAATGTAATGCGACTGGTCAAGGAAAATTCCATCACATGTTTTGGTAATTTTCATGCCCAAAATAAAGTTTGCCCTGACCATTTGACTACTAAGCATATTTTTTTATCTCTTTAATAACATGCAAAGTAGATGCAAAGATCAACAAATCATCCACATAGAGGCAAACAATCACATGTGAATTATTCCAAGACTTATGATAGATGCACTTGTCACACTCATTTGGTTTAAAACCATTCTCAATCATGCATGAATCGAATTTTTCATGCCATTGCTTAGGTGCCTATTTTAAGCCATACAGGGATTTAGTTAATTTACACACTTTACTTTTTTGGCCGGCTTCCACAAAACCCTCGAGTTGGTCCAGATAAATTTCTTCATTTTAAGTCCCCATTCAAAAATGCAGTTTTTACATCCATTTGATGGATATGCAAATCAAATATTGCAGCAATAGAAATTAAAAATCTAATGGATGTAACTCGTGTTACAGGAGAATATGTATAAAAAAACTCTAGACCTTCAAGTTGCTTGAAACCTTTAGCAACTAGTCTAGCTTTAAATTTGTCAATTGAACCATCCGGTTTTAACTTTTTTTTTCTAAGGATCCATTTGCACCCAATTATTTTACAACCCGATGGTAAATCAACTAATTCCAAGTTTTATTAGAAATTAGAGACTCCATCTCATCATTCACAGCCTCTTTCCAAGCATCAGGTGATAAAAAAGCTTTTTTCAAAGTAGAATGGTCATTTTCAACATTGAAAATATAAGAATCAGGACCAAATTCTTTTTCTACTCTAGCCTTTTTACTCCTTCTGTCACGCCCCGAATAAGGGGTCACGACACGGCCATGCCACCAAGTCCATAGCCTTAGTAGCATGAAGCCCTCATCACCGAAAAATAGATCCAAACTCAACAATACTCATACTTAGATGATAAAATTCCAAAACATTATTTGCAGTGAAATACATAAATCTAAATTATTTAACTCTAGCATTGAGTCCCAACAACTAAACAAAGGAGAAGTAATTCCTAAAAAGCTAATTGTCCATAAAACTTATTAATGAACGCCACGTGAGCGCTTAGACCTTGACTGGCTATCAACCTCAGTATCGCTCCTCCCCATACTCCTCATTCACCTCATTTGCAAGATATCGTAAGTGGTGAGAGCGACTAATCGTCCAGTAAGCGGTCCCTACCTCTTACCAGATGCGAACATAGTACGTTGGTAATGAATTACTATCATTTATTAACATACAATGGTAACTTGAAAAGCAAATGAATAAAGGAGGAAATTGCAGTTTCAAAGTATTGGTCGTGCCAATGATAACTCTAAACTTTTCAATCAAGCAAGGTATAGACAATAATTGTGGGTGACAACAACAATGTGAAAATCCGTGCAATTGTTTTCATAAATCGACCATTTTAACAAAGTAGACATGCTCACATTCACTAGCAACATAATAGACCTCTTACTTATTTGTGACTATAATTATAACCCATAGTTTGGGCCTCAATCTTTAACCCCGAGTGAGAGGGTCAGAACATAGTCTCAGTTTATAACCCCAACTGGGTGGGTCAGATATAGGTTCTCAAGTTATAACCCCAACTGAGAGGGTCAGACATAATTTCTCAATTTATAACCCCAACTAAAAGGGTCAGACGTAACTCCTCAGTTTTTAACCCTAATTGATAGGGTTCAGAACAACTCTAGTATTCCTGGTTAACAGTGATTTCGTTAACGGTTGAGCATGTTCTGTCTATTAGTCGATGAACTTGAGCATGAGTTTATTTAAAAATAACATAACATTTAATACACACCTTTCGTTTTCAAAAGGAGGTAAAAATGAAGGAAAGATGCCGATAGTAGAATAATTGACACAACATAATGACTCTGAAATTTCGAGTTTGACAATGTACTTGCAACAATAATTAATGGAAAGTCCTATCGCATGTAACTCAATTTGGATGTTGTGAAATATCAAAAGCTTGCATTGTATTTGAATCCAAATAAGAAGTTAGGAAATATTGAACACTCATCACATAAGAGGGAAGAAACCACTTACAAGGATCTTCTGGCTCTAGTCCATTTATTTGACCACTTGCTCCGAGACTGTTAGATCCTATAAGTTATTTGATAATTATTCTTGCAAATCAATAATCACCTAAGTCACATTCGACCCAATAAAAATAGGTGTGCTACCTATTTAATCCTAGAGAAACAAACTATGAAAAAACTTATAGCTTAACTCAAACCTAACAATCATATGGACTCAAAATCTCTAATTCAATATAAAATTTGCCTCATTACAACTGATACCCAAAATAAATCAATAAACACCTGTATCGATTGATGATAGTTACTTAATTAATCCTTAATGATTCAATAGTCGAATAAAGGTACTAGACTAGACAGATAATAAGGAAACGCCAACTGGCAATCTAATTATGTGAATTTTGTAAAATTATATGCTTAGTAAATGACTATGAAAAATTTATAAAGAGTGTTAAAGATATTGCATAACATATATTAGATGAAATTAAGATGAATAAATAGATATAAGAGTTTTCAGAACCAGGTTGGAGAATAATTACAAAACAGACTGGTAGTTTACATGAATGAATTTTTACAATTCAATCGTACATGGAAAAACCATACAAATTTTATATGTTACTGAAAACTCATATAAGTTAATACAGAAAATAATTAATCTTTATAAGGCGCATCAAAAATCATTATAAAAATTCAGAAAAGCAGAAAAGAGCACTGCTGCAGGACATGACTGAAGGAATTTTATAAATTTATCCGGTCCTTCAAAAATTCATAAAAATAACAGGTTCTCTCTACAAGGTTTCATAAATATTTAAAAAAAGTTTTGTAACTAAAAGGCGTATAGAAGTAAATCAAATAGACCAAAAAAAGGAAGTTGTCAGATTCACGCCTAACTTCTGGCGGTGCTCGTGTAACAATTTTATAAAATCTAATAAAACTCAAAAATTCCTGATATTTTATGAATAAACCAGAAACACAACAGGGTTTCAGAAAAAATTGTTCTAAATGAAATAAAATATATAATATAAAAATAAAATGCATTTGTTTTCTATACCTAGAAACTGTTCCATGCATAAAAAATACCAACAGGGCTAATTCTTCATTGAGAATTCATTCTTTATTACATCCATAATCTCCCATCAATTCCAATAGATTTTTTCTAACTCATAAAAATAGATATGTACTAGTCCTGACATTTTTACACAAATAACTCATGACTTAAACAAATCCCACAATTTCGAGAGCATAAATCATCTAGTAACTAAAAATAACCTACCTTATCCTGACATGATTAAATTAAACATTTCGGGTTAGAAGCTGCCTCGAATTCATAGCGACGGAGTGCCCCAACTTTCCTTTTTCTCCTTTTTACCGCCATGCCATTTAGATTCAATAATTTTAGACTTAAACTGTGAGTTTTTGGTGATTGAAGGTTAAGTTTTGTGTATTCTCGCCTATAGAGAGGTGTGTGGAAGAAAATAGATTTTAGAGTTTGAGTAGGGAATGTTTTTCTATTTTTTGTATGGTGGTTGGGTATATATAGGCTTAGGAGGTTGTATTCTATCAAAAGTCTCCAGAAAATATTTTAAATCCAACTTTGAAGAGGGAACAAAAATAAATTCGAAAATAAAAAATGCTAGTCAACGTGTGTCAATAAGGGTTAAACTAGTTGGTTTGACCCGATTGGGTGCGGGTATTACACCTTCTTAGTTCAAAAATATTTTCTTCATTTTCCAAAACTTAAGTGAAAGAGCTAGGTAAAGATAAAATATTCTTTTCAATATTTTGACCCCCACTATTTTAGAATTAAATGGAAACTTTTCTTCATGAAAAATAGCATCACCTGATTCTATAATTACATTATCTTTCAAATTTAAAAATCTATAGGATGTACTATTAGAAGCAAAACCAAGAAAAGCACAAGTTGTAACTTTTACTCCCAATTTTGGAATTTTAGGATCTGTTAACCTTACATGGGCCAAACAACCCTAAACTCTAAGATATCCCAATTTTGGTTTATAACCTCTCCACACCTCCAAAGGTGTTAATTTTGTTCTTTTATGTGGCACCCAACACATAACAAGTTGTTAATATAGCTTCACCCCAAAGATTTGAAGATGCACAAGATTCAATAAGCATGACATTTGTTAAATCAACCAACATTCTATTTTTTCTCTCAACTACACCATTAGATGCGGGAGAATGTGGTAGAGTAACTTCATGAATTATTCTCAATGATTTAACAAAAGAATTAAACTCATTTGACTCATATTCTTGGCCTCTATCGCTTCTAATTCTCTTTATTTTCTTACCAAATTGATTTTCAACTTCATGGAGATAATCTTTAAACTTCTCAAAAGCATCACTTTTATTTTTCATCAAATAAACATACTAATAATTAGAAAAATCATCAATAAAAGTGATAAAATAATGATTTCCTCCACGAGTTAAAATTCCTTCAAGTTCACAAATATCATAATGTATTAATTCTAACAATTCGATTTTTCTTTCAACACTTGGATGAGGCCTTTTAGTGAGCTTAGCTTTATTACAAGATTCACATTTCTCAAAATCCTTTCTAATCATTGGATTAGTCCTAAGTTACTCATGATTCCCACATAACGGTTATTAATATGACACAAACGAGCATGACAAAAATTAGTAGAAGAGAGCATATAAACAGAAGTTGAAGATACTTTATTCATCTCAACATTTAATTTGAACATCCCATCACATGCATACTCCTTACCCACAAAAACACCTCTTTTCGTAATTACATATTGATCAGATTCCATAATCTGCTTGAAGCCAGCCTTGTTGAGTAGAAAACTGGACATCAAATTTTTCCTCATGGAAGGTGTATATAGCACATCATTCAAGGTTAATACCCTTCCCGAGGTAAATTTCAACTCAACTTCTCCAATTCCAAACACTATGGTGGTATGAGAATCGCCAAGCATAATAACTCGACTCGTCAAATAGAGTATACACTTTGAACCAATTTTTCTCATAACAAACATGGCGGTTTGCACCAGAGTCCACGCACCACCCATCAACACTTTCAACCATGTGTATGTCTGTTATCATTGCCACAAATGGCTCCTCAACTACGTTAGCTTGTGGAGCAGACTCACGTTTTCTATATTTGAAAAATCGAGCAATATGCCAACTCTTGCCACAGACATAACATGCTCTTAGATTTTATTCTTGTGCTTGGTTGTTCCCATTATCTTTCTTGGGAAATCTACCATAAGTTTTCTTGTAACTTCTTTTTTGGCTTCAAATAGGTATATTTATGAGAGTTGGATGCAACATTATTTGATGAAATTAAATATACCTTTGTTGAGATGGGTTGTGCACTGCTCTCCGGTGGCTGCATTAGTGCATCTTGTCCCCTTGCTTCTTCTTCCATGCGGATTCGCATTATCAACGTTTCAAGCGTTGTTTCCTTTTGTTTGTGGCGCATGGTTTTTTGAAATTCCTTCAATGAAGGTGGAAGTTTGTCAATGATGCCACAATCAATGAGGTTATCTCCAATTTTGATGTCCTCCAACCTAAGCTCTCCAACAATCATGATAAAATTTTGAGCTTGGTCAACCACTGATTTGTTATCCACCATTTGGAATCGAAGAAATCTGCTAACAACATATTTTTTCGCACCTGCCTCTTTGGGATCATACTTACTCTGCAATGCTTTCAAAATTTTCTTTGCAGTAGAGTATGTTCTATCATAATAATCATAAAAATTATCAGATAGACAGTTGAGAGGATAATGCCGGCATTTGAATGCATCGTTGGTGTAGTTCTTCACATTTTCTTGGTGGATAGCATACTCATCATCATTCATGTTAGTGTCATCGATCTTGCTTGGATTTTTTCAGTAAAAATATAAGAAACCTTGAGAAGACTTTGATAAAAAAAATACTTTACCCTTCCATATCTTGAAATGGGTACCGTTGAACCGAAAGGGCTTGTTGAGATCTCCCACACCGATATACGTTGGTTTTTCAATTGTAGCCATTTGAATCTCCTTAAAATTGTTGAAGAAATAACAATTACAATTGAAAAATATACAAAAATATCTTCAGGCTGAGGCACGGATATCTCGCTCTCTTTAAGGAGATTGAAGGCCACTGCAATAAGAAATTATCACTGGTCCAGCAGTATCACTCTTGACTTGTCCCCTTTAGGATACAACAGCCTGACAACGTCGTATGACTCTAACACACTCTGGGCAAGTTGTAGAGTCCAAAGCTCCACCAAGAAGAACTCCTTCCTTCAACTAGTATAACTCTCTCTTATAGGAAATCGCATGTAGAAATATTGTATATGTGCATGTATATGAACAAGGAAGAATGGTGCCCCATTTATAGGTATAGAAATCATCCACTATTTTAATGTGAATTAGTGGACAATAATATTATAGGTTACAAGACATAGTGGGGATGAATGGCTAGAAAGTAGTACGTATATGGTGTAGTAGTAAGATGATGTAATGAAGAGAAATATTACAAATATTAATGCCATAAACACCCACTAACCTCAATATATATATGCAATATATACCAACAATAAGTCTCCGGAGCAGGATTTCACATTGTTACTTTCAGTTTGGGACATATTCTAGGGCATCTGCATTATGAACAAGTGCCTTAAACCTTTGAATTTGAATGTTATCACATAAAGAACTAAAAAATTATCTGTTCACTTATTGCTTGGGTAGACTAGTGCGGAACTTGAAATGCATGATCATCTGAAAATTGTAAAGTTTACAACAAACAGTTCAAAGTGTCAAACTGAAACTTAGTTAAAATTAACTAACACAGTATTAAAGTGTGAAAGCCTATTTTAAACCTCATTAGTTTGAGGGTCAATTCGCTCATTCCTTGAATTTAATGGTCCATCAAAATTGTTCTGGAACAAGAGTAGAATTTCAAATCAAGTCAATGTAAATGTAACCAACATGTAACATTCACAAATGTTTACACATAATTGTGGGATTAATTGATAATTGTTTAAGAAATTTAATCTAATATTAAATAGATTATAGATTCAAATTTTGATCATATTAAAACTTGAACGGAGTAAATTTGAGTTGTATATAATATTTGAGAGAATATTATATTCATTAGAAAAATTAGGGAGGATGTAATGAGAATTTTGATAAAAGTTTAGATTTAACCAAAAAAAAATAAAAAAATAAAAAAGTAGGAAAAATGGGCATGTTGTCGCGGCCCCAACCGCCTCACCTATATATATATATATATTATATCATTACAAGTTCATGTTTGAAACAAAAAACACACGTTCTGTGATTGGGACGCACAAATTTATTTTTAAGTTTATTATTAATTTTTATAATTATATTATTTAATTAATGGATTTATTAAATATAATTTATACTATCCTAATTAATGTTTAACTGAGAAATTTTATGAGTTTGACGATTTATAAATTAATAGTTGATTAAATATCCCATTTGCTTTAAGAAAGTTATAGTTGGTTAATTAAATTACTTGATTTATTAGATTTAATCATTGATATAATTGATTTACTCAATTTCATTGCGTTTATTAACCAAATTCTTAATTTTATATTTTGGTGTTTAATTAATTACTATAATAAGGAAGAAGTGACGAAAATTAACAGAAATATTAGAAAATTATATTTAAGAAATATTAAAAAATTATATTCGAGAAATATCATATTTATTAAAAAGGAATATGGGATTTTTGTAATAATTTAATTTAGGGATGTTATCCAGAACGATAATTATAAAAATATGAAGGGTTTGATAAAATAAATTCTTATGAGTTAATAGATAAATTATATATATATGGAAAGCTTGGAATATTTAGTTTATTTAGAAGAAAAAGAATGAATATTCTGAATTTTGATAGAAATGAAAAATTAAAAGATTGGTGAAAGATATACGAATATTACTTAATATTTTTATTCAGAACTTATGATATTTTCGATATATTGTTTATACATATTATAACCTATTATAGGACGGGAAGATAAAGTAAAGGGTTGAACAACTCCTCCTATTAGTGTAATTGTTTTGAAATTAAGGTAAGTATAGTTAATTGGATTATATATATGTCGATATATATTTTGTTGGTATACTTGATTATTAATTATTGGTTATTTGTCTAGATGATGTTATGGAACTGTGAAATTGTTATTATGTGTTTATCTTCTATTGTGGTGTACGGAAGTCAGATTTATGATTGTGTGATCCTATATTGGATTGTTGAATATTGAATGATAAAGCTAATGATGGAGAATTGATTGATGACTGAAAATGAATGATGAAATTATTGATGGGAATATTGTGGATTTAGATAGAGAGAAGATTAACCTAACTGAGAGGCATACTAGAATGGCTTATAATGATATGATTCATAACGAACTGTGTGTCGTGTGATAATATTGATGATGTGACTTATTATACAAGTTGTGTGTTGTGTGATATGATTGATGATGGGATATCAAACGAGCTGTGTGTTGTGTGATATCTGAATTTTTTTTAGATATTATGATTGAGGTGGTGATAGCTGACAAAAACCATCGAGTGATGCACTCCAAGCAAGCCCTACGAAAATAACGATAATGGCGGCTATTATGTTGTGGAGTGAAATATGATTGTCGGTATGTATTATTTCTTACATTTGTTGTAATTGCATGGTGAATATTTGTGGGTTGGAATCATTGCATGAAATTTGTTTTATTGTATATGTGTGCATGTATATATATATATATATATAAGCTGATGAACTATACTTACTGAGTTGGCAACTCACTCCTTGCCACGTATCTTTCAGGAGATAAATCACAACAACTAGTAAAATTGGATCATAAGCCTGATCACTGGTATTACTAGGTGGGTCAACAGTGATATCTTTAGTTGGGGGCTCTAGCTATATAATTACATATATATATATATATATTAGACTTTCAGTGAATTTGTATTTTAAGTTTTGTAATACTTGGAACTACACTTTTCTCATTTCCTTATGTTCATAAATGCTAAGGTTGTGGATTAAATGCCATATTTTGATGGTGTATATCATTCAGTCCACTTAATATATTGAGTAACATATGGTTAATCTTATTGGGTTAAATGTGAATTTCTTATAATGAGGAATGTAGTTCTGGAGAGGGTGCTACATAACATCACATTCAGACATCAAATTTTTTTTATTAGCTATGTATTATTGAAATTGGGAAGAGTAGGATTTGTACAACTCCTTTTGTTATGACAAGTTCTCAAACAATTTGCACATGTATGAGACAAACCCATCATTGACTTCATTCCATCTATAATATCATTGACATCCCTCATTATGACTTTCTTGGGCCTTCCAATTTTTGATTTTACTTGAGGAGGCTCAACAATACCTAATGGTGATTCCTCATAATCATGCATTTTGGGCACAGGATTATCATGTGCCTATAAGCCCTTAAGTGTGCATCTTTTTCAGGTAGTCATCCATATACTCCTCCATATTCTGCATGTGATAGCTTATTGAGGCAATTGCATGACAACGAGGGTACCCCACCAACTGAAACATCCCATAAGAACTATGTCTATCCCTGGATGAACCCCTATATCCAGGTCAGTAGGGGTTTGTCCAATGTTTACTAAGCCAAGTCAAAGCCCAATACCAAATATTTGGGTCCTATATTGACCCCTACAAAATTCACTACTGCAATCCAAGCTACCCCCCACATATTATCAGTATGTGGGGCCCATCAAATCCCATATTAATTTTGCCTCCCATCCTTGTCCCCAATTTGATCTTGGTTTTTTACACTTTTGACCCAAAATTCAATTAATTTACATCAGATTATCATTAAAGTCTGACACAGTAGTAGTTTCCATTTAATATCTCCTCCAACCCTATCTTAAGGGTCTTCTCTCCCACTCCCTGACAAACATTCAACTCTTAATTTGACAAACTCCCGATTTTGAAGGTATATTGTTTTTAGATATTGACATTTATGAATTGATTTCCAACCATTTATAAATAGCAAAATTATGTTTGGAGGAATTAATTTCTAATGTCCGATGTTCTAACAAAGAGCAGATACTACCCAAAATCCAAATTCTTGCCCATTATCTATGTTCATATTTTGGTAATATTACATAGTAGGCTGTGAGGTACAACATTGGGCATTCCTCCTATTTGCAGTGATTTCTGTTATCTACAATGTTTTGTGTTATTAGTAATTGTTTTAATGTCTGTATCTCTCAATCGAAGTGAATTTTTGTTGTTGAAATAGAAATTGCAGTATCTTGCAGTACGCAAAACTAATAAATCCAAATGGGTACCTTGTTGTTTCAAAACGATGTTCCCTCGGTGCCTCACAGCCGCGATAACGGTCTTAATCCAACATAAATCAACTTCCGCAATATGGCATCGAGGAGAAAAAGGGGGATTTTGAAAAGATAAGATTTTGGTGTGGGAAGAGAGGAGTATTGAAGAGGTAAAATTTTGGGAATTTTGATCTGGGAGGAGGGTAGTTGTGCAGACAAAAATTTGGTAAATTTGGGTGTGGGAGATGAAGATGAAGGGGATGTTGTCTAAATGCAAACCAAACCCCATGTTCTTGCTTGGATGTAACAACACATCTTTTGGGGGCAAAAAAGTAACAATACAAATAGTCCAACATTTAACACGGCATAATAAACAATGCATTATAATATTCGACATATATACACCTACACAACAGGCAAAAGTAAACATGTGATTTGGACAAATTAGTAAATGTTAATTTATGAGATAGTAACCCCCTACTATTCTGCAATACTACATAATGCAACAAGTTAAACATGGCGTAAATACACAATATGGTTTTCCATTAAATGTTACACTTCAAACTTATCTTCACCAGCCCAACTTGGAAATAATTCCTACTCTCATGCTTTTATTTAGGTTCAGGGGGATGTTCAGGTGTTTGTTCAGGTTCAAGGGAATTTTCAAGTGCATATTCATGCTCAGGGGGTTTTAAGGTGCATATTCAGGTCCGTATGTGATTAGAGGATCTCCTTGATTAGTTCCAATTTGCAATTTCAGGTTTAGTGTTGTTATAAGGGTAAACTTGGTCATTTTCAGCTGGATTGTCATGATCATATGTGATTGAGGGGTCAATTGGGTCATTTTCAAGGTCTTCCAACCGATCTATAGACCAATCATTTGTCAGATCATTCAATGGATTAGTTTGAGGTCGCTTATGAAAGGGCAATGAAAGTATTTGTTCATTAGTTGGAATTATAAAACCCTGAGTATAAATTACAAATAAAAGATCTTGTCTTTCTTCAAAGTAAAGTGGAATTACATTCGAACCCCTGTATACTCTCAATAATTCCCTAATACCATCATCCCCATTCAAAATCCTAATACTATTATCTACACTTTGCTCATAATATACAACAATATTCAAACCCTTACCCTCTGCCCGAGTATACATATCAATTAGGTCCCCATAATACAATCTTTCCCTATCTAACTTGGGAAATCACAACCTAGTACCACCCACATACCTAATAATGGGTACCCATTCAATAACCCCACCAACCCATACATCAAAATATGCAAATCAACCAACACCATGCAACATAATAAAAATAACCTATCATTACTCATAAAGCATCAATAAAAATTACTTCAGTAATGGGTTGGGGATATGAAATGCAAGAGACAAACATACAATACAATTAGAATTACATCAGTCATGGAATGGGGTGGGACCAACAGACAATATAATTAGAATTAATATTACATCAATAGACTATTAATTAAGTACTTCAACAAAGCATCACTCAAGAATATTTGAGTGATGGTGTGTGATTCGGGAGTTGATAAGCCTAAGCACGTTAACTCGAGGTGACGTTGCAAGGAAATGCCAAAATAGAAAATAGAAATCTTGGTTTCTATTAATGAAGTTCATATATGTTACAAATGAAATTCTCCCCCCATTTATAGTAAATTTCAGAGGGTGAAAATACAGTATTATCACTCAACTTCCCTACATCCTACGACCCGGATTTAATTGCGGAGGGCACCTTGGTAATTTGACGCTCCCCACTTCTTTTGTAACTCCCTTCAAGTAACCGCCGCCAACTTCCCTCGACGGTATTGCTGTAAATTCTTTGACATCTTGAGAGTATTTCAGTAATTTCTCCTACTTTAATTTCCTATCACTATCAGTAGGCCCCCAACTTCCAAATATTTTCTGAAAATTTGAAAGTTCTAATGGATAAGTTGATTTTGGTTCAACTTCTTCTTTTCAACAACAGTCCTTTTTGGCTTTGAAGTCTCTTCCTTCTGGGACTCTTCTTCAAACAAATTCTTCTTCTGTTGGGATCTTCTCTTTTCCTTTTCATTTGCCAGGATTTTTTGCTTCCTATATAACCTTGTTGTATCATCTAAAATTATTCATCTGGTTCCATCTTTCTTTTTCGTCTCTCCTATCTTCAAGAAAATGTCGAAGCGTATCGGCTCGGGTATTTAGCTCCTCGTCTCTTTTCCTGCAATATACATATTTTTTGCTTTTTGTTTCTGTCTCCAAAAACACACCCATCCTTAGTCCGAATATCCATAAAAAACTTTGTTATTCCGAAAAGAAACCTTCAAGACATGTCGAGAAATCAACGGGGTGCCGAAAATACGTGGGGGAGGACGTGGATCCCCGACCCGGTGCTGGTCGAGGCACTACGCCTCGACCAGATTCTGGCCGAGGCGCTGATCCTCAGCCGGACCTCGACCAAGGGGCGTCTCTCTCACCTCCTTCCGCTCCTCTCATTCGTCCAGACATTGTGGATTTCGATCATGAAGTGATTGAAGCGATCCGGAATCTCCCTACGTGTCCCTCGCTTTCTCCAAGTCCTTCCTTTGAGTCGAGCTCGCAAGAGACTCCTCCACTTTTATCTTCCCTTGCAGCTGACCTAGTTGATTCCGGTTTAGACAGAACTGAGTCCTCTTCAGCCCCCCACTCCAAGTCTCGTTGCCGTATTATGGACGTTGAAAATTGTCATAGTCGCGTGAGTCTTGAAGAGTTCCATTTTCTTGAGGCTAATGTCAACGCCTCTTCCGAGTTCACCCTTCTATTACCTAGTGTTGATGATAGGATCAAACTCCCCCCTCCTGGGTTTTTCACAGCGTACCTATCTTTCTTCGCTTCCGGTCTAACACTTCCTCCACATCCTCTACTACTTAAGATCATCACCTGCACTACCTTGAGCATCATCCAATTTACCCCCAACTCCCTCGTATGCTTTAGGGGGTTCCTCCAGCGCTTTGAGGAACTTGATTTGACCCCTTCCCTTGAGGCCTTCTACTCCTTATTTACGGTAGAAAGGTTCCCAACGACTCCAACTTCTACTTCTACCCCTGGGGGGGTTGCAAAATTCTTGAGGGTGGTGTTTCTTCGAAAGGTACCTGGAAAGAAAAATTCTTATACGTAAAGGACCTAACTTGGGGGTTAGCAGCTCCTTGGGGGGAGTCACCCTTTGTGCCTGACCCCGTCCCTGACCTTCGTCTGTCCTTCATTAGAGTTGGGTTGTTCAATCAACTCTTTGATGTCAAAACTTTAGGGCCTGCTGGTACCTGATTCTATCTTTTATGTATTCTACTTGCTTTATTTTTATTTTTTTTTTGACACTATCTCTTTCCTTTATTGATTTCTTGCAGGAAAGAAAATCTCCTTCCATGACGTCCATCGCTTCCGTGAAAAGGAAAATGCTTCAAGGCCCCGCAACCTTCCTTTGCCCCCCTCAAAGAGGTAGGAAAGCAGTCGCCGACGCTCTCCTCCTGCTCGGGCCAGGGACCCTCCTGGCAACTCAACTCGCCATGAAGGGCGCTCCTCCCCCCTCCTGAAGACAGTGCCTCCAAACGTCCTCGTGAAGGTGAAGCAGGGCCCCCGCGCCATGGGGCCTTTTACTTACGGGACGAACAGGCAAGGGGACATCTCTTCTTTTTGGGATGTTGCTGATGTTGACCTTGCCCACAAAAGATCAAGGGATCTAGTGAGCCCTTATGACGTGATACTACTTGGTGCCCTCCCCAGTGGCACCCTCACTTGACTTATGAAAGGCGAAGCTACCAGGGTATGTTTTTCCTTATAGTTCGTACTTGGCTTTATCTTCTTAATTTTAAGTGTCTAATTGAGGGGTATGTTCTTTAGGTTATCAACTTAGCTGAATCTACTGACCTGCGGTTAAGCAACTACGAGAAGGAGATTCAGCGGTTGAAGGATGCTCTTGAAGATGCTAGAAAAGACTTGGGGCATTGTCAAGGAGAGCTTAAGGCTGCCTCTACTGAACAAATTAAATGGAAGGATAACTTTAACCAGGAGATTGCTTCGGGGAAGACCTTCCTGAAATCCGACGAAGGCAAGGCATATTTGGAGTGTGTGTGGGACGACTTCAAGGAGAAGTATGTGGGTCAAGAGGAGTTCCACCAAGCTGTCCCTTGTCAAGGCGAGCGAGGTGTATGACCAAGTAATTAGGCAATGTCGCTCCACGCTGAGGAATAGTGGTTGCTATGGTGACGAGGATTTCATGTTTCTCGATCCCAAGGTTCCTGACGAGGATGGAGACGAAGATGGGGAAGGCGAGGTTGCCGAAGATGTGCTTGATGAGACTCCTGCTGATGGAATCCCCTCCTCCTACATAGAGAAGAACTAGATTTAGACTTAGCATTTATTTACTATTACCTTATTGTTAGAATTTCCTTTTCGTAGGTTCCAAAAATGTCTTAGGAGTACTTAGCTTATTTCTTTGAACTTGAATTCTTAGGATGTTTTTCTCCCTTTTAAACATTGGCCTTTTAATAAAAATTTTATTTCTTCATCATTCTTTATGTCTAAGCCTTGGGCTACATATTAATACTAAATGGTTCTCGAAGCATGGGGCAATCCCCCTTTTTTCACACTTAACACTCAATGCGCGAGACAATCCCCCGTTAAGCAAAATCATGAATGGGAGGGGCAATCCCCCTCCTTTTGGTAAAGTTACATATGTGAGGGGCAATCCCCCTCTTTCAAGTGTTGCATTAGATACAAGGGGCAATCCCCCTATGAGGGCCAATCCCCCTCCTAACAAGAGAGTGTTGTGAGGGGCAATCCCCTTCTTAATAACGAAACTTATACGAAGGGGCCATCCTAGGGGTGGCAATGAGTCGAGCTCGACCATTTTTGGCGAGCTCGAGCTCGAGCTTGATTTTGAAGGGTGTGGCTCGAGCTCGAGCTCGAGCTCGACAAGCTCGTACAGTTCGAGCTCGAGCTCGAATCTCATCTAATGAGCTCGAGTTCGAGCTCGAACTCGAGCTCGATTGACGAGCTCGAGCTCGTAATTATTTGTATAATTATTTATATATTTTTTTAATTATTGGTATAATTTTTTAATAAAATTATATTATTATAAATTATAATAGTATAAAATATGTATATATATAAATTAATTGTTAGGACTTGTTAATTTAAAAAATTAGAAGAGATTACAAATAAATATTAAAATATAACATAGAATTTATATGTGTCATATTAAAAAAAATTAAAATTTACTAAATTGTTGATTAAGCTTGTTGATTTTATTATTATTATTATTATTATTATTATTATTATTATTATTATTATTATTAATATTATTATTATTATTATTATGATCATCATCATCATCGTCGTCATCATCATCATCTTTACATTAATTCATGGGAATCACTAAGTTTTAACATAAACTTATAAGTAAAACTTATAGATTGTATAATGTATATTATGTATTTTGTCAATTAAAAAGTATAAGAGGTTATAAATAAATATTAAAATATAACATAAAATTTATATGTGTTATATTAAATAATTATTTTAAAAAAAATTTATAATTTACTAAATTATTGATTAAGTTTATTTTTATATAAAGTATAAAAGTTAAACGTATAAATAAATGTATAAATGTATAAACATATAAAAATTCTAAAAAAAAAAAAAAAAGCTCGCGAGCTTAACGAACAGTGTATATTGAGCTCGAGCTCGAATTTTTCGAGCTCGAGTCGAGCTCAAAATCAAGCCGGTTCGCGAAGCTCGCGAGCCGGCTTGACTCGCCTGCCACCCCTAGGCCATCCCCCTCTTGCAACAATAAAATACGGAAATGAAAAACTCATCAACAGGAAACAACATTTTATTATTATAACTGAAGGTTACAAAAAGCTCTTAAACTAAAACTTTTTACAATTCTTCAAACGAAAAAATTTAAGCGAAATACTTCTTTACGTTGACCACGTTCTATGTGCGCGGTACTTCTTTTTCCATCCAACTTTTGCAGGCGGTAAGTTCCTTTCCCCACTATCTCAATCACTTGATATGGTCCAATCCATTTGGCGTCGAGCTTCCCGATGTTTCCCGTGGCATCAAACCCTTCTTAACACGAGGTCGCCCACTTGAAAACCTCGATGCCGAATTCTATCATTGTAAGCTCTTGCCATCAATATTTTATACGCTTCAGCCCTAACGTTCGTGTTGCTCCTTAGTTCTTCTAGGAAGTCCAGGTCGACTTGCCTTTCACTACCGTTGCTAGTCGGCTCATAGTACTTCACCCTGAATGTCTCTTCTCCAATCTCCACCGGGATAACAGCCTCAGTCCTGTAAACCAGGCTAAATGGGGTTTCTCCCATGCTTCGTCGTGGGGTGGTTTGATATGCCCATAAGACTCCTGGAAGCTCTTCTACCCAATTACCTTTGGCATCTTCCAGCCTCGTATTCAAATTCTGGAGGATTATTCGGTTGGTTACCTCCGCCTGACCATTAGACTGGGGGGTTGCTACTGAGGCGTAATACTGTTTTATCTTCAGCTCTTGACACCACTGACGGAATTTGAACCCCTGGAATTGCGTACCATTGTCCATTACGAAAGCTCTGGGAATGCCGAAACGACATATGATATTCTTCCACACAAACTTTATAACTTCTTTCTCCGTGATCCTGCTTAACGCCTCTGCCTCCACCCACTTCGAGAAATAGTCCACTGCCACGAGCAAGTACTCTCGTTGGCCTATTGCTCGGGGGAGTTTCCCCACTATATCCATCCCCCACTGATCGAATGGGCATGGGCTTTGTAATGGCTGCATATCTACTGCTGGAACGTGAGTGACATTAGCGTGTTATTGGCATTTTCGGCATTTCTTCAGTAAGTCTCCGGCGTCTACCTGCATGGTTGGCCAAAAGTATCCTTGTCACAAAGCCATGCACGCCAAGGCCCTTCTCCCGGAATGGTTACCACAACTCCCTTCATGAATTTCTCTCAGGACGTACTCTGCGTTGTCCTTGCTTATACATTTGAGATATGGCTGCGAAAATCTTCTCTTGTACAATTCCCCGTCGATCAAGGTGAACCTGGCTGCCCTTGTGCATAATTTCCCTTGCTTGCTTAGGATCCTAGGGCACTTCTCCGGATTTCAGATACACTTCTATCTCCTCCATCCACCCTGATGACGTTCCTTTCGCCATCAAGACTTCATTCTCCTCTACGTCCACGTCAGGATACTCTTGGTTCAACAAGGTTATGCTCCTGCTTCTCAGGGGAGCCAATGAACTGGCCAGTTTAGCAAGTTGATCTGCTTCCTCATTCTCCGCCCTCGGGATTTGTTCCAAAGTGAACGTGTCGAATGTTTTTCTCACTACTTGAATTCATGTTAGGTACTTGGCCATTTGCTCTTCTTTGGCCTCGAACTCCCCGTTCACTTGCTTGACCACCAGCTGGGAATCACTATACACCCTCACGTGCTTTCCCCCAGCCGCAAAGGCCAACTTCCCTCTACAATAAGGACTTCGTACTCTGCTTCATTATTCAAGGCGGCGAAACCAAGTCGGATGGCATAACGTAGCATGTCCCCGTACGGGCTCTCAATTAATATTCCCGCACCGCCACTTTGAGACGTGGATGAGGCATCAACGAACATCCTCCAACACTTCTTCTCTTGCGTGCCTTTTTCTTCTGTCAACTCGGAAATAAAGTTTGCCAACGCTTGCGCCTTGATCGCAGGCCTAGGCTGATATTCAATTCCGTGTTCACTTAACTCCACCGACCACTTTACCATCCTCCCAGATGTGTTGGGATCTGCTAGTACCCTCTTTAAGGGTTGATTTGTCAATACTACCATAGGGTGTGATTGAAAATAGGGACGCAGCTTTCTTGCTGCTGTTATCAAGGCCAAGGCCACCTTCTCTATCTGGGCGTATCTCTCCTCTGGCCCTTGGAGGGCCTTGCTCGCATAGTATACTGGTCGGTGTTCGCGCCCTTCTTCTCTCATGAAAACCGAATTTACTGCGCCTTCTAAAACAGATAGATACACGAACAGGGTCTCCCCGGGCTCCGACTTTGTCAACAGGGGTGGTGAAGTAAGATACCTCTTCAAGTCCTCAAAAGCAGCCTGACACTGCTCCGTCCAAGAAAACCCTTCCACCTTTCTCAACACCTTGAAGAATGGAAGTCCCCGTTCTGAAGACTTCGAGATAAAACGATTAAGTGCCGCCATCCATCCTGTCAACTTCTGGACTTCTTTTATCATCTGGGGAGGTTGCATTTTCATGATAGGTTCAATTTTTTCTGGATTCGCCACTATCCCCCTCTGAGAGACCATGAACCCTAGGAACTTCCCCCCCCCCCCCCGAACACCGAAAGTGCATTTCGCGGGATTCAGCTTCATCCCATACTTCTTCAAAGTGCAAAAACATTCCTTGAGATCTTTCACATGGTCTTCCCTCCTACGGCTCTTGACCAACATATCATCTATATATAATTCCATGTTCATTCCTATCTGCTCCCGAAACATGCCATTTACCAACCT
This sequence comes from Sesamum alatum, assembly GCA_034509735.1. NCBI lineage: Eukaryota > Viridiplantae > Streptophyta > Magnoliopsida > Lamiales > Pedaliaceae > Sesamum > Sesamum alatum. Next base: position 27,962,457 of record JACGWO010000008.1, read on the forward strand.
CTGATACGTGGCGCCCACGTTCTTCAAATCGAACGACATCATTCTGTAGCAATATGTCCCTTGCTCAGTAACGAAACTTGTTTTTTCCTGGTCCTCATATGCTAACCGAATCTGGTTATATCCTTGAAATGCATCTAGAAAACTCATCAACTTGCATCCTGAAGTTGAGTCAATAAGTGCGTCGATCCTGGGTAAAGGATATAAATCTTTGGGACAGGCTCGATTTAAGTCAGTGAAATCTAAACACATCCTCCACTTCCCATTGCTTTTCGGAACTAAGACCACATTAGCCAGCCACTCAGGGTAATATACAAGTCGAATATAGTCGACTTGAAGCAACTTCTCGACTTCCTCGCCAATTATCTTGTTCCTCTCCACCCCAAACGCCCTCCTTTTCTACTTTACTGGTTTTGCCTTTGGTTCTACGTTAAGTTTATGGACCATGACCTCGGTGTCTATTCCTTTCATATCTGATAACTCCCATGCAAATACCTCAACAGATTCTTGTAAAGAATCAATGATGACGCGCTCTAGCTGCGCGCTTAGCAACGACCCGATTTTCAACGCCCTCTTGGGATCGCCCAGGAGCTCCACCATTTTGATCTCCTCGAAGGCCTCCATTCTTTCCTCTTCAACTTTCCTTTTTTTGGCTTCTCTTCGGGTCGCTTCTCTTTGCTCCTCTCGGGAGCTTCCTTTATCTCGCTCACCAAGGTACCTCCCAGGGGACTCCCTTGCCGCGACCAAACTTCCACTGCCCTCGCCTTTCCCCTCAGGGACATCTATCGGTTCCCTTAATATATTGGCATAACATTCTCTTGCTTGCTTCCTGTCCCCCACCACCTCTCCTACGCCTTCAGGCGTGGAGAATTTTACCTTCATGTGATAGGTGGATATTACGGCCTGAAAGAGATTCAAACTCGGTCTCCCCGAGGATCGCATTATAATCAGAAGGTGCATCCACCACCAGAAACTTCACAAACCTTGTCATTCGCCTGGGGTATGTCCTTATTGAAATTGGCAACGTGACCTCCCCCAATGGTGCAACTACATCTCCACTGAAGCTGGTTAAGGGGGTATTGACGAGCGTGAGTTGCACATTATCAATCCTCATCTGAGAAAAGGCTTTGTGAAAAAGGATATCTGCTGAACTTCCACTATCTATTAAAATCTTCCTCACCCAAAAGTTGGATACTGAGGCTGCCACGACTATTGCATCATTGCAGGAGGGAAGGCTCCCCTCCAGATCTTTGTCATTAAAAACTATTTCTCCCGTGGAGTGTGCTCGAGGTATCTCCTTGACCTCACTATAGGTAACTTGGTTGGCAACGTTCCCCGCTGCTCTCGCAACAGCTTTCCTGGCTCGTTCGAGTCCCCACCGGTTGGTCCTCCTGAAATGACCCCAATTACTCCGGCGGTCAGAAGGTTATCTTTTCTCTCCTGGTCTGTCTCCACTTTAACCCCCATCTCGAGACGGGGTGTCGTTTGCTTACTTTCACGGGTGACCTCTCGGGGCCCTTGCTTCTTCTTTCCCACAAATTCCTTCAGGTAACCTCTCTTGATGAGTTTCTCAATTTCATTCCTCAAATGGTGGCATTCCTCAGTGTTGTGGCCTCGATCCTTATGAAAAGTGGCAGTACTTGTCAGATTTCATTCTCTGAGGATTGTCCTTCATCGGATAGGGCCATCTCACTAGCCCTTGTTGTTCAGCCACGGCGAGAACTTGAACTCGCGGAGCATTCCACAGGGTATACCGTACCAAATCCCGCGGTAGCGGTGGCTTGCGTTCCCGCCTGACCCCCCTAACCTGGGGGGAAATCTTCTTTCCTCATCATCAACCTTCCGCTTGAGGGGATTTGCTGGACGTATTCCCACTGTCTCTTCTATCCTGATGTATTTCTCTGCTCTTAGCAGCAACTCTTCCTGAGTCGAGGGAGGCTTTCCCGCAATTGACTCTTTAAAACTGTCCTCTTCTCAAATTCTGTTGCATGATGCTCGCCAGAAGCTCAGGATTCACGTGCGGGACTTCCAACACTGCTTCTGAGAAGCGCTGCACATATTCCCTCAGACTCTCATTTTCCCGCTGAACTATCGTGAACAAGTATGAAGTGGTCTTGGGATACCGCCTGTTTATTGAGAAGTGGTGCAGGAAGCGCTGAGAGAGTTGCTCAAACGACTCAATAGTCCCTGGGGGTAGCTGGTTGAACCATGCCATTGCCTTCCCTGAGAGGGTAGTACGAAATAGCTTACAATATATCGCATCGCTGATGTCCAGCAAGTCCGCTCTAGCCAAAGAAGCGGTCAAAGTGATCATGAGGATCTCCTACTCCACTGTACTCATTCAAACTCGGGATCTTGACCCCTGGGTAGATGGATTCTGTTAATACGTAGGGGGCGAAAGGGCTCCGCCGCGGGGGCCCCACTGCTAAGGGCCGCACCGGGTACCCTGAAGGCCCCAACGGATTGGGGGATATATGCGGGGGAGGACCTTCCCTCTCGTGATGTCCACCTCCTTGCACCTGTGACACCTCCTCCTGAGGGGGCGGAAAGTAGTTGTCTTCATGTCCCCCATATGGTGTTGTGGGTAATAATCTTCTTCGCCCACGCCCCTGTGAGGAGGCGAAGGGTAAAAGTTATCCTCAGGCTGCGTGGCCCTGCTGTTGACCTCCTCCTCGTAATCCATGCCTTTGATGGCGTCCCCGGGCCTCTGCTCACCCAAGGGAGCATCTTGTCCCCTCCGAGGATTGCGAGGGGGTCGCGGGGGTACTGCGCGTCCGGCTATGTACTGCGCTACGGCCCTCTCGGCGGCTTGGGCGGATGTCTCTTCCATCAACTGGCGAAGAGCCTCGTGAGTTATCTGAATAACTGGGGGTGGAGGTGGAGCCTCAACCTCCTCGTGCCTCTCCTCTTCTTGGCCTCGCGCTGGTGGATTCTCCAGGGCGTGGCCTTGCTCCTCCTCTCCCCTTCCTACCCTCGTCCTTGCTCTCGAACGAGTGTTCATCTTCAATTCCTAGACTAGCTTCCCATAGACGGCGCCAAGCTGATGCTGTGTGATTCGGGAGGTGATAAGCTTAAGCACGTTAACTCGAGGTGACGTTGCAAGGAAATGCCAAGATAGAAAATAGAAAGCTTGATTTCTATTAATGAAGTTCATATATGTTACAAATGAAATTCTCCCTCTATTTATAGTAAATTTCAGGGGATGAAAATACAATATTATCCCTCAACTTCCCTACATCCTACGACCCGAATTTAATTGCTGAGGGCACCTTGGTAATTTGACGCTCCCCACTTCTTTTGTAACTCCCTTCCAGTAACTGCTGCCAACTTCCCTCGATGGCATTGTTGTAAATTCTTTGACATATTGAGGGTATTTCAGTAATTTCTCCTACTTTGATTTCCTATCACTATCATTGAGTAATATAAAAAGTAGAGGAACATACCACAATATAAAAAAGTCATAAACAAACAAAAAGAACATAAGTAACAGACTTGTGGGGCCCAATATTTACCGAAAGACAAACATGAATCTTCAAAACTCTAGGGGTGCGTTCACTTCTGTGTTGGGACTAAATACAGGATCGGACTAACCTGTATTAAATGCAGGTTTGGATTAGGCCCAGATAAATAGTATGTTGTTTACTACAACAGAAATTGGTTTGTTGGATTAATAATGTTTTCATATGTATGGTTTACTACAATGGATTAAACATTGTTTTGGTATTGAAATACCAAAAATACCCATTGTAGTATCTTTATTTGTACATAATTTTACTTCTTGGAATTTAATAATGGGGAGTATAAAACTAAATTAACATTTCTTCTTTTAACTGTAATGGTCCTCTTTAATTAATTGTAATAACAAATTAGAAAATTACAAATGTTATAAATATTAATTAAATTAATATTAATTATAAAATAATTAATTGCAATTGAATTGCATTTTTATAATTGAATTGTTAATTGAATAGAAATTTTTATAACTACAAATTGTAAAAAATAATTATAAATTTTTTATAACTGAATTGCATTGTGTGAAGACCATTGAACTAACACATAAATTACTGATAGTTAATAAAAGCATGTTCATAATAGTGATTTAACAACCACTACTAAATGTAACATTAGAATGAAGCACACAACACCCATCACAATTTAGATAAAAGTCCCAACATGATTTCAGTTGCCATCTGACCCCGACGATAACTCAATGATTGCATCCACGTCAATAACTTTATTTTTGCTTCCTGCTTGACTCGGCCTAGCTCCGTTTCCATCCTCTTTTTTCGTTGGCCTTCATCCTTCGAATATAACACGAAGAGCAGTGTAATTGGCTCACCAAAGTGGTCATAAGCTTTTGCAACTGGAAATTTCTATAACACACAAGCACAAAATATGCAACAAAAACTTAGTTTTATATACATCAATTTATCGTAAAACCACTAAGAAATATCTCAAAGACATCTTGCCAAAATTCTGTTGGAGCATGCATTGTGTTTTCCCATCGGTCCCAGTGGACCTCTGGCTGTGAAATAAGATAGCTAAATGTTTCAAAGCACTCCCTGAGTTTAATGTAACGGGCATAATTTGCATCAACTGTGAACGATTCCTTCATGACAAGGTAAACCACCGTCGTTGCATACTCGATTGCTTCTTTGTTGCAGAAAGAGTCGACGTCGCTACAACCGTCCATGGCTTTGTCCAAAGTGCGTCAATGAAACATTGATTATGAGCTGAAGTCCAAACGGGAGTGTATAAATGCTTTTGTTGAATAGGTGGTGAAATTGCTGGCTTAGGGACATAATGTTAGTTTTCTATAGTTCCCGAGACGTTAAACGCAACAAAAATTAAAATTTTAATTACAATACAATCTTGCAATTAAGGATCAAATCGCCCATCTCGTTACTACTACGACACAGATGTCATGCGTAAATTACTCAATTGAATTATATAGAGATTCCAACCTTTGGTGCACTCCAGTTGATGTAGAGGATGTGGTATTCTCAAGAATAACCTTTTCTAAGCTAACGGTGGAAAACGACTTCAAGTTCTCCAGCAAGGTAAAACCGTTCGGATCATCATTCACGGTAGGAACACAAGTGTCTTCCCTCTAAAGATAGCCCACACCACCTATGATAGAATCTCCTATAACCCTATGCTAGTAGGTGTTATAGAATTATGGTTTTGATCACCTTGATCCATGGAGAAAAACAAGAGAACACTTCTCTTTCTGGAGTGAAAGAGAGCAAGAACCAGGGCTAGACTTTCTAGCATAAGAAAATACATCATATGTATTTTGAGGGTGTTGGCCAAGAGCAAGATAAGAAGTGAGGGAGAGAGCTAGACCTTCTAGCTTTGTGAAATGAATATGCTCGCATCTTTTCTCCCAACATCCCAACCATATTCTTATCAACATCCTCCACAAATGAATTCATCTAAGCTCATATATATAGAAAAGAGCCAAGATCACATTCAATGAATATATACACAAACAAGTATGAGGCAACTTTTGTCTTGTCATCTCTTAATGTCCCCTCTATGTAGACAAACTTTACCAAAGTCACACCTTGGTACTTTCATCTTAAAAAGATGAAGTTTTGTCTAGGTTTATTGAATCTTGTCCTCATTTGTTATGTGGGCTTGGGCTTGATTTTCATTCTCAATTGGACCAAGCTTATATTCAATTAATTCCAATTTAATTGAATTCATGCTTGTCTCGGCCTATAATACTTAATTCATTAAATAAACATAAGCATAAATCAATTAATCTAATTAATTGATTTACAAGCCCAATAGTTAATTTCAATTAATTGATCATAAGTATTTAATTAATCAAATTAATTAATGCTTATGAATTTTTTTTAATCAATTAATCTAATTAATTGATTACAAGCTCAAACCAATTAATCTCAATCCAAATGTATCAACTAATTTAATTTCTTAAATTAATTGACATCTTCTGCATAATTAATCATATTAATTAATTCCAAAATTTCATCATGGATTTGTGTGTGACCCTTTAGGTTCACTACTAAACTAGACTTGGACTTGTATCATATACACAATTTAATTAGCAAGCTATTTGCATTAGATTAATTAGATCATATCATAATTAATCACCCTCAGTTATCTCCTTAATTGAAGGGTACTCGTTATCATGGGTGGCCACCTACCAGTAGTCCATGGCACAAAAGAATAGGTGAATCTACGTGAACCTGTAAGTTACGAGTTCCATGCAAATACAGTCCTTCCATCAAGCTAATCTCCCGATCGAAGTCTAGGGCACAGAATTGCAATCGGTTCCCATCTTGGATTTCAATATCTATGTATTAACTCTACACTTCGCTACTCATTTATCAACATAGGAAGCTCCTTTCCTATTTGATCAACTACCATGGCCACAGATTTTGGAGAACACAATGTAGAGAACATAGGAGATTCTTCATCATCTCATGATGAGCGATGGATCCTATCTTGAAACTCACCAACCTCCATGCATGCTCTGACTATGTCTGAAATATGGGTTTTGAACAACTATAGAAGAAACCATAGCTACGTCAGACATGATCAAGTCATAGCCGTCCTATGCATAAGGTTACCGTGGAACCTCAAGTCAAAGGACCACTTAATGCACTATCATAACAAAGGAGAATCAAGTCATACCGATCATTCCCCACAAGGCTTCCATATGACATCTCCTATGGGCCAGTTCAGTGAACTTGATAACTCCTTATCAAGCACCCACTAAAGCGCGTAGACGTCATACGTCATTGTCTATGAACGCAACAATCATCATATGAACGCATCACTTAGTGCAAGTCTCTAAGAAATCATGGTCGATGCCCCGTCTCGACCAATTCATCGACTTGGACCATTTTAGATCAAACCATAGAGGTTGGTTTCATGATCACCATCATATGCGCGAGCCAACCCCGTAGCGTTATAATCTAATGGCTTCAACCAAATGGACACAAATATTGTATTGAGCATAAGATGAAGATGGCCAAAGAACAATTCTTTATATGAACATTTTATTGAAAAAGATTATTTAGAATGGCAGACAATGAGCCAACAATTGGCTTGACGGTCACCAATTCTAACAATCTCCCACTTGACCTAAAAGGCAATTGCCTATATGCTCATGCCCATCTTCTCAAGATATTGAGTATGTGCAATCTAGAATCAGGCTTAGGTTGCGGGTCTGCTATATTCTACGTTAATGCAATGCAATTCACTATTAGCATATTTGTGTTTGGGTTTGAAATGAGTTTTTGTTTTCAAGCTTGCGTGAGCCCCCGTTGTTATTACAAGGTATAACTATGAATTCGGCAATGCTAGGCACTACATCCAACTCTTGGATGTAGTTTACGTCCAAACTACCTCTTTTGCAGCTTCATAAACCACAACATACTCAGCCTGTGACGTGGAATCGCGTCTAATTGACAGCTCTTCGATTTAGCCGAAATACATGCCTAGATTAGATCTAGCATTGATAAAATCTATTGAGCTTCCACTGACCTCTTAATACACTAATGAATCATATTCATTAATGACACAATCATACAACTTTATTACTATGAAAAATGATTATGAAACTTCGGGATGCCTATTTAAGTCCATAATTAGGCCCTTTGGAGTTTACAAACTTTTTGTTTCTGCTCTTCCATATGTAACACCTTGAGGTTGATCCATGTAGATCTCTTCCTCAACAATTCCACTAAGGAATGCGGTCTTTACATCTGTAGTCATAGTACATGACTTTGACAAGTCGGATGGATTTGGCCATAGTCGATGCGGAATATGTTATCTCAAATTCCACATGGTTTCTTTGAGTGTAACCTTTCACCATCTACAGGGCCATAAAGATCATTATCTCTCCATCAACTCCAAGCTCAAGCTTGTAGACCTATTTACACCCAACGGGCATAACTTACTTAGGTGGGTCTACAAAAGTCCATACTTTGTTGGATTATATGGAGTCCATCTTAGATCTCATGGCCTCAAGCCACTTCTCCCGAATCGATGTCAGACATCGCCTCCTTAAACGTCCTTGGATCATTATCTAGTTGACTAGTCAAAGCTAGTGTATCATTAAGGTCAATATGGGAAGTTATGAGTATATTCCACTACCATTAGTAGTGTTGTACTCGACTCTTCGAGTTGTAACCCTTTTAAGCATCCAATAAAAAACTCACTTTCTAAGAACACTACATTTTTTTAAACAAACATCTTTGTTCCGAGGGATCACGAAAGGTATCCTGTAGTTTCTTTTGGATTACTCCATACAAAGTGGATCTAGTATCCAACCAAAACTCCCACTAGTGTTTCGACATATGCGGGACACCCACATACACATGTAGGAAGGTGATTTGTCATGCCATATCTTATAAGGGATTTTGGGTATGACTTTAGACGATGCCATGTATAATAACTTGGCAACCAATTCTAACACATAGCCTCGAAATGAAAGAGATAATGTAGCAGAACTCATCATGGACTGAACCATGTTCAATAAGGTTCGATTCCTCCTTTCAGCCACGTCTTTAAGCTGTGGCATTGCAGGAGGTGTCCACTGAGAGAGAATCCTATTCTCTTTTAGGCAATCCAGAAGTTCTCTACTTAAGTACTCACCACTTCAATAGGATCGAAGGGTCTTACTTTTGCACTCAATATAATTTTCTACTTCTAGTTTGAATTCTTTGATCCTTTCAAACTCTTCAAACTTGTACTTCCTTAAGTATACATAACCAAACCGTTGAAAAAATCGGGTACGGCCCGGGAATGCAACGGAAGCTTAAAAACGTAAATGTAAGACATAATTTAAAACGGATTCAAAGGGGTGTTCCCTTTGAAGTTCCCAGGCGTTTGGTGTTTGTCAAAGCATAAACAACAAAATAAAACATGCTGGACATGTGGCCTAAAAGGAGAAGAAGAAAGTTACACAAAAATGTAAAAGGAAACCAACCTTTGTTCGTTTATGTAGAACGGGTTCGTGCGTTGTTCCTTTCTTTTCCTTCTTCGTTCATCCACTTGAGAGCTCAACGTAGAACTCCTCTAATGCGTTCCACACCACACTATGGATTTATTTCTACTCTATTGCTAGATAGAAAGTAGAAACAAAGAAGAAAAAATAATTCCTAAGAAAGCACTATCGATTATTTGTACCTTGGAATGTTTTTGTTCAATCTTCTCTAAGAAGTATGAACACTAAAAGAGAGAATTTTCAGAGAGTATATAGCCTAAAAACTCCAGCAAAAATGAAGCAAGTTAAGTGAATTGTATCTAGCAAAGTAGTTTTGTGTATATGAAATGTAGTTTTTCAAAAAACCACTTACATAAGTAACCTCCAAGGCAACTCCACATACACACACTTCTAGCATTTCCACTACACATGATAGCAAGAAAAAACCACCCACAAAAGGGAAAAAATTCGTGCACATCATGTACATAGATTGAAGAGTTGAAACTCCTCCTTAACTAGCTTCAACTTGCATGAAAAAATGGACTTGGACCTTTATGTTTTTGGACTTGTATTTAATCAAATTAAATAAAGTCCAAACATGTATCCATTGGGTATTAATTAATCTAATTAATTTCAATCCAATTGAAGCCCAATTATTTATTTAATCAATTAAATAAACATAAGTCCAAATTAAGAATAATTGATCCAATCAACTATTATAGCCAAAACCCGATAAATTAATCCAATTATTTTAAAGGTCCTTAGTCCAAAAAATTAACTAATCCAATTAATTAATTCTTGGACCATCCATCAAATGGATTTCTCAATAAATGATCCAATCATTTATTTTCCCTCTTGAATAAATTTAATCCGATTAAATTTATTCGCTTCTTCTAGAATTAATTCCAAATTAACTCCGCCAAATCCAAAGTGATTTGTGTGTGACTCATTAGGTTCACCCTCAGCTAGACTTGGGCTTGTGTCCAACACAATTGATCAATTAAATCCAATTTAATTAATTATTTTCCGATTAACCATTAATCAGAAAAATGCCCGTCACCATGGGTGGCCGTCTAGCAACGGTCCATGGCACTAGAGACTAGGTGAATGTTGGCGTGAACATTTAGGTCCCGAGTTCCATACAAGTACGATCCTTCCATCATCCATCTCCCGGTCTAAGTCTAGGGTATGGAATTGGACGTCGGTTCCCATCCTGGACAAGACAACTATGCTCAGCAACTCGAGGCACGTTTACTCTATCGATCGACGTAGGAAACCATTCCCTACTCGACCAATCGTTGTGGCCACAGACTTATAAGAGTTTAAACTGTCTCAGAGCGCATAGGAGACTCGACTGTCATATACTGACAGGTGACAGATCCTATCTTGGAATCCACCGTCCTCAATACATATTCCGACTATACTGTATAAGGCTTATGATGAACGTATCCCAGATACTGACATCTCTTGCCAGATGCTCGATACAGCCATCATATGCATGTGACTGCCATGATTCCTCAAGTCCGAGGACTAATCTCGTACTATCGGAGTCGGGAATGCCAGTCATACCGACCAAGACTCCAAGGCTTCCGTATGACGATTCCCGCGAGTCAGTTCAGTCAGCTGACATCCTTGTCAACTAACCCACTAATATTGCATAGACGTCCAACGTTTGTCGCCGATGAAACACGGCACTCATCCAATGAATGCAATCCTTAGTGCAAGTCTGTATAGGACTCTCGATGCCCCGTCTCAAGGTCCTCGACTTGGAACGTTTCAGACCTAACCCTTAGAAGTTAGTTTCATAGCTGCCATCCAATGCGCAGCCCAACTACATGGGTTGTTCGTTTGGCCTGTGGGCTTTGTTGTGATGTTAATGGAATAAACATAAATTGCGAGCACAACAAATGGAACTGCCAAACATGAATACTCACTTTATTCATATAAGAATATTACAATTACAATGACATGGTCAGAAATAGATTACATCAAGACCAATCTAATTGGCTTTCCGGTCACCTATTCTAATAACCGTGAGTGATCAGCGGTGAAGGTTATGAAGTAAGAAAATCATCTTTAGGCTTTAGTACACAACAAACATCTATATGGATCAAATTCAAAAGATTCATGGCTTTTCGCTACTTTGTCCTACAAATGACTTAACAATCTCTTTTCCCTTCAAAAAAGATTCATAAGTGAAACAACATCCAAATAATCTATTTCTAGATTCTTGGAGTCAATCTATCTCTTCATTTCATAGCCTAGCGTGCCATGTTTGTGTATATTCTTGGTTCCTCCAACTTTCTTTATGTTGAATATCCATAATCAAATTATGATCATAATTAATATACAAACTAATTATGAATATGGATAATACACAAACTATTTGTGCAAGCACCAAGTGAAACTTTAAAGAAAATATTTTAATAGTAAAACAACCTTCACTTGGCATAAAATACTAGCCACTAACATCCTTGCTAACTATCAAGTAAATTGTTCCTATGGCTTCATCAACAAACTTACTTTTCACTTCATAAGCCTTAGGATCACCTTGTTTTAACTTAGTCATTTGCTTCTTATTTGGTGTTGCAACTTTTGCAAACATAAGCTCCATATATCTTTCAATCATATTGCTAATATGAGCTTCAAGCTTGGTATCACATACCCAAGAAACAATGTTAGCAACCATGTTCAATTTCAACATTAAAGATACTTTGGGGTGTAGCAAGACGCTTCTTGCAATACGTCTTTCAATGGCTAGTTTCATGGCAGTGGAAATACTTATCACTATTTTGATCATTTTGGTTCATTTTATGTATGACCATTAGAACTTCCTCTCACGTGTCATATCATATATACTTATCTTCCACCCCAGAACAATTCCTTGTAGGTGGGTGAAGATTACACGTGTTCTGATTGAGGTGTCCGTATTATTGTAGTAAACATTACTTAGTGATGTTACCATAACATCTAGTTTATAAGATATCCTTTTATCCAACAATTGAATATCTCACATTTTTTGTTGGTGGATTCCTCAAATGGGTCAACTCAGAGAAAATCTTTCCAAAATATTTAGGTTTCTCGTAATCCAAAATAATTTTGAGATTCCCAAACCAATCAAAGTAGTTATGTTCAATTAGTGAACAAGTCACATAAAAATAGTTATGAGTGGTTTTATGCAAAAATATAAGCATTCTTTCAATCAATGTTAATTTTCAATTTATGATATGGTCTTCAATCATAAATTGCTCCCACTATTTCTTCAAAATTCCATAAACCCTCATATGGATTTTTGGGAAACCTTTTTCTAGTGGGCTTGAGGTCCATAGAACTATCTCCATACCCTGCTGTTACGATTCGCATGGAAATAATTCTATGGGAGGTAACTTTCACCATTCTCATCCCTATGAGTTCCCTAAGATGTTTTGCCTCATTTTTCACATAATCCCAAGGACTCTAAGTGAATTATGCTACTCCATGTTAAGCCCAACCCATCAACCAAAATGACCTCCATACTATCGCCCCTCACGACTCGTGAGACAGGGAAATAGTAGGTAATCTACTGTTCACAGTGATAGTACAGCTTTTCACTACTTACAAATCATTCCACGACTCATGAGACAATGAAGTGAAAGGTGATAGCATCTCATACATCGTCACCATGGATGGAAGGCTTGGATTATCAAATTCAATTTGACTTTATCCATCACGGGCTTAATATTTTAACTTGGACATCCCAAGTGAGGGTTTAAACTATTTGTTTATGCAAGACCTCATCACAATGTTTTATTCTTAGTTGCTTGTTTATCATATATATTTACATATATATCATGTAGTTACGCAAAGTAAAGATACATAAACAAACATACAAGGGATCAGAGCCTAGCATGCCCCTGTTAGATGATCATGACCCCAATAATCGAGCCCATGGTGAATCATTGGTTAAAGGCTCCATGACCTTCCTATATATTTATCATATAAATACATCATATATACATCAGATATTATACATGCAAAATAATATATATCATATATATATATATATGTGTGTGTGTGTGTGTGTATGTGTATTTGCACTCAGTACAACAAAATAATTTAATCTCATATGTTAAATCACATGATGTTTTTCATGGACTGAAATTGAATTTAATTTATGGGCACTGGATTCGTATATTTCAAATTAACTTGCAGGCTCCAAGTAATAATCCTAATCATATTAAGAAATATCTTAGTTTTTCCTAATCAAGTTGCAAGAGAAAGATGACTTATCTTCTTCAACCGTTATAAGAAAAACAAAGTTGTCTTTCTCAACTTTTGAGAAGACAAACAAAAAACAACTTTTCTTAATCAAATTGAAAGTGAAAATTCAATTTTCTTTCTCAATGATATATCCAAATATAAATTTAAAAAAATGATATTTTTAACAAATTAAAATATCAAGAATGATAGGAAAAAACTGGAAAAATAAAATTCAAAATTCAAAATTTTGAGACTGGTGCTGAAAACAGCACTAACGGCACAACGGCAGGCCTGTGCGCGTGCGCGCACGGGCCTTGCTCGTGCAGCAGGCGCGCACGTTGGCCGCGCGTGATCTGGCATGCTGCATGCGCAGCAAGCACGCATTGGCGCTCGCGGGCGGTTGCCCAGCATGCGTGCGCTGGCGTGCTGGCTGCGCGTGGGCGCTCGGCCATAGGCAGCCAACGCCATTTTTCACCTTTTTTCCATTTTATTTTGTTGAATTCTGAATGACCAAACAAAGTCGAAACCAAGAATATACAAAATTGCCATATGATCCGATCATGTTGGCGAAAAAATAAATCTGACCATGTAGGTGGAAGGTAAATCCGACTATGTAGGAAGATAAAGTACATTAGTATCAAATTACAACAATTGCAATATGCCCAAAATTAAATTCAACACATCAAGAGATTAACAGATAAAATTTAATCGTTCAGCAATTTAATCCGATTAAATCACATCAAACAAAAATCAATTCAATTGACTTACATGATCGGGCTCTAATACCACTGTTAGTTTCGTATAGTTCCTCAAACGTTAAACACAATGGAAATTAAAATTTTAATTACAATACAATATTGCAATTAGCGATCAAATCACTCGTCTCGTTGCTACTACGACGCGGATCTCATGCATAAATGAGTCAATTGATTGTTTAGAGATTCCAACCTTTGGTGCACACCAGTTGATGTAGAGGATGTGATATTCTCAAGAATGACCCTTTCTACGGTGGAAGACGGCTTCAAGTTCTCTTGCAAGGTAAAAACCATTCGGATCATCATTCACGGTAGGATTACAAGTGTCTTCCCTCTAAAAATAGTCAACACCACCTATGATAGAATCTCCTATACCCCTACGCTAGTAGGTGTTATAGAATTATGGTGGATCACCCTGATCCATGGAGAAAACAAGAGAACACTTCTCTTTTTGGAGTGAAAGAGAGCAAGTACAAGGGCTAGACTTTCTAGCATAAGAAAATACATCATATGTATTTTGAGGGTGTTGGCCAAGAGCAAGAGAAGAAGTGAGGGAGAGAGCTAGACCTTCTAGCTCTGTAAAATGAATATGCTCACATCTTTTCTCCCAACTTCCCAACCATATTATTATCAACATCCTCCATAAATGAATTCATCTAAGCTCATATATATAGACAAGAGCCAAGATCACATACAATGAATATAGGCACAAACAAGTATGAGACAACATTTGTCTTGTCATCTCCTAATGTCCCCTCTACATAGACAAACTTTACCAAAGTCACACCTTGGTACTTTCATCTTAAAACGATGAAGTTTTGTCTAGGTACATTGAATCTTGTCCTCATTTGTTATGTGGGCTTGGGCTTGATTTTCATTCTCAATTGGATCAAGCCTATATTCAATTAATTCCAATTTAATTGAATTCATGCTTGCCTAGGCCTATAATGCTTAATTCATTAATTAAACATAAGCATAAATCAATTAATCTAATTAATTGATTTAATAGACGAATAATTAATTCCCAATTAATTGATCATAAGTATTTAATTAATCAAATTAATTAATTCTTATGAATTTCTTTTAATCAATTAATCTAATTAATTGATTACAAGTTCAAACCAATCAATCTCAATTCAACTGTATCAATTAATTTAACTCCTTAAATTAATTGGCATCTTCTGTATAATTAATCATATTAATTAATTCCAAAATTCCATCATGGATTTGTGTGTGACCTTTTAGGTTCAATACTCAGCTAGACTTGGACTTGTATCACATATACAATTTAATTAGCAAGTTATTTGCATTAGATTAAGTAGATTATATCATAATTAATCACCCTCAATTAACTCCTTAATTGAAGGGTACCCGTTACCATGGGTGGCCACCTAGAAGTAGTCCATTGCACTAGAGAATAGGTGAATCTACGTGAACCTATAAGTTACGAGTTCCGTTCAAATACAGTCCTTCCATCAAGCTAATCTCCTGATCGAAGTCTAGGGCACATCGGTTCTCATCTTGGATTTCAATATCTATGTATCAACTCTACACTTTGTGTCACTCATTTATCAACATAGGAAGCTCCTTTCCTATTTGATCAACTACCGTGGCCACGGATTTTGGAGAACACAATGTAGAGAACATAGGAGATTCTTCATCGCGATGGATCCTATCTTGGAACCTCACCTACCTCCATGCATGCTTTGACTATGTCTGAAACATGGGTTTTACAACAATAGAAGAAACCATAGTTGCGTCATACATGATCAAGTCATAGCCGTCCTATGCACAAGGTTACCGTGGAACCTCAAGTCAAATGACCTCAAGGAGAATCAAGTCATACCGATCATGCCCCACAAGGCTTCCATATAACATCTCCTACGGGCCAGTTCAATGAAGTTGATAACTCCTTATCAAGCACCCACTAAAGTGCGTAGACATCATACGTCATTGTCTATGAAACGCAACAATCATCATATGAATGCATCACTTAGTGCAAGTCTCTAAGGAATCATGGTTGATGCCCCGCCTTGATCGATTCATCGACTTGAAACATTTTAGATCAAAGCATAGAGGTTGGTTTCATAGTCGCCATCATATGCGCGAGCCAACCCCATAGCACTATGATCTAAGGGCTTCAACCAAATGCACACAAATATTATATTAAGCATAAGATGAAGATGGCCAAAGAACAATTCTTAATATATACATTTTATTGAAAAAGATCATTTAGAATGGCAGACAATGAGCCAACAATTGACTTAACCTTCACCAATTCTAACACATAATTCCAGTAAACCTTGCTAACGGCCTTTGCACGAGGGGAGGGGTTTGAACAAGTCATGTCGACAAACAAAAACTGAATGAAAAAAAATACTTAGCCAATTTAAACCGAGTAGGAAAAAATAGCGGAGCAATTTTTTTATGTTGGGTGAGACTGGCTGGCTTATACGGTTTTTATATGCTTTTCAAGTAGTGCATTTTGTTTTTGTTTATGAATTACAACTTGGCCTCATGTATTGATTGGTGTGTAACATGATAAGACTACACTAGAAAGAATATTACAAGTTCCAACATGTAAAAACAAAAGTTACTTTAATGGGTGCATAAATTGCAAGATTCCCACGCCTAGATAAATAGATTCCAACAATGTACTTTTCTATTTTGTTTGAGCACAAATTAAGATATATAAATCCGTATGTATATGCTAAAAGAATTGTGCTTAGTTAATTGCTTAATTATATAAGAACATTCATACAACAGAAAAGAAAAGTCCGAACATGTAGGGGCACTGAAATACAAACGATATCTAAAAATAAATAAGTTAACTACGGTACCTAGGCATAACAATACATTAAAAAAACAATGTTAGAATAGATGACCAAAAACCCAATAGGTTTGGAATTTTGTAATCTGTTTGACAACTTGATGTAATGTAATATTATGTAATGAATAAAATGAATATTCATTACCATTGGTACTTCCATTGTTGTGCTCATTTTTCATATGTTTAAATGGTGTTTTACATATATCACAACAAAGCCCACAGACCATGGTTAACAACTCATGCAGTTGGACCACGCATTGGATGGTGGTTATGAAACCAACTGATAAAGAGTTGGGTCTGAAACGTTTCAAGTCGAGGACCTCGAGACAGGGCATCAAGAGTCCTATAGAGACTTGCACCAAGAGTCGTATTCATTGAATGAGTGCCGTGTTTCATCAGCGACAGGCGTGGGACGCCTATACGATCTTGGTGGGTTGGTCGACTGGGGTCGAGCCAACTGAACTAACTCGTGAGGATCATCATATGGAAGCCTAGGAAGCTTGGTCGGTATGATTGGATTCCCCGGTTCCGATAGTACGGGAGTAGTCCTCATACTTGAGGAACCATGGCAGTCACGTGCACATGATGGTTGTATCTTGGATCTGGCGAGAGGTGGTCATTCTGTACGATGATCATTATAAGACTTGTCCAGTGCAGTTGGAATGTGTAGCGAAGATAGTGGGTTCCAAGAAGAGGATTCGTCCCCTGTCAGTATGTGACAGAGGTATCTCCTATGCACTCGGAGACACCTTCATGCTGCTTAAATTGTGGCCACGGTGGTTGGTCGAACAGAAAATGGTTTCTTGTGTCGATGCAATGAGGCATGCGTAGTCTCAAGTATTAACATAGATGCCTAGTCAAGGATGGGAACTGATGCCCAATTCCATACCCTAGACTAAGGCCGGGAGACGGTAGACGGAAGGACCGTACCCGTATGGAATCGGTGCCTAAATGTTCACGCCAATATTTACCTAGTCTCTAGTGCCATGGACCGTTGCTAGACGGCCACCCATGGTAACGGGCTCTTATTGGACACGAGCCCAATTCTAGCTGAGGGTGAACCTAAAGGGTCATACACAAATCACCAAGAAGGTGGAGAAATTGACTTGGAGTCAATTTCGGATGATAATAAGTAATTGGATTACTTAAGAGATTGTCCATTGGATGGACGGGCCGATATTGTATCGGGCCGTCGTTTTAATCGGTAAATGGGATTTATCGGTTAATATGGAGAATCAAAAATTGGATCTTTTAATTGGATTAACAGATTAAATGGGAATTATTTAAGTGGACCCTCAATTAAATCGGATTTAATTTTGGGTTCCTTGTAATTGGATTACAATGAAACCCGATCTATTAAATTTTGGCCTAAGAGGTGTGTTAATTCCACTTTTGGAATAAAAAGAAGTTGGAATTCTTCCCTATAATGGTATGGCCGAAAATTGTCACTCTTGGAGAGGTAAAAATTGGCCATACATGGCCTTAGTGAGGTTGACTTGTCCCTTTTGGTAAAGGATAAATCAATTCCAATCAAGCCTCTCTTATTTGGTATGATTAAAGGGTTAATTACACTTACACCCCCTCTGAGAATGTATAATTACACTTTCCCCCAAAAAGATTTTGAAATTACACTTACACCCCCTCCGAAAATTCTCTGTTTACACCTGAACCCCATCCGTTAGAGTTTGGACGAAAAATATTCACGTCAACAAAAATAATTACACAAATATTCAATTTTTCCCATCATTTAACATTCTCATGTATATTTTTGTACTTATAAGAGGATAAGTGTAACGTATATGTATGGAGTGAGGCCAGTATTATTATATTTTTTCCTTATAAGTATAAAATTATTGCACGAGAATGTTAAATGAGAGGTAAAATTGAAAATTTATGTAATTATTTTTGTTGAAATGAACATTTTCCGCCCAAACTTTAACGAATGGAGGTCAGGTGTAAACAAAGAATTTTTAGAAGGGGCGTAAATGTAATTTCAAAACTTCTTTGGGGGAAAGTGTAATTATGCATTTTCAGAGGGGGTCTAAATGTAATTAACCCATGATTAAATCATACTCTATGAGATTGTAGGCTTGATTGATGAATTATTGGGATCGATTGGGATGTATCTAGACATCCTTGGATGAACCTAGACACATTATCACATTAATTTTGTATATATATGAGTATATACAATCATCAATGCAAGAGAATTACATTTCATCTTTTTCTAGGAAAAAGAAGAAAAACACACCTCACTTTTCCTCTCAATTTTCGGCCACTCTCATACACATCCTCTTTGATTCTTCATTTGATCTTGGATCAATTTTGAAGAACAAAGTAGTTCAAGAAAAGACACTAATACAATAGTATTCTTGTTTCTTGAATAGTATCCTCTAGATCTGTTTTTCTCTAGCAAGGAAAACGTGCATATCTTTCGGTGTGGTGTGGACTACTCTAGAGAGTTCATACATTTGAACTTGGTGAGCATTTCCGTAGACGAACAATGTTCATAGTCGTGCGAGCGATATAACTACCAAGGTAATTTCGGTCTTACACTTTCGTGGTATGCTTTTCCATGTCTATGCTCTATGTGTAATATACGTTGATAATATTATCACATCCTACATCGAATGCCCGGTTGAGCACCCAAGGGTACCACCCTTGGGATTTGGTGATAATTGTTTTAAATAATACGCTATTTTCGATTCTCACGCTTCCACTCGCGCTCCCGGGGCAGATCCGCTTTTCCAGTCAACCACTGGATCAAGAAGATGCATAATCAATCCGAATTATTACCAGAGTTAGGAGAAAGGCTAATAACGTCTGATGCTTCATCAACTACACTATCATCTTGTTCGGAGCTCATTGATATCGTAATCGACGCCGATTCTTTTTTGCAATATCTCCCAGTCGATCGTTTTGACAATGAACAAAAGTGTTGAGTGTTTCAAGGAAAACTCCATCGACAACGTTGTTTGCTTGTTGTTTCCGTTTCCTAGCTGAAGAACCAGTCTTCTTGGGGGTTGAAGACTCATTCCCGGTTGTAGTAGCATGCGGCTGGTAAGACGAGAATATGTCGTTTGTGTCGCCGAAAGGTTTGAAAGGTGAGTCCAAGTGTGTTGTGTAGTAATTAGGTGTCTTAAATCTGTCGTTCTCCTTCGATGGAATAGGATTGTCCCCAAATGTGTCATTGATCTCCCCAGTGGCACGATCCTTACCAAAATTTCATTCCATGCCAGATAGTACGAGAAAGGCTTGAAACTACATTTTTTGGCATGGGGGTCAACCTGTATTGAAACTTAATTAAGTTAGATCGCCTGTTCGACTAGCAAATCCAAATTGATACAAGTACCCAAAAGCATGAAAACCATACTACCTTAGCAAACCATTCAAATATATCGTCATCACATTCAATCATGTTCGTCACATCATTCCAGCCAAATCCACTTCTACTTCGCATTGAAACAAGGGTCCCATAGTTTCTCTTCCACATGTGAATTTTTAAACTGATGTGTGGGTCAGCTTTGATGGTGATATGCGGCACAAATTTGGAAATTAACTGTTCTAAAACACCAAGGTATCCTTTCCGAAAACAATTCTCACATTTCCACCACATTCTAACAATCTCCTTAAGCGCTCGAATTAAAGCATCCTCCTCCATAATAATCCACACTTTGCTCGTATTCTTAACATTCCCTTTTCCATTAGGTCGTCGTGGATTACTCGTTCCATCTTCATCCATTGGAGCTGAAATGAAGTGGGCACATATTCAGCTAATTGCATAACTATAAAGTGCACATACTCAACAGCCTAGACGAGCACATATAATAGTAATAAAATTCAAAGGGGAATAATGAACAATATAACACTGACAAACCAAGCGGTCCTATATCATTTGAAAACCCGACAATACCATCGACCAAGCATCCAGTCAAGTAAAGTACAGAATATAGAAGTACATAATGTAAAAAAAACAATCAGTACAAACAATGATACAATGTCAACTACTAATCTACATGAATTCCTCTCCAATCATGAAACATTGATTGTGCCAACTAGTCTTTGAATCCATTCCATGCGGGATTATGTTCGATGGTACTGATACATTTGGCAGCTAAGCCATCCACAACATCTCCGGCATCATTCATGCTATGCTCAAACAGGTCCTCTTTCATCGCTGATCGAATGTGGTTGTGAAGGAGACAACAAGCCAAAATAATCTTATTTTGAATTCTGATTGGATAATAAGACGGGCTCCTTAGGATACTCCACCGCATTTTTAGCAATCCAAAACTTCGTTCTAATAACATTGTGGGCTGCTGAATGCTTCATATTAAAGAATCCTTGTCCATTTTGTGGAGCTAAATTATTGTTCTCTCATTCTTTCAGGTGGTACCTAACTCCTCTATATGGCGTAAGGAACCCATCCCCATTGGTGTATCCATTATCACACAAGTAGTAAGTGCCTGTTGAAGGTAACAAAAAAGACAAAAGCTAGCCATTTTCAAAGATCTAAACTAGGCATAGTATAAATTGTAAAATGATTGCTTAATGGGAATCATACCATGCGGTATCTCCAGAGAATTAGGCCTACTAATTGCATCTCGTAAAACCCTAGAATCAGTTGTGCTGCCTTCCCAATCGTCAAGACATATATGAATTTTATTTCCCTATCACACACCCCGAGTACGTTAACTGCGACATCACCTTTACGGGTTTGACAACAGCTCTTGCCTTCAGAGACACTCTCACTTTAATGTAAGTACCATCAAGTGCAACCAAACAGCCCTATAAAAAAAGGCCAAGTATGTGAATATTCATCTATTCATCATTAGTTTCAATTCGATGACTATGAAATAACATGTTCAAATGGTATACCTTGAACCATTTCCAATGAAGATCCGTACTGTTTTCAGGCACTGGGTTTGGTGTAGCAAGCAATATATGATGAAGCTTCAATACTGACACCAGGACACTGTGGAAATGTTTGCTAACAGTGCGCCTGAAACGAAGGAAATCAAACTTGACAACTTTATTGTTTTTTGTGATGTGCTAGGATGCTAAGAAACATTACTATTTGTTTACTCACACTAATATTCTTAGTCGGTTTTAGCCCGTCAACATTTTCTAGCAAACCATATAGCGTCCCAAATGCATTTCTACTCATCCGAAGATTTTTTTAATACAATTAGTGTTACTTATTTCAATTAATCGCGATATGTGTTCTACTTGCTTGGGTATTTTACTTTTGATAGAGTAAGTTCCTCTATTACGACGACTAGGAGGTCGAGAATTCGCCCTATTCTTAAGGTACCGATATGCAAGATATAGCACATACAACACCTTCACGGTTTCCACAACAAACATATGGAGTGCTAAAAACATCTTAGCACATTGAATCATATTCATCCTGTATGAGATAACTTGACATACCAGTAATCAGTAACAAATAAGGTTACTCACAACATATAATTTGTTCAAAAATATTGAGAGCAAATGATAGTCCGAACTTCGAATCAAATTCACATCCTACTTCACATAGATTAATAATTGAACACTCTATGCCACTTCTCCCAAAATAAATCAGACTTACGGGAAAACAAATTATAAAATACCAAAAAAATTGTAAAAATACCTAACTGTGAGATTTCTCTAGCTAAGAGGTCATCAGTTTATAAATTACCAACCAAACAAATAATGAAGCTACACCCAAAAAACAAAACCTAAAACTGTGCAATTTCTCCCAAGCCTTGGGCAAAGAAGTTGAACATCAAGTTCTACATAATATACGACATAATGTACAACATATAATGGCACACCAGCGAAATAAAATCACAAACCATATATATATTCTCATATTAATCTTCGAAATGCATGAGAAGAAATCTATAAAAAAAAAAATGCGATGGGAGTACTTGACACCGAAAAAAATCTAGAACAGAAATTACATATAGGCTCCATACAAGAAGATGCGACGAACAACAAAGAAGCTCGTACCTGTTTCACGAACAACAAAGAAGATATGAGAAGCTCAGCTGCAATTTCATCTCTGCAATGTGAGCAAATTAGATTTATTGTGGGCAGTTGAAGTTGGTAGATGACAAAATAATTGAGGGTAGTAAGGTAATCTTTCAGTCAAAAGTTGGGGCAAAATAGTCTTTTTAATTACACTAAAAAGTTGGCCGACTACTTGGATTAAAAATCCACCCCAAAAGTTGAAGATAAATAGTACACCAATTAAGACATCCGTACCATGCTGGATTAATAGTATAGGGCTTGGAAAAATGGAAGTAAATAATAGATTGAGTTATACTAAATTATTAGTACAACCCAATCCAATGTGGTAAACACACCCTAGGTGTATTTTATTCTAGAATGTGACAATGGGATGTGGGCAGCAAGAAATTAAAGTCAAAAACATGAAGAAGAACATACTAACCTTTAATATTCTTTTCATGGTCCCAGCTTCAAACAAAACAAGACTCGAACAAAGATTCTTTCTTGTTAGCAACAACTTATTTGCTTAGTTTCAGAAAACCAACCTAATAAATCATAAATTAGTCAACGTAGACTTGGAATTTTACTACTAAATTGAAAAAAATAAATGAAAAACATCACCAAATATAGTTTATTACCCCTCAAATCACCTTGCATTTCGACCGTGATTTTCAAGTCGAACTTGTGGATATTAATCAACACTCAAATATATTTTGCTTTCCCTCGATTTTCACTACAATATATGCCTAGAACTAAGATCTGAAGATCAAAAAAACCGTAGCCCCAATTTTTGAGAAAAAAGAACCTAATCCCAAATCCGAGTGTTTCTCTCACTTCATAAAAATGAATGGTAAAAGTTGTATTTTATTTGGACATTAGGTAACGAGGGCAAAATGGGCATTTTCTTTCACACACTAATGCCGTCAGAGTTGACTAACGACAAGTGGAATGTGAGCGATATTTAATTAAACATGGAGTTTTTTGCATATTTTATTAACAGTGGGCTTTTTTGCAAATAAAATAAAATATAGGGGGGGTTTTATGTAATTATTGTTAGAATAGGTGACCGTTAAGTCAATTGATTAACTCTTTGTAAACTAATCTAGACGATCTTTTTCAATAATATGTTAATTTAAGAAATGTTTTTTGGTCATCTTCATCATATGCTTTAAACATAATAATTATATAAGCATTTGGTTGAAGGCCTTAGACCAATTATGCTACGGGGTTGGCTCGCGCATATGATGGCGACCATGAAACCAACCTCTATGATTCGATCTAAAATATTCCAAGTCGATGAATCGGTCGAGACAGGGCATCGACCATTCCTTAAAGACTTGCACTAAGTGATGCGTTCATATGATGAATGTCGAGTTTCACAGACAGAGACATATGACGTCTGCGCACTTTAGTGGGTGCTTGATAAAGAGTTATCAAGTTCACTGAATTGCCTCGCAGGAGTTATCATATGGAAGTCCTATATGGCATGATCGGTATAACTAGAACTCCTAGGCTACGACTAACTAGTCCTTAGACTTGAGGTTCCACAATAACCTTGTGCATAGGACGGTTATGACTTGATCATATCCAATGTGGTCTCAGATTTCATCCTGGATCATGATACAGTCATGTTTCAGACATAGTTGAAGCATGCATGGAGGTTGGTGAGTTCCAAGATAGGATCTACTACTTATCATGAGATAATAACGAACCTCCTATGTTCACTACAGTATGGTCCATGGCCATGGTTGTTGATCAAATAGGAGAAAAGATTTTTCCTATATTAATAAATTGGAAGCATAACTTGAAAAGTTGATACATAGATTAAAGTCGATAATGAGAACCGATAACTAATTCCATATTCTAGACTTTGATCGGGAGGTTAGTAACGAAGGGACCGTATCTGCATGGTACACGTAGCTCACAGGTTCACGCAATAATTCACCTATTCTCTAGTGTCATGGACCATTGCTAGATGGCCACCCATGGTGACGGGTATCCTCTAATTAAGGAGTTAATTGAGGGTGTTTAATTATGATAAGATCTAATTAATTTAATGCAAGTAAGTTGCTAATTAAATTGTATATGTGATACAAGCCCAAGTCTAGCTGAGTAGTGAACCTAAAAGGTTATACACAAATCCATGATGGAATTATTGAAATTAATTTATAGAATTAATCATGGAGAATAAATCAATTAATTTAATGAGTTAAATTAATGATTGAAATGATTTATGAAATCATTTCATGGGAATATTAGATAATATGATTATTTAATTTGTAGTCTAAATTCACAAGCATTAATTTGATTAAGTAAGACTTGTGATAGATTAATTAAGATTAATCTATTTGAGCTTGAAAATCAATTAATTAGAATAATTGATTTGGGCTTATATTTAATTAAATAATTAAATATCATGGGCTAAATAATTAGTTGGGAATTAATTAAAATTGAACTTAGTCCAATTAAGAATTAAGATAAAGCCCAAGATCTTAGCCCAAGCCCACAAGCCCACAAGACAAGATTCATTGAACATAGACATGACTTGTTTTCATCTTTAGATTAAAAATAAAATATGAGACATGCTAAAACTTGTCTATAAAGAAGACAAGTGTAAAAGGAGAAAAGATGAGTCAAGCTAGAACTTGTCTATGAAGAAGACAAGTGTTCTAAGAGCAAGACAAAAGGCCTTGTCTACATTCATTGTATCTAGTGCAAAAGAATGCCTACAAAAAGGGGTACAAAGCAAGAGATTCATATACCATATTTCTACATACAAAGATACAAAAACTCTTGCTTTCCTTTTGCTCTCTAGCTCTTAGACTTTCTCTCCTTCGAACCTAGAAAGTCTACCTTTCACTTTAGCATTGGTCTTATGTTCATTACTCATCTCCAAAAGAGAAAAATTCCCTTGATTTCTCCATAGATCAATAGTTGATCTACCTTAATCCTCCAATACCTACTAGCATAGGTTTGAGGGTGATTCCATCATAGGTGGTGTGGATTAGCTTTAGAGGGAAGACACTTGTATTCCTACCATGAGCAACAATTAAAAGCGGTTCCGTTTTAACGTTCCATCATTTTTAAGATAAGGTCGTTCTTGAGAAAGTTCAAGTAACCAACATCAACCGGAGAGCAAGAAATGTTGGCTTCTCTTAACTATTCAATTGACATCCTTTTATGCACGAGATCCACATTGTAATAGCAACGAGACGGGCGATTTGATCGCTAATTATAATATTATTTTTTTAATTAAAATTTTTAATTTTTCGCTGCGTTTAACATCTCGGGGCTTATACAAAGCTAACAGTGGTATCAAAGCCCGGTCACGCAAGTCAATTGAATTTATTTTGCTTTGATGTGATTTAATAAGATTAAATTGTTTAATGATTTAATTTTATGTGTTAATCTCTTGATGTGTTGAATTTAATTCTTGGGCATATTTCAATTGTTGAAATTTGATTCTATTGTGTTCTACCTTCCGCCTACGTGGTCGGATTTTAAAATTGTATCAATAATTTATTTTTCAAAAAAAGTTCAACATATATATAACAATGCAAGCAAAAATTATGTAAATTTTTAAAACAGTTATGTAAAAAAATATAAGGACTGTAATTTATAGAGTTTACATATATTCTATACTAATTATAAAAATAATAAATACTGGATAGTATTTATGTTAAATATAATTTTTATAATAATTCAATTTATGTTCTAGGAAAATGGTTGAAATAAACATATTTTAGGAGTAGAAACAATAAGGACATTTTGGTCATAAAAAAATTAATCCATATCATGAGGAGTTTTTTTTTACCTTTCATACTTTAGGGGTTTAAATGTGACTACATGCATAGTTCAGAGATACAAAGTGTATTTAACCCAATTTTATATAATACAAACGGGTTCTTAACCTATTTTTAAATAACAGGTTGGTCAGCTTTTTTCGCAAAAACAAATGGGAACTTTTGCAGATAAAACCTCCAAGAACTTTTACCACATAAAATACATTACAAATACTCAAGAATATCAACAACCCTACTTGTTTAACTCTTTCAATTGCCAAAAATTTGGCCTCCAAAACCAGAGATTTTACTAAATAAGATTTTATACTACTCATACATAGGTGAGTCTAGCAGCCGTTGGACCTGTAAATGACGATGTCATAAAATGAAGAAATAACATCCCAAGCAGTGGGAGTGGATATAAAGTGATCCAGCTCTCCCAAAATTGTGGGCAAGTTCTATATTTATCTATCTATGCATTCATCTAAGAAGACAGAAAAAATTTTTAAGGCGGTCGGAGGAAACAAATGGAATGAGCGGCTTTCTGTGTTCACGCAACGTAATAGAGTGCCGACAAAAATATTAACAAGTCACCTAGAAGAAGACCCACGACATCAAAGACGAACTTTGGAGCAAATAATCCCCAGACCTGCATTCAAATGTTATGGAGGAATGTACTGTATCTTAATCTTAGTAGCCACAACGGTATATGAATGTATTGTATTGATTCAAATGCAAGTAAAACGCATGGTAGGGGGATACCATCAAATGCCGTCTGTGAATTGTGACGCATAACATTGTGAATGTGACTGTTATGGCTGTGATGAATCCATAAATCAGATACACCTGAAACACAATAGGAGATCACGGCTCAGGACACAGTAGAGCAGTTAGTAGAAGTGAGAGTTGTTTGGAAGCAACGTACTTGACATAATCTCATTGAAAATACTTGTTTGATCTGTCTCTGTGGATAACAGAATGCAACCAGGAGTGGAAGTCCGAATATAGGGAGAATGTGAGAGAAACCAAATGTGTCGATGGTGAGAAGGATTGCTTGACGAAAAAGGCTGAATTCATCAAATCTGAGATGGATAAGGATAGTCAGCTTATATGCAATTGTCATGTGTGTCTTTGGCCTTGAAAGAGGAAGGCGAAGCAAGGGCTATTAGGCCCTCAAACCTCAAATAAAGTGAAAAGGATGTTCTCACCCAATAAATGCAGCTGCATATCTGAGGCCGTCAAAAGCACACCTGCATAAAGTAACTAACTGGTTAGTGAAAGCATCGTGATCTAAAAAGAGGAAGAAGAAGAAGAAAAAAAGCAGAAAACCAGTCACAGCTCATTAACCGACAGTCATTTCCTCAATTGTACAAGATGGCTGCAGCTACTAGAGCCTTCAAGAACAAATCGATGATCACAGAGAAGATCTGTCTTAAACAATGTGCTCAAACCTTGAAAATGGTGCAAATCATCTTACCAATGACCTGTACTGAAGAACATGCACACAGCCAGAAGGCTCCATTGGGTTACGGGAAGTGCATAAGAGAGTGAAGATCTAGAAGACTCATTCCGGGTATCCTGTTCCAACGCCATTAACCTAATTAAGCACCAACCTACAGAGAAACAATCAAAGACAAACATATTAGTAATTTGAAACAACTGCGAACTAAAATTGCCAGCCTTTATTTTTCAAGAAGAAATTATGGAGGAAAAACCCATCAAATACAGAGAAACACAAGAAATCAATGAAGGAAATGTAAAGAAAAGTTGAGCATCAAGGTCGGCTCAACTTTATTTGCAATAACAAGAAAAAATTTACAAGGCAGAGCAAGCACCTCCAATCGATGATGCTAACGCAACCAAGGGACCTTGTTTTCCAGACAGAATAATGATCGTTGAACTCCAGGCGGACAACAAGGCCAACACTTTAACAACCGTACATTCTTCCAAATTCTGAGCTCTCTCCCTAACAACTAGTTGACTTAAGGCCAATAATGACAGTTGTAGAAGTCCAGCAGCATAGGTTACTCGAGGAATTATGTTTCCTTTTACACCCTCAAGAAAACTTGGCAAACTAAACAGGCTACTATCTGAGACCCAATGTAAAGGTATGAGCATATAATTAAATAAAGTTACTGCAACAACATACTTCAAAATGCCCTGAGAGGAATAAGAAGCAATGCTCTTGTACAGCAGACAAGCAACCATAATAAGAGCAAATATCGGCAGGACTTCAGCAACATACATCCAGAGCTGAGAGTCATTGTCAATGCCCAGCGTCCTTGAAGGATCAACCTTCAAGAATAATGAATTCACGGCCTGCTTCAGTTGCCCAAGTTCAATACTGATTCTGAGCAAAGGAACCAAAAGACAAAGCCCAAGTGCCTGCAGTTCCAACAAAAAATTTAGCAAACAGCTACTTGTTGCTTCTATTTTCTATCAGCATCCATAACAACAAACACATCAGGAATTCAATATATTCATGAGGCATAGAAATCACAAATGTAAAAGTACTCATAACAGAAACCTACTTCGAGTAACATTATCTTCTTTGCTACTGCACAACGTAGTTGATATATTGCAATTGTTGCCAAAAGAAAACTAGCCACTCGCCCTTCTTCTACTGCATCTCAAAGTAATATGCATGAGGACAAACATCAAATAAATGACAAACAAGGATTAAAGGAAGATGTGTTCATTAAGTATGGAAGATTGTATCAGAATCAGATAGAGGACTTACAAATAAAACTGTTAGAAAGGAAACTGCAGGCACGTATCAGCACTAGAATACAAGCAAAAGTAACCCCAAAGAATTCCCTAAAATAACTAGACAAACAAGATTGAAGTCCACATAACTTGTCCAGCCTCCTGATAAGAAATAGATGCAGATAGAGTGAACTGAACATAATGGAGAAGCCTAAACCCATCAGCTTCAAATTAAACTCAGTCCAGTTGGATCGAGCTAGTGCAGCAACACTCTCCAAAAATTGAGAATATGCATCAACTTGCTGTTTGACTAAAGGTAAGGGTGCAAATGCCCTGTGACTTCTGTCCTGTGAAAAATTCTTTGAAGTGCTTGACCAAAGCTCCTGTGCTTCAGCATACAGCTTCGATACATGCAGCAAGTCTTTTTCCGAAAATCCAATTAATGACAAAGATGAATAGACATCAATGTATTTCTTCACCTACATAAGTAAATCCTGAGTTATAGAAAAAGGTCCTAGCACTTCAAATCTTCATAGTGCAAGAATAAATAAATGCTGAAGTTTATCTTCCAAAAACCATGGAACGAGCTCACAAGTCCAGTCACAAGGAATCTTAAATTCTGAATCTACTTCTTGAAGGAGAAGTGTACATGTACTACTACTCAAACAAAAATGTCACAATCACATCCCTTACAAAGAGTCTCCATAATCCATTTTCCAAGGATACGAAAAGCTCAAAAAGTATAAGTAATTTCGAAAATTGGTCAAAGGCGGCTTATCAAACTCTAGCAAAACAAAGAAAATAATGATCCCCAAAGCAGGTAGAAGATGATAAGGAAAACTTAATAGAAACTAGATACTATACCAGTGGGGGGTGCCACTACATTATCTTCTACAATTATATTCCTTTGTAACCCAATTTTCCCTCTAAACCAGAGTAATAGTTTTCTCATTGTCACTTCTGCCTTGTTGAGATGGTTAATTACATAGGGATTGTACGTATGAAATGCTACTCGTATCCCTAAATATTTTTGTAGTACATGAACTAAATTGTATGACAGGCACTAAGGAATTAAGGATACAAGAACCATCATATCAAATTAACTTAATGCACTTAGAGATGAATTCAACATTATCACCGTATCAACAACAGATCTGTACTCAATCTTTGGTCAAAACATGCTCAAAGTTGTTTTTCAATATAGAGGGCATGCGGAATGCAATCAGAAAAGTATGTATCTAAGAGCTAGTACACATCATATAAGAACGGCATGCGACAGATATAACTTCTTTGACAGAAATAATTTGAAAGTGTTAATGCACTAATGGAACTACCACCTCATCTAGAAGCTTGGGTCGTAGAGTAGACATTACATTTATTTAGTTGATGTCTTCAACAGGCACCCTCATTCCAGCTGAATTCTTTTCCTTAAGCCTAGTGCATGTACTTTTTTCATGAATGGATTGTAGAAAGACCTGACTCCTTTTCTGTGTACTGTTACGATAGTGAATAACTCCAAATTTAAAACTATGCCTCCAGTTGTGCTAAACTAGCACTGATTTGCGATAGGACTGCATAAATAGCTGCATGCTACTAGTTTGAGGACAAACGATGGCGATTCTTCTTAACAAATTCTTATTTATGTGACATATTCACTTCCCTCGTGGCAATTATCAGATATTTCTATGATTAAATGAAACAAATTCTACCTTTTGCAGTCCTTAGATTAATTGAATGACGATTGTTCTTCAGTTGCTAAAATTTCAAATATTAATTTTGGGTTGTTTTAAAACCTAATTACTTTATGTCTGTACAGACCAACTCGATACGCAATTTCAATTTGATTTTGCAGGTGCTTTTTTTCAAATAAAACAATGTCCGAATGAGACAACTAAAACACAAAGAAAGAAAAGTTGTATTCATTTTCTCATTATCAAACTCTTACATAAGCAAAACATTCTGATTCATACTGCATAGGCACCATGATGATTTATCATTTTATTGGGGAACAGAATCAACAAGGACTGCAAGGAAGCTGAAACTTTCTTATGTGGTAGCACATAAGCCAGATCAGAACATAGTTCTATTCTCTTGTTATGGGAGAAAAAAAGAAAAAAAAAACACGTTATTATGTTGAAAACAAAAAAATGCCAAGCTTTCATACCAAAAAAGGTAAAAAGATGAGGAAACAAGAAAAGATGTACCTGCCAAGAATTAATACAGAGGACATTGGCATAGGTTTGCATCCAATTTTCAACTTCTAATGTACTTCTATCATCATCAGTGGTTGACTTTTCCTGCTTCAGTGTACCACCAGCTAAGGAAAAGAGTTGAGAATTAACACGCCCAATACTGAAAATAGATAAACCTCATCAGAATTTCTTCAAAAAATGAAATACTCTTAAATCACACACCCAAAAGAAAAAAAATTAAATAAAATACAAAGCACAACAGTGCTCTAGCAAGCTTATGACATGCATTTTTTTTTTCTTTTTTTTCCATGAACTTCGCATGGAGGTGTAAAACGCATTTTCATAGACCTGCAGCAATGAACAATGTGAAGCCCAATTACAGAATGGAAAGCGAAGATTTTCTTAGATCAGGGTAGTCTAGAAGCATCAAGCAATGAACACCATAGAAACCAAGTGATGGCATACTCAATTGATCATTATAGATTCGTACAATGCGTCATGAGTCCAATTCTTCTTGCATTAATGGCATTAATCATAAGCCATCCTCAATGCTGATCAGGAGCATAAACTCATGGAATAGGCAATTAGCTTTTTCTTTTCTTTTCTTTTTTATGGTAGGCAATTATTTTATATTAACATTAAAAAAAAGGTGGTGAGAAACTGTAGGATCCTCATGATAACTATCAGCAACATAAGGTTAGGAGATGGAAAAGGAAGAAATACATGAACAAAAGGTGTCACTTTCTCCAATCTCAAAAATAATCTTTCCTTCTTCTGTTTCCATCAACTGGATACAGAGCAGAAGGGAACACCACATTCGGAATGGAAGAAAGATGGAATGGCATGGATGTTAGGCTCAGAATATGCACAAGTAGAGCAGCATTTATCAAACCTCTGTGTTATGTGCTTATATTTTAGAGTGGAAGTGGATTTAGAGGGGACAATAACTAGTGTGCATGCCTAGTTTACTATCAAATGTACAGAACACTGTATGAACTAAGTAGGCAAATTGACCAAAAAGGGAATGATACAACCTGAGAAGCCGAAAGCTTTGATCTTTAAGACTCAAGAAATATTTTTTCTTCTTTTTTGTTCCCTTTTCCATTCAAGGGGAAAACAATAAAGACTGCCAAATGAGATTCTAGACACAAACTTCCAACCATGTTTGGCTTCAAAAGTACTTCTAGATCAACAGTTTTTCCAATACCAACCTCCAATCATGTTTTGCTTGAAAAATAATTTTAGATCAACAGTTTTTCCAATAATGACATCACTGATACCAAGCAAAATTGACTGTCATGAACGGTTCTTTTTTATGTAATCCACCATCCAAGTTATATTGTTGCAATTTGTTACCCCCAGTTCTGGAAGCAGCATATCATATTTACGGAGCATGTATGTAGAGATGCAGGGGCTCCATTCTAGTCAACTATCTTGCGCATTTGCCAGTTTCCTTACATCTGGAAATTTGTACCAGTTCTTGAACCACCCACATACAGAACTTAATATTCTAAACATACATTCTCTTGCATAACTGAATTTTCAATTTTATCCCAGGATCAGCCTTACATCATGCATCCCAGTTCTTCTATTCCGTGGTTCAAGTCAGTATATATATTTTATCAATTGGTAGCCAAAGAGAAGCTCCTTTACTGTGTAATTTCTACAGCTGATAGGTAGTGAACTCCAACAGCACTAAATGAAAGCTAAGCACGTTAGTGCTTCAGTAGTTCTTGACTAAAATTCCTAAAGGTTAGTCAAATGACAATAACTACACTAATTTGACATTCTGAGTACGTGTTCGGACCATAGGACGTGATAAAATGCTTATTACTATATACTCTTTTATCAAAATGAGTACTGGTATCGAGAGAACAAACATGTTTCATCTCCAAGAATATCTAGATATATTATTTTATGGAAATGAGTACCGGTTTCTTCTTCCCTATTCTCATATTTAAGTAGATTATAAGATCATCCTCATATTAGCTTACTTTCATGAATGGGATGTTGTCTCCGAGGTCAGAATCCTTTTTCCTACCAATCCCCCTGTGCTTTTGCGCAAGTTCACAGAATATGGCTTAAGTAATCTGTTTCTGAACATGATGCTCAAAGCGCAATATGGCTTGGACCTTCAGAAGTTGAACCTTTGATCTAAAATACGTAAGTTAACATCTACAAAGTTTAGCTAAAGATTTTAATCTTTATGAGAGAAAAATCTATCCTTTCTTATATTTCTTGTTTCTTATTATAATTAAAGCAAACTATAAACTTCAACAATCTCATTTCTGGACAAAGCAGTTCAGATGGTTTTCCTGAAAGATGATATGTTTTCCTCTAAAGGCTACACAAGCATGTCATTCTTGTTCGAGGTTTAAAAAGAAAATGGGAGAAAATATTAGGGAAGAAGAATAAGATAAAGAAAAAGCCTTGAAAGGATTCTTGTACTATGTACCTTCCAAAAGGAAAGGGAAGACCAAGCAGGGTGGACACAGTGGCAGTGAAATCAAGCTGCGAAGATAGGCTGGATTGAGTGGATTTCCAGAAAATCTCATTTTTAGAAATTCTAGAGCATCCAGTGGAGAGTTAAATTAACAGACCTGTGGAATAGAGTTAATGCAAATCCTCCTCCCATGCTGTGCATAACAACAGATCATATAGATAAGAAGGTTGCCATGTACTTGATTAAAAGATGTTCAGGGATATTGATAATTGATATAGAACAAAGGCAAAAATATATTATGCATCCAAAACGTCTTATTGTAAGAGTTCGAAGAGAAGAATGACCAGTGGACTTCATTGACATCTGTCATGATATTTGACTGGGATGTTTGGACCAACTTAATTAGAGATAAGTATGTGAATTAAAAACCCACTTTTTATGCACTATGTTTTTGTAGAAACAGAAAACCCTCAAAAAATATATCAACAGGGGCTAACATATTGTATTGAAACTCATAAAATATCAGTGAGGTGAGATAACATTCGTACATCCCCTTCTTTTCTGTTTGACTGGTTGGTCAAGAATAATATTGGAGATGAAGGTTCTTTTCTTATTTACTAAAACTGGACAAGCATTTCCTCCTTTTAAAGAGCAAAGAATCAAAAGGCCATCTTTATCTCATTCAAAGAGAAAAAACACAGCATGTCGGTGGAGTTAAGTGGAGGGCTGTATAGAACAATGATCTATGGGAACTTAGTATTTTTCTCCTGTTCGGTCATATGTAGCTTTTTGGCACTTCAAACTATTTCTATAACTAAACTTTTTTCATGCGCTGATTACATGCATTCTAGCAGTGTGGTGATATGATGAGTGGGTATACCATATCCAATTGGCAAGACGAGCTATCAGCTGCAGCAGGTACTGGGAGCGGAGCCTTCTTTAAACTCAATGCAAAAATTGCTGTTTCCACCTACATAACATGCTTGTGGTAAAAGTTGTTATAGCTATAATATATCCCTGGAAGAACTAAAGAGAGGCAGTACCTCCTCAGCAGCACCTCCGCCATGATCACCATTGATGGTTTGCCCATGATCTCCCATAACAAGAAGCATTGTATTTTCATGTAAACCACCAGGCCCACTTTGGCTCTCAAGCACTGCAACAACTTTCTGGAGTATTAAAAATTTGACGTGTCATTATTATAAAAGAAGAAAGAACTTTGCACACAAGGACTGTTATACACAAAGATTTACAATATCTAAGGAGCATGCCTTATCCAAATTGATAGATTAAAA
This sequence comes from Sesamum alatum, assembly GCA_034509735.1. Classification (NCBI taxonomy): domain Eukaryota; kingdom Viridiplantae; phylum Streptophyta; class Magnoliopsida; order Lamiales; family Pedaliaceae; genus Sesamum; species Sesamum alatum. The sequence continues at coordinate 27,997,655 of JACGWO010000008.1, forward strand.
TCATATAAGGGGAAGCTGTAATTGGCATTTCTCCCAGGATCTAGTTGCTATTCTACACTGGCAGAAGATTAAGTACCTCTATAATTTCATTGTACTGCTCCAACTTTTGTATCATTGGGGTAGAGTCGACACCAAATATATGCCCAGCATGATCCTATGTCATATATACAAAATAAACAACAACAAAAATTCCTGATGCAACATGTGCAATCAAATGCTGAGATTATAAGTTATTACATAAACATGCTTCGGTATAATACATATACATATATATATATATGCCAACAAGGTCCGGAAATAATGTCGCTTGGAGAAAGTGAATATATAGAGATGATAAAAGGTGGCACATCCTAAAAACTAATCACTCTACCTAAGAAAATATAAGTGCCATAAATGGAATTCAGTTGAACATGGTTGCCAACAGTTGAAGTGCCTCAGACGTAAGCACCCCATGATATCAGGAGCAAATCCATCCCGATTAACTGCGCCCCTGAATTCTACAAAATTCTGTTACTGCTACCGGCTTGATTTTTAACTTACAGTAAAAACTGAATGTCCTCCACTCAAATCAAATTTTACAAGTTTGGCACTGGGAGTTTAGTTCATTTTGTTTCTTACAAAACCATTTCTAAAGATCATGAGCCATTTCTCATGTACATAGGGCCCTAAATGTTCTGGAACTGATGATAACTGGAGCTTTGATTTTCAGAGCAAATGTCTCTAGGACTGCTTTGCTTATCTTTGAAGATAAAGACTCTCTCCTATATTTGGTTGGGCAAACTTCTATGATTGGTGGAAGCTGTTGAAGTGAGTTGATAGGAACACTGGGCCACATCCCTGCGCCCCAATAGCTCAATTGGAAATAGCAAGGCAACATATTTATTTTAAATCACAAACATGTTTTTGCTTCATGAAGTAAAAGTACATATGGTCCAAACAGCAAAGATGCCCTATCATCTATGCTTTTCACAGACACTGACCCTAGAAGAATGTTTATGTCTTGGCCACTGGAATTCAGCAAGCAAATACTAACATAGATTTCTCCATTGCAAAGACCATGTCTATGGATGGTGGTACTTAGACGTGTTACAGATCATTAATATGATCAGAATCAGTAACTCCAGAGAAAAATGTTAACTAGAGAAGCAGAATAATTTCTATTGCTGATATGGACAATAGTGGTCTTGATGTCATCAGAAACTCGGAGTGACTACCGAGATTGAAGAAATACAAGACATTTCTACAAATTAGCAGTAGAATATTATTTAGAGGAGTTATATGGTCTCAACATTAAGCATAAAATTGTGACTTTGACAACTGTTTCTTAAGCCCACTGCATCATAAAAAAGTTGTGACTGTTAATCGTAAAAGGGATTCATATGTCAACTAAAATTAGTATGACAAGCTGGAAATGATGAAAAAGATTTGATTTGAAGACATGATATGGTGGAAGAAATGGCCCTATGTGACTTCTTGCAAGGATATCAGAATCTTTAAGGACATCAGTATATTATTGCCGCCGATAAAAGGTCCTGGATTAATTGCTACATTATGTTCACATGCTGAATATGGCTCAGTGTTGTTTCTTTCACATAAGCAGTCCCAACTTATGCAGCCCCACGATTCCCTAGAAAACGGCCAAGACTGAGGACTGAGCATTGCGTGCACATTTCAACTTGTAGCAAACAGGAAAAGAAAAGGATGATATGCTAACAACATTCATCCTCTATACGGAAACCCAATGCTGTAATCTGATGTTGATGACTATTCAGGCTACTGTGGCTTTCCTGGAAGGTTTTCTTTAATGCAGATATTCATTTAAGAGATACATAAAATTATAATTAAAAAATGAAGTATTTTAATATTTATTTCAATATTAATTGAGTTTTTCACCACCATAGCTAGCAGTTACGGCTCATTCCCTACAACTGATCTCTGATTTTTCCATCCTCAGTTTAATATTTTCAAACAGTCGGATGTTCATATTTCCCTGCCAAAAAGCAGACAGGAGAAAAGGTCCATTGTTTCTCAGTACGGCTGAAGAAAGGTAAGTGCAATTATTCTCACTGGAGACAATAAAACAAGGAACAGAGAGAAGTAATAATAATAATGATGATGATGACAAGAATAATAATAAGATAAGACTTACGACACCCAGAAAATGTGCTATTAGCACATCCCAATCTTCTTCAAGCAGGGTGGGAAATAAGTTCATGATGCATCCGTTGTCTACCTGGCCATGAAAATTTCATGGAGAATTCAAGATCCAAGGAAAAGAAAAACAAATATATGAAAACATTAGGAATTTCAGATAAAAGGCCAACTTTATAGACACAGGTATCTCATGGATATAACAATTATATATAAGAACATATTTGGAAAGAAAGGCATACCGTATCAAGGTCTTTGACATTAAAAGACGGGAAGGGATAAGATCTGACGAAATGATGTGGAAACAATTGCAACCATGTGTCATCCCCCATCATCACCACCCGCTTTCCATTTTGAACCAACTATAAGCAAGATTATGAGTTAAAATGTATCAAGAACCAACAGAAACAAGAAGAAAACTAAACACCGGAAATTGTAAACACATTAGCTAACTATTAATCAGACATAGGGGCAGACCTGATGTATCAAGTTATCTTCAACAATTGCTGGAGCACCAAAACTGTTTCCTACATCAATGAACGTGGGAAGCCCACCAGTAGTCAGACCCTGCAAGAGAAAGTTTCATCAATTTATGGCGCAAACATGCATCTCAAGTAAATAATGAGGAAAACTGGATATTAATACTTTTGTTTAATGTATAAAATCAGGAGGTTTCTAATCTGCGTATGCAGTTCTCAAGATTCATGAACTGCTGTAGCATGACCACAGTGGACACGTTATAATTCTTAAGATAAGCAGCACAGCTTGCAAACAAGAAACGAAGGGATTCAGTTTCCAATGGAACATGAGACAGTAAAGACACTATTACAACTTTGTTTGACTGAAAAGAGTCACATGGAGTGAAAAAGCAAGCAACTGATCTACTTTGATGTATGATATACACGGCGCTAGTGCTTCCATGACCAAGAATGAAGCTCCTGCACCGTATACTCAACGAAACTCAGTAATACATTGGAAATTTTGTGGTTACTTTTGTGGTCAATGATTCTTTGACTGGGTTTTTCTGAGCATTCTGCAGCTTTAAGATTTCATATGGATATTCTTCATATATTTATGTAGAACCACAAGAAATAGCCTTCTTATCTCAGTGTCCCCTTAACTAGACCATTCCGATATAATACCCAATAGTAATTACAACTTCTTTAACATTATTTCCATGAGAATGCTAATACTGTATGCACACTGCCTCATAGAGTTTGGCGAAGTCATCAACAGACATCAGTGATTCAAGAGGAAGCAACAGTTGTTGTAGGTTATATTTCTCAAATATATTACTTGAGCTGTCACAGGCACTGGATGGCATACAACGTATCGATTGCAAAGAAGACAAAAATGAAATAACCATAAGATAACTATTTAAGCATGATGGGAAGAAAAGGAGTTTGAGCAGCTATTAAGATTGTTGGAGAGGCAAGACAGTGATGTACATCAAGATTCAAGAGAGCTGCAAAAAGTAAAGATAGAGACAGCTGAGGTGGAAATGAATCAGACGTTCCTAACAGGTAGGGGATTGCGGCAGAGTTGCTTAATTGAATCTCTTATAAACTGGTCACAAATCAATCCAATATGTCTCGTCCACCCCCACCCCAAAAAAAAAAGAAAAGTTCAGGCAGGCAACTACATTTTGCACACGGGCAAAGGAAATATTACCGTGCAGAACACACAGCAGTCCTCTCCCACCATTACCCATTTTATAATCATCTTCTCCAAATCGGTCAACAGATAGCAAATAGAAGCCCACCGGTATAACTTTACCCCCCAAGCATGCAGTACATTTTCATCTTCCAAAATATCACCTGCCTAAACCTTTTTTTTGAACCTGCTCAACCAAGCCCCCCATGTCTTTGATGTTTTATTTCATGTGTCAACAAAAATAGGAGACTAAACTTTTATGACTCTGAAAAACAGAATTTGGGTGGGCTATGAACATTTAACGGTAAATTACATCTATACTACCTGAGGTTTGCCCTAATTATAAATAACTCTCATTTAGATTGAAAATTACAATTACATTCCTTGAGATTTATAATATATTACCGGGTCAGTTGGAGTAGTACAAAAGTATGGAAATATCCTCACTTTCCCGACTCTGGAAAAAAAAAAAAAAAAAAAAGACATAAATAAACTTTAAGGAAAGGACTTTTGGCTCAACAAAAGTGTTAACACCAGAAGGGACTTTTGGCGCTATTTTGATCATTCTCCTCTCTGTTTCTTTCATGTGACAAAAGCCCTCCATCTCTGGCTCCAAATCTCGTGAAGGACTGGTGGACAGAGGAGGTTATGTCCATCCTAACATCATTGTCGCCGCTTTTATCTCGTTTGGAGCTTTTGGTTGGATCTAATTTCAAAAAACATCAGAATAAACTCAAACCATCTGCAATGTTGTTGGCGTCAGCTCAGTCTATCTCTTCCATCACCACCGATGGCTGTGCCTTTACCCCACTGTAAGCCACTGACATCTGCAATGGTTTTACCAGTAGTTTGCCTCAGAAGTGTCCATGACGTAGCCGACAATGGATGAGTCCTACTTCAGGAGAAATTATTTAGTGATGGTGGCTGCGCACACTAAGGATGAATTGGACATGGAGGAAGATAATGGAGAATGGGGGAGGGAGAAATACAGTTAATCTTTAGTCATTTTCCCCATATTTTAGATTAGAGGGTAAAATTTCTCAAGTGATAGAATATGTGAGTCTAAGGGTGGATGCTCTTGTAGACTAAGAATTGGAGGTTGGAGGACCAAGTCACTTGCCAAATTGAAGTTCAGCCCTTGAATGTTAAGACGTGTGCTTAAGGTCAAAGCAAACATTGCTTGTTTTGAGATTAAGTGGTCCACCGTCCATGTTGTTCAGTTCAAATGGATTGAAGTTGCATAACTTGGGATTTTGATTTTGATAAATTCAAATGGATTAAGAGTTCCATTTTCATTAGAATACAAAGTGCATCATTGAGAAGACATGTAGCTATTGTTAGGAATGCTTAAAATTAGCATCTAAATGTATGGATAAATGCCAAACAGCTACAAAAGTTTAGCTTGCAAAGTAGATTAAGATAAAAACATTTAACTACCTACATTTTGTAAAATATTATATTTAGGTCTAATGGGTATTTTCGCCAGTAAAAATGGTCACATAAAAGTAAAAAAAAGAAAATCCCTTTGTTTGGACGGGTAATATTACACGCAAATTCTACCAGAACCCTATTGGAAGAAGATATATGTAAGATGGAGCAAACCTCAAGGGAGGTAATCGGAATTTCTGATCTAACAAAGTATTTTTAATTAGGACAAACCTCAAGAGTGTGGATGTAATCGACCTATATTTAATTTGCATGGATACATGGAACTGTTTAACCGACGATCTTTGGTACAAACTCCACGTTTTAGTTTAACGAAATCAATTTGCCATCTGAACCAGTTGATTAACCTTACAGATCCTACTCCAATGTCAGACCAAAAACCATGGAAAGACACAAAGATAGGGACGGCATATAGACACACAAAATGCTAGGGCCTAGAAAGGAAACTACTCCCTGAGAATCACTAAATGAACAACTAGTGCTCAATATTTGGACCCTAGCCTTTCACCACATTTCAAAGCATTGTGCAATCTTTGTTCAGTTAGCAATTCTGGATGCAATCTATATTAACAAATACACAGAATTACTTTCTTCATATACTGAAACTTCCTAATATATTCTTATCAGCATACAGAAACAGCCTACAAAGAGTAACAATGGTGCCTTTGTCTGAAATGAACTAATATAACCCAAGAAGATCCTATCAGCGAGATTACTTTCTTCATATACTTAAACCTTATGATATATTCTTATTCCTTAGCAAGAATTATACAATCTATGAGATTCCGAATGGATTAAAGATGCACAAACACAAAATGCTACGGCCTCTATTCAAAATTAAGTCTATGAGAATTGCTAACCAAGCATTATATTGTGATCCTAGCCTTCGGTCAGCAATCTCAAAAAGCATTGAGCAGTTGCACTTCAGTTTACAATCCTGGACACCCTTTGTTAACAAAGGCCTGAAATGCTAGGTGAATACGCAGAATTACTTTCTTCATATACTGACACATCCTAATATATTCTTATTACTTAGCATACTAACATAACCACTGAAGATTCACACTAGTTGTTCCCAGGATGTATTGAACTCAACCTGTATAACAAAAACATGAGATGCTAGGGCTTAAACACCAAAATTACTTCGTACTACAATCTTCCGACTTAGCATATTAACAGAACCTACATTAGCCACCCAATAAAGTACATGAAAGGTTGAAGTAGCCTCATTTACTGAAGCATTCAAAGAAGATGCCCTGGAACAACTACAGAAAAATATGCAAGTCCACTTACTGCTTATGGAAAGAGTAACAACATATATTCACCTTTAGACGCTGCAAACTGGTGGTAGGGGGATCCGCTATAGCTTTGAAAATTCTAGTTGACGATTGGTTTTGACTAGCGAATTTGTGTATTGCTTGTAACTTATCCATCCATGGTTTCTTCTCTAGAAAAAAACAATAGATATATTTAAGAAAACTGAAAAGAGAAGATGATACGGTTGCACAAGAAGAGTACTCAAAAATCCATATGCAAGTGAAAATGCATATTACAGCGGAGCATCAAATGAAAAGAACACTAATCAATGAAATCAAAGTACTTGCCTGCAAAAAATGCACTTGGAGCAACAAAATCGAACCTACAAAAAGAATAAATCATAAAATTTCAATATAGGCATAACCACAAATAGCCCAACTAAAAAGTAAAATATTGCCAGAGACTAATGCAAAAATTGGCCAACCTTAGAGCATCAAGAACAATGATAACAAGACGACCAACAGCCGGTTTGGTCCAACAACTTCCATTAGCATTTTGATCAGGAGGAGGAGGAGGGATGCAGGGAGAGTCGGCAACATCGTTGCATTGGCTATATTGGGAAAGCTCGGAGCGGGTGAGAAGGAAACCCCTAGTGAAAAGTAAAATGGCCAAGCTGTGAAGCAGCATTATTCCCAGGAACACTGCGAAAGCCCATTTCCACCCACCCCAATTCTCACTCCTCCTGGAAGCCAAGTTTGCAGCCATTCCCACTTCAGCTCTTCCAAGAACTATTTTAAAAAATAACAGACAAAATTCAGATTCTAACAACGTTAATTTTGACAGAATTTCCGTGATAGTTCATATACACAAAACCTGGTGAGCAATCTGTGGAAAGGACTTTCCGAAAATTGAAACAGCACGCCGCTTGATCCAAGTTCTATGATCATCAGCAAAACCAATGATATAGAACAGAACGCATCTCACTTGCAATTCAGGCTGTTCTGCTGGCGTGGGTTAAGAGAGAGAAGTTGGTCACTCAGTGGCGTGGCGGCGGAACTGCGGCGGAGACGACCTGGTACAGACGATTGACGTACGGAACAGCCCCAGTTCTAAATTTCCACTTAGACTTGTCACTGGGCGGGCGCGTCAATGGGCGGCCCGGATAATACCTACGCCCGTATTCACTATAATATTTAATACACGGGCTCGAATTCAATAATTTTATATTAGATCCAAATTTGAATTCTAAAATACTCGTGAGTATAGATATTGAACGGGTTAAATTTAAAATTTTTAATTTATAAATTTATTATATATCAATCAACTCAATTTACTTATTATCTAAAATTAGTTAAGTTCGATTAATATATGAAATTGATAAAATTTATTTGAATTTGAATTGTAAAAACTCATTAAATTAAAGTTGACACAATTTCAAATTGATAAAAAGAAAATTTATTTCAAAGTTAAAGTTTATTTCATACTTATTTTTTTTCTACCGTTCCTCAATTTCTGTTCATATCTCGAATCTATGTAGATTGTGTAATTGATATGGTCTAATATTTGAGCAAAGTTAAGATCATTATTTACATTTCGATGATGTTCAATTTGCAAATGTTAAAAAATTAAATAGCTTTTAATTTATTTCATCGATTGCAAGTTCATGAAATACTTTTATTAAATTAATTTTGTAATATGTTCTGGTGTTATAAAAATGTGTATAATGTTTCATTCACCTTAACAAATTAACATAGGTAAGACCCATATTGGACCCAATTATTGTGATTATAGCATGAGTAAAACCCAACGGGTATTATATGGGTAGGGTCTATAAATAATAACTATTGGTATTCATTTGGTTCGGGTCTAGGTAGGGTAATGTCCGTCAATTGACAAGCCTATCTCTAATTAGTGCCACGGAATATAAGAGGTTTTTACAATTTTGATTTTTCTTAAAAAAAAAAAAGATATTACATTTTTTGTACCTATATACAACCACTGATTGATTTATTTTTTTCCTAATATTTACACGTCACGATTTTGATCATAATATTTACAAAATTTTACAAATTTGGCTTCAAATTTGACGGTAGAACTAAATCTGTAAGGATTTATAAACATCAAGGATCCAAATCGCAGCACGTGAACATTAAGAACCAAAAGCGAATAAGTGATATGCATAAGGACCAAAATCGTGATACGTGGGCATTAAGACCAAAAGCGAATAAGTGTTGTGTATAGAAATAAAATTGTGGCACATGAACATTAAGGACAAAAAACGAAGTATTATATATAGAGACCAAAAACGTAATCTACCCATTCTTTTACAATGAAATACGAAAATGATTAATTTTATTTGATTTAATTAAGATATATAGCAATAATAGATTTAAGGGCAAAATACACTTCTCCCCTTTGAATTATAGGCCATGTAACAGTTACCCAGCTCCCTGTTTATACACTTTTCTCCCTTCACTAATAGTTAACAGTTTTGACCGTTATAATTTCAAAAAAATCGTCCAAATTATGTTGATGTGGCCAGAGATGCTGACGTGTTCGTTGTAGTCGTTAAGACTTTGCTAGATGAAAATGCCCCTCTCTACAGTATATAATGGAGGGAATTTGCCTCCTTACAAGTTCTTGTGCAAAATCTATAAAATCAACCAATTTGTTTGTGCTTTTCTTTTTTTTTTCCATTATCATTTTGAGAATTGTTTTAGATATGTCAAGTACTTCTTTCAATTCACATTCATTTTGCCATTCTTGTCATTGATCTAATTATTATATATCTAATTATGCAGGAATAAAGTGTACATGCAGAGAAATGACACAAATTCGTATACCGTGGACAACAATAATCTAGGAAGAAAAGTTGTCGGATGCCCAAATTGAAAACAAGGCGGATGCAATATTTTCAAGAGTATCGAGTCTGACACATGCGAAAAAAGACCTTGAAAGGTCAATCGTTGGTAAAATTTATTGACCAGAAGAATAAAAAAATTAAAAATTTGGAGGCAACCAATGAAAATCTACTATGTGAAAAGAGTATTTTGTTTGTATTGAAATTATTTTTTTAATGTTACTGTCAAGTAGGGGTCCATATAAGCAAATAAGCGGCAAAAATTTGATTATTAGGCATGGGTTGGACGAAAAATTTAACGGGGTAATGGTCAAAACTGTTGATCGTTAATTCAAGGGGTAAAGTGTATAGGTAGGTAGTTCAAGGGGTAACTGCTACATAACTTATAATTAGGAGGGGGGGGGGGGCGGAATGTTTTATCCTAGATTTAAATTAGATTTTGTTCCAATTAATATTGTAGTACATAAGTATTTTTATTCATTTTCAGTGATATTTGTTGGGTAGAGATCCACCAGTGATGAGCCACAAAAACCTAATTACTATTACAGGCCGAGATTACAAATGAAAATACAAATTACAACTTGAGATAAAAAATACACCAAGAATCCCTGTAATACTATCTAAGGCTCAAGGAGCCAAAATACGAGGAGGGGGACTCACGGCTACCAACAAAGCCGGCTCCCACAATCGGTTACTCAACCACCACCACAAAGGCCCTCGTCCACTAAGGACCACAACAACACAACAGTCACAAAGAAGATTTCGGATTTAGAAGATGAGGGGAAGGAGAGAGGAGAATATGCTCACACTTGTGTGTCATACAGAAAGGGGAGAGAGCCATTTTATATGAGACGGTAGTGAGTAAACAAAGGCGGAAGAAGGCGGTGGATCATGGTTTCGATGCCATCGGAAAAGAGGAGATAAGGGTGGAACCCAAGGAGCCATTTCAGATAAGTGGGGGAGAAGGAGACTGTCGGCAGCAAGAGAAGGGAGAGAACAAATCTGAATAATGGAATTAGGGCAAAGCCTTTTACGGAAGGCAATGGGTCAAACCGGGTCATGGGCTGAACTGAAAAGGTCAAAGATGGGCCTTGGCACAATGGGCCGATAAGTGGTGGGGTGAGTCGTCCAGGTTGTGGGCACTTGGGCTAGTGAGCCGGGCCTACCCGAATGGGTCATGGGCTAATTTATTCCAACAAACTCTACCTTGGACCAGGACCCGTGAGGGAGACCGATATCAAGGTCGAATCTTGGCTATCATCATAGCCTTTTATTCTGAAGCACCTGCAAAACAGAAAGAGAGGGTGACAAAAACAGTTTATCTTAAATTTAAAATCTTAAGACAATTTGTGAACCTTTCAACAGACAAGCATTTAATGCCCATATCAGCTGGGTTAAATTCAGACTCAATATTGTCAAGATGTATGAGTTCTTTTCCAACAATATCTCTAATGAAATGATACCGAACATCTATGTGTTTGGTTCTATCATGAAAGATCAGATTTTTACAGAGTTGTAGGGCAGACTGACTATCAGAATAAACAATGACTTTTTGGTTTAAGAAGCCAATTTCCTAATAAGACCTTCTAACCATAGAGCCTCTTTAAACGCTTCTGTAGCAGCTATATATTCTACTTCAGCTGTTGATAAGGCAACAATTTGTTGGAGTTGGGATTTCCAACTTATGCATGAACCACACAAAGTGAAAATGTAGGATGTAGTGGATTTTCGACTATCTTTATTATTAGCATAGTTAGAGTCAACATACCCAACAAGATTAACTCCATTTGGACATTTAGTAAACATGATTCCATGATTTGCTGAACCTTTAGATATCATAACAACCATTTGAGGGCCTCCTAGTGAGGAGGACCAGCATTTGACATGTACCTGCTAAGGCAGTTGATGGCATAAGCTATATCAGGTCTAGTACATACCATTAGAAACATGATTGAACCAATTGCATTAGAATAGGGAACCTTTTCCATTTTCTCTTTTTCTTTTTCAGATTTGGGGCATTGGTCCTTACTAAGCTAAAAGTGAGAGGATAAAGGAACAGAAGGCGTCTTTGAATCTGACATGGAAAATCTTTCTAACATAGAGAGAATATAAGAGCTCTGATTTAAAAAGATGGTAGAATTCATTCTATTTCTTTCAATGGTCATGCCTAGGATTCTCATAGCATCTCCTAAGTCTTTCATGTCAAGTTTTTTGCAAAGATTGCTTTGAAGGTTTTTAACATGCTTCAAACTGGTGCTAGCAATAAGCATATCATCCACATACAGAACAAGAAACACAGGAGTATTTCATCATATTTGAAGTATAAGCAATGATTATAATTACTCCTAGTGTATCCTAGAGAATGCATGAGCGTATCAAATTTTTTGTTCCACTGTCTGGGTGACTGTTTTAAACCATACAAAGATTTCTTCAAAAGGCATACATGATCTAGTTTGGTTTATCAATGAAACCAGTAGGTTGCTGCATATAAATACTTTCTTCCAAGTCACTATGCAAGAATGTTGTTTTTACATCCATTTGTTTTAATTTTCAATCAAAATGAGCAGACAGAGCAAGTGGAATGCGGACAATAGTATATTTAACAACAGGAGAAAACACTTCAGTGTAGTCAATTCCTTCCTTTTGGGTAAAGCCTTTGGCTACAAGTCTAGCCTTAAATCTTTTAGAGGTTTCTTCTTGTTTGATTTTATAAATCCACTTGCAGCCAATGATACCGCTTTTAGGTTTTGGTACTAAGATCCAAGTTTTATTATCCTTTAAGGATTTCATTTCTTCATTCATGGCACTAATCCATTTTTCGGAATCTTCAGATTTTAAAGCCTCTTCAATAGTATTGGGTTCTCTAGATTCAGTGTTTAGTGCGATATGAAAATCCTTATACTTAGAGGGAAGCCTAGGTTCTCGTATGTTTCTGTCTCTGGCCAACAGGTAGTTGTCTAAGTTATTATCAGAATTTTAATTCTCAAGGTTTTCTCCTACATTTCTCTCTACCTATTGGTTATCCTCTGAAATTTTCTCTACCCGATTGAAATTTGGTTCTAAAATAGATTCGGTTTACTTTTGTGGTTTAGAAGGACAGGGCATTTCGGATTCATTAAAAATTACATCCTTACTAATCAGAACTTTAAAGCCTGGTTGGCTTCTAAGCCAAAGTCGATAACCTTTAACTCCTTCAGGGTATCCTATAAAAACGCATTTATGAGATCTAGGTTCAATTTTATCAATGCTTTGATGCACAAATGCAGCACAACCAAAAACACGTAAGCAAGAGATCTCAATTTTCTTACCAGACCATATAGTCTCAGGAATTTTTCCACATAAAGGAACAAAAGGGCATATGTTTAAATCAACAGCAGTTAAAACAACTTCTCCCCATAAAGTTTTTGGCACACCAGAACTGACAAGCATGCACCTAACCTTTTCTAAAATGGTTCTATTCATTTGTTCAGCAACACTGTTTTGCTGGGATGTATAGGGATTTGTCTTGTGCCTTTTAATGCCATACTCATCACACAAATCAGAAAAGTTTTGGTTGCAGAATTCCAAACCATTATCAGTACGTAAAGCTTTCAACTTTTTTCCAGTTTGGTTTTCAACCAAGATTTTCCACCTTTTAAAATTTTCAAAAACCTCATATCTTTGTTTCATTAAGAAAACAAAAACTTTTCTTGAAAAGTTGTCAATGATAGATAAGAAATATCTATTCCCACCATGAGTAGGAGAATTAGAGTGACCTTAAACATCTGCATGAACATAATCTAAGATGCATGATGAGGATGAGGATGAGGGATTTGGGTAGGGTGAGACAGGGAACTGAACCTTATGTTGTTTACCCATGATGCATTCATCACAAAATTTTAACTTCTCTATTTTATCAGTAAGAACACCTTCTATTTTAAGAAGTTCTAGGCCTTTTAAACTAATGTGACCCAGCCTTTTATGCCACAGAGAAGTTTTATCAATATCAATTACAGAGGCAACAAAAGCATCATATTCAACATAGCAAACATACAGATTGTGTTTTCTCTCAGCCTTAAAAACAGTTAAGGATCCCTTCATAATTTTCATTACACCCTTTTCCCATCTTCCCTCAAGACCTTCTTCTTCAAGGACAGCACAAGATATCAAATTATGACTCAAGTCAGGAACAAATCTGACATTCTTAAGGGTTAACTTATAACCATCTTTAAAAGACAAACTGATGTCACCAAGACCCTTGATTTCACACCGTTTTTCATTTGCAATTGAAACAAAACCAAAATTACCAGATTCAAATTTTGAGAAAATCTCTTTGAAAGGACTCATATGAAAAAAGCAACCAGAGTCAATTAACCATTCATGCATGTTGAGATTGAGGACATTATTCACATCACAAACCATGAACACATCTCCTGAACTTTCATTTGTGACAACATTTACATCTTCATTAGTATAGTTCTTATCCTTATTGCCTCTTTTCGGTTATCTGCAATCTTTAATATAGTGGCCTTTAATATTGCAGTTATAGAATCTTCTTTCCTTGATTTTATCATCACTATTCTTATCATTCCTAGGTCTAGATTTACTCTTGCTTATGCTTCTATTCTTTCCCTTGCTATGTCTTCTAAATTTATAATCAGAGTTTCGATTTTTAGTCTTTCCTCTTACAAAATTAACCTCACTTATGAGACTGACCAGTTTTATTAGTCTAAAGGTCCATTTCTTTGCTTTTTAGGCCATTAATGACAGTATCTAAGTTTACGTTATCTCTACCATATTTGATAGCAGCTTTGACATCACCATAAGAGTCAGGGATTGCATTAAGAAGTACAATGGGTGTATAATCATCAATATTTTTATCCCTAGTAAATTTTATGTCCTGTATTAACTTAGTAAAATCATCAATGTTTTCTTCAATGTTTGTAGATAAATCGAGTTTATATCGGAAGAACTTTTCTAACAGAAATAGCGTACTAGGCAAGGATGTTTCAGTAAAAAGTTCTTCTAGCCTATTCCACAGTTCTTTAGCAGAATTTTGTTTCCCTACCTTTCTAATCATAGAATCAGACAAGTTAAGAATGATGGAGGAATATGCAAATTCATCATTTTCAAGCATCTTCTCCTCAGTGACATTTTCAAGTATTTACCATCTATTGCTTTAAACACTTTTTGATGAATCAAAATGCCTTTCATTTTTTGTTGCCAGATAGTGAAATCAGTTTTGCCATCAAAAGGAAGCAGGTTATATCCAGCCTTGATAACAAATGCAGAAATAGAAGCAGAAAAAACAACAAATGCAATAAGACAACAGTGATCGAAAAAAGGGTTCCTTGTCTTACTCTCAACCAGATACCCGGCGGTCTCTAGGATCCGACCAAGTGAGAAATAAGAAAAGGGGTTTGGTCTTGGTAAAAACGGGAGCGTAGATCACAGTAGCACAATAATTTACGTAAAATAGTTATACCACTAAGTAGGATTAATAATCAGAAGAAGCACTAAGCAGAATCACAACAGATAGCACTTAGCCGAAATAATAGCACAAAGCTTTAAACGAGAGATATCAGAAAAACGTAGAACAACGGAGGATATTAGCACTGAGCGGAAGCAATATGGCACACAACAAAAGTATCGCACGAAGCAGTAATAAGATCGAGATCAGAGAGATATTACCGTGGTGTCGATGGGGCCAGAACCGGACAAACCGGCTCTGATACCACTGTTGGGTAGAGATGCACCAGTGATAAGCCACAAAAACCTAATTACTATTATAGGCCGAGATTACAAATGAAAATACAAATTACAACTTGAGAAATACACCAAGAATCCCTGTAATACTATCTAAGGCTCAGGGAGCCAAGATCCGAGGAGGGGGACTCACGACTACCAACAAAGCCGGCTCCCACAACCAGTTACTAATACCACCACAAAGGCCCTCGTCCACTAAGGACCACAACACCACAACAGTCACAAAGAAGATTTTGGATTTAGAAGATGAGGGGAAGGAGAGAGGAGAATATGCTCACACTTGTGTGTCATACAGAAAGGGGAGAGAACCCTTTTATATGAGACGGTAGTGAGTAAACAAAGGCGGAAGAAGGCGGTGGACCATTGTTTCGATGCCATCGGAAAAGGGGAGATAAGGGTGAAACCCAAGGAGTCATTTCAGAGAAGTGGGAGAAAAGGCAAATTGTCGACGACAAGAGAAGGGAGAGAACAAATCTTAAGAATGGAATTAGGGGAAAGCCTTTTAAGGAAGGCAATGGGTCAAATCGGGTCATGGGCTGAACTGAAAGGGTCGAATATGGGCCTTGACAGAATGGGCCGATAAGTGGTGAGGTGAGTCGTCCAGGTTGTGGGCACTTGGGCCAGTGAGTCGGGTCTGCCCAAATGGGTCATGGGCCAATTTATTCCAACAATATTTGTGTGCATTTAATCGAAATATTAAAATTGATTATAAAAATTTAAATTTTATATTATAAATCTTTAAAAATTAAAGTAAAAATATTTTTTCACTGTCACAATATATATTTAATTTTAGTTTTCATATAATTAATTACCGAATAATGTTTATCTTATAAATATTTATAAATAAATTAATGAAAAATATTACTATAAGGTAAGTTACATTTTTTTGTTCCTATATAGTCATTTATTCACTTTTGGTCCCTAATGTTTACAATATATTATAGATTTGGCCCTAATTTGACGGTAAGACCAAGTTAATAAAACTTATAAACATTAAGGACCAATTTCGTGGTGTGTAAACAATAAGGATTAAAATTAAATAAGTGACTATACATAAGTGCCAAAACTATATTTACCCAAATATAATTTGGAATTTTTACAAAAGCTTCTAATGTAATAAATAAACTATGCCATGGAGGGATCGGGAATATACAATACAAAACCTCGCCGTAAAATCCGACCATGTAGGCGGAATATAAATCCGGCCATGTAGGCGGAAGACGAGAGATACCAAAAATATACAAAAATCGCCAAAAATCCGACCATGTAGGCGGAATGTAAATCCGACCATGTAGGCGAAAGGCGATCAAAATAAAGGAGTATCTTAAATTGTGATCTATATAAAGAGAATTTAAATGAATAGGAATAGAGTAAATTTGGGAACCTTTTACGCTCCGTTAAATTAATAAGTACGAATTCAGTCTTAAAACACCACCAAAAGGCCCACACAACGCCATATTTGGCAAAACCGGGCAGCAGTGGTAAAACAGACTTCCTTCATCCTCATAATTTAAGGGAACGACCCAAAGGGTCTCCTTTCCATATTCATTTATTTTCCCCGTATATTTATCATAAATTTAAAATACTTTTTTTTTTTTTTTTTTTTTTTTTAGAACCTTGCCATCTTCGTTGTCATGGATAATTCAACAGTATGAACTTAGCCTTCCATTAGGCTAAAAGCAAAATTAAAATGAATACAAATACAATAAATAAATACAATAATTTAAAGTAAAAAACTTACAGAAGTGTAAACTCGTACACAAAGCTGAAATCTTATTTAGTGAGGGACAAAGAAGGTGATATACATGTACAAGGGTGTTTTCCGTCTCCCTCTAATGATCTAAGAGGGGGTATTTATAGGGAGGCCGGATCTGAAAGTATTATTTCAAATCCGTCTGTGATTGACAGGTGTCTTATGCATTAAGACACATGGCTGGAGTCATCTCCAGACGTATTACATGAATGACACGTGTTGCTGTATGTGTGACACGTGTTGCTTTGACTCGGTCAAAAATTTTCGACTTTGTTTTCTTCCGGCATTATACTGTCTGCTTTCATTTCTTCATTATTTTGGAGAAATTACTTTCTTCCGATTCTTCTTCGGATCTTTTGTGGTAATCTATCCTTTGTTCCTCTGAAGATTCAGAAGTCCCAACTTTTGATTTTGCTTTCAAAGCAGTCCTGATTCCCTGAAATAGTTGATCAAGGATAATTTCGTGGTTGGATTCTTCAAATGGGTCTTGTGATTCCCCTGCTAAACAAGAATACTTATTTTCTTCATCTTTGGAAGAGGTTTCCATTGGGGACTCTGCTCCTGTCAGATTTCGTTTGAGGTCTTTCTGGACTTGATTGAGATATTCCTCAATCATTTGTTCTTTAGAGATAATACCTCTCTTGCTCCTGATTCTTTGCGATATTTGCTCGAATGGGCTAGGAGTCTGATTTTCTTCCTTCTCCAGGAGTGCTTTGTATTCTTGGAGTTTTTCCTCCATTTCATCAAGTGCTTCTTGACAAAAATATTTTTTTGTTTCCGGATTGATGAGCATTAATTTACTCCAGAATTTAGAACAAGATTTCCTTTTAATACAAGGAATTTTTTGTAAGGTCATTCCTACTTCAGGTAGCCATTTCCAAATCCATGGAAGTGAGAATTCCATAAAAAAGAAGAATGAGGCCATTCCTTCAATCCATTTCTGTGATTTTTCCGCCTGGATAATTTTTGGCGAACAATTGATCCATTCCGTATAATAACCCTGGAAAATTTCAGGGAGTATAGAAATTGGAGGACCATAATTTAACCACCATTGAAATACCCAATTTGGTACTTCTTGTTGGAAAACTAATGGACAAATTTTGAAAAACCATGTGTGTTTTCTCTTATAATTTTCATAGAGAAAAGTTTTGTTGAATGCTTCAACATAGTCCCAATAATTAAATTTTATTGGGGATTTAGACTCTGGATGAATATATTCTTTTTCACCTAATGGGTTAATTCCCCATTCAACAGCAGTAATGAATTTTTTTATTACTGCTTTTGAGTAATTAAATTCTTTTCCATTATTGGAATAAGTGTGAGTAATTTCAACACTTTGCATTGCTTTCAGGATACACTCATAATGAGCCCTTGGTTTATATGAACCTGCTGTGAATGCTGTCACATCCAGATATCTTTTCATTAGATACCATGGATCTTTTTTCCCACCTTAAATCCTCATTTTCCAGAAGTATAATTACTTCCTGATGTTCACTAAATTTATAGTTTACTAACTCATCTTCTTCTTCCAATATTTTAGCATAAGATACTGAAGAAGATGATACTTCTTCGGCGGCGATTTTTTTCTGCTCCTTTTTAAATATGAGGAATTGCTGGAAGAGCTCATTTTCTTCCTCAGAGACTTTATTGTATCTTCCTATTCCGGAAATGTTGTCTTTAATTAATGATCTGTTACCTTGGCGTATAATTTCGCCTGGTCTAAATCTACCTCCTCTCTGATTGGAGGAGTTTCTGCCTCTTCCTCTTTGAGGAAGCATTCCTGCAATAAAAGGATTATTCATTTAACCGGCATAATATCCTGCAATTTTTTGGTGATACAACAAATTTGCTATCCAAATATTTTTTATGCGATAATGATAAGACATGTCTGCATTTGGATGTTGAATAAGAATTTCCGAAATAATTTTTTTTCTCTCCTCAATCTTTTTTCTTATTATTCTCTGAATTCTTTTAAGTCGTGCCTTATATTCAATAGGCTCATCCCAAAATTCAAACCTATATACAGGCCATTTTAGTCCATTCATCCAATAACTTTCTCCTTCAATCCTATCTTCAACCCAATAATCTGGGATTTTAGAGGAGGTACTTACTCCTATAAAGAATTCTCCTCCAATCCAGTTAAATTTACCAATGTCTGTGTTCATTTAGATATTCTCTTGATAAGAAGTCAGGAAGACTATTAGTCTTTCCTTTAATATGTTCTATTGTAAAATTAAATGGAGCTAAATGTGCTTGCCATCTAGCAAACATTTGTTTAGAAACATCATGCTTAAAGTCTTTGTTAAACATAAACTTAGCAGCAGAACAATCTGTTCTGATAATAAATTCTTGGTTTAATAAGTCATCTTGGAATTTTAAAACACATTTAACAATAGCAAGAACTTCTTTAGCCACTGTAGCATAATTTAATTGGGCTGCTTTCCATTTTCCAGAATGGAATCTAACTAAATATTCTTGTTTATTATTATCGATTTGTTTTAATATTCCTCCAAATCCTATTTCAGAAGCATCTGTTTCTATTATTTTCTTCCAATTAGGATTTGCTAGTGTTAGACATGGTAATGATTTAACCTTCTGTTTTATTAGCCTAACTGCTTTAGTGTGATCTTCTGTCCATTCCAATGGATTTTTCTTGAGCCTATCATATAATAATGCTGTGTCTTGTGCAAGATTTTTGTAATATGGAGCTATATAATTTAGGCTTCCTAAAAATCTCTGTAATTGAGTTCTATCAATAATTTTATCCGGAAATTTATCTGCAAATTCTATGCATCTGTTAATGGGAATTATTTCTCCTTTTTCGATATTGTGACCTAAAAATCTTATCTTAGTTTGGAAGATACTCATTTTTGGTTTAGATATTACTAATCCATTTTGAATGACTATCGTTTTAAACATTTCTAAATGTTTAAAGTGGTCTTCTATGTTATTGGAGAAGACTAAGATGTCATCAATATAAACAATAATAAAGTTCGAGAATTGGTTAAAAATATCATTCATGATATTTTGGAATTCTGAAGGTGCATTTTTCAGACCAAAAGGCATAACATTCCACTCATAATGGCCAAAAGGAACTGTAAATGCAGTTTTATATCTATCTGATTCACTTATCTGAATCTGCCAATATCCTGATTTTAAGTCAAATTTTGAAAAAATTATTGCCTTATGCAATCTATCTAAAAGATCTTTTTTATTGGGGATTGGATACCTTATCCATTTTAAAACTTTATTGAGGGGCTTATAATTGATAACAAGTCTAGGTCTCCCTCTTTCCTGTTCTGCATGTTTATTAACATAAAAAGCAGTACATGACCAAGGTGATTTAGAGGATCTAATTAGTTTTTTATCTACTAATCCCTTAATCTCCTCTTTGCATAACTCTAGATATTCGGAATTCATCTGACAAGGTCTCGCCTTAGTGGGAATATTTTTTTCTAAAAACTCATTTTCATATGGGAGGCTTACAATATGTTTCTTTCTATGCCAAAATGCATTAGGGTGTTCATTACATGTCTCAAGTTCGAATTTATTTTGAACCATTTTAATTTTTGCTTGTAATTTTGGATTTTGAAGTAATTCATCTATCTGTAAAGAATTGATTTCTTCTTTTATAAAACAGATTTGATTTGTTTTAGAAATTATTAAATCTCTTATTTCATTAATAACTTTATCTATTGGTTGAGTAATAAATTCAAATTTTATTATCTCATCTTCAAATGTTCCTATTATACCTTTGTCATTAATGTTTTTTATTGGGAAAATCTTTTTTAGAAAGGGTGTTCCTAAGATTATATCATTTGTTAAATCCTTAATTAGTAGGAAACTCATAGGGATACATTTTTTATTATTACATATATAAGCTTTTGGGATTTTAAAACTTATGTTTAATTTTTGCCCATTGGCAGAGGATAATGAATGAGTTGTTTTTTCAAAGTATTTGGTTGGTATTAATCCTTCTTTTATACAATTAATATCTGCCCCACTATCTACTAGAGCAGTAAATGTTTTTCTAAAATTATTACTTATCAATAAGTCAATCTTTATATTCCATTTTTGACTGGTCACTACCTCTAATGTAGATAGGAAATTATCCTCAATTTTCTCTTTACTTAATTCAATGAATTTGTTATTTTTGTCTATTTCTAATATTTCTATTCTAGTAGTAAGAGTCTGATTATATTTCTTAATATTTTTTATTTCTTCTTTTAATTTTTCAACTTCTAATTTTAGATCTTCTGCAGTGGAAGGGTTATCTTTAATGGTTTGTTTTTCTCTGAGTATTTTTTTAACTTCAGTAATTGTATAGGGTTCAAATGGTTTACTAATTAAGTTTTCATATGTCTGATTTGACTCAGAAGATGAACCTCTATTGTTATCCATTTTACTAAGGATAATATTTCTTATTTCAGGGTCCTTAATTTCCCTGAGCAACTCAACTATATGATTATCTGTAAGGACATTTACTGTTGACAAATCTTTGAATTGTGCCATTAATTCATAAAATTCATCATCTGATTCTTCTTCATTAGTCCCTTGTTTACATGGACAAGAAGAATCTTCTTCTTCATTTGATTCATCCGAGGTTGATAAATTCTCAGGATTCTCTTCTATATTTCCTAATTCATCTTGATTATTTTCTTCTAATTCTTCAGATTCGGAAGATTCTTTTCCTTCAGAAAATATTGTATTTATTATATTTTCTTTTTCTTGGTCTTCTAATTTAAGACTATTAATCTTCTTTTTTAATCTTTTAGCTCTTTTATTTCTACATCTATTTGCAAGGTGGTCTGTTTCACCGCAAATGTAACATCTTCTTATCTTTTTTGTTACATTATTTTTAGTTTTCCATTCATCTTTTCTGGTTATGTTTCTTTGTTTATTTTTTTTCTTTTCTATCACTCCGTTTTTTATGTCTTTTCTTTTTTCCCTCTGGGGTCCTATATTTGGGAATTTTTTGTCTATCTGACGGCATCATTTCTATTCCAAATTGAGCACAAAATTCTCCTAGTTGTTTCTTCTCTGTTAAATTTTGTCTTTTAATTTGTTTATTTAATCTAATTTCATTGCATAGATTTAAACCTTCTTGAATGCAAGTTCCAATTAACTTCCCATAAGTATATTGATTATAATTTATTGCTACCCCTCCATTTCTGAGATTCTTCCTAACCCTTTCAGCGAATAGGTGAGGAAGTCCATCGATGAATCTAGATTTCCAATGAGCATCATTGGATTCTGGGAGTTCCATTACTCTAGTAAGGAAGACATCTTTGTAAAACCTAAAGGATGTTAGAGTTTTACATTGGAAATTCTGTAATAGGGTTCTAATATTTTCACTATTATCGGACCATCTCCCTGTAAAATGTTCTACTATATTAATGGCAAGTGTATAGACTGCTTGTTCTTCCATATTTTCTGGTTTGACTGTACTCAAAATTTCATTTCTGTCCATCGGGCTAAGATAATTATCCCACCAGCCTTTTAATTGTCCTGTAAAACCTGCTATAATCATTTTAGCAATAGCCTTATCTGTATTATTATTTCCTTTACAGACAGTACTATACATCATCATTCTGTGAATAGTATTGTAGATTTGTCTTTCTGTATAACCATCAATATTCCATTCATAAATTTGTTTCCCATTATAGCTATGCTGGTCATAAATCTCTTGTTCCTCATATAGTATGTCTTGAGGTGTGGGCCTAGGATAATAAAATTTTGTTTGCATAGGCTTCCTAGCATATTTCTCTATTTTATTTATTCCTTCTGGCAAATTTTTTCTACTATTTTCAGTTGTCATGTCATCACTTAAGGTGTTTAATTTTAAGTCCCTAAATTTTTGATCCAATAATTTTTCTAATTCTCCTAAGGGTTTTAAATGGAAATCTTCAATTTCAGGAGGCGGTTGGATTGATGATTTTGCTATGATTTCTTTATTTAGTCCACCAATTACTGTATTTTTAGAATTAATTTCCTGCTGCCAATTAGATATTTTATCTATTTTTTTATTTAGTTCGGTAATTTGTTCTCCTATAATATTTAAATACAAATTTGTATAATTTTGTTTTTTCATTAACTCATTAATTTGGGCCATTGTAATTATTAGGGTATCATCTTCAATTAATTTTGAAAATGCTTTAAAATTAATTTCTATTTCATTCGAGTTCATTTTAAATGATTGTTGAGGGGGAAATATGTTATTAACAATTTTTCCATTATCTAAAAAATACTTTCTCTCTAGTACATTTAAATATTGTTCTGAATATTTGATGAGAAACCAGGGAACAAAAGCAACTATTTTATTCCTTATAGTTAATTCTTTATAAAATTGTTGAGAGATTATTTTTTGGTTTGCTATATTAAAGTTTTCAAAGAACCATTTCCTAAATGGTTTCCATCTTTCTTCCTTGAATTCTTTCTGAATTTCTTTTCTAACTAGAGATCCAGGACTAAAATCTATTATTTTAGAATAGTCTACTAATGGGATCTCTGTTTCTAAATCAATTAGATTTAAATTATTCATTTATAAACAAAAATTTGTTTCTGAAGTTAATTCTTCATTTAATCTTGGATCTTTATATATCCCTTTAGCAATATTATTAGACTGAATCCTTATTTGTTCAACTTTATTTTCTCTTATATCTTCTTGGCTATTTTCTTCTCTATTTTGTGAAGTGGATGCTCTAGATGGAGTCATAATTTCAACTGGTGAAAAATATGATATTGTAGAATATCTTGAAGAATTGCTTCTTAAACATTTTGGTTGGTTATTAATAAAGTCTATTCTAACATTTCCTTCTGGATTTTGAACAATACTAGCATAATTACTTTCTATATGACTTAAAATTGGAACTTCTTTCTCAATTATCCAACTTTCTGGGAATTCTATTTCACTCCATTTTATTTGCCTTCTAGTATTAATTCTAGAACTATGTAAATTTGTTTCAAAAAATATAGTTTGTTCTAATGACTTATTATCTTGTATTCTACAGTTAGGATTAAGGGTATGAAGAAGTTTATAATATATTCTATAACATACACATATTAATTCAGATCCGGGTGTATAATTATACCCATGAGTTTTAACATTTAATGTTAAAGCATCTAATATATTTGCATCCGATAAGGACAATTGTAAATTCGGATAGACATTAAAAAATACCGGCCCGTGAGCTAGGCTGGATTGTATTATCCCAATCAAAGATTTTTTCCAATCTAAATTCCTTGCATCTCTAAGAGCAGCTAAAAAACTTTCAGGTAAACCTTCTAATGTTAAGGGTTTAAAAGCAATTTGTACTAATCCTATATGTAAAAATTTATATTCATCCTGATAATGCCCTATATCCATAGCATCTAAAAGTTTTATTACTCTTTCTTCATTATCAAGGGCTATTGATTCCTCACTAGTCTTTACAATCTGTTTTGTCTTCCAAAAATCAAATCGGCCGAAATTATAAATTAATCTAGGATTTACCTTAGGAATTGTCCATTTATTTAATTGACTTAAATTCTTAGGAATTTCATATTCTTCCTTTTTGGAATTTTTAACAGTATTTATATCTGAAACAGATAAATATTGCATATTAAGCAATATATAAAACAAGTACTGTTGAATTATCCAATACAACTTCAATAACATGGCTCTGATACCATAAGGAGCCATGGCGACATGCCATGGAGGGATCGGGAATATACAATACAAAACCTCGCCGTAAAATCCGACCATGTAGGCGGAATATAAATCCGGCCATGTAGGCGGAAGACGAGAGATACCAAAAATATACAAAAATCGCCAAAAATCCGACCATGTAGGCGGAATGTAAATCCGACCATGTAGGCGAAAGGCGATCAAAATAAAAGGAGTATCTTAAATTGTGATCTATATAAAGAGAATTTAAATGAATAGGAATAGAGTAAATTTGGGAACCTTTTACGCTCCGTTAAATTAATAAGTACGAATTCAGTCTTAAAACACCACCAAAAGGCCCACACAACGCCATATTTGGCAAAACCGGGCAGCAGTGGTAAAACAGACTTCCTTCATCCTCATAATTTAAGGGAACGACCCAAAGGGTCTCCTTTCCATATTCATTTATTTTCCCCGTATATTTATCATAAATTTAAAATACTTTTTTTTTTTTTTTTTTTTTTTTTTAGAACCTTGCCATCTTCGTTGTCATGGATAATTCAACAGTATGAACTTAGCCTTCCATTAGGCTAAAAGCAAAATTAAAATGAATACAAATACAATAAATAAATACAATAATTTAAAGTAAAAAACTTACAGAAGTGTAAACTCGTACACAAAGCTGAAATCTTATTTAGTGAGGGACAAAGAAGGTGATATACATGTACAAGGGTGTTTTTTTTCTACCTCTAATGATCTAAGAGGGGGTATTTATAGGGAGGCCGGATCTGAAAGTATTATTTCAAATCCGTCTGTGATTGACAGGTGTCTTATGCATTAAGACACATGGCTGGAGTCATCTCCAGACGTATTACATGAATGACACGTGTTGCTGTATGTGTGACACGTGTTGCTTTGACTCGGTCAAAAATTTTCGACTTTGTTTTCTTCCGGCATTATGCTGTCTGCTTTCATTTCTTCATTATTTTGGAGAAATTACTTTCTTCCGATTCTTCTTCGGATCTTTTGTGGTAATCTATCCTTTGTTCCTCTGAAGATTCAGAAGTCCCAACTTTTGATTTTGCTTTCAAAGCAGTCCTGATTCCCTGAAATAGTTGATCAAGGATAATTTCGTGGTTGGATTCTTCAAATGGGTCTTGTGATTCCCCTGCTAAACAAGAATACTTATTTTCTTCATCTTTGGAAGAGGTTTCCATTGGGGACTCTGCTCCTGTCAGATTTCGTTTGAGGTCTTTCTGGACTTGATTGAGATATTCCTCAATCATTTGTTCTTTAGAGATAATACCTCTCTTGCTCCTGATTCTTTGCGATATTTGCTCGAATGGGCTAGGAGTCTGATTTTCTTCCTTCTCCAGGAGTGCTTTGTATTCTTGGAGTTTTTCCTCCATTTCATCAAGTGCTTCTTGACAAAAATATTTTTTTGTTTCCGGATTGATGAGCATTAATTTACTCCAGAATTTAGAACAAGATTTCCTTTTAATACAAGGAATTTTTTGTAAGGTCATTCCTACTTCAGGTAGCCATTTCCAAATCCATGGAAGTGAGAATTCCATAAAAAAGAAGAATGAGGCCATTCCTTCAATCCATTTCTGTGATTTTTCCGCCTGGATAATTTTTGGCGAACAATTGATCCATTCCGTATAATAACCCTGGAAAATTTCAGGGAGTATAGAAATTGGAGGACCATAATTTAACCACCATTGAAATACCCAATTTGGTACTTCTTGTTGGAAAACTAATGGACAAATTTTGAAAAAAACCATGTGTGTTTTCTCTTATAATTTTCATAGAGAAAAGTTTTGTTGAATGCTTCAACATAGTCCCAATAATTAAATTTTATTGGGGATTTAGACTCTGGATGAATATATTCTTTTTCACCTAATGGGTTAATTCCCCATTCAACAGCAGTAATGAATTTTTTTATTACTGCTTTTGAGTAATTAAATTCTTTTCCATTATTGGAATAAGTGTGAGTAATTTCAACACTTTGCATTGCTTTCAGGATACACTCATAATGAGCCCTTGGTTTATATGAACCTGCTGTGAATGCTGTCACATCCAGATATCTTTTCATTAGATACCATGGATCTTTTTCCCACCTTAAATCCTCATTTTCCAGAAGTATAATTACTTCCTGATGTTCACTAAATTTATAGTTTACTAACTCATCTTCTTCTTCCAATATTTTAGCATAAGATACTGAAGAAGATGATACTTCTTCGGCGGCGATTTTTTTCTGCTCCTTTTTAAATATGAGGAATTGCTGGAAGAGCTCATTTTCTTCCTCAGAGACTTTATTGTATCTTCCTATTCCGGAAATGTTGTCTTTAATTAATGATCTGTTACCTTGGCGTATAATTTCGCCTGGTCTAAATCTACCTCCTCTCTGATTGGAGGAGTTTCTGCCTCTTCCTCTTTGAGGAAGCATTCCTGCAATAAAAGGATTATTCATTTAACCGGCATAATATCCTGCAATTTTTTGGTGATACAACAAATTTGCTATCCAAATATTTTTTATGCGATAATGATAAGACATGTCTGCATTTGGATGTTGAATAAGAATTTCCGAAATAATTTTTTTTCTCTCCTCAATCTTTTTTCTTATTATTCTCTGAATTCTTTTAAGTCGTGCCTTATATTCAATAGGCTCATCCCAAAATTCAAACCTATATACAGGCCATTTTAGTCCATTCATCCAATAACTTTCTCCTTCAATCCTATCTTCAACCCAATAATCTGGGATTTTAGAGGAGGTACTTACTCCTATAAAGAATTCTCCTCCAATCCAGTTAAATTTACCAATGTCTGTGTTCATTTAGATATTCTCTTGATAAGAAGTCAGGAAGACTATTAGTCTTTCCTTTAATATGTTCTATTGTAAAATTAAATGGAGCTAAATGTGCTTGCCATCTAGCAAACATTTGTTTAGAAACATCATGCTTAAAGTCTTTGTTAAACATAAACTTAGCAGCAGAACAATCTGTTCTGATAATAAATTCTTGGTTTAATAAGTCATCTTGGAATTTTAAAACACATTTAACAATAGCAAGAACTTCTTTAGCCACTGTAGCATAATTTAATTGGGCTGCTTTCCATTTTCCAGAATGGAATCTAACTAAATATTCTTGTTTATTATTATCGATTTGTTTTAATATTCCTCCAAATCCTATTTCAGAAGCATCTGTTTCTATTATTTTCTTCCAATTAGGATTTGCTAGTGTTAGACATGGTAATGATTTAACCTTCTGTTTTATTAGCCTAACTGCTTTAGTGTGATCTTCTGTCCATTCCAATGGATTTTTCTTGAGCCTATCATATAATAATGCTGTGTCTTGTGCAAGATTTTTGTAATATGGAGCTATATAATTTAGGCTTCCTAAAAATCTCTGTAATTGAGTTCTATCAATAATTTTATCCGGAAATTTATCTGCAAATTCTATGCATCTGTTAATGGGAATTATTTCTCCTTTTTCGATATTGTGACCTAAAAATCTTATCTTAGTTTGGAAGATACTCATTTTTTGGTTTAGATATTACTAATCCATTTTGAATGACTATCGTTTTAAACATTTCTAAATGTTTAAAGTGGTCTTCTATGTTATTGGAGAAGACTAAGATGTCATCAATATAAACAATAATAAAGTTCGAGAATTGGTTAAAAAATATCATTCATGATATTTTGGAATTCTGAAGGTGCATTTTTCAGACCAAAAGGCATAACATTCCACTCATAATGGCCAAAAGGAACTGTAAATGCAGTTTTATATCTATCTGATTCACTTATCTGAATCTGCCAATATCCTGATTTTAAGTCAAATTTTGAAAAAATTATTGCCTTATGCAATCTATCTAAAAGATCTTTTTTATTGGGGATTGGATACCTTATCCATTTTAAAACTTTATTGAGGGGCTTATAATTGATAACAAGTCTAGGTCTCCCTCTTTCCTGTTCTGCATGTTTATTAACATAAAAAGCAGTACATGACCAAGGTGATTTAGAGGATCTAATTAGTTTTTTATCTACTAATCCCTTAATCTCCTCTTTGCATAACTCTAGATATTCGGAATTCATCTGACAAGGTCTCGCCTTAGTGGGAATATTTTTTTCTAAAAACTCATTTTCATATGGGAGGCTTACAATATGTTTCTTTCTATGCCAAAATGCATTAGGGTGTTCATTACATGTCTCAAGTTCGAATTTATTTTGAACCATTTTAATTTTTGCTTGTAATTTTGGATTTTGAAGTAATTCATCTATCTGTAAAGAATTGATTTCTTCTTTTATAAAACAGATTTGATTTGTTTTAGAAATTATTAAATCTCTTATTTCATTAATAACTTTATCCATTGGTTGAGTAATAAATTCAAATTTTATTATCTCATCTTCAAATGTTCCTATTATACCTTTGTCATTAATGTTTTTTATTGGGAAAATCTTTTTTAGAAAGGGTGTTCCTAAGATTATATCATTTGTTAAATCCTTAATTAGTAGGAAACTCATAGGGATACATTTTTTATTATTACATATATAAGCTTTTGGGATTTTAAAACTTATGTTCAATTTTTGCCCATTGGCAGAGGATAATGAATGAGTTGTTTTTTTCAAAGTATTTGGTTGGTATTAATCCTTCTTTTATACAATTAATATCTGCCCCACTATCTACTAGAGCAGTAAATGTTTTTCTAAAATTATTACTTATCAATAAGTCAATCTTTATATTCCATTTTTGACTGGTCACTACCTCTAATGTAGATAGGAAATTATCCTCAATTTTCTCTTTACTTAATTCAATGAATTTGTTATTTTTGTCTATTTCTAATATTTCTATTCTAGTAGTAAGAGTCTGATTATATTTCTTAATATTTTTTATTTCTTCTTTTAATTTTTCAACTTCTAATTTTAGATCTTCTGCAGTGGAAGGGTTATCTTTAATGGTTTGTTTTTCTCTGAGTATTTTTTTAACTTCAGTAATTGTATAGGGTTCAAATGGTTTACTAATTAAGTTTTCATATGTCTGATTTGACTCAGAAGATGAACCTCTATTGTTATCCATTTTACTAAGGATAATATTTCTTATTTCAGGGTCCTTAATTTCCCTGAGCAACTCAACTATATGATTATCTGTAAGGACATTTACTGTTGACAAATCTTTGAATTGTGCCATTAATTCATAAAATTCATCATCTGATTCTTCTTCATTAGTCCCTTGTTTACATGGACAAGAAGAATCTTCTTCTTCATTTGATTCATCCGAGGTTGATAAATTCTCAGGATTCTCTTCTATATTTCCTAATTCATCTTGATTATTTTCTTCTAATTCTTCAGATTCGGAAGATTCTTTTCCTTCAGAAAATATTGTATTTATTATATTTTCTTTTTCTTGGTCTTCTAATTTAAGACTATTAATCTTCTTTTTTAATCTTTTAGCTCTTTTATTTCTACATCTATTTGCAAGGTGGTCTGTTTCACCGCAAATGTAACATCTTCTTATCTTTTTTGTTACATTATTTTTAGTTTTCCATTCATCTTTTCTGGTTATGTTTCTTTGTTTATTTTTTTTCTTTTCTATCACTCCGTTTTTTATGTCTTTTCTTTTTTCCCTCTGGGGTCCTATATTTGGGAATTTTTTGTCTATCTGACGGCATCATTTCTATTCCAAATTGAGCACAAAATTCTCCTAGTTGTTTCTTCTCTGTTAAATTTTGTCTTTTAATTTGTTTATTTAATCTAATTTCATTGCATAGATTTAAACCTTCTTGAATGCAAGTTCCAATTAACTTCCCATAAGTATATTGATTATAATTTATTGCTACCCCTCCATTTCTGAGATTCTTCCTAACCCTTTCAGCGAATAGGTGAGGAAGTCCATCGATGAATCTAGATTTCCAATGAGCATCATTGGATTCTGGGAGTTCCATTACTCTAGTAAGGAAGACATCTTTGTAAAACCTAAAGGATGTTAGAGTTTTACATTGGAAATTCTGTAATAGGGTTCTAATATTTTCACTATTATCGGACCATCTCCCTGTAAAATGTTCTACTATATTAATGGCAAGTGTATAGACTGCTTGTTCTTCCATATTTTCTGGTTTGACTGTACTCAAAATTTCATTTCTGTCCATCGGGCTAAGATAATTATCCCACCAGCCTTTTAATTGTCCTGTAAAACCTGCTATAATCATTTTAGCAATAGCCTTATCTGTATTATTATTTCCTTTACAGACAGTACTATACATCATCATTCTGTGAATAGTATTGTAGATTTGTCTTTCTGTATAACCATCAATATTCCATTCATAAATTTGTTTGCCATTATAGCTATGCTGGTCATAAATCTCTTGTTCCTCATATAGTATGTCTTGAGGTGTGGGCCTAGGATAATAAAATTTTGTTTGCATAGGCTTCCTAGCATATTTCTCTATTTTATTTATTCCTTCTGGCAAATTTTTTCTACTATTTTCAGTTGTCATGTCATCACTTAAGGTGTTTAATTTTAAGTCCCTAAATTTTTGATCCAATAATTTTTCTAATTCTCCTAAGGGTTTTAAATGGAAATCTTCAATTTCAGGAGGCGGTTGGATTGATGATTTTGCTATGATTTCTTTATTTAGTCCACCAATTACTGTATTTTTAGAATTAATTTCCTGCTGCCAATTAGATATTTTATCTATTTTTTTATTTAGTTCGGTAATTTGTTCTCCTATAATATTTAAATACAAATTTGTATAATTTTGTTTTTTCATTAACTCATTAATTTGGGCCATTGTAATTATTAGGGTATCATCTTCAAT
This sequence comes from Sesamum alatum, assembly GCA_034509735.1. Lineage (NCBI taxonomy): Eukaryota > Viridiplantae > Streptophyta > Magnoliopsida > Lamiales > Pedaliaceae > Sesamum > Sesamum alatum. Next base: position 28,028,978 of record JACGWO010000008.1, read on the forward strand.
TAATTTTTGAAAATGCTTTAAAATTAATTTCTATTTCATTCGAGTTCATTTTTAAATGATTGTTGAGGGGGAAATATGTTATTAACAATTTTTCCATTATCTAAAAAATACTTTCTCTCTAGTACATTTAAATATTGTTCTGAATATTTGATGAGAAACCAGGGAACAAAAGCAACTATTTTATTCCTTATAGTTAATTCTTTATAAAATTGTTGAGAGATTATTTTTTGGTTTGCTATATTAAAGTTTTCAAAGAACCATTTCCTAAATGGTTTCCATCTTTCTTCCTTGAATTCTTTCTGAATTTCTTTTCTAACTAGAGATCCAGGACTAAAATCTATTATTTTAGAATAGTCTACTAATGGGATCTCTGTTTCTAAATCAATTAGATTTAAATTATTCATTTATAAACAAAAATTTGTTTCTGAAGTTAATTCTTCATTTAATCTTGGATCTTTATATATCCCTTTAGCAATATTATTAGACTGAATCCTTATTTGTTCAACTTTATTTTCTCTTATATCTTCTTGGCTATTTTCTTCTCTATTTTGTGAAGTGGATGCTCTAGATGGAGTCATAATTTCAACTGGTGAAAAATATGATATTGTAGAATATCTTGAAGAATTGCTTCTTAAACATTTTGGTTGGTTATTAATAAAGTCTATTCTAACATTTCCTTCTGGATTTTGAACAATACTAGCATAATTACTTTCTATATGACTTGAAATTGGAACTTCTTTCTCAATTATCCAACTTTCTGGGAATTCTATTTCACTCCATTTTATTTGCCTTCTAGTATTAATTCTAGAACTATGTAAATTTGTTTCAAAAAATATAGTTTGTTCTAATGACTTATTATCTTGTATTCTACAGTTAGGATTAAGGGTATGAAGAAGTTTATAATATATTCTATAACATACACATATTAATTCAGATCCGGGTGTATAATTATACCCATGAGTTTTAACATTTAATGTTAAAGCATCTAATATATTTGCATCCGATAAGGAAGAATATGAAATTCCCTAAGAATTTAAGTCAATTAAATAAATGGACAATTCCTAAGGTAAATCCTAGATTAATTTATAATTTCGGCCGATTTGATTTTTGGAAGACAAAACAGATTGTAAAGACTAGTGAGGAATCAATAGCCCTTGATAATGAAGAAAGAGTAATAAAACTTTTAGATATAATAGTATAAAGAATAAATCTGTACTATTGTTTCAAAAAATCTTACAAATTGTTTGAAAATTCCTAAAATTCGAAATTTATTTCCTAAAATGTAACTAATAGTCCAAAGATTTTGCTAAATTGTGATCCAGGTAAATCCTCATTACTTTCTTATAAGGTGATCTAAGAATCCAACTCCTATATTTCCTAATTTCACAAAAAATTAGAAATTCTAAAATACAAAAATTGCACATAGTACAACATACCATAAAATCACATATTCACAAAAATGTAGAAATTTCAAAAAGAAAAAAAAAATCGTAAGAAAGAAAAGATTGACATTAATTTCATATAACATCACACTAATTTTCAACAAAATTTACCAAAAAAATTAAAAATATCACACTAATTTCAGCAAAACATCAGACTAATTTGAACAATATTCTACAAAAAACATCAGACCCATTTTTAGAAAAACAAAAACAAAAAAAAATCGAATGTTAACCTACCAAATGAAAATGGCAAATGATATGGAGGCGGGAACCGACTGAGTGGTGGCTAGGGCTAGTGGCGGAGGGCAACGTGAGGGCTGGCGGCGGGCTGAGAGAGAGAGAGAGAGAGAGAGAGATAGGGTGTGGCAGCGTGAGTGAGGGAAGGGAGGGGGAGGGGGATGCTAAGGCGTGTTTATATATAAAATATTTTGCGACAGGCTACTCGTCACAAATACCGCCCCAAAACCCATCCCAAAACAAGCAAAATAATGTCGTTTAAGTGGCTTAAATAAACAACTTTTGCAACACAAACAAGTTCAGAAATCCCTCCCTCCCCCCCTCCCCCCCCAAAAAAAAAAAATGACGTTGTTTTAATGGCCAATCACGAAACCCATCCAAACTCCCGTCGCAAATGTTTTGCATAACTTTTTTGAAAAAAAATTAGAAAAAATAAACATCCATTCTGGACACTTAAATTGATGTAGAAAGTACTTAATTTGTGAAAGAACACGTGACATATAAAACATAGGGATAAATGCAATTTTGGCCCCTAAACTTTGCCATTAAAGCAGTTTTTGGTCCCCAAACCTTTTTAGATTGCACTATTAGTTCTCAAACTTTTATTTTTTAAGCATTTTTAATCCTTCCGCTAACTTTGCCGTTAAACTTAACAAAAAATTCATTTTTATTGTAAAAAAATGCTATTTTACTCCCATTTTGTGCTAGTTTTCAACTTTTAGTTTAATACACTTTATTTTTTGTCATTTTTCTTCAAACTTAAAGAGAGAAAAAAATAAAAAAATATTGAATCGAAGCAACAAATTTGTAAAAATTATATAGCAAATTTGTTGCTTAAATTCAATATTTTATTTTTTCTCTCTTTAAGTTTGATGAAAAATGAAAAAAGCAAGTGTATTAGACTAAAAGTTGAAAAATAGCACAAAATGGGAGTAAAATAATATTTTTTTATAATAAAAACGAATATTCGGTTAAATTTAACGACAAAGTTAATGGAAGGATCGAAAATGCTTAAAAAATGATTGTTTGAGGACTAATAGTGTAGCCTAAAAAAGTTTGAGGATCAAAACTGTTTTAATGGCAAAGTTTAGGGACCAAAATTGCATTTATCCCTGAAAAATAATTATTGTCATTTTTTTATGTTTGCGCTATCTCATAAATGAATGTTTATAGTTGCAAGTATAGTACTAATGTTACTTTGTGATCATCTATTGTAATATATCATTCGGTCGAACCACTCGATTTTAAATTAGATTATTAGATATGATTAAACTGACACCATCTTACATGCCTTGAAGTTGAAGACCAATACAGTTAACAGATATAGAGATATCGTATCTGGAAAATAAAGTTTTCTTTAAGAGAAAAATCACGACTGGGCTTCTTATTTCCATCCCAAACTCCATTGCAATTACCATCGAAGAATAAATGATTTTGTTGGTATTTTCTCTCCAAAATATCTGATATTATGACAGGGTCTGGCACTTTTATTGGGACAGACATTTTGAATTTTAATTTTCACCAATATTTTAGTTTACCGTCCAACTCTAAATTGAGATAAGAATTAAGACGGATAGTTCCAAAAAATCAACAGCAATTTTCAAAAAATAATTTATTGAAAAATTATTTTAAAATGCTTAAAACATTAATATTTAACATTATTAATTTAAAATATGAAATTTAACGTTACTACTTTAAAATAAGATTTATTCGAAACAAAGTGTACATGCAACTAGCTAAGAAAAAACATAAGAAAAAACATAATAAGGAAGGAACGCTTTTGTTAGTAAAAGCATGCCTTGGAAACCGTTAGTGTTAGTTGATGGTAGCAACGACAATAACTCGCGCTTGTGCAACAACATATTAACGGTTACGGGAGAAGGAACCAACCTGAAGATGTATAAAGGCATTTATGTTGCCGCAAAGGAAGATAGCGCAGTTTATGGTGAGTAGCTTCTTCCACAAACCCTTTTACGCATAAGTTGTAATAACCTCATCATATGAAACCCTGAACACCATCCTCAAACCCCTGCCCATACCCACATTTCCAACGGGTTCTTCTCATACATCCACCGTCTTAATTTTTTTAACATGATGATCACGACTTACATATATATATATACATATAAATTTTGAGATAAAAATTAATTAATCAGCACTAATAATAATTAGTATTTAAATATATAAATTAAAAACAATAAGTTAAACTACATTGAACAAAAAAGGACCCCAATTGTTACTTGATCAATCACAATCCACCTCCCCCAAACTCAGCTCAAAGATCAAGGACACGCGATGATGGTAGTATTTTTAATATACTCAAAAATTCGAGAGATATTGTGAGTATGTGTGTGGTTTGTTAAAAATATTGAATACAAATGGAATGAAAACAACATGTATACAGAAAGATTTACGACGGATATTCAACCAACTTTGTGGTGGAAAAAAAACTAGCCGTTGAGAAATAATTTTGCCTAAGTCCTTCAAATATCCGATGTAGAAATAGTCATTATACTTGTGAGGGGATAAAAAATTTGAGATGGGAAGAGAAAGATGACGCAAAAATTCTTCCTCTTTATGATGGAAACTCCAATGCTTTTGGGACATTCAACAATTTTGGCTGACATACCGTCTCAAATGGTATGCTTCCGTTGTAGAAACCGCCTTAAAATTGCGAGGGGAGACGTCCGCCAAAAAAAAAAAAAAGTCCAAATTTTAGGAAGGAAAACTATTTTGGGCCGGTTTTTTCGACCACATAAGCGTGGTTCAGTTCCGGTGGCATTTTGCGATGGCGTGCCTTTGCAAAATTGATCAGCTTATTTTGAAAGAAAAGATTAAGTCATCCATTGCAAAGTTGATAGAATATCAGACGCATATTGAGATTTTGTAGTATGATGTGAAATTAGTTCTTCTTCCCCAATATAAATAGGTTATGCCCACTTTCTTCCATCCATTTTTCATACACAAAACACAAAAATATGGCAACAAATTAAGCATTAAAATGTCACTATGGACCAAGAATAAAAAAACCACCACATCTTATTTCAAAGATGCGCTAGAGGGAGGAGTTAAACCTTTGACCTTGTGGTTAACAAATACACGCTCTAACCAACTGAGCTAGTCCAGCAACCACATCCTACTTCACACTCTCCGACTTCATAAAATCATAACAAAAAATGAAAAATCTTGAAAATCATTTTAAAAATTGAAATCTGATGCTGGGTAATCATTCTCTTTTGGTCACATTGAGCCATTTCAAGTTCTTTGACCTTTTGCATTCAATTCCACCTCCAATGCTTGATTGAATGCAATAACCATCCGAATAATTTCAGATTTTGGGTGACAGTGGAAGAGGAGTCTCAAGACGAAAGAAATAGGGATCTTTTACTAAGGTGTTAATCAGAGATAACAACATATGGCGAATGTCTTAAATACTCAAATTCCTATGGTCGGTTGTATGCAACAATGCTCAATTTGTCTTCTGGATTTTTGGAGAAAATTGAAGAGGGGTGAAAGATGAAAAACGAGGAGCGAATTAGGCCTAGCTCAACTGGCGGAGTTAAAGCCATGGCTCTTAAGGTCATGGATTCGAACCTCACGAGGGTGGGTTGTTATTCACTTAATAGCAAGTGTAGTTCTACTTTATAGTAAATGATTAGCAATAGATTATTATAGTTGTTGGTAAGTTATTAGATATAAGATATTTGATATGAATTATTGCAATCGCTTTATTTGAAGTAAATAATAGTTCATCGCTTCACTTTAAAAAAGAAAAAAAAGGACAAAGAACTAGGTTTTTTACTAAGATAATTTTTCTTTTTGCTTTCAGCGATTTGGCTTCAAATTTTTTGGTTAATTAGGGTTAATTGTTCTCACAAACTAACAACAACCCTTCATTAACGGGAGCATGCGGCTTAAGTGAGTTCTGCCAATCAAGAATTTAATGGAACCCCTCTAATGTCCTCAAATTGGAAAGAGAAGGGACTTATTGAATGCAGTGTGCGAATAACATGAAGTGTTGGACTAAAACCAAAAATGGGTCTACTAATTATGGGACCAAGAATATAATTTATCCTCTAGAAATTGTCTTGTTCAAGTTCTTCATCTAGTGCTTCAAGAAATAGATGTAATAATGGTGTACACTCCACCCTATATATAGGAAGTAAAATAAAGTAAAATAAAAATGACTAGTTCTTCCATCCATAGATGATAATTCAAGAATTTTATTACAATTACACTCTTTTGATTATATATATAAATTCCATTTTTGGTCGCATATGTTAGGGCTTTTTTTAAATTTATCGCATTTGTTACGATTTTCTCACATTGCATCCGAAAAGTTGAGAATTTTCTCAATTCTAGTCTTCACGTGTCCAATAATTAATGAAAAATGTACAAAAAATGCACGTAAAGTTACTAACAACTCCGTTAATTATTTGACGAAAATGCATGAGGGGAATAAAAAGTTGAGAAAATTTTCTTAAGAGAGGCACGTGTCTCTATTCCTCCAAAACGCCTACTTAACGGCCACGTGAGTCTCACATGGTCATTTCTCTCAATTATCTAAAGGTGGGACTAAAAGGGGGACAAAATGTAAGATATTGTCCTTAAAGTGAGATTCTGATAATTATTCGGACCAAATACAAACAAGGCCTAAGTTATGGGACCAATGACGAGATATTCCCCACATCTTACTATCAGATATCTCTTTTTCAACTAAAGGCATCAAACATGAATTAGCCTGCTAAAAATATTAATCCAAAAAAATAAAGTGAACATAAATGAATTACAATCAAACAATGAAATATTCATCAAATAAACCAACATCAAACAAATATATCAGTCCTATGTGTGAAAACAAATTTTATCATGTCTAAAAATTAAAACATGAGAAAATTATCACAAAAAATGTATATATTTGATAGGTAGAAGTTAGTATAATCTCTATCTAATCCTCTGATTCATCTCTTCAAATATTGTAAATTTGGTATGTTGCAATTTGAAGATAAAATCTCCACGTAGATATCCTTTGCACTCAAATTTGACTATTTTATAACGTTAATTCGATGGCCCCTACCTATAATCCCGAATCAAACAATATAATCTTGACTTTTGGCTTTGAGGACTTGAAAATTCAATTCGAGGGCTTTTTCTTATCATCCTGAATCAAATATATAATTCTTAAAAACTGAATTTGGATATTTATAACATTCATTTGAGGGCTTCCACCTATGATCCAACTATAATTTGTCGAATGCCTATGACGAATGACTCAATCTCTGCTTTGGGTGCTTTGTATATTCTTGAACTTGAAGAAGTTCGTAGAGAGAATACTTTTGGTGTTCTTCTCTTGCTCTGCGCTTCGTTCTCTATGTATGTGTGTCTTTTGAATGAGCTTCAAGGGCCCATGCAGCTGTTCCACGTGGGCCGTTTGATTAGCTCGAATCTTTGACTGCAAAACATGATTTAATTGGTCGAAACACTTCAATTTCACATTTCACAGTCATTGATTGGATGAAAAGTATATAATAAGATATCAATTAACTTAACTATTCACACTTGGGAATTAATTTAATAAAATCTAAAATATAAATAGCAAAAGAAATATAATTAATAATTAATATATTATTGTATACTTGTCATCATTCAATTGCCCGTAAATTTGTAGGTAGTTTTATCTTATATCAAGGAGCTCTTGACTTGAATTCGTAGATAGTTAATTTTGACACTTGTCCGTCATTGATTCAATGATAAAATATAGGGTAATTACACTTAGACCTCCTCTGAAAATGTGAAATTATACTTTCTCCCAAAGAAGTTTTAAAGTTACACTTACATCCCTTTCAAAATTCACCATTTACATATGACCCGCTTTCGTTTGGATTTGGATGAAAAATGTTGACTTTAACAAAAAAAAATTGCATAAGTTTTCAATTTTACCCCTCATTTAACATTTCCATGTAATAATTTTATACTTATAAGGGATAAAAAATGTAATAATCACTAGTAGAATATGAACTTTTGAAGGGTGTTTTTTGTGCCTCTGGATCATTGAAAATTGCCTTCAATACATATAGAGACGATAAAGGCAAACGGCCTCCATAGCTTTGGTCGCGAAAGATTTTAAGGCCATTTCAAGAAATGCCTCTGTAAAGCAATTATGGAGGCACTTTTCCATCTTCTAAGGGTTGTTTTAATGCCTCTATAAAGAGGTTATAGAGGCTATAAATTTAAAATAGCTGCCACATCTCATCTAAAAAGAGGCACTTACTTGTCAAGTGCTTCCATATAAGAAAAACAAGGTCTACAAAATAAGCTAGAGCAAATCCCAACCAAATGAATGCAATAGGAAAACAAAATTTTCGCGGAAAAAATTCAAATAGCGTTTGATGAAAATGAATGTAGAAGAATCTCAAAACATCTTATAAGAAAACAACCTTTACGACAATGAAATACAAGCTTTACATTTAACAACAACTTCTCCCATTTGCTAATAGAAACGAACAGAGAATTAAAAATTCATACAACATCAAGAATTTCCATATAAGAAAGTCCACCTTTATGAAGTGACAAGAACAATCAGTTTCTTGAAGAAAATCATCTCTTGATAGGCACATTCATCTTTCTCAATCAACTGAACAATGACATCTAGCACAAGTAATTTCGCATTAGTGCTTCCCAAGGATAAAAATTTAGGAACAAAAATTCATAAAAATGTATATGAAACTATTCATTAGCAACACCCTCCAGTAATAAAATACAATTTACTCAACCTGAGATAAATGATAATTATATAACTTATAATATCAAGCAAGTGGTCGATGGATATTTTAAAGTTTTCTGAAGCGGCAAATTGAAAACATAAATACATAGCAAAATATTAGAAATACCTCTTTTTAGGTTACAAAACCATGTAGCGTTGTCATCAACAAGAGTGATGGCCTGTTTGTACACTTTTAACAAACAAAAGAACTCTAGGCCAAACTCCAACTCTTTGGGTATCTATACGAAAAATTATCTTGGTTTATGGATCTAATTCATATCCATCTTATATAATCATCTTTCTATGTCTTGATAGTGCTTCATGCCGATGCAGTACCCTCTATGCAATTGGATAACCATAACAAGTGTTACTGAACTCCAATTCTAACAACATAGGCAAAAAGTTCAGAGTTATGACTGCCGCTAGAAAAACAAGAGAAGGATTTACACATGGAGAGATTCGCATACCAAAAAAATATAACCCCATCTATTAAAGTTTCATTCCATACTTATCCACGTCCCACAAACAAACCTTGTATCTTCCTTCAAACAAAATTTAAGCAAAGCAACAGATAGAGAAAATTAGTTTTCCAGATACGAAAAATCTTCTAGCTTTGGCATCAACAACAGATAGGTTCATATGGAAATCTTTGTACTGTTAAACAACACATAACATATGAATATCTCATAAATGCACTATTGTAATGTGCCATTAATTAATTTTCATGGGGACAAAGACTATATACTTCTTTACCTCGAAGAGAACCTTGATTTTCAAGGGAGAGATTTCCATGAAGTGAACAACATGTTCTGCATAGCTAACAAAAATAGACTGTAGAAAGGATGTGAACAGAAGGGCATGAAATTATTGTGGAATGTTTTTGAAATAGGTAACTCATAAATAAGTACTATAGAAATACCAGATATTATATCAAGTGCAGAATATATGTCGAAAGACAACAAGCTAATGAATGATATACTTTAGGGAAAAAAAATTAAAACAAAATACCAGAGGATAACTGACAACAATTTATACCTCTCAAATTTACCTGTGTAGAAAATTTTCAGCACAAATTTTCAGCTGAAAATTTTCAGCAGAAACGGAATTTTGTTTCCTAGCTGAACAACTAAGTACATCAATTTTGTTATCAATCAAAATTTTAAATTTCTGTAAAATTCCCAAGGACCGAGCATGATGTCCATGCAAATAAAGTCCAGGAGTTTTAGGCAAAAACAACAAAGTCTGCAACCGTTTATTGTTATAATTGAGCAAAGTCATGATTAAAGTAGATAAGATTTAGTTATGCTTCTTATTATTCCTTTACCTTCAAAAGATGTATCAATTAAATTGCTTTCTTGATTTATTTAATAAAAACCATGTAAATATTTTAGAATTATTCACATATTTCCTCTGTTCCCTTGCCATTAACAACATTTAACTCAAAAGTCAAACTCTACCACAATAAAAAACACATGTATTCTCCTGTCCACACCAAAGATTAGTCTTTACACTATAAACCAAAAGCTGCCCAGCATTGATGTAATAAACAAACAACCAATAAAACACATGTCAAGCAAACAAAATAGACACACCCACGCACATAGAAATAAAGAAAGGGTACCTTATTCCTTGTTTCTTCACAACTTCTAAATCTTAAACTTGGAAAAATACTTAGTGTTTCTAAGCTTTAGATACACAAATGAAAAGAGCAAAGGTGTTGATGATGAAGAAGAAAGCATAATTTTTAGTAGAAACAGAATTTTTCTGCACAACTAAAGAACTTGTTAGAAAGCATAATTTTTTGAGAAATTAACATACAAAGGAATTTACATTTCAAAATTTGTAATGAAAACCATCAAGAATATGTTTAGTAGATTACCTGATTTCACCCATTCCAACTAGTAAAATCCCTAATTCTGCAAATAGTTAGTAAAATCCCTAATTCTGCAAAATAAAAGGAAAGTAAATAAGCAAAATCAGTAAAACTCTTATGAGAAGTTGTGAAAAAAAAACTCTCAAATTGCAAGCAATCGTACCGTTACGAAGAAACCACAGATTCCGAGAGATTGAGCTCAAATGGTAAGCAACCATACCAACATGAAAATCAGAAATTCCGAGAGATTGAGCTCTTCTCAAATAAAAAGATTTCTATATACGATTTAGGTAAAAATCGATGGAGTTTTGGCTTGGAAATTCATGGGTTTAGTTGAGAAAGAAAGAAGAAATGTATTGTGGAGTGAGAAACAATAGTCGAAGCATAGTGGGTTTCAAAGAAGCTTGCCAAAAGTTAGCCAAAAAAGAAAACAAAATTTAGTCGATGGTGGCAGAGAATGAAAATGTGGAACTCTATTTTTTTTTATTATCTTTTCTTCTTCATGTTTTGGTGTGATGAATTGCAGATATAATATAACTTGAGGGCCTGGAAGAGAAAGTAAAAAATAAATAAATGGGCTGATGAATTGCAAATATAATAAGCAGGCTAAACAACTTTAATTTCATTTTTACAGGCCTTTTGATTGGGGCTTTAAAAATGTGTCCGCAAACATTGGACTTTACTGTATGAAGACTATGAAAAAATATTTGTCTCCATAGGCCTATTTTAGAGGCCAATTTTATAAGTGTCTATTAATTTTTATTTTTATTTTTGAAAGGAGGTGTCTCTATTAATTAGCCACTAAAGCCCACTTTTGTTGTAGTGAATGTTAACCTCACTCCATATATATATACATTACATTTATCCCCTCATAAGTATAAAAGTATACATGAGAATGTTAAATGAGGGACAAAATTGTAAATTTATGTAATATTTTTTGCTAACGTAAATTTTTCCGCCAAACTCTAACAGAATGGGGTCAAGTGCAAAAGGATAATTTTCAGAGGGTATGTAAGTGTAATTTCAAAAAGAATTTGAGAAAAAAATATAATATTTTTGCATTTTCAGAGGGGTCTACATGTAATTAACCCTAAAATATATATTAAAATATTAATTAACTTAACTATTTACACTTGAAATTAATTTAATAAACTTCAAAATATAAATAGAAAAAGAAATAGGAAAAGTTGCATAAGACCTCCTTGTTTTATAGGAAAATTGCTAAAAACTTACTTGTGTTAATTAAATAACCAAAAAAACCCCTTATAATTATAAACCTTGCAAGAAAAAAAACTTCTCCACTAAAGAAACACAAGGAGTTTCCTACACGCGCTAGAAATGCGAGTCGAATAACATTTTGACCTATTTTCAGCCTTTGGCCTCTTTGAATGGCCAAAACATCACACTAATTTCAACAATATTCATTTTACAGCCCGGGCTTTTACCGATTCCTTCACATGTGTCATCCATACAAAAAGCACCTCATAATACCCATGGTACTCCATCCAGACACTATTCTATAGTGGGGTAGGTCATTCACGGTCCACCTCAACGTCAGACGCCTCATGAAATGCTTGGTTCATGGCGTCCGCGCACCCACATGCCATAACTGCAGTAACACCTCATTCAACGGTTGCATGCACACATCGACTAAATGTTTCTAATTCGACGGGCTAGGAATCACTAAAGTCAGGAACATGTATTCAAATTTCAAACACATCCACGGTGGAAGATTGTATGGTGTCAGGATAACTAACCAACATGAATACATTCGTTACTGACCGCGCCATGCAAACCCTCGGTGTACAAACCCATTCTATCATTACAAAGTTCTACTGCGAAATCAGTGTGGGTCTAGGCGAAATGCCTCCGCACCTTGGCATCAGAAGGATGGCACATAGAGCTCTCCTCCGTCTGATGACTAGAATGCCACGTCATGTGCTCTTCAGTCGCTGGTGAAACATACAATCTCTATAGTTGAGGAGACAATGGAAAGTACCTCAACATACAGGAACTTCTTATGCCGGAGGTTTTGGTCCTTGGTCGGTTGTCACTCGCATCACCGTAGAACTTACAGTACTCCAGCTCACTGTCATCCTTCCAGTACAACATACAACTATTTTTACATGTTTCAATCTTCTCGATAGGTAAACACAGCTCCCTTATTATCAAGGGGTAATAGGTCACTATCCCACTAAGACGCTTGATCGTGACATCTCTCGAACATGTTGTGCTTTGCCTCGATTTTCACCAATCTGGCAACCGCCGACAACATGGATTCGTTATAGCCACTATGCAATGGTTGGTCAGCAGCATGCACTACATCGAAAAATCTGTCTGATAACCCAGACACATTATATTCATACAGTTCCCCACTGTACCCCAAACTAGGATAGGCTTGACAAAAATTACTAGGAAAGGAGCTCGGACCCGCGTTAGGCGCACTCTCGGGGTACGAAAAAAAGTATTCTGGCCCAGCTACATCAGAAACCATCCTCTAGTCCCAATTCATCTGCTAGTAATCACTCTAGTGTGTAGTATTCTCCTGTGCAACTGAGGTTTGCTCGAGAACGAGTGTTGTCACTGAATCATAGTACTTTTGCACCCTATCCTCACCATGTGAAGTCCAATTATAATATTCCTCCACAAACCCTTTCGAACATAAGTTGTACATAACCTCATCCATTGTTTTGAACCTTTTGTTCTTGCACTTCCGCCACAAGCATCTTCTCACCGCCCATATATGCATGCTGACACTTGGCTCATACATCCACAGGTTCTTCTCATACATCCACTGTCTTAATTATTTTAACATGATGATCACGACCTACATATATATATACATATAAATTTTGAGATACGAATTAATTAATTGTCACTAATAATAATTAATATTTAAATATATAAATTAAAAACAATAGTTAAACTACATTGAACAAAAAAGGACCCCAATTGTTACTTGATCAATCACGGTCCACCTCCCCCAAACTCAGCTCAAAGATCAAGGATACGCGATGATGGTAGTATTTTTTAATATACCCAAAAATTCGAGAGATATTGTGAGTATGTGTGTGGTTTGTTAAAAATATTGAATGCAAATGGAATGAAAACAACATATATACAGAATGATTTACGACGGACATTCAACCAACTTTGCAATGAAAAAAAAACTAGCCATTGAGAAATAATTTTGCCTAGGTCCTTAAAAAAAATCAACAAAAAAATATCCGATGTAGAAATAGTCATTATACTTGTGAAGGGATACAACATTCGCGATGGGAGGAGAAAGATGTCACAAAAATTCTTCCTCTGATGGAAACTCCAATGCTTTTGGGACATTCAGCAATTTTGATTGACATACCGTCCCAAATGGTATGCTTCGGTTGCAGAAAACTGTCTTAAAATTGCGACGGGAGACATCCGCCACAAAAAAAGGTCCAAATTTTAGGAAGGAAAACTATTTTGGGACGGTTTTTTTTTTACCACATAAGACGTGATTCAGTTCCAGTCGCATTTTACGATGGCGTACCCTTTGCAAAATTGATCACCTTATCTTGAAAGAAAATATTAAGTCATCCCTTCCAAAGTTGATAGAATATCCGAGAAAATTGAGACGGGTTTTGTCCGTCTCAGATTTTTTCGTTGCGATATATTGAGATCTTGTAGTATGATGTGAAATTAGTTGTTCTTCTTCCCCAATATAAATTAGGTTATGCCCACTTTCTTCCATCCATTTTGCATACACAAAATACAAAAATATGGCAACAAATTAAGCATTAAAATGTCACCCACCAAGAATCAAAAAACCACCATGTCTTATTTCACAAATGCACTAGAGGAAGGGGTTGAACCTTCGACCTTGTGGTTAACAGCCACACGCTCTAACCAACTGAGCTACTCCAGCTACCCCATCCTACTTCACACTCTCCTACTTCATAAAATCATAACAAAAAATGAAAAATCTTGAAAATCATTTTAAAAATTGTAATTTGATGGTGGGTAATCATTCTCTTTTGGTCACATTGAGCCATTTCAAGTTCTTTGACCTTCTGCATTCAATTCCACCTCTAATGCTTTATTGAATGCAATAATCGTCCAAATAATTTCAGAGTTTGGGTGATAGTTGAATAGGAGTCTCAAGACAAAAGAAATAGAGATCTTTTAGTAAGGTGTTATTCACAGATAACAACATATGGCGAATGTCTTCAATACTCAAATTCCTATGGTTGGTTTCATGCAACAATGCTCAATTTGTCTTCTGGATTTTTGGAGAAAATTGAAGAGGGGTGAAAGACAAAGAACTAGGGGCAAATGAGGCCTAGCTCAACTGGCGGAGTTAAAGCTCCATGACTCTTAAGGTCATGGGTTCAAATCCCGCGAGCGTGGGTTGTTATTCACTTAATAGCATGTGTAGTTCTACTTTAAAATCGATGATTAGCATAGATTATTATAGTTGTTGGTACGTTATTAGATATAAGATATTTGATATGAATAATTGTAATCGATTTATTTGAAGTAAAGAATAGTTCATCGCTTCACTTAACAAAAAAAAAGGACAAAGAACTAGAATGCAATGTGCGAATAACATGAACTAAGTGAGTTCTTTGTGGGACTAAAAAGTTGAGAAAATTTTCCTAAGAGAGGCACGTGCCTCTTTTCCTCCAAAACGCCTACTTAACGGCCATGTGAGTCTCACATGGTCATTTATCTCAATTATTTAAAGGTGGGACTAAAAGTGGGACAAAATGCAAGATATTGTCCTTAAAGTGAGATTCCCATAATTATTTGGACCAAATATAAACAGGGCCTAAGTTATGGGACCAATGACGAGATATTCCCCATATCTTACAATCAAATATCTCTTTTTCAATTAAAGGCACAACACATGAACTAGCCTGCTAAAAATATTAATCCAAAAAAATAAAGTGAACATAAATAAATTACAGTCAAACAATGAACTATTCATCAATTAAACCAACAATCAAACAAATATATTATTCCTATGTGTGAAAACAAATTTTATCATATCTAATAATTAAAACATGAGAAAATTATCACAAAATATATATATTTGATAGGTAGAAGTTAGTATAATCTCTATTTAATCCTCTGATTCATCGCTTCAAAGATTGAAAATTTGGTATTTTGCAATTCGAAGATAAAATCTCCATGTAGATATCCTTTGCACTCAAATTTGACTATTTTATAACGTTAATTCGATGGCTCCTACCTATAATCCCAAATCAAACGTTATAATCTTGACTTTTGGCTTTGAGGACTTGAAAATTCAATTCGAGGGCTCGTTCCTATAATCCTGAATCAAATATATAATTCTTAAAAATTGAATTTGGATATTTATAACGTTGACTTGAGGGCTTCCACTTGTGATCCAGCTATAATTTGTCGAATGCCTGTGACGAATCACTCAATCTCTGGTTTGGGTGCTTTGCATATTTTTGAACTCGAAGAACTTCATAGAGAGAATACTTTTGGTCTTCTTCTCTTGCTCCACCCTTCGTTCTCTATGTATGTGTGTCTTTTGAATGAGCTTCAAGGGCCCATGCAGCGGTTCCACGTGGGCCGTTTCATTAGATCGAATCTTTGACTGCAAAACATGATTTAATTGGGCAAAACACTTCAATTTTCACATTGACAGTCATTGATTGGATGAAAAGTACATAATAAAATATCAATTCCATTTAACTATTTACACTTGAAATTAATTTAATAATTTTTAAAATATAAATAGAAAAAAATATAATTAATAACTAATATATTATTGTATACTTGTCATCATTCAATTGCGCGTGAAATTTTACTTTTCTACAAATGCCCCATCGAGACTTGTTCATGAACATCGAACTGCACCAAAGTAGGCCTATTAATGGGCGGGTATTACCCTACCCGGACCCGGACCCAATAAATACCCACAGTTATTATTTATAGACCCTACCCTTGCAATACCCATCGGGTCTTACCCATGGTATACCTATAAAAATTGGGTCCAATTTGGGTCTTACCCATTGGGTCTTACCTATGGTAAAATGAATGAAGCATTATACATATATTTTTTTTGTAACGATATCACCAGAACATATTACCGAATTAATTTAATAAAAATATTTCATAAACTTCCAATCAATAAAATAAATTAAAAGTTATTCAACTTTTTAACATGTACAAATTGAACATCGTTGAAACATAAACAATTATCTTAACTTTTCTCAAATATTAGACCGTCATTAAGCAATTACACAATCTACATACATCTGAAATATGAATAGAGATTGAAGAACGGTAGGAAAAAAAATAAGTATGAAAACCATATTTTAACTTTGAAACATTTTTTTATCGATTTGAAAATGCTTTCAACATTAATTTCATGAATTTTTTACAATTCAAATTCAAACAAATATTATCAGTTTCATATGTTAGTCGAGCTTAACTAATTGTAGATGACAAGTAAATCGAGCCGATTGATGTATATAAAAATTTACAAATTCAATGAATTTTTAGATGTTACCCGTTCAATACCCATACTCACGGGTATTTTAGGGTCTAGACCCTACCCATACCCAAAGTACTTATTTCAATGAGTATGGGTCCGGGTCTGGGTCTAATATAAAATTATTGGGTCTGGGTATTAGTTGTTGTAGTGGTCTTGGTCTGGGTTTGGGTCTGGGTATTACCGCCTATTGAAAGATCTTCACCAAAGTGAAGGAGTGAACATATCTCGGAATTGATTCTTCTTCATGATATATTTTTCTTTTTTTAACATGTGAGCGGACTTGAAAACATATCGCAAGCTGCCTACGTACCTCGTTGGAGGATCAAGTAACGTAGTTCACTTGAATTTCGTTAATATTTTATTGTTATATAAAAGAGTCGTCAACTTGAATTTTTACCTAGTTTATACTCATATTAAGGAGTTTCAATTTGAATTTGTAGATAGTTTATACTCTTATCAATGAGTTTTCAATTTGAGTTTGTAGATAATTTATACTCACATCAAGGAGTTTTCGCTTTAAATTTGTAGGTAGTTTTATCTCATATCAAGGAGCTCTTGACTTGAATTCGTAGATAGTTTATACTCATGTCGAGGAGTTTTTCAAGTAAATTGATAGATAGTTTATACCCGTATCAAGAAGTTTTCAATTTGAGTATTTATTTTAATCTTTGATAGTTTATTCCCATATCAAAAAGTTTATAAATTTTTTTAAGGTATAGATGGCTTATGCTCATATCCAAGAGTATTGAGAAATAATTTTGTGAAGTCATTAGATAGTTTATGCTCATATCCAGGAGCATTGGGATTTATTTATCAAAGACAAAGTTTATCTCATACCTTGGAGCAAGGGGAAGTTAAAAATTTCATGGTGTTGCATCATCATCATAATCACTAGCATCAACTGAATATCCGTTTTCTTTACAATTTAAGCTCATTTCAATACTATGTGCACGAGTCGCTAGCTCTCCAAATGTTCTTAGCTATATTGCTTGAAGAATGTAACACAGTTCTCAGTGCATGCCTTCAGTACATAACTCGACTGCAAGATTTTAAACAAAGTATCTGTGCAATTGAACAATTAATTTCTCCAATTATTGATGTATTCAAGCATGGACTCATGTTTTCCTTGATGCTGATTAGCTAGTTCAGTTATGCTAACAGTACGTTATGTACTATAAAAGCGACTGAAAACTTGTTCTGTAATCATCCTAAGTATCAATGGAGTTTGCTCCAAGATCAATGTACCAATCAAAAGTGGAATCTTTCAAGGATAAAATAATCTTCTTGACTAAAAGATATCTATCGGTTCCATCATTGTTGTATGTTTTGAAGAAGTGAGTAATATGTTGCCTAGGGTCCCCATGACCAGTAAATTGTTGAAACTTTGCGCCTTGGTAGTTTCTGAACATTCTCAATTGCTCAATCCTTTTTGTGTAAGGCTTAAAGTAAGATTTGAAAGTTTGAGCTCAAGGTTCATATATTTGCTATTGCTTCATTAACAGTATTTTTCACATGCTCAAGAGAAACAAATCTATCGGTAGGAACATGAATTAATTTGCTTGTATTGCATGCAACTGAACAGTCTTGCTCTTCAAATTTATTTGATGTTGGGATACTTTGAAACTTGTCATGAAGTTTCTTAAGTTGATTTGTCGCGTGTAATAAATTTCCAACATCAACTATCAATGATGCAACTCGTTCTTCTAGTGAAGTAGTTTGCACCATCATAACTACTGCAATCTTAGTCTTTCTTGCTTGGGGGTAAGACAAAAACACCATCTTTAGTTGCCCCCACATGATTGTTTTGTTAAGAAGAAACTTCAAGGCTCAACATATAATATTTGAAATTTGGGGAGTTGGAGAGATTGTTTCATCTCCATCGACCTTCCAAGTTGATTTGTGATCAAAAGAGATCAGAGGTAGTGATTGTTCCACTGGAAGTTCCAAATTATGTGAACACAAATTTTATCGTGTCTTAAAAGTAAAACAAAAGAAAATTATCACAAATAAATATATATATATATATACTCTATATAAATGTATGAATACTGAAGTTGTTTGTCCCCATTGTGAAAAGATAAATATACTCTTATTTAAATATTATTAATTATTATATTACAGATTCTAGAAATTTTAACAATTTAGAATTCTAAATATTCTAAACATCCTCCATATAAATTTAGGATAAAAAACCTAAATCGTGAATAATGAATGAATCCAATTATATAGAATTTTAATAAAAAGGTTATAATCGTGAATCATGAATGAGCCCAATTACACAGACCTGTCATGCATTAAATTTTAATAACATTCATAGAAAATTATATTATAAAATTAGTTATAGAAAAAATAAAATTCTATAAGAAAAATGTTTAACAGTCTTAATTGCTCTAAACTACTTAGAGAATGAATAACATATTCAACTAAAAAAAATAATATGCCAAATAATATTTCAACACAAGTACTTTGCTAGAAGAAATCTTAATTATATTAAGAAAGTTTAAAATTACCATGACACATTAAAATTTAAAATAAACTATACATAAATAATATATAAAATACTAATCTAAACTTAAATGTATATATAATAACGAATAAATATCAAAATTTAATGATAAATTAAAATTGATATATGGATATGGATATTATTAAATTGAAATTGCTTGTAAAAATTCAACTATTGAATGAATCTCTTAGTACTTGATTTTTTTAGTATTAGATAATCCTGAATACTTTACTTTACATCTATTATTTTTTATATTAATTAATAGAATAAAAGTATTACAACAACAAATGTGACATAAAAAATTAAGTTGTAACATAATATATTATTGAATAAGAAATAGATTATACCAATCGGTGCATATGAAAATAAGATTAAGAAGTTAAACTAAAAACATATACAATTAAAAATTACAATATAAAGGCAAAAAATAGAATTTTATACAATAATATTTCAAACTTTAGAAGGTAATAAAACATGCAAATAATACTTTGACAATCTTTAAAAGTTGATACTGAAATATAATTAACATTAGGAACTTACAATACAAAATATTGGTAATATTGTACAATTAAATTATATTTTTATAATAATAGTTAATAAATAATTAGTTTGTAATTATTTAGTGTCAATAAATTAAAAATCAACGACATTCAAAATATAGTAAAAAAAACATATTACATACACAGACATAATATAGCAAAATCAAACAATAGCAAAGAGGTACAATAAAACCTACGAATAAAAATTGATCAATTTTATTAAAATGGAATTTCTTCTAAAATGGAGTCACGAATAAGTATCAAAATTTAATTACAAATAAAAATTGTCAATATGATTGAATTAGAAGTGCTATTGAAAATTTAAAAAAGAGCTAACTAATTGATTTTATTTGAATATTAATAGGCTAAAATCACCATGTCCCCCTCCCCCTGCACCCTCAAGACATTGACATGGAAGAAGAGTATAAATAGTAATATAAAAAATAATTTAATTTAAAACGTTTTCTTATTGAGTTGTAAATTAACTAACATAATTGTAAGTCCCAAGGAGACATATATAACTATTTATATGCTTTAAAAGGTGGATAAAAGTTGTAACATTTGGTCCCCTTGTATTATTATACATTTAACGCCCACATGACATTTTCTTTTGAATATCCAAAGGGAAAAGTGTTATGGAACCAAAATTGCTATTTTCTAATATTTACGAGGCTGAAAGTGAGAATCCCAAAATCAATGGACCAAAAGCCATGGGAGTGAAGGGGCATAAAGAAAAGATTGGCTGCTTCTAAAGCTCTCTTTCTTCTCTTATGATATTTCTAGTTTGAAGGAAACCCTAAAAAGCAACCTTTCTCTTAGATAGCACTTGCAATTTGGTGCCCTTATTAGTGTTAAACCAACTCTAAAGGGAGTCAGTTGCCTACTCGTCGTAGGGCACAAACGGTATAACACAAAAAAAGGAATGAAAACAATCAAAAAAGGTAGCAATCGTTAAGCCGAAAAGTGATAAAATAGAAAGGACCTAAGTTACGGACTGAAAAATGCTATTTTCTCTTATGAGATAACAAAAGTCAAATGGTGAGTAAACATTAACAGAATAACAATTAAAAGTATAAAATTTTAAAATAATTATACACTAACGCATTAGTACAATTACATTTTCATATTAAGAAAATTAATAAATTTTGAGAATAAACTTAGTACAATAAAATAATAAATAAAAATTGAGTTAATTATGTTGAAATTAGAAAAAGAGATGATAAATAAATAAGTCAATGAGATTAATATATTTTTCAGTAATAAATTCATAAAAATGACTTAAAAGTTTAAAAAGCATGAGTACTAAAGAGAATAAAAATTGATATATATGAATAGAATATTATTAAATTGAAATTACTTATGAAAATTCAACTATTGAGTGATTTTTTAGTATTAGGTAATCTTGATTGTTTTACTTTTATATATATTGTTTCTTTTATAAAGGTGAAAAATAAAATTTTATACAATAATATTTTAAAATTTAGAAGATAATAAAGCATGTAAATAATGCTTTGGCAATACAAAAAAAATGATACTGAAATATGATTAACATACATTATAGGATTTTACATTACAAATATTGGTACTATGGTCCAATTTGATTATAGTCTTATAATAATAGTCAATAAATAATTAGTTTGTAATAGTATCAATAAATTAAAAATAAATGACATTCAAATATAGTAGTAAAAGGAAACATACAACACACATACAAAATATAACAAAAAATAAATAAAATTAAACAACAGAAAATAGGCATAATGAAACCTGCAAATAAAATTGATCAATTTATTTTATTAAATTGGAATTTCTTCTATCCAAGATAAGGAGCTTTAACTAATTATTTTTGTTTCAATATTAATTTTTTGAATATCATTATTTTATATTTTCATATTAATTGGATTGATACATAATAATGAAATAATCATTAGTGAATATACAAAATACAAAATTTTAATTTTGGAGAATATCTTTTTATTCAATAGTACCAATTAAATTTAGAAAGTGAATTACAAATAATAGAATTGAATAGTTTTCTTATCAATTTAAATAATTATAATCAATTTATTTGAAAATATAATTGCAGAATACTAATGTTTCAATGCAAAAAATATGAATAATATTACAAACTTAACATAAATGATATATTTACTCCTAAAAATATATTTGTACACGTGCATCGCACGTCATGCTTTCTAGTTATAGATAAAAGTGGATATAATCTCTATCTTAATCTTCTGATTCTTCTATTCAAAAATTGAAAATTTGGTATTCTGCAATTTGAAGATAAAATCTCCAGTTAGATCTCCTTCGGTTTGAATTTGACTTTTTATAACATTAATTCGAGGGCTCCTGCCAGTAATCTTGAATCAAACGTTATAGTCTTGACATTCTGCTTCGAAGCCTTTGATGTGGATTTGCCATTTGAATCTCCTTGAAAATTGAATTTTGCATATTTATAATGTTGATTCGAGGGCTCCTACCTGTATCCTAAATCAAATGCTATAATTTGCCGCGAGTGTTTGATGAACGACTCGGTCTCTTTGGGTGCTTCAAATATTTTTGAACTCAAGGAACTTCGTTGAGAGAATTCTTTTGGCCTTCTTCTCTTGCCCTACCCGCCGTTCTCTATATATGTATATGTGTATTTTGAATAAGCTTCAAGGACCCATGCAATTGTTTCATGTGGATCTGTTTGATTGGCTAGAATTTTTTACTACGAAATATTATTTGATTGGCCGAAATACTTCAATTTTGACACTTGTAGGTCATTGATTCGATGATAAAATATAGGGTTAATTACACTTAGACCTCCTATGCAAATGTGAAATTATACTTTCTCCCAAAGAAGTTTTAAAATTATACTTACATCCCTTTCAAAATTCACCATTTACATATGACCCACTTTCGTTTGGATTTGGACGAAAAATGCTGAATACATAAGTTTTCAATTTTACCCCTGATTTAACATTCCCATACAATAATTTTATACTTTAAGGAAAAAAATGTAATAATGTTAACCTCACTCCATATATATACATTACATTTATCCCCTTATAAGTATAAAAGTATACATAAGAATGTTAAATGAGGGACAAAATTATATATTTATATAATTTTTTTTGTTAACGTAAACTTTTCCGCCAAACTCTAACAGAAAGGGATCAAATGTAAAAGGAAAATTTTCAGAGGGGATGTAAGCGTAATTTCAAAATTTTCTTTAAGGAAAAATATATATATTTTTTGGCATTTTCAGAGGGGGTTTAGGTGTAATTAACCCTAAAATATATATTAAAATATCAATTAATTTAACTATTTACACTTCAAATTAATTTAATAAATTTTAAAATATAAATAGAAAAAGAAATAGGAAAAATTGCATAAGACCCCCTTGTTTTATAGAAAAATTGCTATAAACTTACTTGTGCTAATTAAATAACCAAAAAAGACACCCTATAATTATAAACCTTGCAAGAAAAAAAACTTCTCCATTAAAGGAATACAAAGAGTTTTTTACACGCGCTATAAATGTGAGTCGAATAATATTTTGACCTATTATCAGCCTTTGGCCTCTTTGAATGGCCAAAACATCACACTAATTTCAACAATATTTATTTTACGGCCTGGCCAATGATTCCTTCACGTGTGTCATCCATACAAAAAGCACCCCATAATACCCGTGGTACTCCATCCAGACACCATTCTATAGGAGGGTAGGTCATTCATGGTCCACCTCAACGTCAGACGCCTCATGAAACGCCTTGTTCGTGGTGTCCGCACACCCACATGCCATAATTTCAGTAACACCTCGATCGACGGTTGCATGCACACATCGACCAAATGTTTCTGATTCGACGGGCTAAGAATCACTAAAGTCAGGAACATGTACTCAAATTTCAAACACATCCACGGTGGAAGATTGTATGGTTCCAGTATAACTAGCCAACATGAATACGTTCGTTACTAACCGTGCAGTGTAAACCCCTCGGTGTACAAACCCATTCTATCATTACAAAGTTCCACCGCGAAATTCGTGTGGGTCTAGTCGAAATGCCTCTGCACCTTGGCATCAGAAGGATGGCACATGGAGCTCTCGTCCGTTTGATGACTAGCATGCCACGTCATGTGCTCTTCAGTCGCTGGTGAAACATAGAATCTCTATAGTTGAGGAGTCAATGGAGAGTACCTCAGCATATCAGAACTTCTTATGCCGGAGATATTTTGAGAATGTGTGTGGTTTATTAAAAAGAGTGAGTACACATGGAATGAAAACAACATATATACAAAAAGATTTACGACGAATATTGATGCCAACTTTGCAACGGAAAAAAAGCTATTGAGAAACAATTTTGCCAAGATCTTTCCAAAAACTTTTCAACTGACAAAGTATCCAATGCTGAAATAGCCGTTATAATGGTGAGGGGATACAACATTTGCGATGGGAGGAGAAAGAAGTCGCAAAAATTCTTGGTCTATGTGATGGAAACTCCAATCCTTTTGGGACGGTCAACAATTTTAGTTGACAAACCATCCCAAATGGTATGCTTCTATTGTGGAAACCACCTTAAAATTGCAAAGGGAGATGCCCGTCGTGGAAAAAAAAAAAAGGACGGAAAACTATTTTGGGATGGTTTTCTCGACCACATAAGACGTGGTTCAGTTTCGGTCGCGTTTTGCGGCTTGGATGTGGATTTGCCACTTGAATCTCCTTAAAAATTGAATTTGCATATTTATAATGTTGATTCGAGGGCTCCTACTTGTAATCCTAAATCAATTGCTACAATTTGTCATGCGCGTTTGATGAACGACTCGATCTCTTTGACTGCTTTGAATTTTTTCTGAACTTGAGGAACTTTGTCGAGGGAATTCTTTTCATCGTCTTGTCTTGCTCCACCCACCGTTCTCTATATATGTCTATGTGTATTTTAAATGAGCTTCAAGGACCCATGCAGTTGTTCCAAGTGGATCCGTTTGATTGGTTCAAACGTTTTACTACAAAACATGATTGATTGGCCGCAATACTTCAATTTTGACATTTGTCAGTCATTCATTCGATGATAAAATATATATTAAATATCAATTAACTTAACTATTTACACTTGAAATTAATTTAATAAATTCCAAAATATAAATAGAAAAATAAATAGAAAATTTGCATAATACCCCCCTATGTTATAAGAAAATTGCTAAAGACTTACTTGTGTTAATTAAATAGCCAAAAAAGACCTCCTATAATTACAAATCTTGCAAAAGAAAACAACTTACCATCAAAAAGACACTGGGAGTTGCCTACACGCGCTAAAAATGTGAGTCGAATAACATTTGACCTAATTTCAGCGTTCGGCCTATTTGAATGGACAAAAAAATATAATAAATACTAAATAATTAATATTCATCAATATTTATATGTGAAAAGTATCATTACATCAAATTAAATTATTTTACATATGAAAATATCAAATTTTTAGGATTATTTTAATATTATTTTAAAAAATATAAAATCAAAATACATGAAATTATTAATTAAATAATTTTTTGTTGGAATATTTTGAAATTATATTATTTATATAAATCACAGTTAATAAATTTTAATTTTTTAATATAATTATATTAAAACATAAAAATACATAATTAAATTAAATCATTATACTAAAATTTGCAAAACAAAAAAAATACAAGGGGTTTATATTTAAAAAAAATACAGGGGATCGTGTCCCCAAGTGCTAGACACCCTCCATCTCCGCCTCCCCACAGTCTATTCCACGCACCGCCTCTCCATCTCCCTACCTCTCCACACTACCTCCTCATCTCCCTACATCTCGAGGTAGGTTGTCCTTCTCCTGCCTCTTTGCAACGTCTAGGTGGGCGTTGGGCGGCGACCCTCCACTGACAATTATGTTTATACATATAATTTGTATATAAATATGTATGTATTATAAAACAACTGTTTGTTTTTATATATAATTATATACATATAAATGTAAAATTTATTTTAAAATACATAAAATTTGGTCCGTTTAATTTTTAACTATTGAAGATCAATGACTACTAAAATTTAATTAGATCCTACGGTTCTGATGCAATATAGAAGATCCAACGGATAAAAAAAATTATAATATATAAGGGTATAATGGAAAATCACATAAATAATTAACTTCGTTAAGTAAAACAAACAATAAGGGCAGTGTGTGCAAGATTTCAAAAAACACAAGGGGTTTGATGCAATTTTCCCGAAAAAATATAATTGATGATTAATATATTATTTTATACTTGTCATCATTCAGTTGGGCATGAAATTTTGCTTATGTACACTAGCTAGGCTTCATTAAATCAGGGTGTCTAGTCAAAATGCCTCAAAACCTCTACATCGGAAGGATGGCACATGGAATCCTCCTCCGTCTACGGGTGGCATGCCATATCATGTGCTCCGCAGTCGCTGCCGATGCATACAACCTCTGTAGTCGGGGAGTAAGCGGCAAGTACCTAAGAACTCTATATAGGGACTTCGTGCGGCAAGGGTTTCGCTCCCTGATCGACTTGTACCTAGCGTCTCCAAAAAACTTGTAGTAATCTAGATCGATGTCTTCCTTCTAGTACAACATGCAATTATTTTTATACGCATCAATATTCTCAACAAGTAAACCAAATCCCTTATCAACCCTATTTCGTGTTGTAGTCATCGGATGGCAGGTTGTGATCGCCGGACAATATATTACTAACCCACTCAAACACTTGATCGTAGCATCTCTCAGAAAAATTATTCACGGCCTTGATGCTCACTAGTCCGGCAACCGTTGACAACTGAGATTGGTTGCAACAACTCCACCATGGTTGGTCGGCAGTGTGCACTACATCAAAAAAAATGGTTGACAATCCGGACACATAATCATAGGGCCCCCATCGTACCACGAACTAGGACTGGCATTAGTAGGACAGGATCTCGCACCCTCATCAGGCACACCCTCATGGTAAGACAAAAAAAAAAAAATGGCCTAGCTACATCAAAAACCATCCTCCATGCCCAATCCATCTACTGGTCATCACCACAGTGCGTAGTACCCAATTGAGCAGCTGAGGTTTACTCCTGCACTAGGCACAGTCACTACATCAAAGTACTCCGACACCCTCTCCTCGTTATGAAAAGTCCAATTATAATATTCTAGCATAAATTGTCTCATACATAACTCAAAATTAAACCTCGTCTTATGTTTTGAACCTTATGTTTTTACACTTCCGACACGAGTACCTAATCTTCTCGCCTTACAAATGTGCACGTTGACACTTGGCCATTCTATGGAAGAATTAACTCCATCTTCAAACTCCGGCCTAAGACCCACCCTCCCCAATAGGTTCTTCTTATACATCCATCTCATCAATTGTCTTAACATGATGATCACTAGACATACATATATATATAATTATATTTCGAGCTATAAACTAATTATTACTTGAGACTAATAATAATTAACATTCAAATATAAAAATAAAAAGCATAATTAAAAAAAGAAGGGTTCAAGTTGTTACCTGGTCAACCAACTCAAAAGATCAATGTGTACATGAGAAAATGACGCAATTCTAGCTGATCAATTTTATATGCTCTAAAATTAGAGAGGTTGAGATTGTGTGAGGTTTACAATTGAAAAGAGTGCGACGAAATAAAATGAAAACAACACACACACACATATATATATATATATACATATAAGATTTTTTTTAAGCGGGCTTTCGAACAAAAAAGAATAACCGTTAAAATATGGTATTTAGATTATAGAACGCCTTTTTCGAACGGGTTCTGTAACACATTGTATTCATTAAAATATAGTCGTTGCAAATTGTAACTACTTTTGTAGTGATTCAATACCGTTCCAAATTTTTAACGGTTTTAACCAAGCCGAACGGACATTTTTTATATTACTTGTGACTTTTACAATTTCAATGAGGGTATTCCATTTGGAACTACCTTTTAAAAAAGATTTGGAACAAGTGTTGTAACGCATGGCTCGTTACAAAAATGTGACATTTCTACATAACGCCTTGATGACGTCAGCATTGTAAATTCGTTCAAAAATTGTTAAAACCCGTTTCAAACTAGAACAGAAATAGTCCGTTCCAAATTCGAGTTTTTTTTAGTGTAGGGTTCATCAAATTAGCACATGTTTGTGGTAAAAGTTATCTAATTTTTAAAAAGAATTAAGTTAAATTGTAAGACTGATACAACCAAGTTTCTTTAATGAATTTCTTTAAAATCTATTTAAACTTTCCTCCTAAGATCAATCCCAAGCTTTATTGGTTTTGTCCCCATGTCCTCCAAATCTCCTTACAAGATATGGTGTGGTGGAATCAATCTATAGGTTATTCTTGATTTCTCTTTTTCTATATGAAAAATGAAAAATTGCCAACCTCCTCAACTCTATTTGATCGCGCTTAATAAACATTAGCCAAACTCAGGGTAAGTTACATTTTTTCTTTCATAAGTGGAGTTATTTTCAGTTTTGGTCCCATACTGTAGGCAATTCACATATTATCTATTTTTTGCCAATTTCAGGATACAAAGGGAGAAACTGTTAAATACTTAACCACAAAATCCTAATCGGTTAAGTGGCTGCATTTGGAGAGAAAATGTACTAGCCAATAAAAAATTCATGGGAAAGTCTTCTTCCTTTTTCGTCATCATATAAATGGCTTATTTCTTTTTTGTTTCTTCCATTTAGTAGGAATAAAAGGTCACGTGGCTGCAAATGAAGAAGTGTTCTGTCATCAAATTTAGAAATATAAACTTCAAAAATTGTAATGAAATTCAACAATTTCATAAATACAAACTACACTTAAAAAAAAAGAAGATGTTTGATCAACAATTACAAAAAAATTGGAACCAAATGTACTGGACCCAAAATCACATAACAGGACCCAAATTTGATGAATATTTTGAAGAAAAATATAAACAGGTTTCGAACAATCATCGAGCCATTCATTAATTGTAGAATGTTTCTTCAGATTTAGGAAAGAAGGGGTTTAATTAAAAAAATCTTTAGGCTTTTTTTGTTCTTTTTTTTCTGAGGGTCTTTGCTGCAAGGATAACAGAAGATTTTTTGGATTTCTCAAATTTCTATGGTGGACTGTGCTTCAAAACTCAACAATTGTTTAGATTTTATGAGAAAGGAAGAGGGTTGGACGAAGGAGGGAGGGAAGAACTGGCTTTTACAGACGTAAATAAGAATAAGGGTTTTTACTTAACTTATTTGCCCTCTACTATGAAGTATTTAACGGTTTCCTCCTTAGCGTCCGAAAATTGGAAAAAATGGACTGAAGGAATGCAATGGGGCAAAATGCTTTTTTAGTCCCGTTAAACTAGGTCATAATTCGTTTTGGTACCACAACTTATGCTGGTGGACGATTTAGTCCCATAAGACTCGATTTTCAGCCTATTTGGTCCCAAATTGTCACATGCCTTGCACATGGGACTTAACAACCGTTAACTCCCATAAACTTTCGTTTCCTGCTCTTTTTGGAGGGAAAAAGGCACGTGAGGCTCTCAAAACAGAGGAAAAATTAACTGAAAATTAAGTTGTTTTAGTCTCATTATTCTCTTCCCCCATTTCTTTTAAATTCTCTTCACCATAACAGTTTCTTCACCATTTTTTTTTTTTTTTGCAGCAATAAAGTGGAAAAAACAGAAACCAAATAAGAAACAAAACAAAATTTCAATAAATCAAAACAGAGCACCTCTGTCAAAACAAAGTGCATCATGTTCAAAAGGTCACAATCTTTGTAATGTGGCAAAACAATTCACAAAAAGATTCACCAGACAAGTATCTTTCTTGCTTTACATAAATGCAACATCAACCATGTTGGCATATCATGACAAAAAGCCACTTCCATATACAAAGACAAGTGCCCTTCTATTTCTTCCTCTTGTTTGTCTGCTTCTTCATCCTCTTTCCCTTATCCTTGGGTTGTTCACTTTGCATTGCAGTGTTAAGTTTGACAACGTAATGTATCTCTTACCATCCTTCATGATGGTCCGTCCATATGAATTTAGGCATAACAGGACCTGTAAATGCTTGGGAGTTAGAACCTAAAACAGAATTTGCCTGTGATGCTATACTAGTTGAAAAATGTTTACCTGTAATGGGTTTAGATACAAAACCTGGCGGATGGCCAACCATAGGAGGTGGTGCCCTAATGTTCAGTTTTGGATGCATAGGTGGTGGTGCAGGTGCAGGTTTAGGATTGACATTATAAAAATGCATGGTTGATGGCACGGGTTCCTTCAAAACATTAAGCAACAAATTAAGTAATATTCCACCAACAATATTTCAGCAACATTCAACAACATTCCAACAATATTCCAACACAGATTTAGCAACATTCAGCAACATTTCAGCAATATTCCATCAACATGAAACAAAAAACAGAAAAACAGAAGCAGAAATAGAAAACAGAAAAACAGAAGCAACATTTCAGCAACAACAGAAACAGAAAACAGAAAAACAGAAGCATAAACAGAAAACAGAAACAACAACATTGTTAGCAGCAGAAAACACAGTTTTAAGAACGTGTACCTATACAACTACAGGTTCAACTTCAGCAACAAAAATTGCTCTTCTAACAAGCTTCTTTGTAGTCTGTAAGTTGCAGAAACAATAAAAAAAATTTAGTAATCAGGTTAATTGTTAAAAAAATGCATATGTAATAATTTACAGGCAATTCAGCGTCTTGTTGGATCGCGTCTTCTGGTTGGCTAATTGGGGGACAATCTTCATTCACAGGGACTTCCTCCTGTTGATTCTGTGCATTTTTTCATGTGATATCTTGTCTAAAGCCTTTAGCACTTTTGTTCGGATCTGATCTGAAAGCCTCAACATATCGTTGTGCCAGCCAATTTATCCTCACATTCTTCACATTGAAAGTAGACTCACATTTGTGCACATGACTATATTTCTGAATTTGAAATCCAACCTCATTTATAATCTTCAATGCATTAATATGCCAGTCACACCCTTTGTCCTTGCATCTTGAATACATCCTCCTATTGTCATTTTTTGGTATTGCAAAATTTCTTCTTGCCATGATGGCATGAGAATGCACTGCCTCCCTGAATTCCTTCTTTTGCTCGAATTTCATCCCAATTTCAAATCTGGGATCGAATGTGTCTTCAGAGGTTTGGTTCTCTGTTCCCATTCTCTTCATCACTGTCTTTTTGGCTATCAAATTCATCTGCATCGTCATCTTCACTGGAATCATCATTGTCAAATATGTTAATTCCTTCTTGGTCTTTCACTTCAAAGCCACCCCATTTGACTTCCTTGTCTATGTTGTTGTCAAAATATTCATCATCTTTTGAATAATCAACACTATCATCAACATCAAACTCATCATCCTCTGAATCCAGCTGATAGTCATTCATGTGCTCTTCATTCATGTCCCAATCCACCCAATCAGACCCTTGCCCATTCCCACCCTCTTCTATTAACTTACCCTTCCCTTTATCCTTCACATTATGCACAAGCCCTTCATCAACCTCAACATTTTTCCCCTTATCACCCACCACAATACCACCCTCAATTTCAGCAGCTTGTTTCACACCATCAATATATACATTGACCTCCCTCCCATGCCCATCTACTAGTAAACATAGGTCTGTTTCAAAGCGTACTTCCCTAAACTTTTTTAACATGTCAATCATGAAGTATTTTTTCTGCCCCACATATCCAAGTTGTTCACTACACTTGTCAAGTATCATGATTGAAAAAGTATTCCTATCCACAAAGTCAAAAACACTTTCTTGGCCCTCTCTATAGTCAGCAGTTGGGTGAAAAAGTAATTTACCCCCATGATGAATTCTTAAACTAAAAAGATACTGATTCTCACCTGTCAATCCATAAAAAGAAATTAAAACAATATCTCAACAGTCATTTAAAAACAGAAAATAAGCTCAACGAATAGAAAAATAAGCTAAAGCAACAATAATATTCCCATTGTGAAAACAACATGTACCCCACCTCACTCTAATTTATTCCTTATGTTCCCTCAACCACATCAACAACCACACAAATACACATAAAAAATACTCATAAAAAATACTCATTTTAAGGGGGGAAAGGGAAGGGGACCACTGCACATCCATTTGAATAAGAAAGCATGACAAAACATATTTCACCAACCCAACATTCCTCAAACAGCAAGCGGCCGGCACATCCATGGTGATACTACCCTACATTACACAACAAGAAACACTAACAAAAAATATATTTTTACTAAAAACACTAACAAAAAACAAAAAAAAAAAAGAGAGAAGAACAAGAAACTAAAAACAACACTTACTGTAATCGGGGACACCGGCCTACGGCAACGAAGCGGGTCGAAGAATAAGCATTTTCGCCATTCTTCGAAAAAACCTCCAAAATACAACTTGGGTAAGTGGGTTTAGGTATTTTATGCAAGAACAAACACAAAATTATGGCTTAATTTTTCTGATTTCTCTCAATTTCTACCTAGGGTTTTTTTGGTTTCAAAGACAAAAGGTGAGAGGAGAATTCTTTCTCCCATTTTTTTGGGTCTCTTCTAAGTCAACAGAACCCCTCACCCCTTCTCACGTGACTAAATGACAACTAACGGGGGTTAACGGCCATGTGCGATGCACATGGCCAATTCCATTAAATTGGTACCAAATAGGCTTAAAATCAAGTCTTATGGGACTAAATCCGCCACCAGCATAAGTTGTGGTGCCAAAACGAATTATGACCTAGTTTAACGGGGACTAAAAAAGCATTTTGCCCGAATGCAATGTGTGACTTGCTTATAGTGTGGGACCGAAATTGAAAAACATATCAACTTATGGGCTCAAAAATGTAATTTATCGGCCAAACTCCAAACAACCACTAGCACAACTTTGCCCCCAAAACTATTGTTTCTTTGGCATTTTTAGTCCTTCCGTTAATAATACCATTGAAGTTAACGAAAATTTCATTTGAAGGGGAAAAAATAGTCATTTTCCTCCCATTTTATGGATTTCCAAGCTTTGCTCCAATGCAGCCATTTCTCCAATTTTTCTTCAAGCTTCAAGAGAGAAAAAAAAATTAAACAATAAATTTTCTATATAATCTTAACAAAACATTATCAATAACCTGTTTTGTGTATAATGCAATACCTGCTATATATGTGCAATGCATAATATTGGTTTTATCATATTCATTTTATTGCCTTTATAATATTGGTTTTATCATATATAATATTGGCTTTATCATATTTATTTTATCCATAGATAAAAAAGATAAAAAGAAAGAAAAAATAAATATAGAAAATTTAAAAGTTAAGATCATGAACTACTCAATCTGAGATTGTGGGAATGTTATGTTGAATTATGTTGATGTTTAATTAATTGAAGGATATCTATCTTTCTGGTATGGATGTTATTTTTTGTGTTACACATATGTTATTGACAATGTTTTGTTAAGATTATATAGAGAATTTGTTGCTTAAATTTATTTTTTTATTTTTTCTCTCCGAACTTGAAAAAAATGGGGGAAATTGTATACTGTAGTAAAGATTGAAAAATACCACAAAATTGGAGGAAAACTATTTTTTCACTTTCAAATGAAGTTTTTGTTAACATTAACAGTTTCATTAACGGGAGATCTAAAAACGCCAAAAAAAATAATAGTCTGAGGAGCACCTTAAATTATTTTGAGGACCTAAACTACATAAGTGGCTTTGTTTAAGGACCAAAAGCAAGATTATTCCTAGTTTTAGGATAAATTATATTGACACCCCTCGAGGTTAGATTTAATTACTCAAACACCTCATACTCTTCGCAAAATTACATATTTACCCTTTGAGATTATAGTTATAATTTATATGTACACCCCCTATTCAGTAGCGAAATTTACATAAACACCCCTTAAGGTATATTACACTAATACCCCGTCAGGGGTGTACCTATAACTTTACAAAGAGTCTGATTATTTGTGTAATTAAACCCTAATCTCAAGGGGCATTGATGTAATTTTCACTATTTTTATAATTATACGAAAAGTAATATGATTCATATAGGAGTATAGTCTTGGACGAATGACTCCACACTGAAAATTCTAGTTCAAACCAAATACGATTAGGTTTGAACTAATCACATGATAAGCGAAGATAATAAATTTGTTATATGATTAATATGCAATTTAAAGAGAAAAACAATTAAATAACAATTGTATTATATATATGTAATTGCCTCGATTCGGTCAAATCTGATTTGTATAAGAACTTCCTTGGCTCACATAAGCATCATTGAAACTAAAATGAAAATAAGTATTTTAGTTTGAAATAAGATGTAGAAAAATATATATCTCATCATAATAATAAATTATGTATGTAGTAATTAATGAGTGAGCTGTCTCTCTTAAAGGACAAGTCCCAACTTTTCATTCAACTTCCAACAAATATAAATACGTATAACTCCATTCCCTCAAACTCATTTTCTTTGTGGGGTCCATTAATTTAGGGGCTTTAGTTTGTGCAACGTTGTCCCTAAATATTAAGGCCAGCACGATCACTTCCCCAAAAACCGTTTTAAATAAATTCAATTATTTGATTCATTTTAGCTATGAGTATTGTTCACATTATTTTAAGTTTTTATTATAGATTTAGATAAAGTATTTTAGTATTGAATTCATCTTTTAAAACTGTATATAGTAAATATTACTAAATTAAATACTTGAATTTAATATACATTATTGTTGGATAGCTTACACATTATATTCCATGTCCCACATGAAAAGTTTAATTAAGCTTTAAATTCTTAACAAAAAAACTATCCAACTTAAAGTCCAAAATAAAAATTGGAGGGAGTAATTAAGAAAGGGGACGAATTTATATATATATATATATTATTTATGATATAAATTCACTTGGCACGCTTATTCGATGAAATAAAATAATATGATATTGTTAGTTTATATTATTTTCAGAAATTATGTTTTACAATTATTTTATTTTCTTATAAAAGTTGCAAATAATAAATGACATGTCTTTTTTGAAAAATACTTTAAAAGTTGCATTCCAGAAGCATCTATTCAGAAAAGTTGTTGTTCTAAAGTGTTGCAACTTTTGGAATCAAGAAGTATAATAAATAAACGTATATTTTCCAAAAAGACACAAGGACATCTATATATAGATGTTACAAGTGTCAGATTAAAACACTTCAATTTTCACAAGATTCTTTCACTTCACATTTTATATCAAGTTGTTCTTGGAAGGAGGCTTCCAAAATTGTTGTCCTGCAAGCGCCGGTTGATTTTGTTGTATCCTAAAAGTATTTGCTTAACCCGCTAGCAACCATGGGGGCAAATTTCACTTTAAAGACAGTGAAATCACGCTTCAAGACCTCTTCCAAAATTCATATTTCACCAACAATATTTCGTTGGTTGTCTTCCATTTTTCTTTTTATAAATATGTCGTGACTTTTTTTCTTGTGATTTTCCTCTTATAGTACATAATATAGACCTAGTTCGGCCTGACGGTTTATATAATTAATTATGAGATAATTATTTAAAATAATTAATTTTAAAAGTAAGTGATTGTCGCATTTAAATTCAAATTTTAAAATTAATTATGCAAATACAAATTTTAGTTAAATCATATAACTAACCTCGTTCTTATGGTTCTAAAAGAATTTTAAAAAGTATATATGTAATAGGAATAATCGGTAATTAAATAAATAATATTGCAGCAGGCTTAAAAAATTAAAAATCGTAACTTTCATCTAAACACGATTTAGATGAAATCTAATTTCAAAAGTGACTATTTAAAATTGTATCAAATATTCCACAAATTTGTATTTACATTGCTCGATCACATAATCAAACGGGAGCTAAGACTATCATATGGATTTAAATATCATTGGAAGAGTACTTTTACCAATAATTAACTAATTTTAATTCTCTTTAAATTTGAGAATGGTAAATAATGTTACTATAATGCTGAAGTACTTTGTACAGGTGGTGTGCCAAAAATAAGACACAAGAAAAAGAAAAATACATGTATAAGAAATTAATAAAGGGATAAATACAATTTATCCTCCTGATATAAGAAATGAACAAAAATTGCCCTATGAAAAAATAATTAGCAAATTACCCCCTGTGATCTTAAAATGAGTAAATTACCCCCTTATGTTTTCCCTTGATCGGGTAATTTGCTTCATTTCTTCAAAATACGGGGAGGTAATTTGCTAGTTATTTTTTCACATGGAAATTTTTGCTCATTTTTTATATCACAGGGGATAAAGTGTATTTATCCCAATTAATAAATAGTAGCAGGTGGAAGTAATTTAGTTTTTCTGAAAAAAGATAAAAATTTAAAATGACTATATAAAAAGAGGTGGAGACATATACACCTTTAGTTGGTCATAAATGTATAAAAAAGATGAAACAAACCCCACTAGAATTGAAAAGTATATGAAATTACATTGCATCATAGGAAAAGCATAATGTACTATTTTCCTTCTTCTAATTTTCATATTTTCATTTCGATTTTGACATAAAATATTAAAAGATAATTAAGTGAAATGAAATCTTTCATATATATATATATATGCTAAATTTTTTATCTAAAGAAAATATAGGATTAAAAAGTTAATAGTGGGTTGCCATCTTTGGTTGATTTAAATTTTTTATCTATATATATTTAAATTTTTTTAAAGTGGGTTGAAATCTTTCATATAATAATTTTTTATCTATATATATTTAAATTTTTTTAAAGTTAGAAAGTATTTTAAAAAATATGCGTGTGATGGGTTAGAGTAACCATCTTTGATTGATAAAATGTATATTGACCAAAATATTCACAAGCATAATTATTTTTACACAAAAATAGCCATTTTTTAAATGTTTCCTATTAATATTATTCTATTTGTGCATATTTAAAATTAATAAAAAATTATTTAAGAAAATACCAACTATGATCAGTTATTTATTTTATTTTTTCTTCTCTTTTATATGATTAAATAAAAATAATAAAATTTAAATTATACATACGATTCCATTGTACTCTGATAATCGGTTATTACTTAAGTAGAAGGGGCGCACAATAATTACCATTGGTGGCATAATATGTGTTGACCAAAAAAACCTTAAGTGTGCTTCTTCTTCTACCATTATTTTGTTAATTTAGTTTATTCGCAATAATTTTCTTTCATGCATATTTGAGGTTGAATTAATTTTATCAATTTTTTATTAATTTTTTTTATCTTTCTTCTATTTTAATTAAATAAATATAAAGAATAATATAAAAGTGATAGATGTAAAGCAGATAACACACCATTTTACCCATAAAACTTTTTGAAATTATATATAAAAAATAATTCTAAACGTGTCATAAGCCATGTCTGATGCGCCATTTGGCGCGTCGGGTACTGTGTATTTGATTTTTTCTTTTCTTATTATATATTTTTAGATACGTGAATGTCGTATTCAAGCGTGTTTATGTCCAACGCATATCTGTATACAGTAATTTTTTTAAGTGTCCGTGCATAATAACTATAAATTATCAATCAATCTCCCAAAGATATATAAGTTAAATATCTTTGTTATAGGCGTAACTATAACATCAAACAATGCAAAAATAAATAAAATCTTGTTTTGTATTATTTGCTAACATGAGAAAAAGGACAAAAAGTTGGTGAAGTATTGAGGTCAGTTTGAAAGAAGGTAATAAATTAAAAACCTAAAAAAATAAAAATAAAATACTTTTGGGCATTAATTAATCTTGTCTGAGAGGGAGACCAAGAAAGGCAAACACATCACGCCCCCATGTCTTTCCATCCTTCCACTTGTTAGAGGTTTTAGGAGCCAAATCCGGAAACCAAGAACAATGTGTTTGTTGGGGTTGAATCTTTTTGCTTCTCATCCAATCACAAATTTTCCAGCATTAAATATTCAGTAGAAAAAGAAAAGCAGAAAGAGACAGAATTCTCCTTGTTGTTGTTTTTCTATTTTCTTTTTTTTTTTTTTTAAGAAAAGTAAAACCCTGTAAGAAAAGAGAAAGGGTGTCAAGTCACTAGTTTTGTTGCTCTCTTTTGCTTTTCCTGTCAATCAAGCAGTTTCCTTTACCAAGTATTTCTTTCTTCGACACCCCAGTTCCGGGGAATATCAGTAGAGACAGGCCAACTATTTTCCAAGTAAATCAAAGGGAGAGAGAGAGAGAGAGAGAGAGAGAGAGAGAGAGAGAGAGAGAGAGAGAGAGAGAGAGTTTTTGTTTGTGGTTTTTGTTTTATCTTGCTTTTTGGTGGGTATTCTTCCACCCCGTTTGTTTTTCTTTATTTCTCAACAATCTAACAGTGGCCTCTGTTTTCAAGAACACCAAACTCCCATTTTCTCAGAATCACGCGTAAAGAATTCACATTTGGAGCAAACGAGCTAGTTCACACAGTACACACACAAGCTGCTGTGTGTCTTTGATTTCTCTTCAGTTGTTTCGTGGTTTGTTTTAGTCATTCTGGTTGTTGGAAACATGGTTTCTGGTTTTCTCTTGGAGCTGACATCATTGGTAGAAAGAAACATTGATCTGGGCTAGGAAGAGTAAAGAGAAAGGATAAAAACAGCTTCTCGAAAATAGAGTGTTGGAAAAAGAATGAGCAAAGAATTGAGTGGCACTGCCAAGGTTGTCGAAACAAAGGTGAGAAAGTCACCAGCAACTGCAAGGAGAAGATCAAACAGCATTTTTGCAACAATGTCAGTGGCCCATGTGGATGATGATGAAGTTCACAACCCTGGTGAGATTTATCATGTTGAGAAGGTTTTCCCCAGTGGCGACATGTACATGGGCCAGTGGGCCGACAACTGGCCCCACGGCCATGGCAAGTACTTGTGGGCAGATGGTTGTATGTATGTGGGTGATTGGTCAAAAGGCAAGACTATGGGGAAAGGGAAGTTTAGTTGGCCGTGTGGTGCTACTTATGAGGGCCAATTCAAGAATGGTTATATGGATGGTGAGGGTACCTATACAGGGTCTTTGAATGACACTTACAGAGGTTCTTGGGTGTTCAATATGAGGCATGGAAAGGGCGTTCGGAGTTATGAAAATGGCGATTATTATGAAGGGCAATGGCGGCGTGGGCAGCCGGACGGTAAGGGAAGGTATCAATGGAGTAATGGGAATCAGTACATTGGTCATTGGAGGAATGGGAAGATGAGTGGCACCGGAATGATGATTTGGGCTAATGGGAATCAATACGACGGTTGTTGGCAGGACGGATTGCCTAGAGGGAACGGGACGTTCCGGTGGGGGGATGGGAGCTTTTATGTAGGAGTTTGGAGTGAGGATCCGAGGGAGCAGAGTGGGACTTACTACCCATCAAGTTCTCAGATAGGCAGTTTGGATTGGGATCCTCAGGAAGTGTATTTGGTGAACTTGAGTGATTGTGGAATATGTCCTGGTGAGAAGATCCCGGAATTCCCTTCACAGAAAACGGTTAACTGGCCGTGTGCGGTGAAGTGCTTGCAGAAGAATTCAGGGTTCAAGAATTACAAAGTGAATGATGGTAGGCTGAGGAGAGCATCCGTGGACGGTAGGCTGAGCACTGGTGACAGTAGCTTGGGGTCGGAATCTGATTTAAGCTCTGAAGGTAGTAATGAATGTTTAAGATCCGGAAGAGAAGTAGATGGAGGGGTGGCTACTGGAGGATTAGATAAGTTGCGAGGATATAGACGACCTCATATCGTAATAAAGCCAGCAAAAACGCAGGGGCACACAATATCGAAAGGCCACAAGAATTATGAACTCATGCTGAATTTGCAGCTAGGAATAAGGTATCAAGATATTTAGGATGCTTCCGATGTTTCTAAATTTCAATGTTTTTACACATGAATGATCGTAGAATGATTACTCTGATTTGCAATGGCTTTGATATGGTAAAGTAGATGAACTACACGGATTCGTTCCGTATATGTTTTAGAAGAAATACTTATCCATCCTATTAGTGCCAATAGATGAATTCTTGTAACTGAAATGATGATTAGGCTTGATTTGTGTTCTCTTTTCGTTTTTCCTCGTCGAGCTCATTTGTTTTATTATTCAGACATTCGGTAGGAAGGCCGGCTCCAGCTACATCCCTTGATCTAAAAGCTACAGCATTTGATCCCAGGGACAAAATATGGACCAAATTTCCGCCAGAAGGATCTAAGCATACTCCACCCCACCAATCATGCGAATTCAAATGGAAGGATTACTGTCCGTTGGTTTTCAGGTATGGTAGTATATCACATTTTACGGTATCTCAACATTCAAACGACATATGAGTATGAGGAGTTTACATCTTTAACGTTACCATCCGTGTTTTAGTTCATCTCTTTTGGTGTTTATTCTTTTCCAATAATTGCAAGTATAACCTGATAAGATACTGCGGTAATTTGCTTTCAGGACACTTAGAAAGTTATTTAAGGTGGATCCGGCAGATTACATGATGTCAATATGCGGAAATGATGCCCTCCGGGAGCTCTCCTCACCTGGAAAAAGCGGAAGCTTCTTTTACTTGACCAATGATGACAAATACATGATAAAAACCATGAAGAAGGCAGAAGTAAAGGTGAGTTGTATATCAGATGTCGACATATACCAGTGACATTTTAATCTTGAAACGAAGTTGTATTAGTTTTGGTTTTAGCATCTTCAGTCAATCATAGGTTATCTTTTTATAGATGTGATAATCGTATACTCAATTTCAACTTCACAATCACAGGTGCTTAAAAGAATGCTTCCAGCTTATTATAATCATGTTCGGATGTTTGAGAACACCCTGGTCACCAAATTCTTCGGCCTTCATTGCGTGAAGATGACGGGGCCTTCACAGAAGAAGGTATGAAGTTGAATACATTCTTTTTATCCATTTGAATCATCGCGAACTTCCACGATATGAAGGACCCTAAATACATCATTATGTAATTGATAAGCAGGTGCGCTTTGTCATTATGGGAAATTTGTTCTGTACTGATTATGCCATTCACAGACGTTTCGACTTGAAAGGTTCTTCCCATGGTCGCTCGACTGCCAAACCTGAATCTGAGGTCGATTCCTCGACCACCCTCAAGGATCTTGATTTGAATTTTATCTTCCGGTTGCAGAAGTCTTGGTTCCAAGAGTTCTGCAGGTAATTAAATCATAGCCTTGTCGTGTCAAATTTACTAGCACAATCCTGGTTTCGGATACACAGAAAGAATGAATATCTGATTGCTCTTCTGATAAAATATTGACATAAAATACATTAGTGGCTAATGAAATCACCTTCAGATTATCTCACATCTTTGAAGGGGAGAGCAGAAAATCATGTCGAAAGACTTTAACGTGGCAGCCTTGTGCTTATTTATACTTGGAATTTATTTACAGGCAAGTCGACCGAGACATTGACTTCCTCGGACAGGAGAGGATTATGGATTACAGTCTTTTGGTCGGCGTTCACTTCAGAGAAATATCACATTCGGGGGAACCACTGAATACTTACACTGATGCTGCCAAAGATCCAATACATATCGGTACATGTTTAAATCTTTGCACTGTAATCCCCCTTCTGTGCCCGTTTCTTTCTTGTTTCCTTCTACTCTATGAATTTTCTCTTAGATGCTACATTTCTGATGAATTATGTAGGGAATGGAGTCAGTGAAGGATCAGCCCATCGACCATCCAGGGCAGATTTCGATATTCTCTTAGATACTAATCGGTACGAGTTGCTTATGCAAACATGGACTGTCTTTTAAGTTCATTTTTAGAACTTAAGAATCATGTCCCACTATTCAGCTGATCCTCACTCATTCATGAAATTCTTGATCTTCATCAACTGTCAGACCTTAGGCTAGAATTACTGTTCCCCTTACTAATTTAATCTTGTTTCCGGCAGGTGGGCATCAATTAGACTAGGTTCCAACATGCCTGCACGGGCCGAACTTACTGTGAGAAGAAACAGTGGCGAGCTTCAGCTGGTCGGGGAACCAACAGGGGAGTTCTACGATGTCATCCTAGTGTTTGGCATAATAGACATACTACAAGATTACGATATCAGCAAGAAGCTAGAACATGCATACAAGTCGTTCCAATACGACCCCACTTCAATATCCGCTGTCGACCCCAGACAGTACTCCAAGCGTTTCCGTGATTTCATATTCAGAATCTTCATAGAAGATAGTTGAAACACCGGTAGGTACGTCCCACTTGCCTCTAGTAGCCCACACTGCACAGCTAGCTGATACCGCGGGCACAACAACCATTGCTTACTGGGCGCGAAAAGCAACGGTTTTGGCCGGGCACAAATGCTCGCCACGTTGCTGTCGATAGGTTTCTTGATCTTACTGTATTTATAGATACAAATAGGTTCGATGACGACCGGTTGAGCCACGGTGTGGCAGTGAGAGCAGAGGCACTCACTGCACAATGTCAAAGGGAAGAGAAGTGTGAAGCTGAGTCTGCAGGCCTCCATTTTTTGTACTATTTTTGTTGTCCCAGAAGGTGAGGGAGTCTCTCTGGGATTCTGGCACTGAATTCCCTTGTACAGAAGGGACAAAAATCTT
Source organism: Sesamum alatum (assembly GCA_034509735.1). Lineage (NCBI taxonomy): Eukaryota > Viridiplantae > Streptophyta > Magnoliopsida > Lamiales > Pedaliaceae > Sesamum > Sesamum alatum. The sequence continues at coordinate 28,071,390 of JACGWO010000008.1, forward strand.
AAGGCAAATTGCAATGAAAATACAACATTCAACCAAAAACATGGCCTCCTTTTTACGTTCTTTTATGGTTGATCTTACAACTGTTTGGTCCAGTGATTACATAATTAATTTTGGAATAATTAATTTTATAAAAGTGATTATGATGTTTGGATTCACAACTTTAAAAATTAACTAGAGGTATGTGGCACACTCAACGTGTGCGAAAATATTTAATTGGTTTTTTTTCAAATAAAGCAAAATAAATATAATATTGAAATGTATTCGAGAGATTAAATAAATGTTAAGACACAATAATAATATAAAAATGACTGAGATAAAAATATATAATTTTGAAAGAGAAAATTTTGAAGTGGGAGAAAGAAACATAAAAATAACTAACACTAAATAATTATTTACAAAGGTAGTTTTATAGTTGGAGATAGTGGGGTGGGGGTTTTGAAGAGTGGGTGAATAGGCAGTTAATAAATAAATTAATAAATTAAGTTAAATATTAAAATTGACATGCCAAAATAATTGAGACACCAATTCACCTCTCTTCAATTATATATAGTATAGATTATTCTACTGTAAATTGTAGTTAAATTCCAAAACTCACCTCAAGTCAAGTTGTTTTGATAGGATTTAACACGTAATTAAATGGACAATAATTGTCGTGGAATTTGTAGCTTTTATCAAAATCACAATAGACTTTAATCTCAAATGTGATTTTAGGAAAATGGGTCAAATGATATAAAAATTTAGCGATAATTACATTTACACTCTTAATTTATAGTCTGTTTATATAAATCATTCCTATCTTTTAAATAATTACCTATACATCCATTAGAAATGTAAGCATTATTAACACAAATCACCTCTATTTTTTGGAAAATTACACTTACACCCCTCAAAAGTATCAATATTATTACACAAACTACTCCTATTTTCTGGTTATCAAAAGTATTTTTGTAATTATCCAAAAGATAGGAATGATTTTTATAAATAAATTATAAATCAGGGGGTGTCAAAATAATTATCCCAAAAATTTACATCTGCAAGCGGAGATTTGAATTATTCAATCGGAGGGCTAAACAGTCACTTAAGCCTGTCTCATTATAAAGCTTCATTGGCTATTAATAGGGATTTGCAAAGTTAAATATAAAAATATGCTTTTAGAGAAATGAGAAGATTTGTATTTTTGAAAAATCACCAGCTAAAAGGAAAAAAAAAATGAAAAAATCAATTAGATTAGATGACGAAATACGCCCAGTCCTATGAGTAGAAATTTACTTATATAATAGTTTGTTTGGTTAGTATTTGATTTTTTTTTATGTGATTAATTATTTAACTTTTCGTACTGAATAAATTATAATAATGGTATGTACTTATATCCACGATCAAACAAGAAAAGAAAGCCAAAAGAAAAGGAAAATTAGATCAAATAAGTAGAATTTATTATGTATTGACTTTGAGGAGGTTGGCGTCCACAATTTATTATTTATGTATATATATAGGGTTAAATTCATATTATATTTAATATTTTATGCATAGAGTATATAAATAAATAAATGGCACACATTTTTTATTTTTAAAAATGAATATGTGGTCAAATCCAAATGTAGCATCTACAATTATTTTTATTTACATACCAAGTCAATTAATATGTAAGAAAATGCGTCTGTTTATGTGCCTGCATGTCTTAAACTAAAACATGAATCTGGTCGGCTGACAGACCAAATTATGACTATTTCTTCAGTTGTGAAACGTCAAATGATTGACACTTGACATCTGCTTACATGCTTCAGATTGCACAGCACGTCTGATTTTGATTGCAGCTCACACTGCTGCAACTTTGAGATATATAAATAAATTAAATAAAATAAATTAAAAATATATATATTTTTTAAGTAAAATCGATAAATATTATTAATTAAATTAAATTAATTATATCAGTCATGTCGACTATCAATCTCAAATAGAGACAATTACAACAATTATATATTACCAATAATATTACATAAATGAAATCCAAACAACCCTTTACTATAACAGTATACAAGCAATCCTACTATACAGTAGATTATCATCCCATGTATTGATGGGAATTCGAATTCATGACCTCAAGAATCATGTGTCCTCAACCTTAAACACTAGATCAAGAGATCATTGGTAACTAAATCTACATTTTTTTAATTGAATAATTGGGCGATACATAGGGTAAATCAAAATTAAACGTAAAATTAAAAACTCGAGATTGTAAAGATCGTAATGAGTTACGCCTTTTGCACCCTCCTCCAGCCACGAATGCAAAGAAACGAGAAGGGGGGGGGGGGGGTAACATTGTAAATTGTCAAAAAAAGTTTGGACAAGATGGTAAATTTACTATGTTGTCAAAATGGGCTGGTCGCGGGGATGAATTAACCACCTAAAATGCTAGGATGACTTAACCAAGTCAAACCATAAGGGTTCGTTTGGTTCAAGTGAGAGGAAATGAGAAGTGAAGGAGATGGGGAGACAATCGGAACGATATGTAGGCCGCCATCTTGCCAAATTAAAAGTTATTATCGTTGAAATTCCACCACCAAACCACACAATTAATACACTACACTTCCGATTTTCGCCTTTCCAAACGCTTGCAAAATGTATTCATCTCTTGTTCAACATCAGATTAATTCCCAGTGTAACTGTCCATTTCGGCTTTGATCTTTAATTATCATTGGGCACTACTAAAGTAGGATTGTGAATCATTATATCAACGTTTCATTTTTTGATATCCTTATATAAATGTCTAATTGATGGAATACACTACAAAAAAATAAAAGATTAGCAACAAAAAAATCAAGTGATAATTTTAATATTGTCACTAATTATATATGTTTAGTGACAATAATATTTATTTGGTTACAATGATGAATTTTAAGATTTTAATAATTACTATTATTTTGTCAAATTGTTATTAGTGACAAAAAGAATGTGCACAAAGTTGTCACTAAATACAATTAGTGACTCATGTATAGTGACAACCTAGTGACAATAAATTGTTATCACTATATTCTGTTGTCACTAAGTTGTCATTATAAATGTGTCACTATTTGTATTAAGTGACAATTTTATACACATTTTTTCTCACTAAATTATATAGTGACAAGATGAAAAATATTGTCACTTAATGCATATTTTTAGTGACAACTTTTAAATTATCATTTGATATTTTGTCGCTAATATTATATTTTCTTTTAGTGATATTGCACGTTGATGGGAACCTGAATGATCATACGCAAACCCTTCTGCATGACGATTTTGTAGATGTGGAAACCATGCTTGAGCATATGGATGCTGGCTAACTAGAGTCGCGTTTCTATTTGTAAAAACGTGTTCCTTTCTTTCTAGTCGGTTAGGAGTCAGTTTAGCTAACTGTTTTATTCAGCATGTGATTGGGCCACGTGCCGGCCAGGTCGCCTAAGGTTAGTTAGGATGTTAGAGAGACGGGAGAGAGGCTCTCTGCATTTAAAGGATATTTGCAGCCAATTTACACACACTTCAAATGAAATACAACACAGAAATTTTCTCTCCAGAAAACATGAGTGCAATATCTTCTCATATAAAATTTCGTCATGGTATCAAAGCCTTCAGTTGAAGGACCCTGCACACTGAGCAATCAATAACCTTTTTTTATTATTTTTGTTCTGACTGAATCTCGATCAGCAATTGAGACAGATCAATCAGAGGAGACGTCGGGAAACACTGGAGGTAGTGGAACTCGACAGATTATAGAGGTTTCTCATTTGTCGGAGACCTCTGGATGGACAATGATATCCTCGCCACTCGTTGGTGACAATTACTTGGTATGGAGTAGAGCGATAAAGTTTGCTCTAGGAGCTAGAAAGAAGCTCAGTCATATTGATGGCCAATCAATTCGACCAGTTGGAAACTCTGAGGAGTTGGATGAGTGGATTCGTAAATAACTATATGATAATCAGGTGGATCCTACACTCGGTCTCTAAGGAGATTGTTAATGCTTTCATTTATGTCTCTTCTGCTCGAAGCCTGTGGCTTGGGCTTGAATTACGATATGGAAGAAGCAATGGTCCTATGATATATAATCTAGAGCGCGAGATCGTGTCAGTATCTCAGGGAGATCTGTCTATTACTGCATATTTTACAAAGCTTAAGATGCTTTGGGATGAACTTCTGTGTCTAGATCATTTGTCTGCGTTTGTATGTGATGCTCACAGAGTTGTGGTAGATAGAGATGCGTCACACCAGTTGATGTAGTTTCTGATAGGGTTACCTGGTACCTATGAACAAGTGAGGAGCCAAATCCTTCTAATGGAGCCACGACCCGACGTAACAAAAGCATTTGCAATGGTGACTACAGTGGAAAACCAACTACATGTTTAAGTGATCCTTCCTAAATCGGCTGGCAATGCAATTTATCAAGTGCATTTCAAACCTCAAGGAAAACGGTCTAGTGATAAGAGCTCTTTGTTGTGTGACAACTACAAACGACCATGACACATTAAAGGCACATGCTTCAAATTGCACGGCACACCTGATTGGTACACAGAGATGATTGAGAAGAAGAAAAAGGCTGCTGGACGAGGGCGAGGTTTCATTGCTGCTGTAGGTGATGATACATCTGGTCAAGTGAATGATATGGAAATGACACAGGAGCAAGGGAATGAGCTGTCACACCTATTAAGATATGAGATCAAAAAATGGTGCTGGAGGAGAATGAATCTCAGCAAATCATGTGGACACCACCGGACACTATACGCATCAACTTGCAGAATTATAGGAGTTTGTAGGTAATACTCACTTTTCCGATTCTGTTAGTTTTGGTTCCTAGATTGTGGATACATGAGCTAGAAGACATATTTGTGCAAACTTGAAGCACTTTGCATCATATCATACACCCATTCATGACACCAAAGTCCACCTACCTAATGGTACAAAACAATCTATAACTCATATTGGTACTATGCACCTCTCACCAAATATTACTGTAAATGATCTCCTCCACATCCCCACTTTTTCTATCAACTTGATTTTAGTTAGCCAACTATGTGAATCCATGTTCATTAGGTTCGAATTCATGAAATCTTGTTTCATCTTGCAGGACCAAAGGACTAAAAAGAGGTTGGCAATGGGCAGATTAGTAGAGAGACTTTACATTTTTGATTGTACATCCTTTTCCATTCCCGTGAATAGCACTAGCACTACTACTGATACTGTATTCTTGAATTCCAGTTGTTCGTCTTATGAACATTGTAATAATGAAATTTGGCACAAGAGACTTGGTCATTCATCTAAGCAAGCTCTACAACACATTTCATCTCTCAACATCAAGAGCGTTTCATCATCTATTCCTTGTGATATTTGTCATTTTGCTAGGCAACATAGGTTGCCATTTCCCACTAGTGACTTTCATACTAATTCTATTTTTGAGCTTGTGCATGGACATTTGGGGCCCTTACAAACAACGCACTCCCTCAGGTTGTTCATACTTATTAACTCTGGTTGATAATCACAACTACAGTACTTGGACCTACCTAATGAAATTCAAATCTCAAGCTATCGAATATCTCTAGACATTCTTGAAAATGGTTCATACGCAATTCGTTGTTCATGTGAAATCAGTTTGAACCGACAATGATCCAGAGTTTCTTAGTGACGAATGCCAGTCCATGTTCAAATCTTTAGGAATCCTTCATAAAAAGTGTTGTGTTTATTCTCCACAACAAAATGGCATCGTGGAGCGTAAGCATCAATATCTTCTTTCCATCGCTAGGGCCTTGTTCTTCCAAGGCTCTTTACCTGATAAATTCTAGGGGGATTGTGTCCTCACTGCCACTTATCTTATTAACCGTACCCCTACACAAGTCCTTGGATAGTCAACTCCATATGAAATATTTCATGGAAAACCACCTGCCTATGATCAACTAAGAGTCTTTGGCTATCTCTGCTTGGGAGCTAATACCAACCCCCACAAAGTTCAGTTTGACAAGAGGGCGTCTAAATGCGTATTTCTGGGGTATGCTTGTGGGAAAAAGGGGTTCAAACTCTTTGATATCGCATCTGGTTCCTATCTAATCTCTGGGGATGTTATATTTTATGAGGATGTCTTCCCTTTCTCCAATCTTCTACTATTGCACCATTATGTCCGCTTCTTTTGGTCCCTAAGATTGCAAATGTAGCCTTACCCATCCAAGTCATTAACCCTACACCCCAACCTGATACACCTGACTTCCCTTTGCCAACGCAACCTACTCCTCCTCTATCGGAGCCCTTTTGTCGTTCAACCAAAGCTATTTTCAAACCAGCTTGGTTGAATAATTTTGTTTGTCAAGTTGACAGGTCCTCGCCTACCCTGCAGTGTTCAACACCTTCATATGCATGTTTTGTAGCTTCCTTGTATACTTTGTAGGAGCCCAAAACTTACAAACAAACGGTGGACAAACCTGAATGGATGGAGGTGATGAGGCAAGGGATTCTAGCTCTTGAGAAAAACCACACATGGGAGGTCACTTCTCTCCCTCCTGGCAAGAAGGCGATTGGTGTAAATGGGTTTTCAAACTCAAACTGAAAGATGATGGGTCTGTTGAGCGTTACAAGGTGAGGCTGGTTGCTAAGGGCTATAACCAGATATAGGGTGTGGATTTTGCGAAATGTTTTTCCCTCGTTGCTAAGGCTGTTGCGGTGCGGATGCTCCTGGCCATTACCTCTACTCGTGCATGGCCCCTTCACCAACTGGACATAAATAATGCTTTCCTTGATGGGTACTTGGAGGAAGAGATCTATATTCGTCCACCTGAGGGATATATACCACACCTAGCTCTTTTTATAGACTAAAATGCTCTCTGTACGGTCTCAAGAAGGCGTCTCGACAATGGAATAAGGAGTTCACATCGCGATTGGAGGACTATGGCTTCACTCAATCCCCTCACGACCACTGTTTGTTCACCAAGGGCGCTGATGATACCTTCCTCATCCTACCAGTCTATGTTGATGACGTCTTGGTCACTGGTCCATCCATCTCTCTAATCAATGGTGTCAAGCAGTACCTTGATGAGTTATTCACCATCAAAGATTTGGGGGTGGCTCGTTACTTTGTAGGCCGACAAGTTACTCGCTCTCCCATGGGGACTAGCCTAACACAAGCCTAAGTATATTCACGATATCCTTCTGGATACCGGGTTGCAGAATGCGAAATCAGCCACCACTCCACTGCCTCAGGGGATCAAGCTTTCTGCCTCAGGTGGTGTTTCCTTACCTGATCCGGAGCCTTATCGACGCCTCATTGGCCGACTTCTCTATTTGGTGTTCACTAGACCCGACATTTCCTATGGTGTTCTGCAGCTAAGCCAGTTTCTACAGTACCCCTATGACGATTATTGAAGGTTGCCTTACACATTGTTTGTTACATGAAGGGATCATCTTTCATTGGACTATTTTTCCCTTCCTCCGAACCACTTTCACTCCTTGCCTACTGTGACTCTGACTGGGGCTCTTGCGTTGATTCTCGCAAGTCTATCTATGGGTTTTGCGTTTATCGTGGTAATGCTCTCATCTCTTAAAAGTCTAAGAAACAAGTCATTGTCTCTCGCTGTTCTGCGAAGCTGAATATCGGAGTATGGGTTCCACCATTTCAAGCTTCAGTGGATCACATATTTGCTTAAGGATTTTGGAGTTGACATTGCTTTGCCTATTAGCATGTTCTATAACAATCAGGTTGCCCTCCATATCATGGCGAATCCGATTTTTCACGAGCGAACAAAGCACCTTGATATTGACTGCCATATTGTATGCAATTAGTACAAATTGGGCTTCATTCGCCCTTCTTTCATGCGCAGCAGGGATCAAGTGGCGAATATCTTCACCAAGAACCTTCTCGGCCCTTTGTTCTCATCCCTACAGTACAAGTTGGCCTTGTTCTCCATTGCCCCAAGTCCATTCGGGGGTGAGGGGGGCTAATGGAATATGCACGTGTTGGGAGCTTGAATGATCAAAGGCATACCCTTATTCCTGACGATGTTGCGGATGTGGAAGTCATGCTTGAGCATATGGATGCTAGCTAATTAGAGACGTGTTTCTATTTGTAAAAACGTGTTCCCTTCTTTCTAGTCAGTTAGGAGTCAGCTAGAGTCAGTTCAGCTTACTGTTTTATTTAGCATGTGATCGGGCCACATGTTGGCTAGCTCACCCAAGGTTAGTTAGAAAATTAGAGAGGCGCGAGATAGGCTCTGTGTATTTAAAGGTTGTTTGCAGCCATTTTACACACACTTCAAATGAAATACAATACAGAAATTTTTTCTCTGAAAAACATGACTTCAATTTCTTCTCATATCAAATTTTTTTCACTAATGGCTAATGAACTCACTCGATGCTAACCAAAGTGCACACAATTGGGGAAAAATCAATTTTTTAATTTTTAAAACAAAAAAAAATAGGGAAGAAGTAAATAAATATGGAGGCGACTGAAATCGAATTTCTTCTTTAATATTCTTGTCAAAATATGTAGAAGAAAAAATGACCAACATGGTGGTCAATTTTTCTTGAATGCCGTGCAAACCTCAATGGAAACGTATCACTATGTTTAGATTAGTTTGTGAGTGGTTTGTTTTGTGGAGTTATAGAGCGAAAAACATAAATAAACAGGTATTTTTTAAAATAGTGTGAATGTTTGCATTTGTTCTTGGAGATAATTAAAAAAAATTTAAAAAATATGTTGTATGTTTGGTTTTGTTTCCTAGAGGACAAAAATCACTCCTCATTGTCAAATCATATATCATTTGTATATTTATATTTGTTTATATGATTTTGTTTATAGGTGGGTTGAATTGTATATATTCTATACTATATTTGTATGAAAAATTATTTACTTTTTTTTATTAAAAATAATAATTATGTATTTAATAAGTATTTGATTATTTTTTATTTAAAAATCAAAAGTAAATTTTTCAATACAAGAAAGTCAAAATTTTAAAAATTCATGTACGTAAATTTGGAATTATGTTATGGATTAAATTACTTGAAGTCGATTTGTAAATTTCATCAAACAAATGATCAATTATACACATCACTTATGAGTTACATTTACACCCCCTTACCCATTATCCTTTTACAAAAACTATCTCTGTCTTTTGAAAAATTATAGAAATCATTTGTAGTAGCCTTTAAAATCCACAAAAGCCCCTATTGACTGGGTCAAACTTCTATAATTTTTCAAGAACAGAAATGCCTCAAAGGTGTTTATGTAACTACCAAATGATAGAGGGAGTGTCAAAGTATATGAAGATGAATAACATGACCTTATTCATATTTTTATTACTTATACTAATTTTTAATTTAAGTTTAAATAATTTATTAATTTTTTAATTGAATCTCTATATAAATTACACCTTTTAATAATTTAAATATTAAAATTTTCAATTAATATATTAATAAAGTAGTTACTAGATTCTAAGTTTAAATTAAAGCATTATCACACTTGTATAAATGATCTAAAATTCTTAAAAGTAACAGATTATTTTCCTCTATTTTTATTTATAATTATATTTTACTAATATTAATAAATTGTAATTCGAAATAATTATATATTTTATATAAATTATATTATAATTAGTAAAATAAATAATTTATTTATTAAGAAATTATTTGAAATCATTAAACTATTTTTCTAAAAAAAATTATCCCTTCTTCTCCAATCCCCGCTTGTGCCTAGCCCTTGCCCTTGCCCTCACCCTCACCTCGCTTGCACCCTCACCGTCACCTCCCTGCCTGCGCTCAGCCTCTCTTCCCCCTTTGCCCGTCGTCGGTGCCGCCTAGCCTTCGCCCTCCTCCGCCTTCGCGCCCCACCTAAATATGTATATATAAATGTATAAATATATACATAAATATATTTATGTGTATAAATATATATGTATAATTTATTAATTTTAGTAAAATTAAGTTATAAATAAAAATAGAGGATAAATAATTTTTTAAGTTTAAGAATTTAAAATAATTTATACAAGTGCGCTAATTTTTAATTTAAATTTATAATCTAGTAACTAATTTTTTTAATATATTAATTCTATAATTTAATATTTTAATTATTAAAAGGTGTAATATTATATAGGTATTCAATTAAAAAAATTTAATAAAATATTTTAAACTTAAATTAAAAATTTGCATAAATAATAAAAAATATATGGGGCCATATTACTCATCCCTATAAACGTTACTTTGACACCCCTCTACCTTTCGGTAATTACAAAAACATCTATGAGTGCATTTCTATCCTTAAAAATTATATTAAAGTTTGACTCAATCAATAGGCCCATTTTTGGATTTTGAAGATTGGCAGGGGTGGTTTCTATAATTTTTCGAAAGGCATGAGTGCTTATGTAAGACACAATAAGTAAGGGGGTGTAAATGTAATTTTTTTTAAGTTATTAGTAACATGGCAATTAAAAAACTTTGCATGAATTGAAAATCCCAAAATACCATCATCGCTGAATGTTCAATACCATGAAATTTTAACGCTTAGAACTACTCTCAACAACAGTCCACCATCAATCGGATGGCCGCCATCGAGGGGGGTTTGTTTGTTTGTTTGTTTTTTCTCCTCGAAAACTTGATTGCAATCTGGTGAGGGGAGGGAGGGGTTGATTTGCAGTTAAGGGAATGAGGAGAGAAGTGATGATTGTGACTGCGCAGTTTGGTCTCCATGACAAGATAAGTGGAGTCGAAACAAGGTTTGAACAGGGTTCCACAGTGTATACGTTTTTTAACAGTAAAAACTGAGCCAAGACAGTCCAAAATAAAATGACCCAAACATTCCCAGTGTTTTGGGCCATTTCCGAGATGGATTGAAAATGAGTCCAAACACTATGTAGAGCGCCCTATCATATGTGGATGTATTACGAGATGATGGTAGCTGGTGCATAATACTTGATCAAATGAAAGCCGAGCTTAACTTGGAGGGTGTTTGGCTAAGCTTATTTAAAAGTATTTTATAAATCCATATGCCTTATATGATCTTTTGAAAATCTTATAAGCTCATCCAGACACCCATCTTAATATATTGGTGAAACTACAGTGACTAAGTTGCGCAATGTTTGAAGGAACTTTGACAAAATAGATCCAGAAGCAGTTGGGTTTCATTAATTGGGATAGCCACAATGAATTCATTTTAACCTATCGTAATTTTTTCGGGAAAAAAATCCAAAAAAAAAAATCTATATTCAAGAAGAAAAAAAATTAAATTATGACATGTTTGCCATGATCAATATTTTAACAATAAGATATCTTCTCCTATATTCGCGCTTGCCATCATTTATACCCTGCCCCTCTAAAAGAAAGGGATTGATTGTCAACATCATTTATATCTAATACACTTCTTCTCAAAAAAATTAATAATACTTTTCACTCACAAACGATGATTCACGACACCGCTACACTAATTTTTTTATTGTGTCCATAATATCTTTAAGTTGATTTTCTTTTTGTCTATTTTTTTAAATGTGGTGTTAGTTTTTATATTTATTTTTATTTATAAGACTAATTGTTGCCGCATACAATCTCGTGAGCATATAAAAAAGAATTGTGTGAGAAACAAAAAAATAAATTTATAGAAAGAAACAAACATTGAGTGAGGGGAGAAGAAAAAAGCAGACTATAAGAAAAAAGAAACGTGGAGTAAGATGAGAGAGAAAAAAATAAATTATAATTGTGGATATATTTAAAATATAAGAGTTTGTGCAAAAAGAAACGTGAAGAGTAAGGTGAGAGAGAAACGTGGAGCAGTGGGCTGAGAGTAAAAACAAAATAAAATTGTAATTGTAATATTAATAAAAAAAAACATCGAAATTACTATTCTGATCATTTTTTTTAAGGGATGAATGTTAGAATAGGTGACCGTGAAGCCAATCTCATTAGGCTTATGTTACATGTTTATAACAATGATGGTATAAATAAGATATTATGAATAAAAGTGATGTTCAGTTTCTGGCATGTTATACTTTGATTTTGTTCACTTATATTACTGTTCAATGCACAAATAAAGCCCACAGACCGGATACGTTAATCCAAGAGGCTGGACTACGCATAGGTTGGCAGTCATAAATCTAGCCTCTGTGGATCGGTATGAAACCTTCCAACTCAAGGACCTCGAGATTGGGCATCGAGGATTCGAGCGAGAATTGCACTAAGGACTGCAGTCGTGTTTCATCGACAAATGATGAGGCTCGTCCATGCAATATTCATGGGTCAGTTGGCTCAGTTCCAGCTGGCTGAGGTGACTCGCGGGAATCCTCAAATGGAAGCTTTGAGGGGTTTGGTCGGTATGACTTGCATTTCCGGCTCCGATAGTACGAGATTAGTCTTCGGACTTGAGGGACCACGACAGTCACATACACACAATGCATGTATCTTAGGTTTGGCGAAAGGCTACCGGGTCGAAAGACTTGGTTGTTATAAGCTCTATCTAGTGCAGTCAGAATGTGTAGTGTGGACGGTGAGTTTCAAGAAAGAATCCGTCTCCTGTCAACGTTTGGCAGTAGTGTTGCAAAAATATGTACTAGCAAGTGCACTAGCTATCAAGTACTATAAAAGATATCGAACCCACGAGGATTTAATGAAGTAATTACCACGACTATGACTAACCTCTAATTATTTGGATGATTGAAAATTTGGATGATTTAAGGAAACTACTAAAAAGCAATAAAATCAACTATGGCAAGCAATTATATTTGAGACCAAAACGCAGAATTAGGGAGAAGTGCTACGGCTATAGGTCCACCTAATCGATACAACAAAATCAATATTAATGGATTAATCGAACAAACAAGTATTTTCACACACTGAGATTTTTTCTAATTTATTCCGATATACTCTCTCGAGCTATACCGAACCTATTACTATCAAGGAATTAGGGGATCTCTCCTCTCCGAAACTCGTGATAATAATGCATTAGGATCTATAAAAAACCTATGAAATCAGATAGATTATGCCTGTGTATGTCTACACATCATTCAATCCACACCATGAATTATTCTATCCACTATGCTAAATTCCCTCTCGGTTCATCAACATAATTAAAAAAATTTAAGAGGTGATCAATCTCTCAAATAATAACATCAAACATAATAATTCATGGATATACGAAAATAACAACTAAATTAATCTGGAAAATATTTAATACATTGCATCAATTAGGTTTCCATAAGACTTAGCACAAAAGATATTAGTTCATACTAACTAGAACTAAAACTAAGACTAAAGGTGTAGAAAATCTCATGGAGTAGAAAATTTGGCGATACGGCTGTCACTCCGGTGCCGGATTAACTTCTCCACTTGTTCGTAGTCTTCTTCCTTCACTCCCAAATGTGGATATCTGCGAATTTCTGAAAATTCAATGTCTCTCTCTTTCCATCTTCTCCTCCTTTTATAATAGGACCTAGCTACGGTAAGAAAGGAAAGTATATCTACCTACCTTAAACTTATTTTTTCCTTTCCTAACTCTTTCCTTATCAAACATCTAGCCCTAATTACAAAGGAGATAGAAAAAAGGAAATAAAATCTCTCTTCAAACGGCCTAAACTTGGAAGTTCAGATTTTCAAGTCAGCGCGTTTGTGCTTTCCGCCCAGCGAACATCTAATAACCAGTGGGTCACGGGTTATGTGCTTTGCGTTTCTGTCACACGAATCTCTGATAGCCCGTGGGTCATCGGCTAACTTGTGCTCATTTCTATAGAATTTTGACTCTTTCTTCTATGTTTTAGCTCTTTGCATGTATTTGCCTTTTATTCATGAAAGCTCCTAAATGTCACAAATGTACCTAAGAACAAGCATCATATCAAGAGAAAATAAGGGCATAAACACAAGAATATATCGTATAATTTCCCCTAACCATCTCATTCACACTCTGAACTCGTTCCCCATAAAACCTGTGGCCACAGTGACTGAACAGTGGGATGGGATCTCAGTGACGTTTCAGAGGGTGAACGAGTAACTGTTTAAGTCAAGGATGGGGACCGACATCCAAATTCCATACCCCAAACTATAAGCTGTAAGATGGTAGACAGAAGGACTGTACTCGTATGCATTCGTGAGCCTAAATGTTCACGCCATGATTTCACCTAGTCTCTAGTTTCATGGACCATTGCTAGACGGCCACCCATGGTGACGGACGAATTTTGGTCATGGTATGATCGAAGATTCGGCGAAGTCTAGCTGAAGGTGAACCTAAAGAGTCACACACAATGCACTAGAAGTGAAGGAAGTGATTTAGAATTAATTCTGGAAGATGAGACAATTTAATTAGATTAAATTGATCCTCTTTTGGAGCATCAAGCCTTTTTAGATTAGACTAATCGGGCTTGATTCATAAATTCGAGTTATGAGATTAGAGGATGGGCTTTTTCCTTTTTAATTAGATTAAAGATGTGGAAATAATTATTGGGCTTAAGTATTAATTAGATTTATACATGAAAGCCCATTAGGACTTTGGACTATTTAAATTAGATTAAATAAAGGTTCATTCCATAAAGCCCATCAAGAATGGATGGACGAGATTCGATCTAGGGCTAGATGACATGACGGGCTGGGATTAAGTTTGACTTTGTCAAACCCTTGGTTGACTAGGATTTGACTAGGTCAAAGTCCTAAAGTTGATCAAAATGTGTCACTTTAGAAGAATTTGAGTAGGATTAGGAATACTAATCCATATTTATACTCAAAACACACACAACACATAACTCTCTACACTCATCTCATACACTGACGCCCTCTCTCTCTCTTGGCCACTCTCCCTCTAATCTCAACATCCAAAAGCTTCTCTTGTTTTCTTGTTTTGATACAAGGAGACATACAAATAATCGATTACTTTAAACAATAGTGCTTGGTCGATTTTTCTCTCCCTTTCTTTGATATCTTGCTAGCACGAGAGTATTAAGATTCCAATGAATTGCGTAGAACATTTGGAGGATCTCTACATTGGGATCTAGGTGGCAAATCTGGGAACATTGCGTGTAGCCGAACAAAGAAAGCTACAAGGGTGAGTACTCTTGTTACGGTTTTTGCTTCTTCGTTTCAACCTATGGCCTCCATGAATCTTTCATGTTTCTTTTATTAATGAGATACACCGAACACCCAGGAGGATCAAGGGAACACCCTTTGATCTGGTCTTAGAATTCCATTTTTTATTCCGTTATGCATGTGTCATTTCAACGCTCTATCCCCCCCCCCCCCCGCCCCTCGCGCTTCCGCCGCGCTCCTCCCCGGCCGGTCCGCTTCGCTTATAGTGGTATCAGATCCCGGTTTGATGTATAGGCCAAGGGTTTTACGTGCTATATATGTACAAGCATGTTTTACGTAGCTTAATTTTTCGTATTGAAGTATGTCGTAAATCGTAGGGATAATTGCATTAATTTTGCACTTGAATAGTTGATCATGGAATTATTGTGTTTCTTGAATTATTTTCTTGTTTTCTAAGAAAGGGGGTCCAGAAAAAAATGGCACAAACGAAAAATGACAACAGAGGTAGTCATCAACCGATCACATGGACAGGGCGCACGGCCAAGAATGCGCAGGCATGGGAGCTTGCGCGTAGACGCCTGGTAAGGGCGCACAGTGCGTGCGCTCGCTAGACGGGATTTGTCGGTCGCGCGCGCATAGGGCGCGGCCAAGCGCGCACACAGGCAAGGGAGCCTGCACGATGCCGCCCGGCCAGTGTGCCCAGTGCACTCGATCGAAAGATGCGGCATGTCGGCCGCGCGCAGGTGGGGCGGCTAGGCACTCGCGCAAGCAAGGGAAGCCTGCGCACAAGTGCCCGGCCAGCACGCCTAGCATGCGCAGGCAACAGGTTGGGCCGACTGTGCGCACGCGTGGCCGCCAAGCGCTGGGAGCTAGGGGCATGCGCGCGCGCGCACAGGTAGCGCCTGCCGTCAGGTGACCTGGCGGCCTGGCTGGGGCACACGCGCCCAGCCAGGCAGGGCAGCCGTGGCCGTTTTCCATTTTTGTGTTATTTTCTGAAAATATTATTTTTGTTATAATTCTAAATTATTTTGCACAATTTTTCTAAAGAACATTATCTTGAAATATTTTATTTTTGTTGAGGTTGGGAACCTCCTAAAATTTAATATTGTCTTGATAATGAGGAAGGGATTTCATAGCAAGAAATATTGCAAAGGTTGCACCGATGATCGATTTTCTTGTGTGGAAATTCTTCATTTATTTTCTGCCTCGAATGGTATTGGTTATCATGTATATGGATGAGTAGCATGTTACTTGGATGTGTAATGTTGCTAGTTGCATTGATGGGATTGGCGAATAGATGTTAACAAAGCCCTACACCAAATGTATGGTTTATTTTCTGTTGGGCCTGTGTGTCTCATTATTTTCTTTCTTATCTTTCTGTTTTCCTTGGTATAATAAGGTTTTCTTCCTCCCCCCTTATGTACTCCCCCAGATGTTCAGTGTTTCTATTTCAGTTGTAATAAGAGTAGGTAATAGTGAGGTATTTTCTTTTATTTTTGTAAATGAAAAAGATCAAGGAAGGCCAAAAAGGAGGATACCAAGGAGGCCCATGGAGATCCGAGGCCTTGGAGGCCCGAAGGATGAAGAGGCAAGGCCTGAAGGATGAAGAGGAGATCCACTGCGGGTTCAGTGGGTCACATAGGTTCCCGACTTGTGATCATCCAACAGCTGATCACCTGCTTTTATTTTAAATCTAGATTTAAATCATGTCTAAGAATCCATTATCCTGCATACTTGAGACAAACAAATTCAATGGAACAAACTGTAACACTGGTTGCACAATTTAAGAATAGTCCTCGATTATGAGAACCAAGGCTATATCATGGACAAGCCATTTTCTTGGACTTTGCCGGAGGGATCCACGCCTAAAGAACGTGAGACGTTCGGAATATGGCACCAGGAAATCAGAAAGTCCGTAGTATCATCATACTTGCATCTATGACGAATGAGATGCAAAAGCAGTATGAGAGGCTAGAATATGTTCCCTCCATAATGGCTCGTATGAAGGATTTATGCAGTCACGGACCGGCATACTGGGTATGTCACTACAAGGCATTCTTTGGAACAAAGATGACCTAAGGATCTTCTGTACATGAGCATGGGTCAAGATGCTTACCCTTGTGGAAAAGCTCGAGGACCTCAAAGCATGGAAAAGCTCGAGGACCTCGAAGCAAGGTTCGATAATGAGACGTACATTGATGTGATCCTTCAGTCTCTCCCTCCCTCCTTCGACCAATTTATTGTTAACTACAATATGAATGCACTTGAGAAGGGCATGCATGAGTCAATAAGTATGTTGATCCAATACGAGACAACGACCAAAAAGTATGCGCCGTTAGTATTGATTGGAGAGACTTCGACTTCCAAGGCGAAAGGCAAGTGCCGGACGCTGGAAAAGAAAGAAGGAAAAGGAAAAGACCGTCGGAACCGCTACCAACACTAGGAGCATTCCCGTTACCGAAGTGGGAAAAGGCAAGGGAAGAGGAAGGTTGATTCGAAGCAGTAGTTGAGGGCAAATGACATATGCGTTCATTGCCATGAGAAAGGGCATTGAAAGAGGGATTGCCCCAAATTCCTTTACGAGCAAGGTATGTTTGTGGTTGAGGTTAATATGGTCACTAACTCTACTTCTTGGGTATTAGATACCGACTGTGGAGTTCACATCTGCAATGACTTGCAGGTGTTGAAAAGAAACATAAGACTAAGTAAAGACGAGGTCGTCTTAAGGCTTGGTAATGGCAAAGTCGTTGTTGTTGAAGCTGAAGGAATCGTTAGTTTAGTAGTTAGTGGTCATGTTAGGCTAGAATTAAAGAATTGTTATTATGTACCTAGCATGACCAAAAATATCATTACCATTCCGTTGTTAGACAATAGTGGCTTTGATTTTTTTTATCAATAAAAATTTCTTTTATTTGATGAAAGATGGATCTTCTCATCTGTTAGGTAAACTTAACAATGGTCTTTATATTCTGCAAAGGTCTGATTGGATCATGACTGCTCAACACAAATGTAAAATAAACAATCTGAATGCACAGTTGTGGCATGCAAGGCTAGGTCACATCTCTCAAGACATGATTAAAAGTTTGGTAGACTCAAAGAGCCTAGAGGTAGGTGATTCAGACAACCTACCAGCCTGCGAATCCTGCCTAAAAGGAAAAATGACCAAGTAGCTCTTTCTTGGACAAAGCACGCTTGCTACCGTTGGACTTGATCCATACAGATATGTGTGGGCCATTAAGTACTCAAGCTAGAGGTGGTTTCTCTTACTTCATAACCTTTACCGATGATCACTCACGATATGGTTATATTTACCTAATGAGGTACAAGTCTAAAGCTCTTGTGAGGTTTAAAGAATTTAGACTTGAAGTTAAGATCCAAACCGGTTGCAAAATTAAAGTCCTATGGTCAGATCGAGGTGGCGAGTATCTAAGTGGTGAGTTTCTCAATTATCTAAAAGAAAACGGTATAATCTCTCAATGGACACCTCCCGGAACACCTCAGTCGAACCCTATTGGACAAGGTTCAATCCATGATGAGCTTTACCAAGCTACCCTTATCTTTCTGGGGTTACGCACTTGAGACAACAGCCAAGTTGGTAAACATGGCGCTATCTAGTGTTGTGGCCCAGACACCATATCAAATATGGCACGGCAAGCCTGCATCCTACAAATATTTGAGAGTGTGGGGTAGCCTTGCATACCTCAAGAGATTAGTGGGAGACAAGCTAGACTCGAGATCTAGTTTGTGCAGGTTAGTTGGCTATCCGAAAGAAATTGCAGGTTACTACTTTTATGACCCCTCTGAGCAAAAAGTATTTGTCTCAAAGAACGCAGTCTACTTGGAAAAAGGTTTTCCATCGGATTCCCAACGTGATGAGCTGCTCCTTGAGGAATCAAGAGAGGCACCTCAGTCATTAGTGCCCGGAGCTGCAGACCCTACATTGAGGGGTTTTAGGTTGATTATCCGGCGTATTGAGTAGCCTCGTGAGGCTTAACATGTTGAACAACCTCTTCAGGCCTAACATGAACAGCCTCTCGAGGAGCCAACCGTGGCACCAGAACCATCTGCTTCTTCTATGTCTGCGCCCGTAGTTCCCACTAGTAATATTCTAGTCTTCTATAGGTCAGCAAGAGTGCCACGTCCTCTAGAGAGATATGGCTTCTTAGGCGTGACCGGTTAATTGGACAATGATCCTAAGACATATGGAGACGTTGATGTCGGACATCAATTTAGAGAAGTGGCTTGAGGCTATGAAAACCGAAATGTGCTCCATGAGCACGAACCAAGTATGGATGCTAGTGGACCCTCCCAGAGGTGTTAAACCCGTCGGGTATAAATGGGTCTATAAGCGCAAACTTGGAGCTAATGGAGAAGTAACTATCTTCAAACCTAGGCTTGTGGCGAACGGCTATACTCAACGACCCGAGATCGATTTTGAGGAGACCTATTCATCAGTAGCCATAGCCAAGTCCATTCGGATTATGCCTACCATAGTTGCATGGTATAACTATGAAATATGGCAGATGGACATGAAAACGGTTTTCCTTAACGGCTACGTTGAGGAAAAGATCTACATGGATCAGCTGGAGGGATTCACGGTTGTTGGAGAAGAGCAAAAAGTCTGTCATCTTCAAAAGTCCATCTATGGCCTCAAGCAAGCATCCCAGAGTTGGAATATTCATTTTGATGATGTATGGTTGTCTACAAAATTCTCCATGAAGGATTTGGGTGAAACCTCCTACATCCTAGGCATCAAGATCGTCAGGGATAGATCTAAATGGATGTTAGGAATGACCCAAAACTCATATGTTGAGAAAATCCTGAAAAGATTTAAGATGGATAACTCCAAATGAGGTTTCCTTCCCATGAGGAATGGGGTCAAGTTATCCAAGAAGCAGTCTCCCAAGACTGATGAGGAGCTTGAAAGGATAGAGGACATCCTCTATGCCTCCGCCGTAGACAACATCCAATATGCCGTTCATTGCACTAGGCCTGACATCGCTTACGCTTTAAGTGTAACCAGCAGATATCAGGCCTGCGCAGGTGAGGCACATTTGATTGCAGTAAAGAGCATTATTAAGTACCTGAGGAGGACTAAAGATATGTTCTTGGTCTATGGCAGTGAAGAGTTGATACTGGAAGGTTTCAACGATGCTAGCTTCTAGTTAGACGATGATAATGCCAAGTCTCAATCAGGATTTGTGTTCAGGCTTAATGGTCGAGTGGTAGCTTGGAAAAGTTCCAAGTAAGACACCACAACCGGTTCCAACACTGAAGCTGAATACATAGCAGCTTCAGAAGTTGCCACATGAAGTTGCCAATGAGGCAGTTTGGATGAAAAACTACATCCAAGAGTTGGGTGTGGTTCCTAGCATTGCCGAGTCAGTGGTTATCTTTTGTGATAACAACGGGGCTATAGCGCAAGCGTATGAACCGAGATCTCATCATCGATCCAAGCACATACTTAGACACGCTACCACTTATTAAGGAAGATGATAGGAAGAGGTGATGTTCGGATGGACCGAGTCAGCTCAGCAGAAAAATACAGCAGATGCATTGACTAAGTCCATGTCACAGATCGCTCATGCTCAGCATCTTGAGAAGATGGGATTAAGGCATATGAGTGATTGGCTTTAGGTGAAGTGGGAGATTGTTAGACTAGGTGACCATGAAGCCAATCTCATTAGGCTTATGTAACCTGTTTCCGACAATGATGGTATAAATACAATATTCCGAATAAAAGTGATGTTTAGTTTCTGGCATGTTATACTTTGATTGTCTTACTTATATTACTATTCAATTCACAAACAAAGCCCACAGACCAGATACGTTAATCTAAGAGGTTGGGCTGCGCATAGGTTGACAGTCATAAATCCAACCTCTGTGGATCGGTCTGAAACCCTACAAATCAAGGACCTCGAGATTGGGTATCGAGGATCCGAGCGGGACTTGCACTAAGGATTGCAGTCGTGTTTCATCGACAAGTGACGAGGGTGGTCCATGCAATATTAGTGGGTCAGTTGGCTCAGTTCTGGTTGACTGAGGTGACTAGCGAGAATTATCATATGGAAGCCTTGAGGGGCTTGATCGGTATGACTTGCATTCTCAACTCCGATAGTACGAGATTAGTCCTCGGACTTGAGGGACCACAACAGTCACAAACACACTATGCCTGTATCTTAGGTTTGGCGAAAGGCTACCGGGTTGAAAGACTTAGTTGCTATAAGCTCTATCCAGTGCAGTCAGAATGTGTAGTGTGGACGGTGAGTTCCAAGAAATAATCGATCTCCTGTTAATGTTTGACAGTAGTGTCTTACTCACACTCTGAGACTCGTTTCTTATAAAACCTGTGTCCATAGTGACTGAATAATGGGATGGGATCCCAGTTACGCTTCAGTGGGTGGACTAGTAACTGCTTAAGTTAAGGATGGGGACCGACGTCCAAATTCCATACCTTAGACTATAAGCTGTGAGATGGTAGATGGAAGGACTGTACTCGTATGCATTCATGAGCCTAAATGTTCACGCCATGATTTCACCTAATCTCTAGTGTCATGGACCATTACTGGACGGCCACCCATGGTGACGGATGAATTCCGATCATGGTATGATCGGAGATTCGACCAAATCTAGCTGAAGGTGACTTTAAAGAGTCACACATATTTCACTGGAAGTGAAGGAATTAATTTAGAATTAATTCTGGGAGATGAGATAATTTAATTAGATTAAATTGATCCTCTTTTGGAGCATCGAGTCTTTGTTGATTAATAAGATTAATCGGACTTGGTTCATAAATTAGATTTATGAGATTAGAGGATGGGTTTTTCCCTTTTTAATTAGATTAAAGAGGTGGAAATAATTATTGGGCTTAAGTATTAATTAGATTTATACATGAAACCCATTAGGACTTTGGACTATTTAAATTAGATTTAATAAAGGTCCATTCCACAAAGCCCATCAAGAATAGATGGACGAGATTCGATCTAGGGCTAGATGAGATGAAGGGCTAGGATTAAATTTGGCTTTGTCAAACCCTTGGTTGACTAGGATTTGACTAGGTCAATGTCATAAAGTTGATCAAAGTGTGTCTTTTCAGAAGAGTTTGAGTAGGATTAGAAATATTAATGCATATTTAGACTCAAAACACACACAACTCTCTACACTCATCTCACACACCGACGCCCTCTCTCTCTCAGCCACTCTCCCTCTAATCTCCACCTCCAAAAGCTTCTCTTGTTTTTTTGTTTTCATACAAGGAGACATATGAGCGATCAATCACGTTAAACAATAGTGTTTGGTCGATTGTTCTCTCCCTTTCTTTGATATCTTGCTAGCACGAGAGTATCAAGGTTTCGGTGAATTGTGTGGACGATTTGGAGGATCTCTACGTCAGGATCTAGGTGGCAAATCTGGGAACAACGCGCGTAGACAAACGAAGAAAGCTACAAGGGTGAGTACTCTTGTTACGGTTCTTGCTTCTTCGTTTCACCCTATGGCCAATGTGAATCTTGCATGTTTCTTTTATTCATGAGATACACCGAACGCCCGCGTGGATCAAGAGAACACCCCTTGATCCGGTTTTAAAATTCCGTTTCTAATTTCGTTAGGCATGTTTCATTTCAACGCTCCCCCCCCCCCTTGCTTCCGCGCGCTCCTCCCAGGCTGATCCGCTTCACTTACAAAGAAATGAGTTAAAGGATAAATATGGGTATTCAGAAGTTGGTATGACGAAAGAGTTTCCTTTTAATATAGTATAGAGAGATAAACGTGGAGTAGTGGGTTGAGAGTAAAAAAAAATAAAAGGTTAAATACACTTTGCCCCCTTGAACTATTTGTGATGTAACATTTATCCCTCTAAACTAACAAATGTAACACTTACCCCCTTATTTGACAAAATTTTCCCTCATGTCTTGAATAATTATATTATTAACAATATATTATAGTATTTTTCTACATTAAATCATCACCAAATTATTTTCTAACTAAAAAGAATTTTTAATAAATGAAGAATTTAAATTAAAATTGGAGTAATAAGTTAATATAAATATATATATATATATAATAGATACACAACAAATATAATATCCCAATAACTCATATATACTTTTGAAAAAAAATGATGATATATATGCTTAACCAAATGTTAAACACTTTTAGGAAAATAAAATTGAATAAATTTTTTGTCATAAATTTTAAAGAAAATATATTTAAAAATTGAATATGTAATTACTCATTTTTATCTAAAAAAAATTAAATAATTAACAAATTAATATTATTACCAAATGAATACAATCTTTTCCATGAATTTTTTTTGTATATTTATTGTACTCATGCATTATTTAAATTTGAGTATGTAAAGTGTAATAAAATTTGAGCCTTTAACTTATTAATTCTATTTTAATTTATTAAAATTAAAATATATTTTTTCAATTAAGAAAATTTTAATTAAACTTTAAATGCAAAATTGCTAAAAAAAAAAAAAAAGAAGAAGCCTTTTGAATTAAAAATACACATATGTAATATAAGGGAAATATTGTCCAAATGTATAATTTTAGGAGGAAAGTGTTACATTTGTTAGTTTAGGGGGACAAATGTGGGTTATTTAACCCAAAAATAAATTTTAATTACACGATTAATAAAAAGATGTTGAAATTACTATTCTGGTCATTTTTTTAAAGAAAGAAATGAGTTAAAGGATAAATATGGGTATCCAAAAGTTGGTATGACAAATTACTTTTTTTAAATAATAGTATCTATACTATATATAAGAGTATGAATCCACAAGTGTTTGTTCCTCATTGTGAAAGGACAACTACACCCTTACTTAAGTACTCCTTTTAATAATAAATAAAAAATAGTTCTAATAGAATGAAATTCTATAAAAAAAAATTATTTAGTAGTCCTAATTGCACTAAACTACTTAAAGAATGAATTTACCAAATAAAAAAATAAACATTCAAATATTATTTCAACAGATTTATATTGCGAAATCTTAAATATTTTAAGAAAAATTTAATTTACTATGACACAGTAAAATTTTAAATAAATAATACATGAAAAATACATTAAATACTAATCTAAATTCAAAACCTTACTTAAGTACACCGTTTAATAATAAATAAAATTTAGGGTAAATTACATTGACACCCCCTAAGGTTAGGCCTAATTACACAAACACTCCCTATCTTTTGCAAAATTATAGCTATACCCCTTGATGGGTGTTAGTGTAATGTTTTTCACGGGGTATTAGTGTAAGATTTGCCTTTGAATAGGGGATGTAGTTGTAATACAATTACAACCTCAAGGGGTGTAGTTGTAATACAATTACAACCTCAAGGGGTGTAGTTGTAATTTTATAAAAGATAGGGAGTTTTGTGTAATTGGGCCTAACATCAATGGGTGTCATTGTAATTTACCCTAAAATTTAGTTATAAAAGAATAAAATTCTTTTTAAAAAAATAAAAGTTATTTCGTAGTCCTAAATTCCTAATTAATCTAAAGTGCTTAGAGAATTAATAATATATCAATCTAAAAAATAAATAATATGAATAATATTTCAACTCAGTTACTTTGCTAGAAGAAATCTTAATTAGTTTATGAAAAATTTATTTACTATGGCACATTAAATTTTAAAATAAATAACATATGAATAATATATAAAATACTAATCTAAACTTAAATCTATCGATCTATCTCTACATATAATAACAAATAAGTATCAAAATCTAATTTTGAATAAAATTAATCTTAATATGTTGAAAATTTAGAAAGAATGACTTCTGACTAATTAATTTTTATTTTAATATTAATGGGTAAAAAACACTATGTCCCCCCCTCCCCTCCCCCGCCAAACACATTGAGATCGGAGAAGAGTGTAACCAGTATTATAATCAATTTAAAACCTTACCTTATAAAATAGTTACAATTAACATAATTATAGGCCTCATGAGACAAATAAAGTTGTTTTGATACAAAAGGTTTTAGTCAATTTAATCAAGTTTTTATTAAAAACAAATAACAATTAGTATAACATCATGAATCAATTAAAGAAATTAAAAATAAAAAATATTGATATAAAGTAACACAAGCGAAAATATAGTGTTGCATAATATATCACAAGAAAATACACAATATATCAATAAATTAGCGAATAAATTTGAAAAGTAATATTTATAAGTGAAATTTCAAAAAAAAATAAAAATAGCACATTACCATATTAATTGCGGACTGAATTCAATTGTATAATTATGTTTTTCATAAAAAAAAGGTTTTCAATCATACTGAATTCAATTGTATAATTATGTTTTTCACAAAAAAAAGTTTTCAATCATTATAATAGATTGAATGCATAGAACTCTATGATATATTTATAGATTGGATATTCATAGAATTTTTTGATTCTTTTACTTATTTCTTTACATTTTTAATGTTTAATAAAATAATTAGCACCAAAATTTATGAATTTTTGAAGTATTTTAAAATATATAATAAATCTAATTATCAAGATCGAGTTCAACATCAATTAACTTTTTTTTATTTTTATTTTGAATGAAACTAAAGGATAGAGCATAAGTTAATCAAGTTAATAAGGATATACCATAAGTATAATATTTTTTATAGCTAATCGTAAATGACATATATATTTACCTCTAAAATATTTTTACACGTGTAATGCACGTCATAATTTTTAATAGATATAAAAATATAAAAAATAATTTATTATATACACAATAAACGGGGTGACGGAATAACAACGAGGAAAAGGCAATATTTTCAAAATCGGACCGGGGATCGAACCGATCAAGTTACTGGGTCACTAATCCGACCGGTCGAACTGAATTAAAAAAACCGATTGACACAAACTTTATTATATACGTATATATATATTGCATATCAATATATTATATATCATAGATTAAATAAATATAATTTATAACAATACTTTTATAAAATGGTACAATTTATTAATGAATACAATCTATAATAATTTAATATTAAAAAACCAACAAACTTATTGGATGAAACAAATTAAATTAAAATTCAAACTAACAAATATTTTAAAATTGAAAACCTCCCAAATACATTATATATAATTGATTAAATAATACAATTTATAACAATATTTTAACAACCATTGCCTTCATATAAATAAAAGCTCTATTGACTATTAGAAGTGTTCGTTATCCCATATTGAAAAAATATAAATCAAATGTAATTTAAATATTTTCTCAATTATCCCACATTGGAAAAGTATAACTTAAGATTGAACACTTTCTTATTTATCCCATATTGAAAAAAAATAAGGAAGCTTAAGCCATTTACACTATAAATATGCTCATTGTACAACATTGGAATAGTGTAAACCAAGATTGAACAATTTTCTCATTTGTCCCATATTGGAAAAATATAGGAAGCTTAAATTACTTACACTATAAGTGTGCTCATTATCCCACATTAAAAAATTATAACCAAGATTGAATACTTTCTCATTCGTCCCATATTGAAAAAATACAAGAAAAATTTAGCTATTTTACACTGTAAATATGTTTTTTGTCCCACATTGAAAAGGTATAAACAACGATTGAACACTTACTCATTTGTCCCACATCGAAAAAATATAAAGAAGTTTAAACTATTTACACTATAAATATGCTCATCGTCCCACATTAGAAAAGTGTAAATAAAGATTGAACACTTCCTCATTTGTCCCACATCAGAAAAACATAAAGAAGTTTAAACTATTTACACTATAAATATGTTTATAGTTGCTTTGAATTATCATTCATGAAGCAATTGCCTATTTATTTTCTTTGATATTTGTTTTCTCTTTGTATATTTCACTATTTTATTTTTTAGTGGATAATATTATTAGTTTTAAATTTTTTTAAAAATTAAAACTGGGTCAACCAGATCCCCAATGAATCGGTTTTGAATGAGTTTGACTGGTTCTGACCGATTCACACTGGTCCGTTTGACACCAATTTTATATCGGTAATCTAGACCGGACCCTTAGCCGGTTCCCGATCTGGTTGAACCAACCAATTCGGTCCGGATTTAATAACATTGGGAAAAGGCATGTAAGCTAAGACTAAGAGCGTTGGTGACGAGCACTACAGCAGTCAATGTAGGAGAACGTGGGTAAGAGTATCTTTGTCCACTGGTAACTGCTGACATGGGAAACCTTAACTAGAGACACAAAGATTTTTGTGGGTATTCTGTCGGGTTTGACTGATGGGCACTTAGGGGTCAATAAAATGACCTATGAATTTTGAAAATCTCTAGCCACCAATGATGGTACTCTTTTTTTTATTATTATTGTATTTAACCATTAAGATATTGTCAATAAAATAAAATTATGAAAAAATACTGTCAGTAAATTTTGAGGGTTTTTTTTTTTTTTTTAAATATGGTTTAGTTACATTTAAAAAAAAATAGTTTTGAAATATTTTAGGATGTTACATCGACACTCTTGAGATAGGTCTAATTATACCAACACCTTTGTATTGATACGGACTGCTAACTCATTGGGCCCCCGTCGGATGAAGAACTGGGCCGCACACTACTAGGCCATCTTATGGGCCTCTCACCACAAATACGGGCCTCTTGAAAGATGAAACATCCAATAGGCCAAGCGGCCCAAATGTTAAAAAGTCCAATAGAATTGCTTGAAAATCAATTTAACTTATGGACTATTATCACTAGCTAAAATAAAACAAATTGGATAAAAGTCGTTAGGGTAAGATAGAGATAGTGGCATTTGTCTAAGAATCCTTCATTATGTTTTGTATTTAACGTTATGCAAAGGAATGAAAGAGAAGAGAACAAATTTGCTGAAAAATTTGTTGGAGCTTCTTCCCTGCTAGAATTGGGAATACAATTTTTATAAGTTTGTATCAGTTGGTGCTTTCAATTTGTCCTCTTCCTCAAACATGCCAACTAGTGCTCCAAATTCCCAACCTGAATTACTTTCAAACAATTTACAACATTCTATTAAATACACAAATCACGTTATACATATCCAACCATATATAAGAATATAAAAAATAAATTAGTAGTTAAATAAATCGTCTATATCATATAATTCATCCTCCATTGAAGTACATAAAGCTAAACTAATCTCACTTATTAAAAAAAAAAAAAAAAAAGACTGGAAACTTATATAAAATGAGTTATAAGAAAGTCAGCTGATTGAGAAAAAACAGAACAAGAAATGGAATAAAAAACCTAAAAATTTAATTTAAAAAATTAAAAATATCAATATCATTTCATTAGTTTGAACAAAAAACATAGGAGTAAATTATCATGAATGATATTTTCTTAATTTGACTAAAAAAATAGGAGTAAATTATCATGAATAAGAAAATAAAGGGAGTATAAATAAAAAAAAATGATTAAGTTCAATTACAACAGAACTATAGCAACATTATCACCAACTTGAAAGAATAAAAAGACTTTTATTGGCGCAAAGGAATAAAACTTTATTTTCATGAAAACTCATACTAGCTAATTAATTTATAGCTCATATTTTGAAGTGAATTAAGAAGATTAATTGTAATAACTTGCTAATAATAGATATTATATTCTTTTTGCTTTCTTAAAAATTAAAAGTGAATCACAAAAAGATTTTTCTCATTTACCAAAGGATTTAATGTGGTAAATTCAAATTGAAAATTGAGCAATTGCCACAATCCCATTAAAATAGATTGTTATATTTTAAATTCAAAAAGTCCATCCCGCCAAATTTTCATTTGCTACTATTAATTTTTGCATTTGACAAAAAAAAAAAAAAAAAAAAACCTTACGTGTTTTTCATTATGAATTCTTATTTATTAATATTTAATATTTTTCACCATATTTATTTATAGTAGCAAAACTTTTATGAAATTTACTGAACTTTGAGTTTTTAATCTTTTATTGTTTACTTGACCAATTACAAAAATAAAATTGTTTATAATGATATAATTCGATTTACAAAATATTCAAAGAAATATTTTCTCTCCAAAACCTTTTGCAAGTTAGTTACATTTGATTTGAAAATTTTATATCAATGATGATCTCTCATTTGATAGAATTAAAAATTAAACAATATATTTCTTTGAATAATTCAAATATTATTATTAATAGTGATAATTTTAATTGTTTAGTAGAATGAACCGAGTAAAAAAAAATTTGAAGTCTCAAAGTTCAAAAAATGAATTTTATAAAAAAATTATTACAAATAAATGATTACAATTAAAAATAATAATTTTAAAATTAATACTATGATGCAATAAAATTAACCAAGGTAATTTGTACCAAACTAAAATCAAAGTTTATAGTTGAATTTTTTGAAATGATGATAGTTGATGGAAGTTGTATTAAATTATTTTGAGGGGTTATAATAATATTTACCTTAAAGATTTAATAAAGATATATATTTTTTAAATTTATAGAAACTTTATGTCCTCAAAATATTTCTATGAATTAAAGGGATATGTATAAATTGTTGCATGGATTAAGGGAGTAAATAAATCATTGTAAGATTAATTAGAAATCTTAGGTGTAGCCAATGATTTTTTCTTATTATAATTAAATAATTTAAATTTTAAAAGATAGTATTTGGCCAAAATTAATCAATTTTAAGTTGGTTTTCTTTTTACCGTATTTATTTATATGTAGCAAAACTTTTAGAAAATTTAAAGTTTTTAGTTTTGTATTGTTTTCCATCTTTTTTTTATACATTTTTCTCAATGTTATACAAACTCATTTCACAATATTTATGCATTCATCTTTCTATATTTTTCATAATAGAAATTTAATTTTGTAATTTAGTAGGTTTTCAGCACGGAGTTATATTTTTAATTTTGTATTTTGTACCAATATAAATATAGATGGATATTTGTAAATTATGATATTGTGCTCTTCCATAAAAATCATTATATACAGAGAGAGAAACTTAATTGCCAACTTCTTTTTGGGTCTAAAAATAGGCATGCATATTGTGATAGAAAAGACTTTGTTAGTTCATTTGACAACATACTGCAATCAAATATAGCATGAGAGTGTAACGTTGTGACTTGTAAATTGAGGTTAAAAACTAAAATAAACTAACAAAGAGAATAATATGGACCATTATGATTTGACATTTCTTATTGCAATAGTATTATTTTCTTGAACACCTACAAAAATATTATATTACATCAAATAAATATTCTTTTGACATAGACTAATGCATTTTATTTTCCATTAATTCTTGATAATCAATTTAATCTTTGCACATCAATCAAATGCAGATAAGAGAAAAGAAGTCTGGATATTTTCATTTCTCTAAAAGAGAAAAAAATACTTGAAAAGATCATCCTCTTTATTTTCCTATTTTGTCACTGGTAGAAAATTTTACGAAAATTACGAAAGCCTTGATCAATTAAATTCTTTTGAATGTATCTCATAAATAGATTAAAACAACAATATGGCAAATCAATCATATAGGTAATATTTGGAATCAAGAGAAACTATAAAATTAATGTGATTGTCATATTGTAAATAAACGAAAAAGAATACTTACGCAACATATTGTTTTGCTACATTTAGAAAATAAAAAAGAATATGCAACATATATATCGTTACTTTCAAAATCATATGAAAAACGAAAAATTATCAAGCATCTATTATCTAAAAACAAGCATACACGACAATTATAGAAAGAAAAATAAATGAATGAGAAGAATGTAGTACCGAAATAAGGGGTTTCATATACCAAATTTTTGGGTGCATGATATGTTATATCAGATACTAAACTTGATGTTTGCCATATTATAACATCTCACGGAATCAATCCTATGTGCATGGAGTATGAACACCGCATGTGGGGTCCACTTGTTTTTTTAATTCTCAAAGAAAACATGTTGCAAATAAAAGGAAAGGAAATGGGCCAAATTCTTTAATGAATTTATTTTGATTGCCGGAAGAGAAAATTGAGTTGATTTCTTTGGTAATTTATTGCCCCAAAGCACATCAAGTGATTAAAGGAAGCTCTCGAAAATTAATGAAACTTGATTCATATTTTCGCGACTTATTCACTTCGAAAATTACATTTTCAAATACATATTCGTGAACAAGTCTCGAGGGGGCATTTGTAGACAAGTCAATTTTGCGCCCAATCAAATGACGACAAGTGGAAAATATATATTATTTATCAATTATATTCTATTTTTTTCTATTTATATTAAAGAATTTACTAAATTAATTCTAAATATAAATAGTTAAATTAATTAATATTTTAATATATATTTCGTCATCAAATCAACGGTCGACACGTGTTAAATTGAGGTGTTCCGGCCAATCAAATCAAAGACAAATATTTCTCATATTATCTCTTTAAAAAAATACAAAAATTAAAGAGATAATATTGAAATTGACCAATCATGTCTTTCCCAAATATTTAATGTATTTATCTCTTTAAATTAAAATAAAGAGATAATACGAAATAAGTGTTCACGTTCACCACAACTCCACCTATTTGACAGCTATATAAAGGGGTCATGGGAACTCATTCAAAACACACACATACAAGCAAGAGAGCATTCAAGAAGTCTCAAAATCCTCTCAAGTACAAATCAAGGAAGATCCACGGTGTTCTAGGCAAGATTCAAGGCGTTCGTCGCGGAGGTCGTCCAAAGTCAGCATTTGATTCGACAAAAAGTCCGAAGACGGCCGAATTAATGTTATCAAGATAGAAGTCCACCTTGGCGGAAGATCAAAGCCTTATATCTATCAAGAAATATCTCAAATTCAAGTCAGATATCCTTAAGTTTATAGCGTTTAATTCGGGAACAAGTCAACGACCCCCGAATTAACGTTACTTAAAGTCAAAGTCAACATCTTCGGAGATCAAACGTCGAGTTTCACCTCCGAAGTTGCCGAAGTCAAAGATCAAGTTCTTGAAGAGAAGAATCAGAGGTTTTCAAGTAAGAGATTTCGCACCCACAAAATCTTCAATTCAATTCAAGAAATTCGTTTGTAATATTTTCTTGTTTCGTTAAATTCAGGAACACGAAAATTTGTTTACAAATTTTGGCACGCCCGGTGGGACCGCTCTACCTCTCATCTCTTCCCTTCAACAAAGTCTGAAGTATTTCAATGGACACTTAAGGAAAAGCCATGAAGACGGTGAATTCTAAACTCGCCACATTAAAGTCTTCGAGTTCAAGCAACAAGAGTCTTGGTGTTACTACGAGGAGCATGTCGAAGAAACTTAAGGAATCTTCCCAGATGACTCCTCCAGTTGAATCTGCTCAGAAGGACATATTTGTGCCTAACCACACAAGCGAAGATGACGAAGACAAATCTCCTCCGTCCTCTCCTCGCTCCGGGTCCAGCTACTCCTTCGCAACGAATGTGGCCCCAGTTATGGTGACGAATGTCACAACCTTAGAAGAGCAGATTGCAAGCTTGACAAGAGCTATCGAGGGACTCGCCAAGCATGTCCAAGAGCAAGATGCCCAAATCGCCAGGTTGATCAACAGGCCAGACAACGTTGAGACAAGCCACACTCGGGGAAAACAAGTTGAGGCTCACGATGAAGCAGAAATATCCACAAAGGAGAACTACGCCGAGAAAGATGAACCCGCAAAGGGGCTTCAAGTCTCATCCAATGGATTGATCCCTGTGGACCAATTGAAAAGAATTCAATCGAAGGGACCATTAGGAGCAAGATTGAAGGAAGCTCAAGGTCATCCTTTACTTACTCCAAGCCCTACACTCCAAGAATTGACAGCTTAAAGATGCCAATGGGCTACCAACCGCCGAAGTTCCAACAATTTGATGGCAAAGGCAATCCTAAGCAGCACGTCACCCACTTCGTCGAAACGTGCAACAATGCTGGAACCTATGGCGATCATCTAGTCAAAATCGCCAAACAGTTCGTCTGATCACTGAAAGGCAACGCCTTCGATTGGGATACTGATTTGGAAGCCGGTTCGATTGATGGATGGGACCAACTAGAGCAAGAATTCCCAAATCGCTTCTATAGCACTCGACGCACTGTCAGCATGATTGAACTTACAAATTCTCGCCAGTGGAAGGACGAGCCAATTATCAATTATATCAATAGGTGGAGGAATCTGAGTCTCAACTGCAAAGATCGATTATCTGAGGCTTCCGCCATTGCATTTAATAGATGCATTGGGGTATTCGGTATATTCTTCAAGGGATTCTACCTAGATCATTTGAAGATTTAGCCACTCGAGCACATGATATGGAGTTGAGTATGGCACCGAGTAGAGTAGAAGGACCACCTGTCCAAGAGCCCTGTAGAACCAAGGAAAGGCAAGAAATTAAGAAAGGGGGCAAACCCTTTTCAAAACCTCCAAGCAAGGAATCGATGGCAGTGAATGTAGCACCACTCAAGCTTAGGAGCGCAACAAAAGACAACATTACCCCGAAGCAAAATGCTCTTTATGAGAGACCGCAAAGAAAGCTAACTTTGAAGGAAATGCAAGCAAAAACAATATCCTTTCCTTGATTCTGATGTCCCCGGAATATTTGATGACTTGTTGGAGGCCAATCTCATCGAACTACTCGAAGCGAAACGACCAGAAGAAGCTGAACGAACAGATGACCCAAAATATTGCAAGTATCATCGTTTAGTTGGGCATTCGATACAAGATTGCTTCGTGTTCAAAGACAAGGTTATGCAATTAGCTCGCCAAGGCAAGATCTCTCTTGGGGAAGATACCGCAGCAGCAAACGTGACCTCGTCAGATGTGGGTCTTTCGACAGTGAAGCCTCCTACAATACACACACGAGAATGCTACTGCGATCAAAGATGACGCTCTGTCTGAAAAAGAAGATTCCTCTGATAATGACGAATGCATGTCCACCATTACCTTCACCGACGAAGATTTGCTCCTTGGGTCAAAGCCTCATAATCGCCCCTTGTTCGTCGCTGGATATGCACGTGAACAAAAGGTGAACAGAATATTGATCGATGGGGGCTCTGCAGTCAATATCTTACCCCTACGAACCTTGAGAGACTTGGAGATCCCGATGGACGAACTCGCAAACAACCGCCTTATGATTCAAGGCTTCAATCAAGGAGGGGCAAAGGGCTGTCGGCATTATCAGGATGAAATTGTTGATGGACGATATGGCGTCGACCGCACTATTCCATGTTATAGACGCCAAGACTTCTTACAACATGCTTCTTGGCCGCCCTTGGTTGCATGAAAATTCTGTGGTCCCCTCAACATGGCATCAATGCTTCAAATACTGCCCGCAATGGTATAGTGAAAAGGGTACTCGGTGATATCAAGCCTTTTACCGAAGCTGAGTCGCACTTCGCCGACGCCAAGTACTACGTTGAAACTGCCAAAAGAGGAAAAGAGATTTCACCCTCTGAGAAACCAAGGTCACATGACGATGGAAGCATGAGGAGAAATAAGCAGCCCGTTGTCGAGGCCGGACTTTCAAAGAGTCTGACTTTACCATTGACTCAAGTCAACGCGAAGCAACCATCGAAACCACCACTCGAAGGATTTGTGTCCTCAACCCAAAAAGAAGAAGAAAGACATGAAACGTTGGCCATAGACGGGGAAGGGTATGATCCTAAAACCTTCAAATTGCTTGTTAAAGCCGGGTATAATCCACAAGAAAGATTAGCCCTTGGAAAACTTCCTCCCGAAGCTACCGGCAATAAGCTCCATGGACTCAACGCCACCCAAGTGATGTTAAAGGAAAAAGGGCACGCAGTCCCAGATTCACGTGTGGGTCTTGGCTTTATCCCTCCTAAGCCTATCCGCATAACCATAAAAAAGGGCCAGCAGCAACCATGTCAGTGAAAGTCTCTTTTCAACAGAAGATGATCAAAGGAAAGAAAATCCACGGGAATCTGTCTTCAATAGACTCGGCCCACGTAAAAGACTGGTGCACAGAAGGACCAACAATCAATATGTCTTTGATAGACTTGGTCCACAGAAAAGAATGGTGAACCAAAAGAAAGCCGTGTCCAAGGTGGCTGCACAATCAAAGGAAGACATCACATCCTCACATAAACTTAGAAGTTTGGTTCCTTCTAGAATGAGACGCCACACAACTCTAGACATATCATGTGGCAGAGTCTTGAAAGTTAAAACAAGATCAATGGTCTTCACACAAGTTCAACTTGACGACGAGGATGACAGAGAAAGCGTTGCATCATCCAATTATATTGACGATAGTGCTGAAGAAGACATCGCCCTAGCCCATCACATCACCTTAATTGAAAATGAAGAGGTTGAAGAAGAAGATGCTGAAGACGCTCCTCTAGAACTTGAGGAAGGCATTAAAGCCACCGTTGACGAGTTGAAAGAAATCAATCTAGGTGATGCCAAAGATCCCAGGCCAATTTACACGAGTGCATCTCTAACCCCGGAAGAGGATAAGGCTTATGTTGCACTACTCCATGAGTATAAAGATGTATTTGCATGGTCCTACAAAGAAATGCCCGGGCTAGATCCAAAGGTAGCTGTGCACCACTTATACGTGAAGAAGGGGGCTCGTCCTGTCAAGCAAGCTCAACGTAGGTTTCGACGTGAGCTAATCCCATTGATTGAATGTGAGGTAAACAAACTTATTGAAGTTGGTTTTATTCGAGAATTCAAGTATCCTACGTGGATCTCTAGTATCGTGCCCGTAAGGAAGAAGAATGGGTAGATACGAGTATGTGTTGACTTCAGGGACTTGAATAACGCATGTCCCAAGGACGACTTCCCATTACCTATCGCCGAGTTAATGATAGATGCCACTACGGGTCATGAAGCCCTATCTTTCATGGATGGATCGTCCGGATATAACCAAATACGTATGGCACCAGTGGATGAGGAATTGACAGCATTTCACACTCCTAAAGGTATATATTGCTACAAAGTCATGCCTTTTGGATTAAAGAACGCCGACGCCACATATCAAAGGGCAATGCAAAAGATCTTCGACGACATGCTCCACAAGAATGTATAATGCTACGTTGATGACTTGGTCGTGAAGTCAAAGAAACGAGAGGATCATCTTCATGACTTGAGAAAGGTTTTTGAACATTTGAGAAGATACCAACTAAAGATGAATCCCTCCAAGTGTGCATTCGGAGTTACATCCGGAAAATTCGTTGGGTTCATCATTCGTCAACGGGGTATAGAGATTGAGCAAGCCAAGATTGATGCCATTTTGAGAATGCCAGAACCTAGGGATGTCCATGAGCTCAAGAGTTTGCAAGGAAAGCTCGCGTATCTTCGGAGGTTCATTTCCAATCTAGCATGCCGTTGTCAATCGTTCAGTCACCTAATGAGAAAGATGTGCCCTTCAAATGGGATGAGACTTGTGATAAAGCGTTCAGAAGCATAAAATCCTATTTGATGAAGCCTCCGGTGTTGGTTGCACCTATCCCCGGACGCCCCTTAATTCTGTATGTCGCTGCTTAAGAGCGCTCCGTGGGAATCTTACTTGCCCAGAAGAATAATGAGGGGAAAGAGAATGCTTTATACTATTTAAAGCAGAATGATGACACCAAACGAGCTCAATTATTCACCCATTAAAAAGCTTTGTTTGGCGCTCATCTTCGCAATCCAAAAGTTGAAGCATTACTTTTCAGTCACACAGCGTCCATCTGGTTTCAAAAGCAAATCCCCTGAAATATGTCATGGCAAAGCCAGTACTGTCTGATAGACTCACAAGGTGGTATCTTCAGCTGCAACAATTCGAGATCACATACGTTTCTCAAAAGGCTGTGAAGGGACAAGTTTTAGCTGACTTTCTAGCCGATCACCCCATGCCTGCCGAGTGGGAATTGTCTGATGACTTGCTGGACGAGGATGTCCTTCTAATTGAAGTTACACCCCCCTGGAAAATGTACTTTGATGGAGCTGCCCATAAAGAAGGAGCTGGGGCTGGAGTTGTCTTTCTCACGTCTGAAGGGGAAGTCTTGCCTTATTCCTTCACCTTAACCCAGAACTGTTCAAATAATATGGCGGAATATCAAGCTTTACTTCTCGGATTGGAAATGGCAGTGGACCTAAAGCAACGACACCTGAAAGTATACGGAGACTCTCAGTTAGTGATTAATCAGCTCCTCGGTCTCTACGAAGTCAAAAAGCCTGAGTTTCTTCCATACTATAACTACGCAAGAAGAGGATGGCTAGGAGATGTAGAACTTGAGCACCTGTCGAGAAAGGATAATAAACAAGCCGATGCATTGGCCAAGCTCGCTTCAACCCTCTCGATGACCGATAAGGAGACGCGCATACCAATATGTAAGAATTGGGTCATACCACCGGTCTTCAATGATGATGAGGATGACACATTCCAAGAAGAAGAAAATCATGTCATGGAAGTTTTCGAAATTGCGGAAGATGATTGGCGACAACCACTCGTCGATTACTTGAAGTACAAGAAGTTACCCGACGACATATGACGAACGGCTGAAATTCGACGGTGGGTGTGTCGCTTCATCTACTTCAAAGACACGCTCTACAGACGTTCATTCGATGGTATTTTCTTACACTGCCTAAACGATGATGAGCAAATGCAACCTATGGAAGAAGCTCACTCTGGAGTTTGTGGTGGGCACCAATCTGGACCAAAGCTACACTTTCGTATAAAAAGAATAGGTTATTACTGGCCCACAATAGTTAAAGATTGCATGGACTATGAACGAAGATGTCAAGCCTGTCAAATTCACGCCAATTTGATCCACCAACCACCCGAGCATTACACCCTACTGTAGCTTCATGGCCCTTCAATGCTTGGGGTTTGGATGCGTAGGACCCATGACAAAGTCCTCCAGTGGTCACTTATATATCTTGGCGGCAACTGACTACTTCTCTAAATGGGCTGAAGCAGTCCCCCTCAAAGAAGTGAAGAAAGAGAATGTTGCTGATTTCATCCGTACACACATCATATATTGCTATGGAGTGTTCAGGTATATCATCACTGATAATGGAAAACCCTTCTGTAACAGCTTGATAGACAAATTGTGTCAGAAGTTTGCATTCAAACAGAGAAACTCTTCTATGTACTATGCCGCTGCCAACGGCCTTGCTGAAGCTTTTAACAAAACTTTGTGCAGCCTATTGAAGAAAGTAGTGACCAAGTCAAAACGGGATTGGCACGAGAGGATTGGAGAAGCTTTATGGGCATATAGAACCACTGTCAGAACACCTACGCAAGCAACTCCTTATGCCCTGGTTTATGGAGTTGAGGCAGTCCTCCCACTTGAGCAACAAATTCCTTCATTAAGGATGGCGATACAAGAAGGGCTTACTGAAGAAGAAAACGCTCGAATACGGCTTGAAGAGCTAGAAGCTCTCGATGAGAAGAGGTTGGAAGCACAACAAAAGGCTCGAGTGTTATCAAGCTCGACTATCCAAGGCATTCAATACGAAGGTCCGCCTTCGCTCTTTTTCAAGTTGGTGATCTAGTACTCGTAGTGAGAAGGCCTATAATCACAACACATCGAACGGGAAACAAGTTCTTGCCAAAATGGGATGGTCCGTATGTTGTCAAAGAAGTCTACACAAATGGGGCATATAAGCTGGTTGCTGAAGATGGCTTGAGAATAGGCCCGATAAATGAAAAGTTCTTGAAGCGGTATTACGCCTGAAAAAAAAAAGAAAAGAAAAAAAAAACAAAAAGAAGAAGAAACAAAAAAAAAATCAAAAAACGAAAAAAAAAAACAAACTCCTGGCCCGCATGAGTATAAACTGTGAACGGTCCTCCCATCTCCAAACAAATATTTTGTACCCCTGAACTATGAATTGACTTGATCCTCTTGATGAGGTACGTAGGCAGCTTAGATATTTTAAGTTCAGTCATAACACTTAAATGAGTTTTATTCCTCTTATTAAGTCGTCAAGAGAGGAAGTACTTAAACGTACTCAAAGATTGCAAGATAGAAAGAAAAGAAAAAAAAAAGCTTCTATTACGTAATCTCAAGGAAACATTGGAGT
Source organism: Sesamum alatum (assembly GCA_034509735.1). NCBI lineage: Eukaryota > Viridiplantae > Streptophyta > Magnoliopsida > Lamiales > Pedaliaceae > Sesamum > Sesamum alatum. The sequence continues at coordinate 28,110,344 of JACGWO010000008.1, forward strand.
TCATGACATGGGACAAAGAAAAGAGAAATTAAAAGCAATAAAATAAAAGGTCCTAAGCTAATCTCAAGCAAAGGGACGCAAATCCTTCAACCCTTCCTTGAGGGCTTCCAAGTGTGTCCTTGAAGCCTCCAAACTCGCAACTACTTCATCGTTGAGGGGGGGTGGTATTCTCAAGTGCTGCAATTTCCTCCACAATTTCACGAACTCCAACTTGGGCACTATGGAAAAGCTGATTTTCTTCCTTCAGAGTAGCACACAGGTTCTTCTTGCGCTCTTTCAAATCCGAAAGCTCCTTCTCAACACGCTTCAACTCGTCCGTAGTAGATTGGACCTTGGAAGCTCCCCCACTTTCTTTAGCACGGGCCTCTTGCAGGCGATCGTTGGCTTCCTTCAACTTCTGGTCGAAAAGATCTTTGGATAACCTTTCAGAAGACAACGACCTCGCCTCATCATAAGCAGTAGCCTTGGTGAACAATGCATTCATTGATTCTTCCACGTTTGAGATATCAAAATTCTGAAAATTCTTCATAGACTCAAGAATGAAGTAAACGTCGTCTTCGATTGATGAGATGAAATTAATTGGGGTGTTTGATATCTTCACGAGAAGATCACTCCACGAATTCTGAAGGAACTCCTTTTGATGATTAAGAAAGAACCTCTCGCCTTCAAAATACCGACACAGCAGTGGGCAGGAGGCTTGTTTCCTCTTAAGCCCCATTCCAAGAGGATTAAGTCGTGGCCAATAAAGTCGATGCTTGACTGTCTTGAGAAGTTTCATCATCTTCAACGGCTAAGACCTCAGCTTCGAGCTACGATGATGCATTGGCTAAAGTTAGAAATAAGAGAGAATCTTATCACCAAAAAAAAAAAAAAAAAGAATAAAGAATAAAGAAAAAAATAACCTCCTTGACAAAGTTCAACATCGATGGTCCATGACTTGAGCCTTCATCAGCAACGTCGATGTTTATTGGTTTCGAGTCCCTCTTCGGCCTCTTCCAATGACGATTAGGGTTGCTACTCCCACTGACTTCCAAGGAATGAGGAGCACTTCGCTTCTTATCTACTTCAAAGGGTTCAGCCACTTGAGAATTTCGCTTGGGAGAGGAAATAGCCGACTCACGAGGTTGATCTTGGGCGACTCTTCCACCGCACTGCTTGCCTTTTTGAGAAGCTTGACTTAGGCCTAAAGCAAGTAACTTCGTCACGTTTTCTTCAAAGTAGCCACCGTGAACTCCAAGCCACCACCTTTTGTATGCTTCGGAGGAGAACTTCTTCATATTTGGGGGCATGGGAGGGAACAACACCTTTTCCATAGTCTTGGACAGAATGCACATGCGCCAATAACGGATTCCACCCCCTAAAGAAGCTTCGTGAACATCTTGCGAAAGAATCCCCGGCACTTCTTGGAAGAAACCAAATTGACGACCAAATCGATGAGGGCTATAGGGCTCAACAACGAAATGATCGCCTTGCCGCAAAGGAAGGTAGTTCGAATGGGCGGCCATGAAATAGATTTCTTCAGATTCTTTGGCATGCCCGTCGTCTGTGAATAAAAAATCTTTGTCCCTCACAATCATGTTGCAAGTCCAAGAAATAAAGTCGCCTCTGTGTAGCCGCTTTCTCGCCTCTTGCGGATCGTAGTATTTTGTGCCTCCTTCGTCTGAAAAGAGCGTCATCTTGGGCCCACGAACGCTTTGCACAAGTTGATAGTGAGTCTTGAAATAATAAGCTATCCAACTGTAAACAAAATGAATCGAAAATGGAGAGTGTACGCGAGTTGGCCTTGGGGAGTCAGAAATCTTATTCAAACCTCTGTAGATACTAGCCAAGACAGGAACTGCAAGACCAAGTCTCGAACGTCTCACGTTCTTCTGGCGTGGATCTTCCGGTAAGGTCCTAGGAGAGGCTCGTCCATGACGTAGCCTTGGTTCTCGTAATCTAGGACTATCCTGAGATTGCGCAACCAGTCGTTGTAATTTGTTCCATTGAATTTGTTTGTCTCAAGAATGGTTGATAGTGGGTTCTTAGACATTTTAAATCTACATTTAGAAAACAACGCGCGATCAGCAGAAAATAAAGACGGTGGTTTTGATGAAATAATTAAATGCTTGTCTTTAGTCATTTAATCCTCCCACTATTTATACGAAAACACGGTACTCTCAAACGTGATTTTCGGGAAATTCTTTCCTAGTGGGCTTGGGATCCACAGCGATTTTTCCCATACCCCGCTTTTACGATTCGCATGGAAAAGATCCTGTGGGAGGTATTCCATACCATTCTCGTTCCACGAGATTCCCAAGATTATTGCCTCACCCTTTTGCATGATCCCGAGGACTCCAAGCGAATCATGCTAATTGGGCGTTAGACCCGACCCAATCGACCGAGCCACAGACCCACTGGTACCCCCACGACTCGTAAGACAGGTAACAGCAGCCCATTTTTTCGTTCATGACATAGTGCAGCTTCTTTTAAGTACAATAACGTGCCACGACTCGTGAGACCACGCTATTGACCTAAAACAGCTTCCTCACTGTGCCATAGATTGGAAGGCATGGACAAACTCCTAGAGTTCATGTCCACTTTATCTAGGGTCTAATATTTCAACATTGGTCCAACCAATGTGAGAGTAGTGAATGACCGAGATCTCATAATATATATGCATACATTCATCCATAATGCATAAATAAAATCCATCCATAGCAGTTATATGATAAATAAAAGCCATTCATCCATCATAATAACCACATGCAAAATTAAAGCCTAGCACGCCCCTGTTGGATGATCACGAGCCCGAATCCTATGCGATCCACTGAGCCCGCAGTGGATCTATGGTCAATCTAGGGTTTGGTCCTATACTATTACAATAATAGTAACCCAATCATCATGCTGATGGGCCTTGGTCTCTTTTCTCTTTCTTCACTTCATGGAAAACTCCAAGGGACCTCCGGTCTGGGCTCTCCATGTGGTCCTTCCTTCTTCTCCACCAATTACAAAAAGAAACCTCACTCCTAGTCTACTCTCATTACATATTAAAAAAAAATAGAAACCTCAGCGAAAACCCCGGGGAGTACATAAGGAGGAAGGTAGAAAGCCTTATTATTCCAAGGCACTAGAAAGAGAGAAGGAGAAAGCAGTTAAAGAGGCACACAGGCCCAACAGAAAATTAAACCATACATTCGGTCTAAAGGCTCGTGATCATCCATTTCCATCCAACACACGTAATTACATGATCCAATCACATAATCAATAATATTCAAACAAACACATGATTTCCAATCATATTAATCCAAGATGAAAATAAATGAACATGTGCGCAACGTGTGAAAATAAAAAAAAATATAAATTTTGGTAATATAAATATTTTTTCTCATTTTAGGAAAACCTTTCTTCATTATCTCAAGTAAAATAACCCCGGGATTCCAAATCCAATTTATTTTACTCCTAAAATAATGTCTTTAGGAACTTAGGAAAAATTGAACCCAAAAAACGATTTTTTCAGAATTAATTCAAAAATTAAAACTGAAAATTAATTTAAAATAAAATAACACTAGGGTTTCAAAACCCTAGCTTCACAGCCACCGGCCGCCGCCGCCTGCGGCAGCCAGCCGGCCGGCCGCGCGCGCGCAGGCCCCTGCCTGCTTGCGTGCGCGCCTGACCGGCAGCGCACTGCACGGCCTAGCGCATCGGCAGGCTGACGCACGCGCAGGCTCCTCTTCCTTGCGCGCGCTGGCTTGCTGGCCGCCGGCCGTGTGCCTGCGCTGTGCGCAGAGCGCGCGCGCAGACGCGCACTGGGCGTGCCTGCCGGCGCGCGGGGCTCCCCGCCCGTCAGCCTTGCGCGCGCGCGCGCATGGGCGTGCCTGCCGGGCGCGCGCGCGCAGACTCCTTTGTCTACCCGCGCGCGCGCCTGGAGGCGCTTCCATGCGCGCACGGCCCGCGCGCAGCCATCCTGGCTGCGCGCTGCCCCTGCGCGGCCGGCAGTGCGCGCGCGCAGGCTTCCCATGCCTGCGCGCGTCCGCCCTACCGGCAGTGCTCGGCTTGCGCGCGACCAGCCTTCCCGGCTGGCCGGCTGTGGCGTTTTCTCTCGTTTTTCAGATTAATTTCCCATCCCGTTTCCCAAGAAAAACAGAAAAACACCAACATTCATAAATTCACACGAATTAAAAGCAATAAAATAACATGCTTTAATAATCAAGAAATTCAAGATTCAATTAAAACATGCTAAATCACGTTTCATGCTTAAAACGCACATAAACCCTAGGCCTATATACACCGAACCGGGCTCTGATACCACTGAAAGAAATTGTGGATCGTCCCGGGAAAAGCGCGAATGCGGAAGCGCGGTATAATTAAAATTAAATATGGGATTTAAACATGCTTTTAAATTAAAAACACGTTTCAAAGGGTGTGCCTTTGAAATTTCCCGGGCGTTCGGTGTATCTCATGAACGAATAACACAAAATAAATCATGGAGGCCATAGGGTTGGAAATTAAAGAGAGGACGAAAAATTAAAACGAGACCTACCCGTTGTCGTTTTCGTCTTCAACGGCTACAAGCGTTGTTCCCCGTTTTGCACCAAGATCTCGTCTTTGAGACCCTCTAAAATCGTGACACACGATCCACCCACGTATCTTGCACGTCGTGCTAGCAACGAACAAGTTTATGTTTTTTGGAGTGGATGAATCAATAACACATTATTGATTAATGGTATTGATTCATCAAGTTCTTAATGTTCCAAGAACAAAAAGAACCAAGAAAATATTTCTTGGAGAGGGAGAGAGAATCGGACGAGAGAGAGGGAGAGAGAATCCGTGTGTGTGTGTTGTAGTGTGTGTGTTGGAGTTTCATCATCATTCAACTTGTAGGATGCTAGGGGTTTATATAGAAGAGGAGTCTAATCCTCTTTAAACTCCTCTTTCAAGAACTCTATTTTGACTAGGATTTTGACCTAGTCAAAGTCCTAGTCAAAGTAGTTTTTTGACCTAGTCAAAACAATCCTAGCCATCCATCTCTCCCATTCATCTCACCGTTGATTTAATTTAATTTAATGGAATATTTAAAACCTATTTAAATATTTCCAAGAGGCTAAAATAAATATAAATATTATTTAAGCCCATTAAATAAATCCCTTTGATAAATCTAATTTATCAATTTAATTCCTTATATCTAATAGAAGGAATTATTTCTCCAAGAAAAAAAATAAAGGACCCGATTAAATCCAATTTAATCATTCCTTCACTCCAATATTTAATTCCTAATTAAATATCTAAATGTGTGTGGATAGTGTGTCACTCTTTAGGTTCACCTTTCAGCTAGACTTGGTCGGATTCCTAGAATCCTTCCGTTACCATGGGTGGCCATCTAGCAATGGTCCATGGCACTAGAGACTAGGTGAAATATTCAGGGATGAACATTTAGGCTCTAACAGTACACTTGTCCTTCTGTCTTCGGTCTCATCACTTAGAGTCTAGGGCACGGATAATGCAGGTACCCATTTTGGACCTAAGTGTCGGTCTGTCCTCACTAAACGCCGCAAGGGAATCCTTCCCTTCTGTTCAGTTACTGTGGCCACAGATTTTAGGGACAAGACACAGAGCATACATGAGACTCAACTGTCAATACCTATTGGCAGGAGACAGATCCTTTCTTGGAAACTACTGTCACTTTGAACACCAGAACTGTACTGGACATGGCTTATGACTACCAAAGAGAATTCTGGCAATCTCTCACCATATCTAAGATACAGCCCTAACGTAAAGGTAAACTGAGCAATTCCTCAAGTCAAAGGACTTGGCCTGTACCGTTGGAACCGGGAATACACGTCATACCTTGCTGACCATACTCAAGGTCCTCCGTAAGACGGTTCCCGCGAGTCACCTCAGTCAGCTGCGTCCTAGCATGCTAACCCACTAACACTGCTTAGACGACCCTCGTCACCCGTCGATGAAACACGACAGCAGGTGCTTAGTGCAAGTCTCAAATGGAATCCCGGTACCCATTTTCGGGATTCCTTGACTTGGAGATTTCCGGACTGATTCAGGAAGACTGATTCCATGGACCTACCTCCAAGCGTAGTCCCAGTCCCCGAAATTGATTCTCAGTCCGTGGGCTTTGTTTGCGTAGTGAACAGATATGGAAAACAAATATAAGTGAACACAAACAAAGTGATGCCAAATGAAATTCACTTCTTTATTCATTAATGATTTATCAAACACCTGAAATTGTCTAGACATAGGTTACATATTCCTGCCAAAATTGGCTTACATGGTCACCTATTCTAACAATCTCCCACTTGACCTTTAAAGCCAATCACCCATATGCCTAATCCCCATCTTCTCAAGATGTTGCGTATGAGCACTCTGCGACATAGGCTGTGTCAGCGGGTCTGCTGTGTTGTCTGCTGAGTTGACTCGGTCCACCCGAACGTCACCTCTTCCTACCATTTCTCTAAGAAGATGGTAGCATCTAAGAATGTGTTTGGAACGGTGATGAGATCTCGGTTCCTTTGCTTGCGCTATTGCACCGTTGTTATCACAGAAGATGACAACAGGCTCGGCAATGCTAGGCACCACACCCAACTCTTGGATGTAATTTCTCATCCAAACCGCTTCCTTAGCAGCTTCTGAAGCTGCTATGTATTCAGCCTCAGTGGTGGAGTCAGCAGTGGTTGCTTGCTTGGAACTTTTCCAAGCCACTACTCCTCCGTTGAGTTTGAATACATACCCCGATTGAGACTTGGCATCATCGTCATCAGACTGGAAGCTAGCGTCGCTAAAGCCTTCCAGAATTAGTTCTCCATTGCCATAGACTAGGAACATTTCCTTAGTCCTCCTTAGGTACTTAAGGATGCCCTTAACGGCATTCCAATGTGCCTCTCCTGCACAGGACTGATATCTGCTTGTCACGCTCAAAGCGTATGCAATGTCAGGCCTGGTGCAATGGACCGCATATTGGATGCTACTACGGCAGAAGCATAGGGGATGACTTTCATCTTTTCAAGTTCCTCATCAGTCTGCGGGGATTGCTTCTTGGACAACTTGATCCCATGCCTCATTGGAAGGAATCCTCGTTTGGAGTTGTCCATTCGATATCTCTTTAAGACTTTCTCCATATACGAGTTTTGGGTGAGCCCTAACATCCTTTTAGATCTGTCCCTGACAATCTGGATGCCTAGGATGTAGGAGGCTTCACCCAAGTCCTTCATGGAAAACTTGGTTGACAACCATGCTTTTGTGTTTCCTAACATTACCAATGAGCAGAATGTCATCCACGTAAAGCACTAGGAACACTATAGAGCTCCCACTGACCTTCTTGTATACACAAGGGTCGGATTCGTTTTTGATGAAGTCATATCCCCGTATTACTTCATCAAATCGAATGTTCCAACTTCGGGATGCTTGTTTGAGGCCATAGATGGACTTCTGGAGACGACAGACCTTCTGTTCTTCTCCAGTGACCATGAAACCCTCCGGCTGATCCATATAGATCTCTTCTTCAACGAAACCGTTGAGGAAGGCCGTTTTCACGTCCATCTGCCATATTTCATAGTCATACCATGCTGCTATGGCAAGCAGGATCCGAATGGACTTAGCCATGGCTACTGGCGAGTAGGTATCCTCAAAATCGACCCCGGGTCGTTGAGTGTATCCCTTAGCTACAAGCCTAGCCTTAAAGGTTGTGACTTCTCCATCAACGCCGAGTTTGCGCTTGTAGACCCACTTACAGCCCACTGGCTTAACACCTTTCGGTGGATCTACAAGTCTCCAAACTTGGTTCTCGCTCATGGAGTCCATTTCGGTCTTCATGGCCTCAAGCCATTTCCCGGAGTCGATGTCAGACATCGCTTCCCCGTATGTCTTAGGATCGTTATCCAGAAGATCGGTCGCACCTAGAAACCCATATCTCACTGGAGGTCTGGATTCTCTAGTGGACCTACGGAAGACGGGAACGTCAGTGGTGACTGTGGGCGCTGACTGTATCGGAGCCGGCGGTTCAGGGGCCGGGACTGGCCTTTCTTGAGGTTGTCCTTCATGCCTAGCATGTTGGACTTCTCTAGGTTGGTCAGCCCTTCGGGCGTTAATCCTAAATCCTCTTGGTGAGGTTTCCGCGGCTATTTCTGATGGCTGAGTTCCATCACTTGATTCCTCAAGGATTAGCTCATCAGGTTGGATATCATCCGGGAAGCCTTGCTCCAAGAATACTGCATTCCTTGAAACAAATACCTTTTGTTCCAAAGGGTCATAAAAGTAATAACCCGCAGTTTCTCTAGGGTATCCAACGAACCTGCATAGGCTAGACCTGGATTCTAGCTTATCTCCCACTAACCTCTTGACGTATGCGGGGCTACCCCACACTTTCAAGTAGTTGTAGGACGCAGGCTTGCCGTGCCATATCTCATATGGCGTTTGGGTCAATGCACTGGTAGGCGCCAAATTCAACAACTTGACTGTCGTTTCTAATGCATAACCCCAAAACGATAAGGGCAATTTGGTAAAACTCATCATGGACCGAACCATGTCCAACAGGGTTCGGTTCCTCCTTTCAGAGATGCCGTTTAACTGTGGTGTTCCGGGAGGTGTCCATTCTGATATTATACCATGTTCTTTTAGATAATCAAGGAATGCGGCACTAAGGTATTCACCACCTCGGTCTGACCGTAGGACTTTAATTTTGCAGTTGGTCTGGTTCTCCACTTCAAGTCTGAATTCTTTAAACCTCTCAAGAGCTTCAGACTTGTACCTCATTAGGTAAACATAACCATACCGTGAATGATCATCGGTGAAGGTTATGAAGTAGGAGAACCCACCTCGAGTCTGCGTCCTTAGTGGTCCACATACGTCTGTATGGACCAAGTCCAACAGACCCGTGGCAAGCCTGCTTTGACCTACAAAGGGCTTCTTGGTCATTTTCCCTCTTAGACAAGATTCACAAGTTGGTAGATCGCTCAAGTCCCCAACCTCTAGGTTCTTTGAGTCTACCAACCTTTTCATCCTATCTTGGGATATGTGACCTAGCCTAGCGTGCCACAGACGTGCGTTCCCGTTATTATCTAATTTTCGTTTGTGTTGAGCGTTAAGAACGAAATTCGTTTGTTGCAAGATATAGAGCCCGTTGTGCAATGTACCAAGTAGATGAGCAATTCCACACCTCATCAAATAAAAGCAATTTTTATTGATTCTGAACTCATAACCACTATTGTCCAACAATGGAATGGAAATGATGTTCTTAATCATACTAGGTACAAAATAAACCTGCTCTAATTCTATGCTAATGGTATTACTAATCACTAAAGTGGCGGATCCTACTGCTTCTGCCGAGATGGCCTTGCCATTTCCAAGCTTCAGGATCATGTCCCCGCTACTTAGTTTTCTGCTTCTTTTCAGCACCTGCAAATCATTGCAAATGTGAGCTCCATAGCCGGTATCCAATACCCAAGAGGCAGAATTAGTGACCATATTAACCTCAATCACATATATACCTTGGTTTGAGAAGAGTTTGGGGCACTCTCTCTTCCAATGCCCTTTCTCACGGCAGTTGATACATATGTCATATGCCTTTGACTGTTGCTTGGAGACAACCTTTCCCTTTCCTTTGCCTTTCCCCTCTTTGGCAATGGGAACACTCTGAGTGTTTGTAGCTGCTATGACGGCTTTTCCCTTCCCCTTCTTCTTTTTCCAACGTTCGGCACCCTTGCCTTTCGTCTTGGAAGTTGAAGCACCTCCAAACAATACCGAAGGCGTGGACTTCTTAGTCGTTGCCTCGTATTGCACCAACATATTGATCAACTCATGAATGCCCTTCTCAAGTGCATTCATGTTATAGTTGACGATAAATTGGTCGAAGGAGGGTGGGAGTGACTGAAGGATCACATCTATGTACGTTTCGTTATCGAGACCTGCCTTTAGGTCCTCGAGCTTTTCCACTAGGGTAAGCATTTTAACCCCATGCTCTTGTACAGAGGATCCTTCTGTCATTTTAGTTCCAAAGAACGCCTTGGTCGCGACATACCTAGTATGCCGGTCCGGGACTGCATAGCAATCCTTAAGGCGAGCCATAATGGAAGGGACATCGTCTAGCCTTTCATATTGCTTCTGAATCTCATTGGTCATCGAAGCAAGTATGACGCTACGGACCTTCCGGTTATCCTTATGCCAAGTCTCGAACGTCTCACGTTCTTCTGGCGTGGATCCTTCCGGTAAGGTCCTAGGGAGAGGCTCGTCCATGACGTAGCCTTGGTTCTCGTAATCTAGGACTATCCTGAGATTGCGCAACCAGTCGTTGTAATTTGTTCCATTGAATTTGTTTGTCTCAAGAATGGTTGATAGTGGGTTCTTAGACATTTTAAATCTACATTTAGAAAACAACGCGCGATCAGCAGAAAATAAAGACGGTGGTTTGATGAAATAATTAAATGCTTGGTCTTTAGTCATTTAATCCTCCCACTATTTATACGAAAACACGGTACTCTCAAACGTGATTTTCGGGAAATTCTTTCCTAGTGGGCTTGGGATCCACAGCGATTTTTCCCATACCCCGCTTTTACGATTCGCATGGAAAAGATCCTGTGGGAGGTATTCCATACCATTCTCGTTCCACGAGATTCCCAAGATTATTGCCTCACCCTTTTGCATGATCCCGAGGACTCCAAGCGAATCATGCTAATTGGGCGTTAGACCCGACCCAATCGACCGAGCCACAGACCCACTGGTACCCCCACGACTCGTAAGACAGGTAACAGCAGCCCATTTTTCGTTCATGACATAGTGCAGCTTCTTTTAAGTACAATAACGTGCCACGACTCGTGAGACCACGCTATTGACCTAAAACAGCTTCCTCACTGTGCCATAGATTGGAAGGCATGGACAAACTCCTAGAGTTCATGTCCACTTTATCTAGGGTCTAATATTTCAACATTGGTCCAACCAATGTGAGAGTAGTGAATGACCGAGATCTCATAATATATATGCATACATTCATCCATAATGCATAAATAAAATCCATCCATAGCAGTTATATGATAAATAAAAGCCATTCATCCATCATAATAACCACATGCAAAATTAAAGCCTAGCACGCCCCTGTTGGATGATCACGAGCCCGAATCCTATGCGATCCACTGAGCCCGCAGTGGATCTATGGTCAATCTAGGGTTGGTCCTATACTATTACAATAATAGTAACCCAATCATCATGCTGATGGGCCTTGGTCTCTTTTCTCTTTCTTCACTTCATGGAAAACTCCAAGGGACCTCCGGTCTGGGCTCTCCATGTGGTCCTTCCTTCTTCTCCACCAATTACAAAAAGAAACCTCACTCCTAGTCTACTCTCATTACATATTAAAAAAAATAGAAACCTCAGCGAAAACCCCGGGGGAGTACATAAGGAGGAAGGTAGAAAGCCTTATTATTCCAAGGCACTAGAAAGAGAGAAGGAGAAAGCAGTTAAAGAGGCACACAGGCCCAACAGAAAATTAAACCATACATTCGGTCTAAGGCTCGTGATCATCCATTTCCATCCAACACACGTAATTACATGATCCAATCACATAATCATAATATTCCAACAACACATGATTTCCAATCATATTAATCCAAGATGAAAATAAATGAACATGTGCGCAACGTGTGAAAATAAAAAAAATATAAATTTTGGTAATATAAATATTTTTTCTCATTTTAGGAAAACCTTTCTTCATTATCTCAAGTAAAATAACCCCGGGATTCCAAATCCAATTTATTTTACTCCTAAAATAATGTCTTTAGGAACTTAGGAAAAATTGAACCCAAAAAACGATTTTTTCAGAATTAATTCAAAATTAAAACTGAAAATTAATTTAAAATAAAATAACACTAGGGTTTCAAAACCCTAGCTTCACAGCCACCGGCCGCCGCCGCCTGCGGCAGCCAGCCGGCCGGCCGCGCGCGCGCAGGCCCCTGCCTGCTTGCGTGCGCGCCTGACCGGCAGCGCACTGCACGGCCTAGCGCATCGGCAGGCTGACGCGCGCGCAGGCTCCTCTTCCTTGCGCGCGCTGGCTTGCTGGCCGCCGGCCGTGTGCCTGCGCTGTGCGCAGAGCGCGCGCGCAGACGCGCACTGGGCGTGCCTGCCGGCGCGCGGGCTCCCCGCCGTCAGCCTTGCGCGCGCGCGCGCGCATGGGCGTGCCTGCCGGGCGCGCGCGCGCAGACTCCTTTGTCTACCCGCGCGCGCGCCTGGAGGCGCTTCCATGCGCGCACGCCCGCGCGCAGCCATCCTGGCTGCGCGCTGCCCCTGCGCGGCCGGCAGTGCGCGCGCGCGCAGGCTTCCCATGCCTGCGCGCGTCCGCCCTACCGGCAGTGCTCGGCTGCGCGCGACCAACCTTCCCGGCTGGCCGGCTGTGTGGCGTTTTCTCTCGTTTTTCAGATTAATTTCCCATCCCGTTTCCCAAGAAAAACAGAAAAACACCAACATTCATAAATTCACACGAATTAAAAGCAATAAATAACATGCTTTAATAATCAAGAAATTCAAGATTCAATTAAAACATGCTAAATCACGTTTCATGCTTAAAACGCACATAAACCTTAGGCCTATACACCGAACCGGGCTCTGATACCACTGAAAGAAATTGTGGATCGTCCCGGGAAAAGCGCGAATGCGGAAGCGCGGTATAATTAAAATTAAATATGGGATTTAAACATGCTTTTAAATTAAAACACGTTTCAAAGGGTGTGCCTTTGAAATTTCCCGGGCGTTCGGTGTATCTCATGAACGAATAACACAAAATAAATCATGGAGGCCATAGGGTTGGAAATTAAAGAGAGGACGAAAAATTAAAACGAGACCTACCCGTTGTCGTTTTCGTCTTCAACGGCTACAAGCGTTGTTCCCCGTTTTGCACCAAGATCTCGTCTTTGAGACCCTCTAAATCGTGACACACGATCCACCCACGTATCTTGCACGTCGTGCTAGCAACGAACAAGTTTATGTTTTTGGAGTGGATGAATCAATAACACATTATTGATTAATGGTATTGATTCATCAAGTTCTTAATGTTCCAAGAACAAAAAGAACCAAGAAAATATTTCTAGTAGAGGAAGAGAGAATCGGACGAGAGAGAGGGAGAGAGAATCCGTGTGTGTGTGTTGTAGTGGGTGTGTTGGAGTTTCATCATCATTCAACTTGTAGGATGCTAGGGGTTTATATAGAAGAGGAGTCTAATCCTCTTTAAACTCCTCTTTCAAGAACTCTATTTTGACTAGGATTTTGACCTAGTCAAAGTCCTAGTCAAAGTAGTGTTTTGACCTAGTCAAAACAATCCTAGCCATCCATCTCTCCCATTCATCTCACCGTTGATTTAATTTAATTTAATGGAATATTTAAAACCTATTTAAATATTTCCAAGAGGCTAAAATAAATATAAATATTATTTTAAGCCCATTAAATAAATCCCTTTGATAAATCTAATTTATCAATTTAATTCCTTATATCTAATAGAAGGAATTATTTCTCCAAGAAAAAAATAAAGGACCCGATTAAATCCAATTTAATCATTCCTTCACTCCAATATTTAATTCCTAATTAAATATCTAAATGTGTGTGGATAGTGTGTGACTCTTTAGGTTCACCTTTTAGCTAGACTTGGTCGGATTCCTAGAATCCTTCCGTTACCATGGGTGGCCATCTAGCAACGGTCCATGGCACTAGAGACTAGATGAAATATTCAGGGATGAACATTTAGGCTCTAACAGTACACTTGTCCTTCTGTCTTCGGTCTCATCACTTAGAGTCTAGGGCACGGATAATGCAGGTACCCATTTTGGACCTAAGTGTCGGTCTGTCCTCACTAAACGCCGCAAGGGAATCCTTCCCTTCTGTTCAGTTACTGTGGCCACAGATTTTAGGACAAGACACAGAGCATACATGAGACTCAACTGTCAATACCTATTGGCAGGAGACAGATCCTTTCTTGGAAACTACTGTCACTTTGTACACCAGAAACTGTACTGGACATGGCTTATGACTACCAAAGAGAATTCTGGCAATCTCTCACCATATCTAAGATACAGCCCTAACGTACAGGTAAACTGAGCAATTCCTCAAGTCAAAGGACTTGGCCTGTACCGTTGGAACCGGGAATACACGTCATACCTTGCTGACCATACTCAAGGTCCTCCGTAAGACGGTTCCCGCGAGTCACCTTAGTCAGCTGCGTCCTAGCATGCTAACCCACTCACACTGCTTAGACGACCCTCGTCACCCGTCGATGAAACACGACAGCAGGTGCTTAGTGCAAGTCTCAAATGGAATCCCGGTACCCATTTTCGGGATTCCTTGACTTGGAGATTTCCGGACTGATTCAGGAAGACTGATTCCATGGACCTACCTCCAAGCGTAGTCCCAGTCCCCGAAATTGATTCTCAGTCCGTGGGCTTTGTTTGTGTAGTGAACAGATATGGAAAACAAATATAAGTGAACACAAACAAAGTGATGCCAAATGGAATTCACTTCTTTATTCATTAATGATTTATCAAACACCTGAAATTGTCTAGACATAGGTTACATATTCCTGCCAAAATTGGCTTACATGGTCACCTATTCTAACAGCACAAGTCTCCGTCCTGTCTCGTCAACCTCGTTAAGCTCCTTGCACTTGGAACAACTTCGTCATAAAGGAGTCCTTCCATAGGAAGTCCGAAAAGGGTATGCACGTCCCACAATGAAATAGACAATTCTCCAAAGGACGTCAGAAGAGTGTTGGTAGATGGGCACCACGCTTCGCAAAACGCCTTGATGATATCGGAATGTGGTCGTAGGTAAATAGTGAGGCATATACGACATCATATACTTGGGCCGCGACTAGCTTGTCTTTGCACCGGCTAAGTACGTCTTCCGTCCACTCCCAAAATCCTTTGACAAAGCAGAACTCGCCGGCAAAGTGAACGTTGTCACCCCACTTGGCTTTCCCTTCAATGATGCGGCGGCCCAACGTTGGTAGAAAGCTTGGTTCGTCAGAACAATGGTGATGAGTCGCTTGTAGAGACCACACCTTGGAAGTCTTGCTCATTAAAACTTCTCGAGACCATTGCTCTGTGTGAAGTGGAGTTGTCAACCTCGGCCATTGCTTCGCATATCGACCAATGAGAGGAGTATGAGTCGCCAAAGTTGTTCCTTTCTCCAAGGGTTGAGTTTCATCGTCAAGAATGATCAAGCTTTGTTGACCGAAAGAAAAAGAGTCGTCTTTAAAATAAACCATGTTGCAATCTATTGAAGCACAAGAAAAGGATTTAATTGAGTAAATGTATATATATATATATATATAAATATACAAAACTCAAATACATGGTAAAAAAAAAAAAAAGAAATAATAATATGACAATTTTTTTTTTCAAAGACCATATCATGTGGATAAACAAATGGACCTTGATTTTCCGAAAGAAGTCGATTCCATCTACCCACAAAATTGTTCCAAATCTATACATTGAACAAGGCCTCATACATTGACAAAGAAGTCTAGCACTTTCTAATGCTTCATGTATCTTGAAAATTTGTGTTAAAAGACATGCCATCTGATCATGAAATTTTGAGGGAGCAAGACGAATTTGACCATCAAATCGATATTTGAAACTTGTTTGAGGAGGTATTATCTTCAGCAAAAGTGAGCATGGACACTTTCATAAGGTTATGGGTGTATGGCCATTTCACATTTGATATATATTGCTTGGTTAGAGGAAAGAAAGAAATACTACGGTAGAATAATCCCCCTGAGGAGGTGGTAATGGAAAGCAAGAACGGAAGGAATATTTTTTTCATAAAAAAAAAGCTAAAAAAAAATGGGACGAACTACAAAGAATCGAAATAACGATTTCAGAAACGTTTACCAGGATGAATGTAGCAAAATCTGAAGAGGAAATTTTGAGCCGAGAGCTTCCCAAGAAACTGAAAATTTGGCCAAAAATCCATTGAGGCATTATGACGAACATCTTATGTGCGTGACATAAAATAAAAGGAAAAAAAAAAAAGAAGAAATATACATGTAAGTGATGGAACATACCTTGAGAATGTTGAAGAATTGTGCTTCTGATCATCAAAAGTATGGGTCTTATATATATGCACGAGGTGGAGTTTAATTAAACTTGGCATCTTTTAGATGTATAGTTAAATTAGAAGGCTACTAGGACATGGTTGTTCTTTTCCTAAACCAACTCAGCCTCTTAGAATTTCACGTGTGATCGAACTACGAATCAATAGAGAAGACGAACTGAAGACGATTTCGAGTTTAAAAAAAAAAAAAAAGTGAGGATTTGAGATACACTGTGCAAGGAGGAAACGGTGGAGAAGACAACCCAAACAACAATCCTATGTGCATGGAGTATGAACACCACATGTGGGGCCCACTTGTTTTTTAGTTCTCAAAGAAAACATGTTGCAAATAAAAGGAAAGGAAATGGGCCAGTTTCTTTAATGAATTTATTTGATTGCCGGAAGAGGAAATTGAGTTGATTTCTTTGGTAATTTATTGCCCCAAAGCACATCAAGTGATTAAAGGAAGCTCTCGAAAATTAATGAAACTTAATTCATATTTTCGCGACTTATTCACTTCGAAAATTACATTTTCAAATACATATTCGTGAACAAGTCTCGAGGGGGCATTTGTAGACAAGTTAATTTTGCGCCCAATCAAATGACGACAAGTGGAAAATATATATTATTTATCAATTATATTCTATTTTTTCTATTTATATTCAAGAATTTACTAAATTAATTCTAAATATAAATAGTTAAATTAATTGATATTTTAATATATATTTCGTCATCAAATCAACGGTCGACACGTGTTAAATTGAGGTGTTCCGGCCAATCAAATCAAAGACAGATATTTCTCATATTATCTCTTTAAAAAAATACAAAAATTAAAGAGATAATATTGAAATTGACCAATCATGTCTTCCCAAATATTTAATGTATTTATCTCTTTAAATTAAAATAAAGAGATAATACAAAATAAGTGTTCAAGTTCACCACAACTCTACCTCTTTGACAGCTATATAAAGGGGTCATGGGAACTCATTCAAAACACCCACATACAAGCAAGAGAGCATTCAAGAAGTCTCAAAATCCTCTCAATTACAAATCAAGGAAGATCCACGGCGTTCTAGGCAAGATTCAAGGCGTTCGTCGCGGAGATGGTCCAAAGTCAGCGTTTGATTCGACAAGAAGTCCGAAGACCGGCGAATTAACGTTATCAAGACAGAAGTCCACCTTGGCGGAAGATCAAAGCCTCAAATCCATCAAGAAATATCTCAAATTCAAGTCAAATATCCTCAAGTTTATAGCGTTTAATTCGGGAACAAGTCAACGACCCCCGAATTAACGTTACTCAAAGTCAAAGTCAACATCTTCGGAGATCAAACGTCGAGTTTCACCTCCGAAGTTGCCGAAGTCAAAGATCAAGTTCTTGAAGAGAAGAATCAGAGGTTTTCAAGTAGAGATTTCGCACCCACAAAATCTTCAATTCAATTCAAGAAATTCATTTGTAATATTTTCTTGTTTCGTTAAATTCAGGAACACGAAAATTTGTTTTACAATTACTACACTACAAAACAAAACAAATCAACCTTATCAATATGTGTCTTTAATATAATATATATGTACACATATATAGACCTGCTTATCTACACACCTACACATATAGACACTTATATATGTACATATATGGATAGATATCAGTTATATATATATATATATATCAGAAGAATGTTGTAGAATAAAGCAAAAGACAAAGAGAGAGAAGGTGAGGTGGGGGAGAGAGAGAAGAAGAAGAAGAAGAAGCAAATTGTGTAATTCCTCCATTTCATCAAGCTTAGGAAATTTCACCACTAATTTGGTAAGTTCTAGTCTCTATTCCTTGTCTAAATTCGTGTAGGAGCTGGTGTGTGAGTTGAATTTGAAGAAATGAACCGACTAAGACGGAAAGAAGGCACCAGATAAGCTTTGTCCGAATAATCTCTATAAATCCCGATTTTCTTGAGTTATACCAGTCCAAATTTAGTGATTCTTACATATATGAAAATCTTAAGATGTCTACTAAACTTTTGTAGTTTTGAGAAGAATCTAAAGCCTTTGTTTTAATCGTAAAGATAAGGAGCCATTATGTTGCCCTGTTTCTGCCAAAAACCAGACAAGGTGTACTAAAAGCCTTATAACTTGAGATATAAAGGTTCAAATTGTGTTATTCTTACTTATATGAAACTAGACAAATAGGATATTATATTATGAGAATATCATGATTTTTCAAAGAGTATGTGATTTTTTATAGAATTTTGAGGTACTAAACCCGAATTTGTAGCAGTCAAAATAAGGTTGTACTAAAGTCTAAATAACTTATATATAGAAAACCCAATTCGCCTGATTCTTGTTGGAGATAAAACTAATGATAAAGGAGAATATTTGGAGTAATTACACTTGTATAGCTATATTTTGGTCTGTAGAAAACTTGTAAGTTAGGACAGATGTGCTGTCAAACCTGTTTAGAAGAGATTGATTAACATGGTAACATAAGTTTTTCATATTTTATTCTGGATTGCTGAAACTATTTATATTAAATAAATATATTTTGAATATGGTTAGGAGCCAGATCCATTGGAAAAAACGCACACAACGAATTAAGACCATCGGCAATCTGTACATTTCATAAGTAAATGACTAGCATAGTCTAGATATGCTCCTCTTCATCTTGATAATACCTTTATATAAATCTATGATTGTGCTCCTAATAACCTATGAGGAGGTTATAATTGATGGATGGTTTGAGTTGAATGCTTAAGTGGTGAAAATAAGGTAAGTGAATAGTTAGTGTCATCTATATGTGTTCCATTTCTCCCTTGACATAACTTTTATGTATGAATTGTGTTGGAAATGGATTACTATGTTTGGTTATGATGGAATTGATGCCTTGTTTTGACTGCTACAGATTCGGGTTTAGTACCTCAAAATTCTATCCAAAATCACATACTCTTTCAAAAATCATGATATTCTCATTATATAATATCCTATTTGTCTAGTTTCATTATAAGTAAGAATAACACAATTTGAACCTCATGATCTCAAGTTATAAGGTTTTTAGTACACCTTATCTGATTTCCTTCAGAAACAGGACAACATAATGGTTTCCTATTTGTACTGATTAAAACGAAGGCTTTAGATTCTGCTCAAAACTAAAGAATTTTAGTATACATCTTAAGGTTTTCATAGTTTAAGAATCACTAAATTTGAACCAATATAACTAAAAAAAAATCGAGATTTCCAGAGACTATTTGGATAGAGCTTATCCTGGTGCCTTCTTTCCATCTTAATCGGGATTCAACTTACACACCAACTCCTACACGAATTTAGACAAGGAATAGGGACTAGAACTTACCAAATCAGTGGTGAAATTTCCAAAGCTTGACAAAAAATGGAGAACTACGCAAGTTTCTTCTTCTTCTTCTTCTTCTTCTTCTTCTTCTTCTTCTCTCTCTCTCTCTCTCTCTCTCTCTCTCTCTCTCCTCCTCTGTCTTTGTCTTTTGTTTTATTCTACAACCTTCGTCTCATGTATATATAGCTCATATCTATCCATATATACGCATATATAAGTCTCTATATGTGTAGGTATGTAGATAAGTAGGTCTATACATATATATATTTATATTAAAGACACATGTTGATAAAGTTGATTTAATTTTGTTTTGTAGTGTCGTAATATTTCTTTTGTTGTGTAGTGCATATACATATATATATATATTGTGTACTGCTAATATTTATATATTGTATTAAGACATTATTTGTTCCCTCACGTCTTTACAAGTCATTATTTTAACTCCAAAATTTCTATTATACAAGTATTCAAACGTCTACGATAATTTTATCGTTTTTTAATTATCTCTTTAACCAAAATTATTAAATAAATCAACACAACATATATCCATTTTATAGTGCTAATAAATGATAATTTGATATAAGAAATTTGGGGCATCACATTCTTGCTATGCATCCACAATGATTGTCATTTCTAAACTGCACCAGCAAATCTCCATCACTTTCCCTTCCCCTATGACCATACACTCTTCTTCTTCACCAACACAATCCAACCCATCCCCTTCGCCTCACAGCACACCCTCTTCATCTTTGCCTCCTCAACCCCCACCGGCTACTTATATGTTGGTTGAATCCCTCGAGACCCAGAAAATACAGCCACACTAACTCTCCAACCCATCTCCTTAGCCTCACACCACACCAAGCACTTCACAGGCAGTCGGGCTCATGAAGCTCCAGACCCCTTCACGCTGCATCCAGTTTCGTTGCTCTTAGTTGTTGCTTCGCTTCCCTTGGGTGCAATTTTCAGTTTATAGGGAGCCCCAAGAACCATATTCTTCGATCGGGGTAAGGTACTCGTCAACCGATTTCAGAGGGAGCCTTATCATCTCCTCGGCACCCACTCCGGCTCCTTCCCCACCACTCTTCAACATCTAGTACAACTCCCTCATATCATGAAGACCACCCAACACCCAGCGCGTTGTCGAAAGTCGCCACACAACAATTCCAGCCCCCAAGACAAGGCGATTGCCGAATGGACATGGGTTACCTTCGAAATCGACGCCATGGTGCTCTTCCTCTGTGTGCTGGCGAACTCGCCCATATTCTGTACCCTCGGATCCACTAGTTACCAGCGATTTCATGCCCATTGGCTAGTGTTTTGCAAAACCCTCGTCGAGTTTATTCACCTCGGTGCAATGACTCCATTATTCTCACCCTGTATTTCATGGCGCCTTGTTCAAGCCCTCTCATGGCGACCCCGCCTCAACGCCCGTCAATCTGCCACACAGAATACCCCATCATCTTTCATACTCGAATACATGAAACTCCACAACTAACTCGGCCACCCGAAGCAATTTTAGTACTGCAACCTCTTTCGCCAAATCCTCTGTTTTGCCGAATTCTGGGCACTTTGAGCCAGTGTTCACGCGTTGCAGTTACGACATCGGTCAACGCCTTGTTGTCAATCGTTCTTCAAGATCTGTGCATCAATCGCCAAAACAATGGCTGGTGAGCTCGACTTTCTCCCATCCCTTTGGATTTGTCATGCCTTCCATGCCCTTCTGTTCAAACGCAGTTTCAGTCCTCCGGAGCACTAGATGTCCCCACAATGGCGCCTCCCACTACTTGAGGAAATCGAAGCACTTGGGGAAATCTTGGAGCAGGGGACTAATTGGTCGGTTGGTGAAACTCCCTGGGGCCAACAAGATGTCTTCAAGGCTGCAATCCCATCTTTGGGCTTTGTCCTCAAGGCCGAAATTCACGCCAAGCAATGATATGGACACTACCTCGTTGGGCCCCTATCGGATGAAGAACTAGACTCTTATTAGGCCATCTACAAGGCCTCTCACCACAAATACGAGCCTCTTGAAAGATGAAGCATCCAATAAGCCAAGTGGCCCAAATGTTAAGAAGTCCAATAGAGTTGTTGCAAAACCAATTTGGCTTATGTACTATTATTACTAACTAAAATAAAATAGATAGGATAAAAGTTGTTAGGGCAAGATCGAGATAACGACACTTGTCCAAGGATCCTTCATATATTTTGTACTTCTTTTTTTCTTTTTGAATTGTCCATATGTTTTGACTTAACGTTATGCAAATGAATGAAAGAGAAGAACAAATTTGCTGAAAAATATCATCTTCTTCCCCCAACTTTTTGGAGCTCCTCCTTGCTCAAATTGAGAATACAATTTACATAATCATGTCTGTACCACATACTGTTTGTAAAATTACAACTTTACTCCTGAGGTTGGAGTTATAATTGCCCCTACACCGTATTCAAGAGCAAAAGTTTACAAGTACACCCCCCCAGATAAATTACATTGAGAATCCTGGTAGGGTTTAAGGTGCTCAACTTATGATCCACACAGTCCATAATGGTATGACAAAAGAGCATAATCTCCTGGTTCCTCAGTCTGGGTAAGAAGTTCACATGTTGTTAAACAGATTTCAATGTTAGAATGAAAATGCAAGCAGAGAATCTTGAAACTAGTTCCTCAACATAAAAACATTTCATGAGGCAATTTTAGAAACTAACTAAAAAGGGAATCACACAAAAGTTGCACAAAGCTCAAATAAATTTATCGTTGCTAGATAAAAAATTAAAAGCCAGATTTGGATGGTCAACTCTCCTTGCCAAGAAAATTATAGAGGGATTATAAGCAAACAATGCCTAGGAGATAGCTATTGACAGATAAGTCGAAAATTGTGATATGCCAAAATCTAGGTTCAGAGCTTTGCTCGTTGGTAAAATAGGGACCATACTATCTTGTGGATAAGAAGAAACTGGCATATAATTCGGTCTATTTCTCTTGATTGTAAGCTGATATCCCAATAAAATAGAAAAAAATCATGAACGAGCGAAATAATATCATTGATGATCCATCCCACAACTTGGAGAAACATTGATAATCAACTCCAAAAGTTTGAAAAGACGCAAAGCTTTTATTTAGTAAAGATAATAAACATTCTCATATTCCTTCTGGAGTTACTCAGCAAAGATAAACCATTTCTCATACTTTTTCTGAAGGTTCTCAACATTCATGTTCTGGAATAAGATTAAGAGCCATCATGACCATTTTTGTTCTATTCTAACTGTTGATAAACAGTCAAATGTGTGCATAATATATCCTTTAAAACCAAATGTGTTTCCGTACGAGAAAGCTAAAATCAGTTGGCTTCAGGAAGTACCAGAGAACTGGACCAGTTGTCCTGACTCCTAAGAATGTAGTTGCTGTACAAACTCACCTCCAGAGACAACCTCGGAGATTCATAAATGACATGTTTGACGGGTCGCTGGCAATAAGCATGCTCTTTGAAGCTACCATACTCTCATGAACAATGATCCTTTCTTGTCGATATGCTATTCTTAGTTCCTATGGTGTCTTGTATCTAGAGCTAGTTTTGTACAGGAGTTAAAACATAAGGTAAGATTCAATGATTTGATTGTCAATCCATCCGACCTTCATGCCAGTAGTTACTGTAAAATTGACTAACAGAGTTTTCCAGCGCCAATCAATAATATTGCTCCTACTAGCAGAATCAGCTTATGGTAAGCACAATTCCAGCGCTTTTATCTTTTTAACATAAATCATCACAGTCAAATTTCTGTAAGTTGAGACCTTTCATCATCTGCAGAAGGGACTTTTGAGCAAACGTTTGCTTGACGAAAAAGCCCTACAATAGCGTTCTTTTATTCCTCAACGTGACAACGGACTCCTTCATCAAAGCAATATCTTTCTTTCCTCACCTTTGCCAGTGGATGCGGGTCTATAGCCAGCTCATCACAGTAAGTGGGTATACAAGATTAAACAAGTGGAAAAGTCAAAAACGTTTTAAAGCTAGATAAGTTGCAAAAGGTTTTACGCAGAAAGAAGGGATAGATTATACTAAAGTTTTTTCCCCAGTTGTTAAATACACTACTGTTCGCATATTGCTTGCACTCTCTTCTCATTTTGATTGGGAACTTAAACAAATGGATGTCAAAACTGCTTTTCTACATGGTGATTTAGAAGAAAATATTTATATGTCTCAGTCGATTGGTTTTATTGATAAAACAAAACCTGATCACGTATGTCTTTTGAAAAAATCCTTGTATGGTCTTAAACAGTCTCTGAGACAATGGAATAAAAAGTTTGATATGTTTATGCTCTCGTTGAAATATACTAGGAGTAATTATGATCATTATCTCTATTTCAGATATGATGAAGATATTCCTGTGTTCCTTGTCTTATATGTGGATGATATGTTAATTGTCAGCCCTATTCTGAAACATGTTAAAATGTTACAGAATCATTTATGCAAAAAACTTTGATATGAAAGACTTAGGAGATGCAAAGAAAATCCTTAGAATGACTATCAAAAGAAACAGAAAGCAATCCACCATTTTCTTGAATCAAAGTGCGTATATATTGTCTATGTCACAAAGATTCTCTATGTTAAATTCGAAAACCTTGCTCTGTTCCCTTATCTGCTCACCATCAACTTAGTAAAGAGCAGTGCCCTAAAATGAAAAAGAGAAAGAGAAAATGGAAAAGGTCCCTTACTCTAATGCTATTGGTTCCATTATGTTTCTGATGGTGTGTACAAGACCTGAAATTGCATATGTTATTAGTTGCCTCAGCAGGTACATGTCGAATGCAGGCCCTTCCCATTGGGAGGCCATTAAATGGCTCTTAAGGTATTTAAAAGGTACTGTTAACCATGACATTCTATTTTCTAAGAGCCAAACTGATATTAATCTTGTTGGATATGTAGATTCCAACTATGCAAATGATAGAGATAGTCGTAAATCCACAACATCATAGATTTTTACTTTGTGTGGGTCATGCATAAGTTGAAAATTCCAACTTCAACATGTTGTTGCATTGTCTACTACCGAAGCCGAATATATAGCGGCTGCAAAAGCTTTTAAAAAAGCCCTATGGTTAGAAGGGCTAGTAAAAGAAATCGATTTTCTTAAACGAAAAATTACTATCTTTTCTGACAATCAGCCGGCTATACAGCTTTGCAAAAATCCTGTTTTTCATGATAGGACAAAACATATAGATGTTAGATATCATTTCATTAGAGATATTGTGGGAAAAAATCTCATAAACCTTGACAACATTGATTCTGATTCAAATCCCTCGGATATGGGGACCAAATGTCTCCATGTTGATAAGTTCAATAATTTCCAAGAGATTTGAAAACTTGCATGACTATATTTTCTAACCCTCTTGTTTGCAAGTGTTGTGTTGTTCTTTGCAAGTACTCCAAGGAAGAATAAAAGGCGATGATGAATGCCAAAAACGAACTTGGGCATAGATCACCCTCTAGTCGGGTTTTGGTCCAAGGTAGAGAATGATGGGTTATTTGGCACAGACCCAACTCAGCTGGCCCAACATCTGATGAGGCCCAACAGATCACACCCGCCCATGAAGCCCATCGCTCCTACCCGACCCGGCCTGACCCATTTCTTGCCCTAGATATATAAGCCCCCACTTAAACCTTTTATGTTGCCCTAATCAATCCGCCTCCTCTGGTGATTTCTCCTTCTTCTCTCTGTAATCCGATTCTCCTTCCTCTAATACACCCTCTTCCCTTATACTCCTCCCTCTTACCTTTTTCGGTGCCTTCTCCGGCCACTATAAAATGGTTGTTCACAGCCCCCTTAGAATAACAGTAGATCTTCCATTAGTTCTCTTTGTGAGTCGTAAGATCAACGAGCTTTCTTATATTTACCCTCCATAAGCATCCATTTGGTGGGAAGTTGAGCGATCAGTTTTGTGACCTTGTGTAGGTCGTGGGTTTGTGATCTGATTGGAGCATTCGGTGTTGAGTGCCCGCCTGTTGTGGCCGTTGCCTTTTCACTCTGGTTCTTTGGCTACCTGAGCCTGTTTATAATCGCCATTTGTTGGCATTATTTGATCTAAGCTTTCTTTTGGTATTTTTTAGTTTTCACTATGTGTGATTCGCTATTTACGATTATTATTATTTCCCTTTAGTCTGTAGTTATAAAGGATTTTTTATACCCATCCCCCGTTGTAATTTATTTATAAAAGGGTATCTTTGTGAATCATCAAGTGGTGAGTCCACTCTTAACAGTAGTATTAGAGCCGGTCGTGCGCCGGTTCTGGCTCAGGTGAACTTTCGATAAAACTGTAAGCATTCGCTTGCGACACTAAACTGATATGTGCTTTATTTTAATTACCAACCATCTGTGGTGATACGACTCTATGAACTTATATACCCTGCTTTGTGCGTACTGTCTTATACTGCTTAGTGCTCCTATTAAAATCTTGGATAATTTCTGGGTTATATCTTGCTGTGTGCGCTTCATTCCCTTTTTTTAATATTTTACTCTCTAATCCCTCACTTGGCCAGGTCCCATGAGACCATCGGGTATGTGGTGTAGACTCAGAAGAGGCGTTCATATTTGGGTTTTATTATAGTACATCTGATCTTGTGAGATATCCTGTGATTCACTCATACTGTGAACTGTTCATTTTTCTGTAATTTGATCGTATTAAGTGATTTATTAGTATCTTGTGATTTATTCGTATGGCTGGTTATAACTTGCTTCCGTTCGATGGTAAATCTGATTTTTCTATATGGCAACAGAAGATGAAATGCATATTAATACAGCAAAAGGTTTATAAAGCAATAGATGGTAGGTATCCTGATAATGTCACTAAGGATAAGAAACTAGAAGGTGATGAATTTGCATATTCCTCCATTATATTGAACCTATCTGATTCCGTAATAAGAAAAGTAGGTAAACAAGATACTGCTAAAGAGTTATGGGATAGGTTAAGGAACTGTACACTGAAACATCACTACCTAGTGAGCTTTTCCTATTAGAAAAGTTTTTTAGATATGAGTTAGATATCTCCAAAAACATAGATGAGAACATAGATGATTTCACTAAACTGGTTCAAGATATAAAACTTACTGGTGATAAAAACATAGATGATTACACACCCATAGTTCTACTAAATGCCATTCCTGATAATTATAGTGATGTAAAAGCGGCAATAAAATACGGTAGAGATAATGTGAACCTTGACACAGTGATTAATGGCTTTAAAAAGCAAAGAGATGGATCTTAGGACTAATAAGACTAATCAAACTAGTAATGAAGTTAATTCAGTAAGAGGAAGAACCACAAATCGTAACTCAGACTATAAGTATAGAAAACATAGCAGAGGCAGAAGTAGAAGCAGGAGTAAATCCAGAACTAGAGACAACAATCAGGATAATAATAAAAAGGAAAGACGGTGCTATAACTGTGGAATAAAAGGCCACTATATAAAAGATTGCAGGAAACCTAAGAAGGATAGCAGGGATAATAATAATAACTACAACAAAGAAAGTGCAAACTCTGTTACTATTGATAATTCTGGTAATGTGTTTATGGTTTGTGACATCAACAATGTGAATGATATGGGCATGCATGAATGGTTGATTGATACTGGTTGTACTTTCCATATGAGTTTGTTTAAAAACATTTTCTCTAATTTCGAATCCGGTAATTTTGGTTATGTCTCTATGGAAAATGAAAAATAGTGTGAAATCAAGGGTCTTGGTGACGTATGCTTAACATTTGAAAACGGCTATAAGCTTACTTTGAAAAATGTTCGATATATCCCTGATTTGAGCATAACCTGATATCATGTGTTGTGTTGGAAGAGGAAGGTTTTGAAGGTAGATGGGGAAAGGAATTATAAAAATCATGAAATGGTCGCTAACTGCTTTTAAAGCTGAAAAGAAAAGGAACCTTTATATTTTTCATTTGTCTTATGACATTCTTGCTGCATCTGTCACCACTACTGATAAAACATCTTTATGGCATAAACGACTTGGGAATATAAGTTTCAAAGGTTGAGAACTCCTTAATAAGGAAGGTGTTTTGCATGATAAGGTTGAGAAGCTTAAATTCTGTTATGAATGTGTCATGGTTAAACAACATATAGTGCACTTTCCTGTTTCATCCTACCCTACCCCCACATCATCCACTTGCATTCTTGATTACGTTCATGCTGATGTATGGGGTCCCTCTAACATACCCACTCATGGTGGGAATAGGTATTTCTTGTCCATTATTGATAATTTCTCCAGAAAAGTGTTCGTTTTTATTGAAAAATAAATCTAACGTTTTTTATGCTTTCAAAAGCTGGAAAACTTTTGTTGAAAACCAAACTGGTAAGAGGCTTAAAGCCTTACGGACTGATAATGGCCTTAAATTTTGTAACCAAAGTTTCTCTGATTTATGTGATGAGTTTGGTATTAAACGGCATAAAACAAACCCCTATACCCCCAGCAAAATGGTGTTGTTGAACGCATGAATAGAATTATCTTAGATAAAGTCAGATGTATGCTTGTGAGTTCGGCTTTATCTAAATCTTTTTGGGGTGAAACAGTTCTGACTGTTGTGCATTTAATTAATAGATCTCCATCTGTTCCATTACTTGGTAAAGTTCCTGAATGTGTGTGGCATAGTAAAAATGTTGATATTTCACATCTTCGTGTTTTCGGATGTTCTGCCTTTGTGTATCAAAACCCTGATAAACTAGAACCTAGATCCGTGAAATGTGTTTTCATCGGGTACCCTGAAAGGGTTAAGGGTTATCGGTTGTGGGTTAGGAGTCAACCTGGTTTTAAGCTACTCATTAGTAAAAACGTTGTTTTAAATGAGAAAGAAATGCCTTGTTTATCTGATTCCCAAAAAGAAAAACTTGTTCCCTTAGAACCTGTCTTTAATTAGGTAGAGGAAAACCTAGGAGAAACCGAACAGATAGAGGAGATCACTGTAGAAATTTTGACTGAGACTAGGCCTAAACCAAACCTAGACAACTGCCAGTTAGCCAGAGATTGAAATAGGAGAGAAAGTCCCTGCTAGGCTCACATACTATCACACAACCCTAAATACCGAATCATATGAACCTAGCACGTTTGATGAGGCTATAAAATCTGAAGATTCTAATAAATAGCTTAGTGCTATGAAGGAAGAAATGGAATCCCTAAAGAATAACAAGACCTGGATTCTATTGTCTAAACCCTTTAAATGTTCCATCATAGGATGTAAGTAGGTATATAAGATTAAATAGGAGGAAAAGTCAAAACGTTTTAAAGCTAGATTAGTTGCAAAAGGTTTTAAGTAGAAAGAAGGGATAGATTATACTGAAGTTTTTTCCCCGGTTGTTAAATACACTACTGTTCGTATCTTGCTTGCACTCTCTGCTCATTTTGATTGAGAACTTAAACAAATGGATGTGAAAACTACTTTTCTACATGGTGATTTAGAAGAAAAACATTTATATGTCTCAATCGATTGGTTTTATTGATAAAACAAAACCTGATCATGTATCTTTTGAAAAAGTCCTTGTATGGTCTTAAACAGTCTCCGAGACAATGGAATAAAAATTTTGATATGTTTATGCTCTCGTTGAAATATACGAAGGGTAATTATGATCATTGTCTCTATTTCAGATATGATGAAGATATTCCTGTGTTTCTTGTCTTATATGTGGATGATATGTTAATTGTCAGCCCTAGTCTGAAGCATGTTAAAATATTACAGAATTATTTATGCAAAAACTTTGATATGAAAGACTTAGGAGATGCAAAGAAAATCCTTGGAATGACTATCGAAAGAAACATAAAGCAATCCACCATTTTCTTGAATCAAAGTGCGTATATATTGTCTATGTCACAAAGATTCTCTATGTTAAATTTGAAACCTTGCTCTGCTCGCTTATCTACTCACCATCAACTTAGTAAAGAGCAGTGCCCTAAAACTGAAAAAGAGAAAAAGAAAATGGAAAAGGTCCCTTACTCTAATGCTATTGGTTCCATTATGTTTCTGATGGTGTGTACAAGACCTGAAATTGCATATGTTATTAGTTGCCTCAGCAGGTACATGTCGAATGCAGGTCCTTCCCATTGGGAGGCCCTTAAATGACTCTTAAGGTATTTAAAAGGTACTGTTAACCGTGGCATTCTATTTTCTAATTAAGAGTCAAACTGATGTTAATCTTGTTGGATATGTAGATTCCAATTATGCAAATGATACAGATAGGCGTAAATCCACAACATCATATGTTTTTACTTTGTGCTGGTCATGCATAAGTTGAAAATCCCAACTTCAACATATTGTTGCATTGTCTACTATCGAAGCCGAATATATAGCGGCTACAGAAGCTTTTAAAGAAGCCCTATGGTTAGGGCTAGTAAAAGAAATCGGTTTTCTTAAACGAAAAATTACTATCTTTTCCGACAGTCAGTCGACCATACAGCTTTGCAAAAATCCTGTTTTTCTTGATAGGACAAAACATATAGATGTTAGATATCATTTCATTAGAGGTATTATTGGAAAAGATCTCATAAACCTTGAGAACATTGGTTCTGATTCAAATCCCTCGGATATGGGGACCAAATGTCTGCCTCTTGATAAGTTCAATAATTGCCTAGAGATTTTAAAACTTGCATGACTATATTTTCTAACCCTCCTATTTGCAAGTGTTGTGTTGTTCTTTGCAGGTACTCCAAGGAAGAATAAAAGGCGATGATGAATGCCAAAATCGAACTTGGGCCAAATCACCCTCTAGTTGGGTTCTGGTCCAATGTAGAGAATGATGAGATTATTTGGCCCAGATCCAACTCAGCTGGCCCAACATCTGATGAGGCCCAACAGATCACACCCGCCCATGAAGCCCATCGCTCCTACCCGACCCGGCCTGACCCGTTTCTTGCCCTATATATATAAGCCCCCACTTAAACCTTTTGCGTTGCCCTAATCAATCCGCTTCCTCTGGTGATTTCTCCTTCTTCTCTCTGTAATCCGATTCTCCTTCCTCTAATACACCCTATTCCCTTATACTCCTCCCTCTTACCTTTTCCGGTGCCTTCTCCGGCCACTATAAAATGGTTGTTCACAGCCCCCTTAGAATAATAGTGGATCTTCGATTACTTCTCTTTCTGAGTCGTAAGATCAACGAGCTTTCTTATATCTACCCTCCATAAGCACCCATTTGTTGGGAAGTTGAGCGATCAGTTTTCTGACCTTGTGTAGGTCTTGGGTTTGTGATCTGATTGGAGTATTCGGTGTTGAGTGCCGGCCTGCTGTGGCCGTCGCCGTCTCACTCCGGTTCTTTGGCTACTTGAGCCTGTTTATAATCGCCATTTGTTGGCATTATTTGATCTAAGCTTTCTTTCGGTATTTTTTAGTTTTCATTGTGTGTGATTCGCTATTTACCATTATTATTATTTCCCCTTGTGTCTGTAATTATAAAGGGTTTCCTATACCCATCCCTCAATGTAATTTATTTATTAAAGGGTATCTTTGTGAATCGTCAAGTGGTGAGTCCACTCTTAACATAAACCAAGGTAAACTGTAAAGGGACCCCTCAATCTCCTCAAAGAAAGAAGGATAGTTCCTCAAGAACCTCGCAACTTTGATGCCTATTCCAAAAACCTTTCTTGGAGACGTGAGATAGGAATACAATAATTGTCTTCTGGAGCGAAGGAAGATGACATAAAGAAGTTTTTCGGAGAGATGGTGGGCATGAGTTCAAAGGACTTCTAAATGGAATCAATAGAATCAAAATACGGGTCTTTCTTCCATTTCATGTACACCTCTACATAAGTTTGTATTTCAGTGTAGGAGTAGGTGGAGGATGGTGACAGGGGAAGATTGGGTTTGGTGATGAGGAGAAGAGGAGTTTCTGGAGAAGGGTTCCTCATTAGCTTGGAGACCATTGGTGACTGACGCTGATCGGGCCGAGCTGGTGGTCGAGGTAACGGCAACAGTTGTCGGGTCCTCAATAACTTGTTGTCCAGTTCAAATAATTCAACACGATTGCAAATACACATTAGAAAACAAGGAAAAGATAACAGACATAAGTAAATTTAATATCGAAGGATGATGAAAAATGTAGCATTCTTTTATACAAAATAGAGATGTTTTCAGCTCCTTGGACAATCTCATGGTTCCTTCATATTAAATGAGCAACAAAGCTAGTTGCAATAACCTCCTGATACCCTAAGACCTTGTTTACTTGTGAGGATTGGGTTGGATATTCAATCGAATCTCTTGTTTACTTACATTTAAGTAAATAGGTGATTTAAATGAATATATTAGTGATACAATTTAATCACATCCTATATTTTATCCATCGTTAATCTATCACGATTTAATCCCATTCTTTAAAATAAACGAGGCCTAATTACTCAGACTCTAAGCAGGTTAATAGAAACAAGCTTCCACCTTAAGCTTTTCTTATTAGGTAGTCCAAAGAGTAGCATGCTAAGTAACAGTCTAACCTGCTCCACTGCTTTCCTTCATCTGAACATAGATAGTATAAAAGAAGGCAATGAATGGACGACAAAGACAAAGATCAAATTCATAGTTCTGGAAACTGAACAGACTAGAAGCTCAACAAATCATTCATTCCACAAAGCAGTCGGTTATTACCATAAACGACGTCGCTTAGCCGAATCCCCCTTTTCAGTTGGGAACCCTAATACAGCTTTCTTTAATTGTAGATTTCCCCTCTTCTGAATCGGACGGCCCTGATCTTTCTGCCGCACCCAACTGTATCGCTTCTAAAAGTGTATTTCCTCCTAAAATCGTGGCTTATGTGAACGATCGTCGCAATTCAAGGTACAAAATGGGTTGGGTCAACTCAAGACCATTACGGATCAGTCCGAAAAAGTTCGGCTAAGAACTAGTCAACTACTGTTCATAACCGGTTTTGCGGTGGTCTTGGATCTTTAAATGAGCCTCAATTGAGTCCATTTTCAAACCCAAATCCAATCCATGAATCAGCCCAATTGAGATCCAGATCAAGTCCAGATCAGGCCCAGATGTGTTTGTTTTATTTTTTGTTTATAAATTTAAGGTGCTTCTTTGAGCAATTATTTAAATTTATGATTTTTTTTATGAAATAAACAAACAAAAAAATTAAATCATATAAAAATTTATGACTAAACAAAATTAGTTAAAACTATATAATAAATTTAAATAATAATTTGACTAATAAGCTTACATTAATAAACTTACATAATAAAAAATCTAAAAAAATTGAAAATAAACTTTAGACAAAAAATAAATATAAAGTATTAATGATTTATTATACTAAAATTTTAGAAATGAAAAAGATAAAAAAAAAATAGAGTTTCAAAAGTATAAAAAACCTATTGGAATAGTTAATTTAAAAAATAAAATAAATATGATATGACATGCATTATTTAAAAAAAAAACGGCCCAACAAGTTTGGCCCAAGCCCAGGTGGTCCTGGCCCACTGGGCTGAGTTGATCCTAGGTATTGATACTTTGATCGGGCCAGGAACAGCCTGGTCCCAAGTGGGCTTGGGCTGGAACAACCCATCTTTTTATTGAGTTAATTCGTCATGGGTTGGGTTGGCTACGTCAGGCCCGTTGTGCATCTTGAGTCACAATGAAGTCGGTGTTAACTGAACTCAGTCCTATTTGCGAAAGAGCCAAGTTTTTCCTCTGAATTCTCATAAGCATTTGAGAGAATTATATGAAATGATAATTACACGGCTCTCTCAGCTTGCGCACTCACTTTCATAATACAAAAATTTAGTAATAAGTCAACCAAAAATAAATATGGATATTCATTTAATTTTTTTAATATCAACAAATTCGTTAAATTTTGACCAACGAAAAGATCTATTTGTTAAACTGAAACAAACATTAGGATTACTTGATATAATTTTTCAAATTACACGGGGTATATGTGTAATTACACCAAATTTTAGGTAAGGGGTGTAATTATCCCTCATATCAATCAAGCATAGGCAAATTTATAATAACAAGAAAAATTATAAATAATTCAATAATATTTTCTAAAATTTTTGTTCCAAACATTTTGTTTCACATTTTTATGAATGAAAATACAGTTTTTTGAAGTGGAAAAGAAAAAAAAGAGATAAAAATTAAATAAAGATAAATAATTAGTTAAAATATATTTTTGCCATTTGGGTATTAAACTGAAAGTTGGAGGATCAGACCAATAAAAAATAAATCAAATTACCAAATCAAAGGATGAATTTTGTAAAATTCTTATTACAAAAAGAATAAATACAATTAAAAAATTGAGTATCAATGAATAAGATAATCATAATAATAATGATACAAGAATAAGAAGAAAAGTTGTCAAGAGTGGGATTTGAACCCACGCCCTTTCGGACCAGTACCTGAAACTGGCGCCTTAGACCGCTCGGCCATCTTGACTTTGATTCCAATCAATACTTTAGTTATGTATATATTAAAGGAAAAAAAATAAATAATTGAAAAGCAAAGAATAAACTATTATCTTTAAAAAACAATTATGTAAATATATTTCTTACAAAAGTCCAAAACCCATATATAGTCAAGAAAAAGCAAATAAAACAACAAAAGTCGAAAAAAGTGAGCAAAAGAATTACTAAGGCTGCGATTACTTGTATTTTATCTCATCCCATCTGAGTGAGATAAAATGAAATGAAATAAATTTGTGTTTTAGTATGTGATCGGATGTAAGATAAATTTGTAATGATGATATTTGGTGAGACAGTTTGAAACGAGAAGTTGTTTGGTTGTGGAATATTTTCTTGAGATCCTTTTTGAAAATTTGTTCGGTTGTGAGATTTATTATTCATATAATTTCTTTTTTAAATATTGTATTTTCAATTTAAACTTGTGACGTTATAAAAAAAAAATTAATTCTCTGTGTAAATTGAAAATTACTAGTATTATACTAATTAGTAAATAGTATACGTGTATTTAACATAAAAAGAGACATACACAACATTAATTTGTAATATTATATGTGTATTTAACATTATTATTACTTATTTTAATAAAATTGTGAATGATATAATTTTAAAAATTATCAATAATTTATACATGTAATTTAAGTTTATAATATTAAATCATCAATAGAAATAATATTAATTATAATTTGCTTGAAAAAGGGAACTTATTTTATGTTGTAAGTTTATATGACCTGCTTAAAAAATTGAAATTGTGTTAAAATCAAAGAAAAGGCTGTTTTTAACATTTTACACTGAATTTTAAAATTTAAGGAAAAAAAAAAAAAAGAGCTAAGATACAGCTAGACTCAATAGATACGGCAACCAACAACACAGTACTCAGTAATTTTGGCAAACTCTACATGTGTTCGTAATTTTTTAATATTATTTAAAATATGATATTTATATTGTTATTATTAATAGAGTATATATAGAATAATAAGTTAATATTAGATTTTATAAGAAAGTAATGATAAAAAAAATAATATAATATTATAGAAAAAAAGATGAAAAATACAAAAAAAAAAAAAAAAAGAATTAACTATCAAAAGATGAGGGAAGAGTCGGGAGTTAGATAATAAATAAAATATTAAGTATTAGAAGAAACAAACCAAATAAAGTGATACACCAAAAGAGTGTTCTTGCTCAATAAGAATATATAGATTATAAATACAAAATTTCGGAGCATCCTATCTCCAGTTTGTTTCTAAAGAATGAGCATGTGACTCAAGAGAAAAGCAAAAGAAAAAAGAAAACAACAAAAGTCCAAAAAATGAGCAAAGAAATTAGTAAAGCATTTGTTAGGACAGTTATGTACTAGTATGATACGATTGAGTCTCATTGTATGAGATATTCATTATGTTTGGTTTCAATTTTAGGATGTTTGTTTTGAGTTTGGGAGATTGAGAGAGAAAAATAGAGATAAATAAGTGTGTGTTAGAAAATAGTGTATGTTTGATTTTGTTTTTGGAGATAGTTTTAAATAGTGTAAAGAAGATATTGTTTGTATTGTGTTGTATATTTGGGGGACAAAATATACTGTTTATTGTCACATCATGTCTTTTTGTTTGTATTTAAATGTGTATATGTATATATTAATTTTTATTTGTTGTTAGGTGGGTTGACTAATTTAATATATTAATGTTATTAAATTGTAATTTCTTATTTTCCTATTACTTATTTTTTTCTTTTCATGAATAGTATTTAGTATGCACATTAGGTATTATTTTTTTCATTTTCATGAATAATAAAAATATTTTGATTAAATAATATTATGTAGATTAATTATTATCCTTTGCAAAATTAAAGAGCCTCCTGTAAAATAATACCTCAATCACTTTAATAATAAATAGTAAAGCTTCTCTGCAACCGCTTCTCAAGTCAGAATTTTTCATGCAGCTCGACAATATTATACTATTGGCTCGAACATGTACCGTAACCTTTGTATAATTTTTTAAAATGAATGCATTAAAGAAATAAATGTGGTTGTAAATGCCCATTAAACTGTAAGTTGAACCATTCAATATTTGTATAAGTTGATGCACTTTATGCTCTCGACTGTTTAATTTATGCATAGACACACAACCGAATACGTGAAACTAAAGTTAAGTTAATAACTCATTGCAAATTCCTTAAATACATCAGCACCATTGTTCAGACATTGGGATGAATAGTAGTTGACATATACGAGCTATACATGCTTCCACCGCCGATACCTATGACTAGTCATTCCGGCCCGACTGCGGCCCCCTCGGTGGCCTTGACCGCGCGGTACTATCCCCTTCACTGGCTGTATGTCCACCACGGGATGACCGGAGTCCGAAACGACGGATATAATCAGTCCACGACCTAATACCGCCGGCACCAGATGCCCTGTTTAGGCTCCGTCGGTGGCCTACTGAAGCAGTCCGTCGTAATAGGGAGGCTTCATTTCCACGTGCAACATGGCCCTCCGGTTCCCAACTTCCTACATGTGTACGTGTTCTTACTGATTGGGTAACGAAATCCAAAATCTCTATTGGAGCGTCCGTGCTGTATGCTTGGACCGGCGGAGTTGTTGTCGTGTTGCTGGGAGACACTGTGAACATCCCCAAAGTCCTGTCATTGACGTGCAGGACCCCACACCTCCAGCATACTAGGATACAGTGGCTCCGGATAAATACGGTAACGACGGGCCAACGGGTAAGCCTGTTTGGCACATATGGGGGACAAACAAAAGTTGTTAATGTATATATTTGAAGGACGCAGGATTGATAAAGTGAATTTGCATAACTGTAGAATGGTCGTCGCGTACCTGTAATACACGTCGTTGCAAGTGGTTTGGTATCACCATCCACATTGTCTGACAGTCGAATTCAACCCCAGGTAACTGTGCAAGCGCGTGGAAGGTGCGAAAGCGCTCTTTGAACTCGTAGAATTTTATGCGAACCTGCTCCCGGGTGTATAGATATCCACCATGTCGCTGTAACGCACGGGACCAGTATGTCATCTGGCCCTCTGCCACGTCGTCATCGGCCATAGGCACCGCTGCATTTGCGTCGAGAGTCATCCACATAAAGCGACGCTCTATCTCCAGCGTCCAGTGTGCCTCCTGTGGGAATCCGGCAGCCTCCAAAATTCCCTCGTACGTCATGACTGCAAATAAATATACATGATATTACATTTGAGTGCAAAAACAAGGCGAGGGACAGATCTGTAAACAAACGCTAAATACATAAGGTCAAAATATGTATACATACAATTACATTTCAGTGCAAAACAAGCCGAGGGTCAAACTGTGTCGTAGACGCTCAATACATAAGGTCAAAATATTGCACATTAAAAAATTGATAATTAAGAGTATGAAATAGAAAGCATCCGATATTGTCATGGTTTGAAAAACGTAAGTAAGAGTTTTGGTCACAAATTCATAGAAACGACACAACTATGATAATGAAATGACACGTGTCCATACACACAAAGCATACAAAAGTTTTAGTGCCCTTATGTGCTTGCCCGATCTACCCACATCTGCATCGCTATGTTATCTCGAAATGCTCGTTGGGCTTCTACCTCCACGACGGTCGGATGTCCTCTATGGTAAAAGGCATCCATGTCCTGTGGAATGTCGTCTTCTGGTTCGTTGAAAATGATATCGTCATTACTGAACCTACGGATAAAGTTGTGCAGTGTGCAACATGCAATAACTATTTCCACTTGATGTTGAAGGAGGTAGCTCGGCATCCCCCATTGTAATATTGGAAAGCGCTTCTTTAGTACGCCGAAACAACATTCTATTACATTGCGCAATCGAGAATGAGCATGGTTGAACAAATCCTGTGGGGTACGATACTGACGGCCCTGTCCCCTGTACTCAGCTAGATGGTACCGAGTACCGCGATACGGCGCGAGGAAACATTGGTAGTTTTTGAAACCTGCGTCAACCAGGTAGTACTTTCCTGCATAATGTACTAACAATCATTTTACATTTGGAGCCTGTGAAACAACATCGAATGCGCAATTACATAGTCACCTACCTATCGAAGGGAAAGGAAACATCGGGTCCTGTGAAACAGCATGATCCAGTACACGGGCATCAGCGGCACTACCTTCCCACCCGGCATACATGTACGTGAAATTCATATCAAAGTCGCATATTGCCAAAAAATTCTGCGCAAGCCGACCTTTACGCGATCGATACCTATTTTGGTCTACTCGTGGGGCCCACGCAGGTACTAAGGTGCCATCCATCGCTCCAATGCAGTCTTGGATTTTATAAGTATGGGGTCAACGTTTGATGGGATGCAGATATAAATCGAACGTTTATTCCGCGCTGTGATCGAATTTACCTTAAAGTATGGGTAGAAATTTTGGTTGTTCGCAATCTTTGGGTGCGTGTTCGTCCAATTTGGTCGGGTGATCAGTTCCGGAGCTAAGACGCACAATGCAGATAGTACTCGATGGAACCTACGGTGGATAGTCTCAAGTGAGTGCTGGAATTGCTCCATACTATCGCGGTGTCTTTTGTGCATGCCCACTGTCTGCATGAAAATTGCAACCTCCTCGATGGAGCTAACCCGTGCCGTTCGGCCCTGTGGCAGGAAGCCCTTGGACGTCAATGCATCAACTAATGCGTAGAAACACGATTTGGTCATTCGAATGTTGTTGTAGAACCTGCCCGCGTGAGGGGTTGACATAATTTCTGCAACCCATCCCTCTCCTTGCAAAACAGATGTATTTCGGGGAATATTTTCCTGAAACAACTCTGGGCATACGAGGTCCCTGAAATAGTAAAATTCCTCTGGCACGTCCGACTCATTGCTACCTGGTGATCCTGGGGTGCCAGGGGTTCCGGATTCGGAGTCATTGTCATGGAAAGCTCCTTCGCTTGTGCTCGCCA
Source organism: Sesamum alatum (assembly GCA_034509735.1). Taxonomy (NCBI): domain Eukaryota; kingdom Viridiplantae; phylum Streptophyta; class Magnoliopsida; order Lamiales; family Pedaliaceae; genus Sesamum; species Sesamum alatum. The sequence continues at coordinate 28,149,066 of JACGWO010000008.1, forward strand.
TATCCAAACAAGCTAGGAGGAAAAAAAGTAGTCAATGTACACTTGATGAATGGGGTAATAAGAAGAAATGCAGGTCGAAATTTTAGTGCAACTAATTTACTTATACAAACACAACATGGAAACGAGAATATTAGATGAGTTATCGCAGGGTCATCGTTAATATCCACTCATTCAAATAGGTAAACACTGATTGAATAGGTCAAAACACGATATTCACTTTCCAAGTGAATATAACAATTTGTTCTCGTCATCAAGGCGGAGGAAAATCGTACGAGGGTTGTGACTGTGGAAACGCTCCAGGGCCGTGCTGAAGATACCATCTGGTAAATCCTTAAACTTTGTTAACTCATCGACACAACGCTCAATAGCATCCATCGCTTTTGGACCTGCCCGATCTATCTTTCCCTGGAATGACTCGTCAATTTGTCCATGGTCTCACACTTCTTCGTCTGCAACACACGTGCCCCCAGTCGTGCTTGACGCTTACGACCAGATGCTGCACACTGGGCATCCATTGGCGGCGTACCAATCTGAGATGACTCAAAGACAGCTTTGTCCTCGTAATCATCTCGTGAACGGCGACCGCCTGAGCTTGTCCCGGTCATTTATTCATCACCACCCTCGTTTACGGTATGGAATGCACGGGGTGGATTTGCACTGGAGCACGCAAACCCACCTGATGCGGTGTTTCTTGCAAACATCTGCGTGCATAGATCAAAATGCGGCAGACCGTGCTCAACTATTTTCTTATATTCAGGATTTTCCTATAAAAGAGAATATGCATGGAGCGGTAACTCATAAGAGATTGAGAGGTTAATGACCATCGAGTGAAAACAAGGGTTAACAAAGTAGCGTAAGGTGAGATTATGATGTACCCGGTAAAGGTCCTCCAACCGCCCCGCATTATCTGTTATAGTATTACATTCCGAGTCCCAACCCCATCCAGTACCCCTATTTAAAATGTCGTTCATGAGACGCCAAGCCCCACGCAATCTGTTTAGTTTCCCCTTCAATTGGTCCGTCGTAAACACATACCCAGGAAACATGGCTGAGTTCATCTTCTCACATATACGAGAGCCCATATAGAGGGTGAAAATGTTGATGATTGAAGTTGGTGGCTAATAAACTGCTCGTGCATGAATCGATGAACCTATGCTCCATATACGGTGTCCAGACAACTTTGTCTGGACGAGCGCCATGCGATGAACCTATGTCGCTCCATATTGGGTCCATCTTTTTGTAATTTAAGGTAGATACAAAGAAGATAGAACTTCATACTTGTATGAGTCACGTCATCAAAGTTAAAGCGGATAAAACACGATTCTCGTCTTCCCGAAACACAATACTATCTTGTTCGTTTAACTTAAACGTATTTTGTATTTTCTTTTTATGAATGTTAACATAAAGTATTTAAAATATAAAAAACTGTCCCACATTTGTTATAGAATGATAAATATATATATATATATACATCATTGTAGATAAATATAAGTAAGTGTCTCAATCCACATAGTATATAAATGACTACATGTATTTGTAATAATTATAAAATATTAAATAGTAAATGCATGACTGTATACTAACAAAATGCGGCAGTGTTATAGCTTTATATTAATATATATTATCATTATGCAATTAATTATGGTTGAATTTTATTATTAAACCCCAATTGTTGATTATTTGTAACTCCCAAATAATCAAAAAGTTAGAGATGAGTACCTTCAAACCAAAGAACTGAACAAGAATTTGCATGGTAAAATATGACCCCACTACATTGTGTTTGTAACAAAGTATTTATTCAGTGAGAAAAGAAATAAAGTGAGAGTTTGACTTATTAAAAAAAAATACGACGTAATATGAAGGGCCAATTATTAGTAATTTGACCTTCAATGTTTATTTATTTTATCGTGTATATGCTCCATCACATGTATTAATTAACAGCACCATACTGCTTAATTAGTATAACAAAACCAGGATTAATTAACCTAATGCCATTAAATGAACATAATTCGAGATTTTTTTTTAAAGGAAACATTGTTAAGGATTCTGAGGATCAATCCTTCATGCTGGTTTTTAGATGCTGCTCACAGGATAACTGAACTATACCTCTGATCAAAGAACCTATTCCACAGGTCAAGTTCTCCATGCATTTATATCTAATGTATGCAATAATGCATTTACTAATACACTTGAAAATTACTTATTAATGAGAGCATTCACATAAGGTAAAAAATTCGCTATTAATATTTTGTATTTTAACAATATAAATAACAAACTTTATCAAGAGATAACTATGAACACACTAACTGAAATAAAATCTACTATTTATTAGAAGAGAACAATTATATATTTTAATTATCTGCTCAAAATAGCATAATAGCAACATATATTCCAATCACAAAATATATGAATACCCTTACATGATTTTCGAAGTGATCAAACCAACTGGTGAAAACATCAAACAAATATGAAAGACCAGATGAACTTAAAAACAAGCCTAATTATATAAATCAAAGTTAAAACCCTAGCTGGCAAAAAAAACGTACACATACTGGACTTTGAAATCTGTAGGAATAAAAATCTAAATATGCACATAGCCTATGAGCATGAAAAATAATGAACCAAAAATCGAAGCTGCAATGCCGCAAAAAAAGGAAAAAAAAGAGCAATATCTCATTTCCTACCGCTTAAGGGAGAGATCTTTGTCAAGTTGGATAAAGTCTACAAACTACCAATCTTTCGTTATAGAGAAGGGAGTCATGCGAAATCTGTCAAGGCAATATAAAAGATGAAACCAGTACTACAAACAGATATATGTTACGATACAAAGACACAAAAACAGCATATAACATAACACAAAAACAACACTACAATCATAACACATAACACCATTACAAATATTGATAAATCTGGACTGAACATGTACCTTATCAACACGAAATTAGTGCGCCGCAAAAGTTTAAAGGCTGCGAATGTATAGCACCAAACTAAACCGAATGTTGTCTAATTAGATAAACTAGCAATGAACTGCTCCACGCACACACAACAAACCTCGCTTAGCCTCACAATGTTCTTAGAACTATGAAAATATAGTGTATGCTAAAATAAGGGAGAACACATATATATAACACCAGCTCGAAATATCCTACTCAATTCACATGAGAAACAGTAACTTAAACAGTGCTTCCGTAATAATAAAATGGGTAACAGTAGAAGTACTAGCCTTTTCAGAAAAGGAATTTCTGATAAGGCTGCACACAATAAACAAATACAACCTATAATCTGCAAGATAGGAAAAAAATTGGGCAACCAGTGCATTGACTATCCAACAGTGATCAACAATAATTGTTGGAAAAAAACAGTGCTCTAATGTTGGAAAAAAACAGTACTCTACATTAATTTGAAGTAGACTTAACTTAAAATAAATAAAAATAAAGGGACTAAACTGCAAATTGTAAAAATTTATTACGCTGCCTCCACCAGCGTCGGTGGAGCTTCGAACCCCTGCAAAAACGGCGGCGATCGCGAAGAGTGAGACCCGTGTCGCGAACGGCGGTGTGTCGAGCGGTTGCCACCTCCTTCCACCAACATTTATTCGCTTCGAACCGGCGGCCTCGCCAAACAATCTTGACGTCCCGACCGGCGGCCTCAAGAGTGGCGACATATACTCGCAGCGGAATCGCGACCAGAGGCGGCATCGCGAGTTTCCCATCGCGAGTGGCGGCGTCGCAAGCGGCGGTGTCGCGCGTGTAGACATCGCGAGCGGCGGCGGCGCGATGTCACGTGCAGCAGTGCGTGAACAAAATTTTTGGCCGTCAATCGTTCTTCCGATCGACGGCCTTGACCGCCTCGTCGGTGGCGTTCAAGGACGTCGGTCGGAGGTCCAACCCACGGCGACGGCGGAGGTAATAGGTGGAAATCGGCTAGGGTTTACTTGTGGGTTGCTGGCATGTTATTGGGGAAATGAGGAATGATATGGGCTACAACTGATATTACCTGGGGAAATGGGCTGAAAAGTGGCAAAAACACCAAGTCATGGTGTTTTGTTGTTGATCCAAACGTAAATTTTGTTTCGGCCCATCTCCGAGATGGGCCGAAAATGGGGCCAAAAATTGTGATTGTCTTTTTTAACAAAATTTTACTGTTTTGTCTTAAAAGCCACATTATTAGAGATAGAAAGTTTTAGGATTAATAAGTCATAAAAACTCCTCATTTACAATCAATGTGAAACTTATATCAGCAACATCAGACCCTCTAATGAAGGTTTGGGAAATGACCTGGTTCCTATAGACGGTGCCAAACGAAGGCACACCCCTACGTGTCCGCCTCCAGCATGTCCCTTCCCAATGCTTCGACACGTAAATTCCAACTTCATTTGACATAATTGGCTAAAACCTACTCCTAAAATGCTTGTAGCTTGCAATATTAGGAGTTGGACGAAGTGATGATAACTCTATTAATTGAGATCTTACTCGACAGATAAGATTTTACATGATTATACTTAGATGAAGGGACTAGATTTCAATAGCACAAGGAAGCCACATGAAAAACCTAATAAAACTATTTAAGAACGCGGTCAAGATTGATGACGTAACCAAGAGTATGGGTAAATACGTCAACCTCATGAACCTGCTATCTCAAATAGATCTAAGCCTATATAAACCCTCACATTTATAAATAAAATGGTGAATTACAATGACTTTTCTTGAAGTTTGGTATAATTACGGATACTACCTCGTTATTTCAAAAATATAAATATCCCCCTGAGGTTTGTAACTGTCTAACAAATAACACATTTCCATCTTTTTTGTAGATGAACTGACCAAAATGCCCTTATTCAAATTAAATTATTTTTTAAAATTTTCTAAATGTTTTTGAAAAAAAAATACACAAGGAGAGGTTTGTTACGATTTTTTTACATAGGGGAGTAATAATGTAATTTGCCTCGGCTGATTTTTCTACAATTTAAAAAAAAAAAAATCAAGGGCAAAATGGACCATTTCATGCATTTGGTTAAAAATTACAAACCTCAGGAGGTATTTATAATTTTTAAAACAACGAGAGGTATTTGTAATTATTTTAAACCTTAGGGGAGGTCATTGTAATTCACCATAAGTAAAATGCAACTTCTGATAATATAATATAATATATATATATATATATATAGCTTGTGAGCGGTGTTCAGCATTGAGGCTAATCCGAATCTTTGTATTTGTATTTGAAATTGCAATATTAGACCAAAATAAAATGAGAAGTGGTTTCACATCATCACTAATTCTCCTGCTCATGCTGCTAATTTTATTCATACTCACTTATTGATTCTTATTAATATGGTAATTACATATTGTAAATTATCATGACATTCTACGAGGTTAGATTTAATTACTTAAATATTTAGTTCTTTATAAAATTATGAGTACACCGTTGAGAGGAGTGTCGGTGTAACTTATCTCAAGAATGTAATTATAAAATTTAGAGGGTGGACCTGTAATTACAACTACAACTTCAATGGGAATAGCTGTGATTTTGTAAAGGGTAAGAACGATTTGTATAATTAGAACTAATTTCAATAAGTATTAGATGTAATTTATTTAAAAAGTAACACTACTAATTAGTACCCTTTAAAAAAATAAAATTATAATAAATTATTTTAAATATAAAAATAAGTAAAAGAAATTAAAATTAAATCTTATGAAAACATTTGTAAGTCTAAAAAACAAAAGTGTATTTTTTATGTTAATTTTTATTCTCTTTCTTACTTATATTTCAAATATTATATTTGCTTTCCTTCATTTATAAAAAATCAATAAAATTAGTAAACATGTAAAAAAAATTGCTCAAAAATTTTAAATTATTTAATTTTTTTAAATATTTTACATACGCATCAAGCGTGTCACCTTGCGGCTTCTAATAAACAATACAGGTTCTCTTTCTCTAATGAAAAAATATGCTATTTCGGGCCAAAAAAGAGACGTATTTTGCTTTTTATTTGGCGAGTATTAACTTATATATATATATATTTGTCACGTGAAAATTTGATTTTTACAAGAATTCTTCTTGAATAACATTTCAATCTTTGATGCATTTTTACCACAACAATGAAAATAACACCAATATTTGTAACAAGAAATATGGAACTACTTCTAAGAGTAAAGGTCAATCTCAACGCACTAAAAAAAAAAACTTAATCTTTCATTTACATTATAAAAGACCCGTGGTCAAAAACCAGGTAAATCAATATTATTAACTACGATTAAATAAAATCAACACAAAAACTTAAATTTTTATCATAATTAATCAATAATATCATGATTTTTAGCCATAGGCGAAACATTTGCCATGAATTTATCTATGGCTAATGCTTTGACCATACTTGTAAAAACACCGGCTAATGAGCGATGCAAAGCCGAAGTTAGTTTGTATTCGCTACAATTTTTTTTTTTCTGACTATAGTAATTAATCATAGTGAAAATCATATTTTTTCTAGTGACATCACAGTGTATTCACATAGCTACAGAAGAACAAAATCTCCTGCTGCAATTTCACTGGACACTGGTGAAGACAATCACAAGACTAATTACCACAACAGGTACAAAGATAAACAAAAGCGCCTCGTAAGTATGTCATGCAAACAACGATTCTTAGGTTACTGTTTCGAATTTCCATTCTGCACGCTTTGTTGCAGTAAAAATGCAACGGGAAGGCGACAGTCGAGAAAGCATTCTCCTGTAGAGCAACACGACTTGCAAGATAGGCTCATCAACAACGTTCCCTTTTCACCACTCCACTTCATAGATCTTCGTCAAGGCTCTTGGAGTAAGCTTGTGATCCGCCAACATATGTAGCCTCAACGGTAGCAGAAGCTTCTGCAGCAAACTTATCCCATGAATCCACGGATAGAACCACAAAGTCTGCCATTTTACCAGGAGAGAGTGACCCGATGTCCTCATCAAGGAAGCACGAACGAGCAGCTGAAATGGTGTACCTGCCAGGCCGTGATTTTAATCACCAATATACAGGAAAGGGGAAGGGACGAAAGGCATGACAACATCAAGCTGGGCAGACGGCAGACCCAAGTCACCCAACTCTAAGTAAATGTTCGCTTATTTGTTTTTTAAGCTTCGTCACATTTAGTAGATGCTATTGTTGAACTTACGTAAGATACCCATACAAAAATAGGACAGACGATTGGCGCACACGAAAGTATCAGCAAAATCTAGGCTTACCCGTTCAACGCATCACTCAGACTAATGCGTTCAGATGGAATCCAAGCATTTTTCCAACCAGGAGGTACTCTTTTCACTGCTGTCTTTATGCTTCTCAAAGGATTCATATCTGCTACCTGAGTGAGAAAGCGAATTAGCCAGATCCCAACAAGGAGAAATAAATTTGGACAAATAGATCATAAAGATAATTATACCGCCCTCCCCTGAGGTTTAATGTAATTACACGTAGACCCCTTGTGGTTAAGGAATTACATCCAACACCCCTGTCTAACAAATAGATCCATTCGTTAGTCAAAATTCACTGAATTTGCTAATATTAGCCTAAAAATTGAATGAAAATCCAGATTTACCCCCTATTGACTTATTACTGACTTATTGCAGGTCAAACAAATCATTTTCTGACCAAACTACCGTTATACATCTTCACACGGTGATGTATGCATTTTCACCCTTATAAGGGTAGTTTGGTCAAAAAAAGATTTGTTTGAATTGCAATAAGCCAGTAATAAATCAATCTGGGGTAAATATGTATTTTCATTCAATTTTTTTATTAATATCAGCAAATTCAGTTAATTCTGACTAACGGATATATCTATTTGTTAGACAGAAACAAACGCCAGGAATGCTAAATATAATTTTCCAAACTACAAGAGGTCGACGTGTAACTACACCAAACCTCAGGGGAGGGAGTGTAATTATCCCTAGATCATATAATATGTTGTAGAACCAAAAGTCACCAGGGACGAGTTGTTCTCACAGGCCAGTCAGAGCCAAGTGCCAACTGAGCATTGCCGGCAAGGAGTGAATGAAATAAGTATGATTCCCCATCTGCTCTCTCAACCCCAAGTTTTTTTCTGGCAGAATCAGCATCGTCTAGTAAGTGATCAGGCTGTCGTCAATTACAGAAGCTGCAGTTAGAACTTAGATAGCAGCATCCTTATTCAATCAACAAACAACGTAACCGTTATGGATATAAATCAAGTTGTGTAGGAACATCACACTTGACATGCTACATGGATCGATAGTCTGCTTGCAAACCTTGTTTTGTATCATATGCTTTAGACGTACATAATTACTTCTGGAAAAAATTTCATCAACAATCCTCAATCATGAAACTGGAAAATTGTCGGAGACCTAGAACTCGGGTTCCACAATCAGTTTCTACGTGACGGGGCATGTTTTTCCCCTCAACGTTCAATCCTTATGTGGTCCTTGTATGGATCATGTACAAGGAATATGTTCACCAACGCAATGAGTACAGTACCAATATTCTTCTTCCATCTTAAAAGAAAGGGAAAGTTACATTTACACCCCCTAATCTATGGTCTATTTACACAAACCACCTCTGCCTTTTGAATAATTACACATACACCCACTAGAAATGTAAGCATCATTTACACAAACTACCCCTACTTTTTAAAAAATTACACTTACACCCCTCAAAGTATCGACATTATTACACAAACTACCCTTATTTTTTGGCTATCAAGGGTGGTTTCTGTAATTAAGCAAAAGGCAGAGGTGGTTTGTGTAAATAAACTATAGGTCAAGGGGTGTAAATGTAATTATCTCTAAAAGAAAGTATGCTAATTTGGAATTACATACCAGACTAGCGTATTAAGGTTCAAGGCCAAAATGAATAGTTGGACACTGACATAAATTTGCATTTCTAAAAAATGGCTAGGGAAGTAAATTGGTCGGATTTGGGGCTGGTTTGAAAAAACCCGGGAGTCAACGAGTCAAACCAGGTTTAAAATTGATAAAAGATTAGAAAATTTAGTTTTTTCTTCTAAATAATACTGCCATAACCTTATAAATGAGGCAATAATATTATTGAAAATAAATATTTTTTTGTTGAAAATTTATGTGCATATCTCTAACAATATTAAAAGTGTCAAATGTATATATTACTCGTATATACATTAAAACTACAAACTATTTAACATCATTCTTTTAATCTATAAAAGTATTACTTTATGTATTACATGTAAGTATAAACAAAATCTACACACTTTTTCATATATGTATTAATATACAATAAAATAAAAATATTCATAATCATAAAAATGGCTCCATTTCACAAGATAGAAATCCATACTTTAGGAGGAGACAAATAGAATGTATATTGAGTTCCAATGTTCGATATTCAAATGTCAAGCGAATCTAGGAGAAAACGAACCTGCACTGAGGCAATAACTTCTTGTTCCCCGAACCTGGCAGCTGCCCCACGAGCCAAATGCTGAGCATGCTCAATCTGTAAATTCCTACTGCAGTAAGAAATACGGAAAAGACAGGAAAACGAGGATTAACTGTAAAGACATCTTAGCTATAGTGGTGAAGTTACCCTAAATCTTCGGTCCCTCATTCCATTCTCAGAAGCAACTGATTTATACAAGTCCAATATCAAGCCATTGGCCCTGTCGCCTATGGCATGAACAGCAACCTGAAAACAAACTAAAATGCTACCAATATGCTGACGCATATCTTGACGGTATAACAAGGGGAGATAATATCTGCATAGAAAAAGAGAGCGCACCTGAAGGCCAGCTTTATCAGACGAGAGAGTCATATTGTACAACATATCTGTATCTGTCACTTGCAGGCCGTAATTGAGTGGTTCATCAACGTATGGCTACAAAAACATAAGCAGGTTCTTGTTGCTATTTAACTGATACAGGCTTTTGCATTTGAAATGGCGAAACTGAAGACATAGAAAACGTTTCTTTCATTTAGGAAATGGAAAAAATAAAAAAAGAAAATGAAAAGATTATTGTTACCTCATAAAGTAGTGCACTGTTGGATCCCAAAGATCCATCTGCAAAAGACTTCATGCCGCCTAAATAAATCCATGGGCTCAACTTACGACCTGCTTGACTTATGAGTTCCTATACAAGGAATAGAGAACTTTTGGTAAGCATAAGAAACGAGATGTCCCTATAGCTGGTTGAAACAAAGTAACAAATTATCATATCATTATATATTGTCCATAGGGACAAAATTGTAGTAGCAACATGAGTTAATATTGGGAGGCAGACTTCGTTGACTCCTGGGCCTGCAGAGACCGATTTAAATTGCACAAAATCTTTGTTTCTGTTTTAAACATATTTCTACACTTCCTATTCCGAGCAAATAAAAGCCAAGCACACACCAATCTTTTGTGTCTATGCTCATAGGCTAATTAGATATAACATAAATGGTTTAATGCAATTTAACCCCATGTGATATTGTAAATCAGCAAATTACCTCCCTATCTTCTTTAAAATAGTGCAATTTACCTCCCTGTCTAAGAGGGTAAATTGCTTTTTTTCTAAAAACACAGGGAAGTGGTTTGCTATTTTTATTTTTTTTTTCGTAGGGGGTCTTTTGCACATACCACATATCACAAGGGGGTTGCTTTCATTTTTTCCCTAACATAAATGCTTGAAGGCATGCAATTAAGGAAAAGAATTAATCAGTGAATTACATGTAACCGTGTCCAAGTCTCCATTGGAAAAAACAAGCAAACCCGAATCTTCATCTTTCCTGATAAATCAGCCCATTTATAGACATCTGCAAGTATCAAGAAGGCAGAATTTAATATGAAGAAATTAAGATACATAGAATTGTTGGCATGAATCAATATACTAAGTTCTGTTGTTGCACTCTCTTTGAACTATAGTTTGTTGTCTGATAGTCCTCTTTTTTAAAGACTTTGAAGGACTCATAAGGGATGATTTGTCTTTTAATTTCATATCACATAAATGAGACCTTCTCAATTGCTGCTAGAAGACATACAAGTACTTCCATTATTAATATCCTTCACAAATTGTATGTGAAACCTGAGAAATCTTCCCACGAGAGTTCTATTGATGCACCAGGAAGATAACGCCCTAAATCAACAACGGCCGTAACACCTCTCGTCAAGGCATAATTGGTAGCTCTTGAAAGAGCTTCCCGCCTCTCCTCCACTGAGACCTCCGGGATGCAGGACATTACAAGCTTCATTGCAGAATCAATCAACAAACCAGTAGGTTCTGCACGTGATAACAAAATGTCTACAGTCTGTATAGGCATATGGAAGTTCTGGAACAAAAAAATAAGACAAAATGTTCAAAAAAGGACTTAGATGAGTCCACCTCTAACGTTCAAAATATTGCTTCACGGAACGAAGGTTTTATTATCCCCTAAACAAAGTCAACTTGATAAGAAACTTAATAGCAATGATAGAAACAGTACCTCCAATACTGTTCCTCGTGATAGTTCCACCTTCTGGATCCACTGTATTTCTAGATATTCCAGCAATATCTAGTGCTAGAGAGTTAGCCAAACCCATGTGCCCATCCATTCTCATCAGCCAGACCTGCATGTTAACTTACCCAAAATCAGGGACGTGCTACTTTAAATGCCAAAGCATATTAAGAATGTAACGCAAACTTCTCACAGGATTATGAGGAGTAATATCATCAATCCAAGACGCCATAGGCGGCTCTCCTCCCCATAGATCGTTGTTCCAACCACCACCTTGCAACCAGGTGCCAGGTTGCAAATCTAGGAATTTTATTCAACCAGCATATTAGAACCATGCTCCTAATATAACACACAAAACATAAGTGAAAAAACTTTCATAGCTTAAATTTCCCCATTTCGTCTCATGCTCTATCTAATCAAAAGAATTTGAACAAGGATCTAAATGCCACATGCCAAAGCATTTGCAACAGAGTTTTATTACGTAGAGAGAAAGTTCGCATTTTGCATGATTAAGATAATAAGACTTACATGATACTGCCTCTTTGACCTTGTTCACAAACTCATCTTTTTCCCTGACACCGTGGAGCTGAACTTGAGCCATCTGTTTACAATTACCTTGCTTCAATCCATCATTCAGCTCTTGATTAAGCAACATGACAACAGATTGTAGTGCTATTTACTAGCAAATTTCCGAAGGTTTGAGGTGAGAACATATATTTTTGTCTTTTACTTCCAACCAAATTAAGAAATAGTATCCAAATTCATTAAACTTTCCATTAATCAAACACCTAGATAGCAATTCTATTTATCTATATATATGTAAGACCTGCCACAAGTAGAAGCAAAAAAGATACATAGAAGCAAGTTAGTTTTTCTTACAACAATGTACGACAAGATATAAGCAATAGCAACATAGGAAAAATAAGTTCACAAGAGTGTGAGAGATTGTCATGGTAGACGGTAGACCACACTATTAACTCAGTTGCTTCCCACAAGTAAAATATCTAAGACTCACCCCAAGCCAGTCAGCTTTACATTTTTGAAGATATATACACTGTTAAGTACTTCAATTTTCCATTCTTCTGGGAAAAATTCAAGTTAAGCTACTTAAACTTTTCTTTATCCAAGCTGAAGACTTAACCTTTCAAGAAACATTGAATTGTCTGATAAACTTCTCAAAGTTAGGAAATGAACACGAGATAGCATTTGAATTAACTACAACTTTCAAACGAATAAAGCCACAAATAAATGTCATGCAAGATGGTATACGACGAAACAACTGCGTCTGGAAATCCGTTAGTTTTCCAGCCAACAGAAAAGCAAGAGGCAAGCAACACTCCACAACCGAAATCTTCAGATGCTATTTTATCTCACTCTTGAAGATGCTCATAATTGCACAAACTCAAATGCATCATCAGAAAGAGATCGAACTGAAAGTATGAAGGGCACCCATATTGAAAGAGAGCAGAAAGTGTTGTGTTTCCTTTTTCCAGTCTATACTCAATAAGAATTTTATAATCCAAAGATACGGTTAAAAGATCAATAATTTTACTCTGGAGCTCCTACTAAACCAAAGTTAGGAAGGCCACAACTAAATATTTCACACACAGTAAATGAGCGAAAATTAAATCATATCTAGAACCTGCAATCCTCCATAAATCAGGTGAACATGTGAGTCAATAAATCCAGGAACCACCAGTTTCCCCTGTAGATTTAATGTTCTAGTTCCAGATCCAGCCATATCCTGTGTTCACCCGCATCATATATAAGACAAGATGATTATCATAAATATCCACAAATAGATCACTGCCAACCCCCCGACCCCCCACCCACACACCGAAAAAAAAAAACAGAAACAAAATGAGAGAAAGAAAGCCAACCAAACATACTACTATACTTATCACAATACAATTATAAAGGTAATTCAGCTCTCTTTCCCTTGTAGAGAAGTCCTCATATAAGAATTTCTTCACATCCAAAAGAAGCTTAAACAAATTTTTCCAGTGGGTCCAAAGAAAGAAATGATTCAGCACAACAACAACGCATGGTGATGAGAAGAAACCTTACCCTGTCTACACAGACTAATGAAGAAAGTCGGCCTAAGTACTCTTGCTCAGCCTAAAAGTGTGACATGCATAAAGAAACTGATATATGAGGCTAAAGAGAGGAGAAAATAAAGCTAAAATAATTCTAAATTGTGCGGCCATTCACAAGAGCGAAGGAAATCCTTGACGAACTGCAGGTCACATTATGTCATTCATTTTTCGTCGTGGTATTTCATTATGAGGTCAAACAGATGGTCCGCAAAGATTCTTGAGACAGAGCTCCAAATCATCAGAATAGGGTGCAACCCCATGAACCCACACAAATTGGAAAAAAGAACCAAGTTAAAGTAAATTCTGGTTGGGGCACTCGAAAATGAATTGCACGCAATAACAAATTTCTAGAAAAACATATTTCAGTTTCTTCTGGTCAACAATTTTCAGATAATAATTGCTGAATTTATTCATCACAAACATATTGTTTCTTGAGCACTAGTTTCCAAAATTATTCGCATGATTTCTTAATTACCATATATTCAATTTCTTCCAGCAATCAGCCATCATACAGATATTTTCCAGGGGATAAATAATTTCTCCTAGCATGTTTCTCTGAAATTCGGATGAGCAAACAACCAAATGCAAACGTCTAAGAAGCAAATATGAATATCAAATACAGACAAAATGACTTTTAGAATAAAAATTGGGAAAAAAATTAAAAAAAAAAAAAAGCTGAGGACAGATTGATAGATAGATAGACAGAAAAACAATGGACCTGCACGGAGGAAGAGTTGCCAACTCGGAGAATCCGGCCGCCGCGAATGGCCATTGAATCGGCAAAAGGGAAAGCAGCGTCGCTGGTGTAGATAGTCCCATTTATCACCACCAAATCCGCCACTTCTCCGCCACGCAACGAAAGCTCTACCGGAAAATGAAAAACACTTCACATATTTCACATTCCTATAGTATCAACTATCATGAACGGAAAACGGGTTTCCCAAATTCAGTCGGAGGAAGAGCAAGCTGGCGGCGATAGTGGAAGAGGGAAGCAGCCTATGCTTGGAGTGAGTGTACCTTGAACTTGAGAATAAGGACATAGAGACAGAAAGTAGATTGGTTGTACTTACGGTTTAGGGGCAAGAATTTCGTCAGAGAAGGGGACGAGATGACAGCCAGGAGAACCACAGCGACGGCGGAGAGTAACAACCGCAGATTGTCCATTAGAGCAGACTAGGTTCCTTCTGAGAGGACAAAGAAGTAAGAACAGATATCTTTTTGTTTATGCACTGGTTGCAAAATTTGCAATGAATATTAGTATTTAGGATAAATTTCAACTTCACCGTTTGGATTTAATCAGTTTCGCAATTTACCTTCAAACATCAAGTGTTTACATCTTACATTCGTTGCGTACTTTGTTGTAATTAAAAAAACAAGAATCACAAATGAGTTTTGTCCTAGCATGCTTATAAACAAAAATTTTCCTACTTCCAAGTTGCCATCGCGCATCCTTTTCCCCTTAATCCCACTAAGAATGTGAGTTTATTTTGTAATATTTTTTTTGGTAAATTGTGAGTATCTTTCATTATATCCCATATAATAATAAATATTTTTTTATCATTTAAAAATTATAAATATATTTTTAAATAAAAAATAATTATGTAGTTTATAGTCGGTAATGTAAAAAATACTATTTTATTCTTATTCATTTTTATTTTTTTAAAAAATATAAAAATATAAAAAAAAATCTGAGAATGAGTAAAATAAATAATACATAGAGAAATATTAGGCCATAAAAATATTTTGGTCAGTTCACCACAAAAATTGGATGGAAGTCTAATGGAGGCTAATAAAATGAACTTGTTGTTAGACGGATGTTAAAGTTAGAGAGGCATATGTAATTTTCCAAACAACGCGAAGATATTATAATTATGTCAAACCTTAGGGAAGGTGATTGTAATTTACCCATATTCCTTTTCTATTCTTGTTAAAGATGAAAGTGTTGATTAAACTGATGCGATAGTTATGTACTGATAAATCGAGAGAAGAGTTCTACTTTCAATTTTTAAAATAATATAGTACCACACAAATATTAACAATAATGCCATTTTATCTCTTAAAATACAAGGACTTACAATATCTCATGTGAGGATATTTATGACATCCCCTTGTGACCTTCAAACCTATGGAAAGACTTTTATATCTAAGTCGAGACCTTACTACGACTGAGTCTCGATAGAAGGCTATGGCAGGACCTTCCAGGCTAGCCCCCAAGGTATGGGCCTAAAAGTATAAATCTGTAAAAATGCCTAAGTACCAACGTATCTGAGAGACCTTCAAACTTAGGGAAAAGGACAGTCGTCCTTCATTGTCACTATACCCATTGCTTTGGTAGTGATGTAGCCTTTGTCTGCCAAGAGCACCACCTGTCACTATTACTGCAGATATGTGCGGCCCGCTGTACACAGTTGATCATGTTATGGATCTAAGGTGCATGTGAAATCATACAATCTACCAACATCTATAAATATGGGCACTCCACCATCAGGTACAACTTTTGTCTTTCCAACTATTGCTCTTATTTTTTCTGAGATCTTGAGTCCAAACTGACTTGAGTGTAGGGGTGCCTTTGTCGGAACCCCTTCCGGCTTACCCCTAACACGGTCTTGTTTTGCAGGCCTTACACATAGAGTTAAGAGTTTACCCAAGCATTGGGAGTTGGCAAAATACCTTTAAGCTACCTAAATACCTTAAACACTTACCCATAGGCTAGGTGGGATTAATTATCCCACTCTCTTCTTGGGATTTCAACCCTACATACTACATAGCTAGCAAAAAAAATCTCGAGCCACCTAGATTGCAAGTAAACGCTGGATTGAGTTGGATAAGGTGGGATATTCGACCCACTCAACTAAGTAAACGCCACCATGATATACTAATGTATTCAATTGTTTAAAAGAGAACATTATAACACTTGTGGAATGACCCAGGTTTACAAAAAAAAGAAAAAAAAAAAGCGAAAGTCATAGGTTTGTCCTTAAAACAATGTTTCATTAGTGAGAGGAGTTTTTGGGGTTTATAAGTTGCTTGAGCTTGTCATACCCCAAACCAGGGGTCACGACACAGCCATGACAATACTCATACTCAAACAATAAAAATCCCAAAACATTACTTGCAGTGGAAATACATAAATCTAAACATGTTAACTCTAGCATCGAGTCCTAACAACTAAACAAAGAAGGAGTAATTCCTAAAAAAAAAAATTGTCCATAAGACTTCTCGATGGACGCCATGTGAGCACTTAGACCTTGATTGGCTACCAACCCCAATATCGCTTCTCCCTATACTCCTTATTCACCTCATCTGCAAGGTATCGTAAATGGTGTGAGTGACTCATCGCCTAGTAAGTGGTCCCTACCTCTTACCAAATGCGAACATAGTACGTTGGTAATGAATGACTATCATTTATTAACACATAATGGTAACTTGAAAAGCAAATGAATAAAGGAGGAAATTTATAGTTTCAAAATATTCATCGCGCCAATGATAACTCTAAATTTTTCAATCAAAGCGAGGTATACACAATAATTGTGGGTGACAACATTAATGTGAAAGATCAGTGCGAGTGGTTTCATAAATCGATTATTTTAGCAAAGTAGGCATGCTCGCATTCACTAGCAACATAACAAACCTCTTACTTATTTGTGAATATAATTATAACCCATAGTCCGGGCTTCAATCTTTAACCCCGATTGACAGGGTGGTCAGAACATAGTCTCAGTTTATAACCCCAACTGAGAGGGCCAGACATAGGTTCTCAGTTTATAACCCCAACTGAGAGGGTCAGGCATAATTTCGCAGTTTATAATCCCAACTAAGAGGGTCAGACATAACTCCTCAGTTTTTAACCCCAACTGAGAGGGTTCAGAACAACTCTAGTACTCCTGGTTAATAGTGATTTCGTAACGGTTGAGCAAGTTTTGTCTATCAGTCGATGAACTTGAGCATGCTTTTATTCAAAAATAACATAACATAACATTTAATACACACATTTCGTTTTCAAAAGGAGGTAAAAACAAAGGAAAGATACCGATGATAGCATAATTGATACAACATAATGACTCTATAATTTCGAGTTTGACAAGGTGCTTGCAACAATAATTAACGAAAAGTCTTATCGCATGTAACTCAATTTGGATGTTGTGAAATATCACAAGCTTGAATAGTATTTTGAATCCAAAAATATTAGAAGAAATTAGGAAATATTGAAGACTCATCACGTAAGACGGAAGAAACCACTTACAAGAATCTTCTGGCTCTAGTCCATTTATTTGACCACTTGTTTCGAGACTGCTGAATCATATAAGTCAATTGATCATAATTCTTACAAATCAATCATTACTTAAGTCACATTCGACCCAATAAAAATAAGTGTGCTACCTATTTGATCCTAGAGAAACATTCTGCGAAAAACTTATAGCTTAACTCAAACCTAACAATCATATGGACTCAAATCTCTAATTCAATACAAAATTTGCCTCATTACAATTCATACCCAAAATAAGTCAATAAATACCGATATCGATTGATGATCCTAGTTACTCAATTAATCCTTAACGATTCAATAAAGGCACTAGACTAGACAGAAAATAAGGTAACACCAACTGGTAATCTAATTGTGTGAGTTTTGTAAAATTATATACATAGTAAATGACTATAAAAAATTTATAAAGAGTGTTAAAGATACCGAATAACATATATAAAAATATATTAGATGACATTACGTTGAATAAATAGGTATAAGAGCTTTCAAAATCGGGTTGGAGAATAATTACAAAATAGACTGGCAGTTTACTTGAATGAATTTTTAAAATTCAACCATACATGTAAAAATCATAAAAAAATTTATATGTTACTAAAGACTCATATTAGTTAATACAAAAAATAATTAATATTTATAAGGCTCATCAAAAATCATTATAAAAATTCAGAAAGAGTAAGGTTCTGCAGAAAAGAGCACTATTGCTGGACATGACTTAAGAAATTTTATAAACTTATCTGGTACTTCAAAAATTCTTAAAAGTAACAGGTATGCTATGGTTTCATAAATATTTAAAAAAAGGCATCTAGAATTAAATCAAATAGACCAAAAAAAGGAAGTTGTCAGATTCACGCCTAACTTCTGGCGGTGTTCGTGTAAGAATTTTATAAAATCTAATACAACTCAAAAATTTCTGATATTTTACGAATAAACCATAAACACAGTAGGGTTTCATAAAAAAGATTGATCTCAATGAAATAAAATGTATAGTATAAAAATAAAAAGCATTTTTTTTTCTGTACCTAGAAACTGCTCCATGCATAAAACATACCAACAGGGCTAATTCTCCATTGAGAATTCATTCTTTATTAAATCCATAATCTCCGATCAATTCAAGCAGTTCTTTCTAAACTCATAAAAATAGATATGTATTAATCCTGATATTTTTACACCAATAACTCAAGGCTTAAACAAATCCCACAATTTCGAGAGCATAAATCATCTAGTAACTAAAAATAACCTATCTTATCCTGACATGATTAAACTAAAAGTTTTGGGTTAGAAGCTACCTCGAATTCACAACGACAGAGTGCCTCGACTTTCCTGTATCTCCTTTTTATTGCGATATCATTTAGATTCAATAATTTTAGACTTAAACTATGAGTTTATGGTGATTGAAGGTTGAGTTTTGTGTATTCTCTCCTATGGAGAGGTGTGTGGAAGAAAATAGATTTTAGAGTTTGAATAGGGTATGTTTTCACATTTTTTGGATGGTGATTGGGTATATATAGGCTTGGGAGATTGTATTCTATCAAAAGTCTCCACAAAATATTTTAAAATCCAACCTTTAAAAGGGGACACATATAAATCAGAAAATAAAAGAAAAATTGCTAGTCAAGGTGTGTCAATAAGGGTTAAACTAGTTGATTTGGCTCAATTGAGTACGGGTATTACAAAGCTCGTCTGCAATCGTTGGTACGCACGCCAACTTAATAAATTCTCCAGATGATGGGTTTGGAAACAAGACAATGTGTCTTTCGGAAACACTTCATTTGGCGAGCGCATAATATTTGTGCACGTAACTCTTGTGTTGTTGATGAGAAGTTTGTACGATTTATAAGCCTCAAGACCTCTTGTCCATAGCGAGATGCCTCTTGAAAATGACTCCCTGAGGATGGAAAGTCAGAATAATCAATACCTCATAAACCATAGGATCGAGTGGAAGTTCCTAGAAAATCTTCTTAGCAAACTAGGATATCATGAGAATTTTACTTTGCTTATCATGATGTGTGTGTCCACAGTTTCATTTTCTTTTGTATTAAATGGTGAATAGTTTGGATTTTTAAAGCCACAACGAGGGCTCTGACGAGGAGACTCACTATTGCCTTATTTATTTGTCATATGTGTCAAGGCTTTTAGTATGCTCTTGCAGGAGGCTGAAGGTCAAGGAGACATTTGTAGGGTGACAACAGCAAGATCAGGACCAAGATTATCTCATTTACTATTCATCGATGATTCACTGTTTTTCTTCTAGTCCACCAAGAAAGCTATGAGATGTATCAAGAAGATCCTTAGCCAACGCGAAAGAGCCTCAAGGTAGATGGTGAATTTTAGAAGTCAGAGATTATCTTCAGCTTGCACGTTGATAGAGAGTTATGAGGGAAGCTTTTTGCTATCTTTGAAGTGAGAGTAGCGGGCAAGTTAGAGAAATATCTAGGCTTACCATCCATTGTGGGGAGATCGAAAAAGAAAATATTCCAGGAATTTGGGAGCGAATTTGGAAGAGGGTATTGGGATGAAAAGTAAGCCTCTTGTAACAAGCGGGTAAAGAGATTCTCGTTAAGTTGGTACTAGAACCAATCCGGTATGATATGAGCTATTTTCTTTTCTAGATTCACTTATTCGAGAAATTGAATTGGTCCTAATAGAGGTTTGGTGGAGTAGTCCATCTGAAAGATCAATACTGGCTAGCATGGAAGAAAGTTGGTATCAACAAGAAAGAGGAGGACTTCGGTTTCATGACTTGATGAAATTCAACTTAGCACTTATAGAAAAGCAAGCATGGCACCTCATTGTATGCCCGGATAGTGTATTGAGCCGTATTTTTAAAACTCGGAATTTCCCTCATTGTGATCTCTTGGAAGTGAAGGTAGAAACTGCTCCCTCATTCTCGTGGCATCATGGTTCAAAGTATCGGCCGATATCCGATGATATCGGCCGATACGTAACCGGATCGGCCCTTGCCGATCCGAGAAAATCGGCCGATTCACTATATTATCCGAGGTGAATTCGTATCGCCGATGTTATCCGATGTCATCCGATATTATCGCCGATACAATGATAATATCGCTCATATCCGATAATATCGCCGATAATATCGGCAATATCGGCGATACAAATGTCGATCAATCTCAGACGCCAATGCATTAAGTGACAGTTTCGTGCTCGTTGGAGGAACCACGGTATACAACACAAGTACAAGGAGCTTCCTTTTCACTACGTATAGATCGACAATTGTGCAAGTGGAATAATTTTGGAAATAAAATGCAATCTTCTGCTACCTTGAGTCAGGGTTAACCTCTTGAGATTTCTGCTGAAACCACTTTTCTTTGCTCACTGGATATGACCTCCGGGTATGAGAGATTGATCAGCAGGAGCACTCTGAGTTTGATACTGTTGTCCAGCACTAGTTCTGAGCCTCTAGGAGTCAAGAAAACTGATCAAGTGCTCAAGGAAAGGTACTTCAACAGCTGGAAAAAGAAGGAAAAGACAACATAATTCTGAAAAAGAGAAGGGCAGTGCTGAAGGTGATGCAGAAAAAGAAGGAAACCCGTGAACATGATTCTGAAAAAGAACATGTATGTTATGCTACCCGTACCCGGCAATAATTGAAGTGTTTTCAATCCATGTGACTCATGCATTTTACTCCAATTTTCTGAAAATATTGTGCTACCCGTACCCATCAATAATTGAAGTGTTTTCAAGTTTATAAATTGAGTGCAAGGCATCAACTCCCTCAACCAAAAATATATGAAAGCAGAAGGTTTGTTGAAGACTAGAAAAATATAAGAAAAACAAAGTTTGCTGAAGAGTAGAAATACTTTGACGTCTTCAGCAGAAATACTTTGACGTGCAAGTAAGTTTTTTCTCGTCTCTTCTTCACTATTCTTTAATTAAATATATACACTATAGTGGTTGAAGAATTTATTATATATTAAAAAAAAAAGAAATTCCTCATATATATATATATCATATATATATGTATATTAAAGAATTTTAAAGCCATTCTCAATATCCTTTCTTATTTCAATCTTAATTTACATGTCTTAAAGCATCATGATCGTTTTGACCGTTTTTTAATTATTATTTCATAATTTAAATTTAAAAAGATAAACACATCAATTATTTAACTCATTCGAGATTACTTTTTAATAGTGGTTTTATTATAGAAAAAATTAAAATAATATAATTATGATAATTAAAGTATTATTCTTACTTGCACGTCATGTTCTCCTTACTTGCACGACAGTAAATTCATGTTCTCATTACTTCTTCGTTGAATATATACCAAAGTATTATTCTTCTCTTTTATTATATGTAGTTAATGGCTCCAAAATTGGATAATGGTTGGGAGCATGCAACTCCTGTTGGAGGAGATAGAAAAAAATGTAAGTGTAATTACTGTGGAAAAGTTGTACACGGCGGGATTACTCGCCTTAAACAACACATTGCACACGTATCTGGAAATGTAGAAGCCTGTACAAGAGTTCCATCAGAGATCCGAAAGATGGTACGAAAGCTATTAGATGATGGGCTAAAAGAAAGGACAGCCTCGCGTCGAAGAAAAGAAGCAATAATTAATGCCGTTAGGGAAGATAATTTGTACGGTGATGTGCCCAATATTCCTGTTGATAGTAGTGATGAGGATGATGACGACACAGATGAACATGGAATGTCAGCGTTGGAGCGTAAACAATTGAGGCATGCTATGGCTGAAAGTCGGTACACGGGATTTGTAGAAGCTGAAACCCGACGGTCTACTGGTATGGGCTGAAATTTCTAATACTTGTTTGCAAAATATTAATTAATGTTTATTTAACCCACTATTAATTATATTTCATTTTAATTTGCAGGATATGGCTCGTCCTCAAAAGGGTCAACTTTTGGAGCAAAACGTGGAATTTCACAAAGTTTTGGAGTAAAATCAGGTATTGAGATGCCTCCTACTGGCTTTGACCCACACATGTTTCCGTCAAGAAAGAAAACTGTAAAAGGGATGCTATCCAAGGAAGGAATGAAGAAAGTAGGTAAAGCTGTGTCAAAATTCTTTATTTTTAATGCTTTACCATTTAATGCGGCGGATAGTGGTCCCTACATGCAATCCATGATTGATACCATCGCTGAGGTGGGACCCGGTGTTAAGGGACCATCTGGTTATCAAATCGGCAATATTTATTTGAATGAGGAGATCGAAGAACTTGAAAAATACATTAGCACTCTCAAAGTTAAATGGCCGATTTTTGGGTGCACAATTATGTGTGATGGCTGGAGCAGTAGAACACGGCATCCAATCATAAATTTCATGATTTATTGTGATCGAAACATGATTTATCATTCATCTGTGGATTGCACAAAATAAAGAGAAGAATGCAAATTTCATTTTTGGTCTTATGGATCAAGTGGTTGAAGAAATTGGAGAACAAAATGTTGTTCAGGTTGTGACAGATAATGAGAGCTCTTTTAGAGCTGCAGGAGAGATGTTGATGCAGAAAAGAAAGCATCTATTTTGGTCTCCATGTGCAGCACATTGTATCGATTTGATGTTGGAGGACATTGGAAAGTTGAAATCAGTAAGAGCGACCATAGATGAAGCTAAGAGAATTACTAGCTTCATATATAACAGTGACAAGGTTGTGAATCTGATGAAGACTTACACCAAGGACAGAGAATTGTTAAGACCCGGAATCACTAGATTTGCGACTGAATATATTGCCCTTGAGAGTCTCCTTCGACATCAAATGGAATTAAGACAATTGTGTACATGTGATGAGTGGAGGACTTTCAACAATACTACAAAACGGAGAAATGAGGCCAGCCGGGTGTCTGAGATAATATTAACAGAGAGATTTTGGAAGAAAGCAAGAGAATGTTGTCAAATTATGGAGCCTTTAGTGAGAGTGTTGAAGGCCGTGGACCAGGACAAAAAGCCCACGTTGTGTATCATATATGAAGCAATGGATAGAGCCAAAATGGCGATAAAAGCAAGTGTTAGAAGATGGGAGAAATATTGGCAGATTATAGATGACAGATGGTATCGACAACTACACAGGCATTTGCATGCAGCAGGTTACGTTTATTCTTTTCCTTATTCTTTTCCTTATACGAGTAAAATATTATCTTAAAATTTTTTATGTTTGTTTTTTAGGTTATTTCTTCAACCCAGTTCTGCAATACTCAAACACTTGTGTGTTTGACACGGCTGAGGTTAGACGAGGAGTCAAAGAAGTGATTAAAAGACTGGAGCCGGACTTAATTGTTCAAGCTAACGCAATGAATGAGGTATAAAATTTTATATATTTCGGACTTCTTTGAAAATAATTTTTTCTCAAATATGCATACTTCTAATAATTGTAGATAAGGACATTTGTTGATAAATTGGGAGAATTTGGAACTCTACTGGCAAGACAAGCAGTATCTACCTCTCTCCCAGGTATTAATGATTTTAAGTACTTATGTATGTACAATGCATAACATTCACGTGACATATAAATAAAATTTTTATTTTAGCTCAATGGTGGTATAATTACGGTGATGAAGCACCCAACCTTCGGAGGATAGCAATTAAGGTGTTGAGTCAAACATGTGCATCATCTGGGTGTGAAAGAAATTGGAGTACTTGGTCATTGATTCATACTAAACTGCGTAACCGTTTGGCAACTCAAAAGTTGCATAAGTTGGTGTATGCCCATTATAATATGCGATTAAGAGTCAGAAATTTGATGTATCAAAGGGAAGATGATGACTATTATAGTCCGATTGATCTTAATCATATCTTTCATGACAATGACATCTTGGACGAGTGGACACGGGAAAACGAAGAGCCGTTGCTACCCGAAGATGATTTAGAGTGGTTAGATGAAGACAACCAACAAAATGAAGAAGGGCTTAGGGACAATGCACCAAATGATGAGGATGATGATGCCACGCTTTCTTTGTCTCGTTGGTCTATTCAAAGGTCATCAAAAGGGAAAGGTAAACATGTTTCATCGCAGGAAAAAGCTAAACAAGTCACGTTCAAGGATAAAATTGGACAAGCTTTTTCCTCAAGAAAGGATAAACATATTTTACCAAGGTCAAGCAATCAGGATGATAGTGATGACGATGACGATGATGATGGTGATGATGATGATGATGATGACGACGGCGACGATGACAATGATGGAGATGGAAATGGGCACAAAGATACCCAACAAAGTCATGGCATGACATGGGCTGAAGGAGATGAAAATTACTATGCAACTCAAGACACAGATCATGGGTATCGCCCCGGAATTGAGAATCAATGTCGGTTCCTATCCAATTTGTCGGATTTCCCCAGTCAATATGATGATTCTCAATCACAAAGACATGGTAGAAGGCAGCCTGACCTCCAGTACTCTATGCAGAATCTGGAAATTGATGACTACAGACCACACCAATTGCAAGGATATCAGAGGTCATCAACAAGTACACACAGTGGGAGCTCTCGGGCTAGAAGAAGAAATCGTGGAAGCACTACAGATAGCCTTGGTGAGAGTAATCGACATTCAGTTATAGAATCCTCTCATAGTAGTGGTACTAGTACATACTATCAAGGTTCAGACTATCACAACCAGAACATGGAGCATGTAAAGCCACCACAACCACTTCCTCAAGTGCCTTACAATCTACCGTATCAAGGTGTTTTCCCACAAGGCCCTTATGTAATACCAACTCAACCAGTGATGTACTTTCCATATGGAATACCTTCTCACCCGGCAGGTGTTATCAATGCTGGTTCTTACGCCACGCCTTTCGGTCATAATTACTCACCTAGTTCACATGATTATTATAGGAGGATTGATGACGATGATGATGCCGATCATTTTGAGCCCCATCGGCGATCCACTTTCTTTTGATCATGCTTGTATATCTTAAGCATTGTTGTAATTTATCGATACTTGATATTAGAAAACTTTTGATTTGCAATATTATATAGTAGTTTGTGGTGCTTTATTGTTTTTATACTTTTAGTAATTTTTTGGGAATTTTTTAAGCATTGTATAACATTTTTGCTTGGTATCGCTCGATA
This sequence comes from Sesamum alatum, assembly GCA_034509735.1. Classification (NCBI taxonomy): domain Eukaryota; kingdom Viridiplantae; phylum Streptophyta; class Magnoliopsida; order Lamiales; family Pedaliaceae; genus Sesamum; species Sesamum alatum. The sequence continues at coordinate 28,174,926 of JACGWO010000008.1, forward strand.
ATATCCCGATACGCCGCGACCGATGTGGAACAATACCCGCCGATATTATCGCCGATACCGATACTTTGAACCATGCGTGGCATAGCATAATTCGACACAATTTCTTCTTTAAGTTGTCGTTGGCGAGTGGGAGATGGTACGACTCTCCGGATTTGGAAAGAAGTGGAAGTCGAGGCCATATGAGTTCCGACCAAATTTTCCCATTAACTCTTTACTAGAAGATGCAAGAGTAATTGATTTGATTCAATCCACTGGTAATTTTGAAATAACACACTGATTAATGAGATCTTTTGTAAAGAAGATGTCCAGGCTATCTGCGCCATACCACTATCCAAATCTCCGGCTGAGGACCTCATCATCTGGATTATGTAAAGAATGGAAAGTTTAATGTTCAGAGTTCCCTACCGCCTAGCGGAAGACATTGAAGAGAGAGCATGAAGTACTTGAGTTGGACAACCTTGTGATGCATCGAAGAAAGGCTGGAGTTTTATTAGGAAAGCTCAAGTGCCAAATCAAGTCAAGAATTTCTTGTGGTGCCTATGCTACAATGCCATTCCAACTGGTGAAAATTCAAGAAGACGTGGACTTGGTGACATCAATGGGGTGTCGTCTTTGCAAGGCCATCGAAGAGGATGGGCAACATGCCATGAATTGTCATTTTGCGCGACAAGTTTGGGCCCTTATGGATATTTCTTGGCAGGCTAGCTGCTTCATGATGGGAAGGTCAGTGGAACGTAGTTTCGAAGCTTATGGGAATCGCTTGAAGATGATCAGAACAACTGGTGGTAATCATGGTTTGGCCTCTTTGGAGGAACATGAAGATGGTCTTAGTGGAAGGAAGCTATCATCAAATAATGATGGAACTAGTGTTATTTGGGCGTAATGTTTTGCTTTCTTTTGTTCTACACCGGCTATAAGAGCGTCAGGTTAATGACGGGAACATCCTCCCACATGTAAGCTGAAGACAAATTTTGATAGAGCTCTCGTTTCGAATAAAAGACAAACACGTGCGATTGTCGTTATCCAGCGTCTGTGCGGAATGGGGGAAATTCTAGCCCAAACTTGGCTCGGCCAAACTTGAACCAATTATATGGCAAGTGCAATACACTTGGTGTGTGATGGGTGTGCAGTTAAGGAAAAGTGACCAATCGTATAATAAGTCTATCACATTCGCTCTATAATTATTTGGTTCGACAAAACCTAGTTTGGACAAAAAATTTCTGGGGACGTTTCTATTCAATGATGCTATGGAAGCTAAACATGTAGATATGTTTTCAGCCAGGGGAGCAGTGGAAGTGGGAGCAACGTACGCAGATTGGGAGATTTTGTTCAAAGGGCAATGCTTCACTGTGATCTAGAGCATTAATAGGAGGGATTTTATTCTATAGGGGAAAGATGCAAGCAATCCCTTTATAATATTACAAATGAGCAAATCACTTCGTATCAAAAAAAAAAATAGTAATTTATCTTCTCGTATTTTTTAAAATGAATAAATTTACCTCGTTATGTTTTTTAAAATAGAGCAATTTACCTCCCTAGACAGGGAGGTAAATTACTATTTTTTTTTTCATAGGAAGATAATTTAGTCATTTGCAATATTACATAGAGTAATTTGCATTAAATCCTATTCATACTCATCTTGGCCCCATGTTAGCTGATATACCACATTTCCCAATTACTTCTATTTTAAATCCTTGTTTTCCATTCATACATAAGACATGCATGTGATGGTTTGGAGGGATCTCTGCCCAGATTGCATGGGGGATGTTCTTGTTTCAGATGTTCTTACTTGAATTAAACTTGCTTTCCACTTTAAAAAAAAAAAAAATGTTATTCTTTTTTTTTTTGAAAATTTGTTATACACCATAATACTTCTGACGAGATCATTGAAATACCTATATTACATAATATATACACATATATGTAACATGAAACAATTATTATTAACGTGAAATTAATTACTTGGATGAAAATATAAATATTATGTTTTACAGTGTTTATCTTACTAGTAAGATGTATGCGCATTGCGAGTGGTTTTAATATTTATCTACTACCAAAGTTATTATTTTTTTTTGGGCCACTTAATCTGCTGAGTATTAATTTGTTTCACTTTTAGTAGCTAAGTTTCATGTTTCACTTTACAAATTAGAAGTCAATTTATAATTTAGTAAATCAAGTTCACAACACTGATATTCTATTAAATTTAACATATCTTTTCAAGTAATTTTCATTAAAACAAATAAAAATAATTTTTATTTATGTTTACTCAATTTTACTTCAATTTGAACTTAATCAAATTTATTTATGTAGATACTCAAACTAAACTATTTTTTAAATTTAAACAATCAGTTCAAATGCTTCCATTATCCTCATTATTTCGAAATTGAAACTCTTGATACTAAAAGATGCAAATTATTGTACCTTCTCGAAAATATCAAAACAAATACAATTTAATTTTATTAATTATATTGTTAGTTTTTTTTCTTGTTAGATAATTTATAATATTTTCATATTCAACAAATTCAACAACAAATTATAAAAATTAATATTATACTAATATAAAAATAATTAAATTACTAAAAAATAAATTTTATTTGTAACGACTTTTGCATGAGTCCTAGGAATACATTTCAATAGCACCCAATGAAGGAACAATTCCATAAGCCGCTCCAAACTATGTATGTAGCATCCACAAAACCTTTCCAAAGACCGTATGTAAATAGGTTACAAGCGCTAGTACAGAATCGTTTAAATAAACGCTCCAAAATGAGGGACAAAAGCCGTTCCAAAGACTATTCCAACACCACAACAAACATGCGCAAGTGGTGTCACAAACGCCGTTACAGGTATGGTCAAATCCATAATACAACAAGAGCTCCAAAAACCGTTAAAAAAAGGCCTGCTCCATGACAAAAGGTGCAGAAAAGACTGCCCCTTTGCAATATAAAATTATCACCACAAGTGTAACAAAGGCCATACCAAATACATATCTTATTAATTGACACTGGCCATTCCAAAACGAGTTCCAAGGACAATGTCTGCATTAGGTCTTTGTAACAGTTATTCGTACCATTACAAGATATGCGGCAAGTTGGAGCGCCTTCTCTAGTTTCCGTAATAATTATTTTGTAACTCGTGTTATTAGAATGGAATATTTGCCGTTACAAAGATCGTTACAACTTTTAAAATGCCATTCCAAGTTTTTCTTGGGTCATTACAAAATTCGCAATGATAAATTGATTTTTTTTTTTAGGTGCATATAACCGATCATTCATCTGAATCCCAATTAGCAATTGTCTTACTAATATGCTTGAAATTGCAATTTTTCTTTTCTTGTAGTTCAACAATTCTTGGGTAAGAGTGCTAGAATTTTGCTTAAAAAAGACTTGCTCTTTACTACTAATATAATTTTAAGTGGTTTATCTGATTTTGTTTTTAAAGACAATTTTAAGTTTATAAGAAGACCATTATTTCATACTTTTTAGTTCTTTCTATGGTTTTTCTTCTAATTATATCTTATTTAAATTTTTGTAGTTTTTCTTCAACAATTAAAGGAACTAAAACTAAATTTAAAAACAAAAACACAAATTACCTAAAAGAAAAAAGGAATTTAAGCAAAAGCTTTGAAAATGATATAATTTTTTAACTGCTAGTCTATTTCTCATGTTATCTCAATTTTCCATCCTTCTTACAACTCTTGATTCTCTCTCTTATGATCTTGTCAACTTTTATATTTGAATTATTTTCTTCCTTTTCTCTTAATCCAATATATAGTTTTTCCTATCTCCATTCTCTTTCTTTTGCGAATTTTTCTTTCTAATGTCTTGGATTGTGGTATGTACAAGTTGAACTTAAACTTGACTATTAAATGTTGATTCTTCTAAGTTTGAGTGCTTCATAATATATCTCATTTTATTATTGTTCTTTTTATAAATATTTATATCCTACCAAAAGGCCTATTAATTTAACTATACAAATTTTTATATTTTTGCATAATTAAATCAGAATGTTTTAACCTTATATAAAGAATATCTTTTGCATGATTATATTGATAAATCATAAATTGATGACATAATAAATTTAATTTATTGAGTTTCTCCCCTAAAATTAAAGAAAAGACAATTAGAAGTATGAAATCAGACATTGTTTGAAAAATAACAAAGGTAAACCAAAATTTATCATTTCGAACATATACATAGTTATTTGACCTCTCCAACTATGAAAATTCATACTACATGTGTTTGAATCCTAAAACAATTAAATTTGTGCAAGACAAATGAAAGGTAATATTATTACTTATCAGCATGTTCAAATGATATAACTAAGAGTTATACAAAAGTAATTATTTTTTCTCCACTGTTCAAGATAAATGAATGATAATTCATATAATGGCATTAATCCTTATAAAATTTTAGTTGATGTCTCTAGAAGAAATATAAATCTTTGTCAGGGTTAATTACTATGATTAAAAGTAAAAACTTATAGTGAATAATCATTAGCACAATCATACAACAGTTATTAGCAATTATTTTAGCAGACGAGACCACAACTTAGTCATAATGGCTAGGAGCTATGGAGAGTTATTTTGTCATGGTTAAGAACTATGGTAAATAGTTGGTTATTGCTAAGACCATGGAAAATATTTATTTAAGAATTACTTATTTATTTTATTTTTTATTTTCTTAAAAAAAGAAAACAAGTTGCCTTAGTAAATATACTAGTCGTTGCTGCACGCGGTCCTCGCGAGCATATAAAAAAAAAACTGTGTGAGATGAAAAGAAAAATGAAATTTGTGAAGGAATGAAAAAAACAAAAGTTTGTAAGAAGAAAGAAACATGGAGTGAGGGGAGAGAAATGTGTAGTAGTGGGTTGAGAGGAAAAAACAATAAAATTACTTTTTTGACCAATAATTTTTTTACATATGTTAGTCCAATACGAGGCAACGACCAAAAAGTCTGTACCGTCGGTATTGATCGGAGAGGCTTCGACTTCCAAAGCAAGAGGCAAGGGTGTCGGACGCTGGAAAAGGAAGAAGGAAAAGGGAAAGGTCGTCGTAGCTACAAACGCTAGGAGCGTTCGCCAAAGTGGGGAAAGGCAAGGGAAAGAGGAAGGCTGGTTCGAAGCAACAGTTGAGGGCGAATGACATATGCGTTCATTGCCGTGAAAAAGGGCATTGGAAGAGGGATTGGCCCAAATTCCTTTCCAGGCAAGGTATGTTTGTGGTTTAGGTTAATATGGTCACTAACTCTACTTCTTGGGTATTAGATCCCCGCTGTGGAGCTCACATCTGCAATGATTTGCAGGTGTTGAAAAGAAGCAGAAAACTATGTAAAGGCGAGGTCGTCCTAAGGCTTGGTAATGGCAAGGTTGTTGCTGCTACAGCTGTAGGATTCGTTAGCTTAGTAGTTAGTGATCATGTTAGGTTAGAATTAAGGTATGTATCTCGCATGATCAAAAATATAATTTCCATTCCATTGTTAGACAATCATGGCTTTGAATTTTTGATCAATACAAATTGCTTTTATTTGATGAAATATGGATCTTCTCATATGCTAAGCAAACTTAATAATGGTCTTAGTATTTTGCAAAAGTCTGATTGGAACATGTCTGCTCAACACAAACGTAAATTAGACAATCTTGAGAATGCACAGATGAGGCATGCAAGACTAGGTCACATCTCTCAAAAAAGAATTAAGAGGTTGGTAGACTCAAAGAGCCTAGAGGTGGGTGATTGTACAATCTACTAGCCTGCAAATCCTGCATAAAAGGGAAAATAATCAAGAAACCCTTTGTTGGACAAAACACACTTGCCACCGGTCTATTGGACTTGGTCCATACAGACGTGTGTGGACCACTAAGTACTTAGGATAGAGGTGGTTTCTCTTACTTCATAACCTTTACCGATGATCACTCACGGTATGGTTATGTTTACCTAATGAGGTACAAGTCTGAAGCTCTTGTGAGGTTTAAAAGACTTTAGACTTCAAGTTGAGAACCAAATCGGTTGCAAAATTAAAGTCCTACATTCAGACCGAGGTGACGAGTACCTAAGCGGCGAATTTCTCGATTATCTAAACAAAATGGTATAATCTCTCAATGGACACCTCAGTTAAACGGAGTCTCTGAAATGAGGAATCGAACCCTGTTGGACATGGTTCGATCCATGATGAGCTTTACTGAGCTGCCCTTGTCTTTCTGGGGTTACGCACTTGAGACAACAGCTAAGTTTCTAAACATGGAGCCGTCCAGTGTTGTGGCCCAGACACCATATGAGGAGACAAGCTAGAGTCGAGATCTAGCTTGTGCAAGTTCATTGGCTATCCGAAAGAAACTGCATGTTATTACTTTTATGATCCCTCTGAGCAAAAGGTATTTGTCTCGAGGAATGCAGTTTTCTTAGAAAAAGATTTTCCATCGAATTCCCAACGTGATGAACTGTTCCTTAAGGAATTAAGTGAGACACGTTAGTCATCAGCGCCAGGAGTTGTAGACCTTACGTTAAGAGGTTTAAGGTTAAGTACCCGGTGGATTGAGCAACCTCGTGAGGCTCAACATGTTGAACAACCTCTTCAGGCCCAACATGTTGATCAGCCTCCCGAGGAGCCAACCACGGTACCAGAACCGCCAACTCCTACTGTGTCTGCGCCCGTAGTTCCCACAAATAATATTCCAGTCCTCCGTAGGCCAGAAGAGTGCCACGTCCTCCGGAGAGGTATGGCTTCTTAGGCGTGATCAGTCAATTAGATAATGATCCTAAGACATACAGAGACGCGATGTTGGCCATGGCTAAGTCTATTCGGATTATGCTTGCCATAGCTGCATGGTATGACTATGAAATATTGCAGATGGACGTGAAAACGACCTTCCTTAACGGTTTCTGTTAGAATAGGTGACCATGAAGCCAACTTTATGAAGAGAATTGTAACCTATGTCTGAACAATTTCAGAGTTTTAATAAACCTTGATGAATAAGAAAGTGATGTTCATTTGGCTCATACTTTATTTGTGTTCACTTTACTGCTTTATAATTATTCACTGCACAAACAAAGCTCACAGACTGAGATCACATTTCGAGAACTGGAACTACGCTTGGAGGTAGGTTCATGAAATCAGTTTCACCGAATCAATTTGAAAATCTCCAAGTCAAGAAATCTCCAAGTCAAGGAATCTCGGGAAATGGGTATCGAGAATCCACTTGAGGTTTGCACTAAGCATCTGCTGTCGTATTTCATCAACGGGTGACGAGGGTCGTCTATGCAGTGTTAGTGGGTCAGCTTGCTAAGGAGCAGCTGACTGGGGTGACTCGCGGGAACCGTCTTATGGAGGACCTTGAGTAGGGTCAGATAGGTATGACTTAAGTTATCGGTTCCAACGGTACAGGTTAATCCTTGGACTTGAGGAATTGCTGAGTTTACCTATACACCGTGGTTATATCTTAGGTATGGTGAGAGATTACCAAGTCATAGTTACTGAGTAGTCATAAGCTATATCTAGTGCAGTCATGATGTGCAACGTGACAGTAGTTTCCAAGAAAAGATCATCTCCTGTCAGAGCGCTGACAGTAGCGTCTCACTATCAGCTGAGTCTTGTCCCTAAATCTGTGGCCATAGTAACTAAACAAAAGGGAAGGATTCCCTGCGGCGTTTAGTGTAGGACAAGACCGACACTTAGGTCCAAGATGGGTACCTACGTTTCCGTGCCGTAGACCCTAAGTGGTGAGACCATAGGTAGAAGGATAAATGTACTGCAGAGCCTAAATGTTCACTCCCACGCATATTCACCTAGTCTCTAGTGTCATGGACCGTTGCTAGACGGCCACCAATGGTAACGGACGAATTCTAGGAATTCGAGCAAGTCTAGTTGAAGGTGAACCTAAAGAGTCACACACAATCCGCACGCATAACGTATTTAATTTAGAATTAAATATTTGGAGAAGGATGGGACGATTAAATTAGATTTAATCATATCTTTCTTTTCTTTGGAAAATTAATTCCTTTAATTTGATGAAAAGGAATTTATCTAATAAATTGGATTTATTGGAATTTAATACAAGTGTTTAAAATAAATATTACTATTTATTTTATTTATTTCTTGCCCTATGGATTATTTAAATTAGATTTAAATATTCCATAAAATTAAAATGGATGGTTGAGATTGAAAGGAGAGATGAATAGCTAGGATTGGTTTGACCAAGTCAAAGAGCTACTTTGACTAGGACCTTGACTACGTCAAAATCCTAGTCAAAATAGTCTTCCAAGAGTTGGAGTTTGAAGAGGAATAGATTCCTCCTCTATATATACTCCTAGTGCTTCACTTGTGAAGGATGATGAGATTCAAGAAACACACACACACACACACACATCACACGTCTCCTCTCTCTCCTCTCTCGGCCACTCTCCCTCTTTTCCCAAGAAAATATTCTTAGTTCTTTTGTTTCATACAATTGAACTTAAAGGAGGGTTGATCACGTTAACTCATAGCGTTTGATCGATCCGTCCTCTCCAAATAATATATACACTTGATTTTTTGCTAGCACGAGGATCAAGATACGTGGGCGGATTGCGTGTACGATTAAGAGGGTCTCAATACGAGATCTTGGAGCAAAACGGGGAACAACACAAGTAGCGGCTCGAAGACAAAACGACAACCGGTTAGGTTTTTCTCGTTTTGTTGGAATCGATTTTCAACCCTATGGCCTCCATGATTCTCTTTATTTATTTCATTCATGAGATACACTGAATGCCCGGGAGGTTCAAGGGAACACCCTTGAACGCTTTTATTTAATTCCTGTTTATGGCATGTTTAAATTCTTGCAATTTTATTATACCGCGCTTCCGCATTCACGCTCCTCCCAGGACAATCCACACGCCTATCCCAGGCTTTCAGTGGTATCAGAGCACGGTTTAGTGTATAGGCCTAGGGTTTTACGTGTGTTTAAAGCATGAAAACATGTATATCATGATTTATGTGTTTCTTGATTTTTTAATTATAAAGCATGTCGTTTTCATGTCGTTTATTATGCATGAGTTCTTGATAATATTGGTACTTCTTTGTTTTTCTTGGAAAACGGTGTAGAAAAATAAAACGGGACAAAAAACACTTCAAGCAGCAGTTGGCGGCTGACAGTGCGCGCAGTGCGCACGACAGCCCGGCCAGGCGCGCACAGCGTGCGCGGGCTTTCGGCCGCTACGCACGCTGCCGGTCGCGCAGGCCGATGCGTGGCCAGGCGCGCACGCCAGGCCATCGCATCAGGGGCGCCTGTGCGGCCGATGCGCACCAGGCAGACTGCGTGCGTACGCGCATAGACAGCGCCGCCAGGCGCGCACACAAGCAGGCAGTGGAGCCTGCGCATGTGCACCCGGCAGGTGCACCCGATGTGCATGTGCGCGCGTAGGTCACGCACGCAGGCAGCACAACAGGGCAACACGCACAGGCAGAGGGGCCTGTGCACAGCTGCCCTACCAGCGCACTAACATGCGCGCCAGAGCACGGCTAGGCGTGCGCGCCCGATCAGGCGTGCCCTGCGCACTCGGACGGCAGGCTGGGCCTTCTAGCCGACTACACTGACAGGAGCCACTGGTGGCTGTGGCCGTCCGCCGTTTTGTGTTTTTCTTGTTCTCTAATATTTTTTGGAAATATTTTCTGATAAAAATTGTTGTATTTATTTTGCTTGTTTTCTTAAGGACATTATTTGGAAAGTTATTTTATTTTGTTGGATTTAGAATCTCAATATTTTATTTGCTTTCAAATAATGAGGAAAGGCTTTCCTAAACAAGAAAGGGGATTACCAATATTATGTCAAGTTTACATGCATGACTCGTTCTCTCGTTTTTGTTATGGATGATGTGATTGGATATCATGGATTATGTACATGTGTTTATATGATTGGATATCATGTAATTATGTGCGTTGATTGAGAATGGATGATCACAAGCCCTAGACCGCATGTATGGTTTAAATTTATGTTGGGCCTGTGTGCCTCTTTTATTTTCTCCTCATCTCTTCTAGTTGCCCTGGAATAATAAGGCATTCTATCTCCCTCCAATTGTACTCCCCTTGGAATTTCGCTAGGGTTTCTTTTTAAATTTGTAATGAGAGTAGTATACTGGTGAGTATTTTATTTTATTTCCATGGTGGAGATGAAGGATGGCCCAGATGGAGAACCCAGAATGATGAATCCAAGGCGTTCCATGGAGATTCGAAGGAGAAAGAGACCAAGGCCCATCAACATGTTGATTGGGTTGCTATTATTAAATGTAATAGTGTAGGACCAACCTTAGATTGACCATAGATCCACTGCGGGCTCAGTGGGTCGCATAGGATTCGGGCTTGTGATCATCCAACAGGGGCGTGCTAGGCTTTAATTTTGCATGTGGCTCTTATGGTGAATGAATGGTTTATTTATCGTACTGTTGCTATGGCATGCAAACCCTTTATAATGCATTATAAATGTATGTATGTATGTATATTGTGTGGGATGGAGTTCGTCCATGCCTTTCATCCATTGCAAAGTGAGGAAGCTAGTTTCAGTCGATAGCGTGGTCTCACGAGTTGTGGCACGACTATCATACTTAAAAGAAGCTGCACTTTGTCATGAACGAGGATTACACTGTTGTTACCTGTCTCACGAGTCATGGAGGTAGCAGTGAGTCTATGAATCAGTTGATTGGGTCGGGTCAAACGCCCGAATAACGTGATTCGCTTGGAGTCCACGGGATCACGTAAAAGGGTGAGGCGGTTATCTTGGGAATCTCGTGGAACGAGAATGGTATGGTATACCTCCCACAAGTTTTTTCCCATGCGAATCGTAAAAGCAGGGTATGGGGGAGATCGTTGTGGATCCCAAGCCTACTAGGAAAAGAATTTCCCGAAAACAGCGTTTGAGAGTGTCGTGTTTTCGTATAAATAGTGGGAGTATTAAATGACTAAAGTCCAAGCATTTAATTTTATTAAAACTTTCGATTTAAATTCTGCTGATTGTAGTTCTGTTCTTTAAATGTAGATTTAAAATGTCTAATAACCCACTATCAACCGTACTTGAGACAAACAAGTTTAGTGGAACCAATTGCAATGACTGGTTGCGCAATCCGAGGATAGTCCTCGATTACGAGAACTAAGGCTACGTCATGGACGAGCCGCTTCCTAGGACCTTGTTGGAAGGATCCACGGTAGAAGAACGTGAGACGTTCGAGACTTGGCATAAGGATAACCGAAAAGTACGTAGTATCATACTTGCCTCTATGACGAATGAGATTCAAAAGTAGTATGAAAGGCTAGACGATGTCCCTTCCATTATGGCTCGTCTGAAGGATTGCTATGCGGTCCCGGACCGACATACTAGGTATGTCGCAATGAATGCGTTCTTTGGAACTAGGATGACCGAAGGTTCTCTGTACAAGAGCATAGGGTCAAGATGCTTACCTTGGTGGAAAAGCTCGAAGACCTCAAAGCAGGGCTCGATAACGAGACATACATTGATGTGATCCTTCAGTCACTCCTACCCTCCTTCGACCAATTCATTGTTAACTACAACATGAATGCTCTTGAGAAGGGTATCCATGAGTTAATTAATATGTTGGTGCAATACGGGTAACGACCAAAAGGTCTGCGCCATCGGTGTTGTTTGGAAATGCTTCGACTTCCAAAATGAAAGGCAAGGGAGCTGGACGTTGGAAAAGGAAGAAGGGAAAGGGAAAGGTCGTCAAAGCAACTACCAACACTAAGAGTATTCCCATCGCCAAAGCGGGGAAAGGCAAAGGGAAAAGGAAGGTTGACTCAAAGCCACAGTCGATGGCAAATGACATATGTGTTCATTGCCGTGAGAAAGGGCATTGGAAGAGGGATTGCCCCAAACTCCTCTCCTAGCAAGGTATCTTTGTGATTGAGGTTAATATGGTTACTAACACTGCCTCTTGGGTATTAAATCGGCTGTGGAGCTCACATTTGCAATAATTTGCAGGTGCAGAAAAGAAACAGAAAACTGAGTAGCGGAGAGATGATCCTAAAGCTTGGAAATGGCAAGGCCATCTCGGCAGATGCAATAGGATCCGCCACCTTAGTAGTTAGTGATCGTATTAGTATAGAATTAGAGCAAGTTTATTACGTACCAAGTATGATTACAAACATAATTTCCATTCCATTGTTAGACAATAGTGGTTATGAGTTTACAATCAATAAAAATTTCTTTTATTTGATGAAGGGTGGAATTACTCATCTGCTTGGTACGCTCAATAACGATCTCTATATCTTACAACAAATGAATTTTGTTCTAAACACTCAACACAAACATAAAATAGATAATAACGGGAATGCACAACTGTGGCATGCAAGGCTAGAACATATCTCCCAAGATAGGATGAAGAAATTGGTAGACTTAAAGAACCTAGAGGTTGGGGACTTGAGTAAACTACCAACTTGTGAATCCTGTCTCAGAGGGAAAATGACCAAGAAGCCCTTTGTAGGACAAAACAGGCTTGCCACAAGTCTATTGGACTTGGTTCATACAGACGTATGTAGACCACCAAGGACGCAAACCCGAGGTGGGTTCTCTTACTTCATAACCTTTACCGATGATCATTCGCAGTATGGTTATGTATACCTAATGAGGTACAAGTCTGAAGCTCTTGAGAGGTTTAAAGAATTCAGACTTGAAGTTGAGAACCAAACCGACTGCAAAATTAAAGTCCTACGGTCAGATCAAGGCGGAGAATACCTTAGTACTGAGTTCCTTAATTATCTTAAAGAAAATGGTATAATCTCTGAATGGACATCTCCCGGGACACCATAGTTAAATGGGGTCTCTGAAAGGAGGAATCGAACCTTGTTAGACATGGTCCGATTCATGATGAGTTTTACTAAACTGCCCTTGTCTTTTTGAGGCTACGCATTGGAAATGGTGGCCAAGTTATTAAACATGGCGCCAACCAGTGCATTGACCCAAACACCATATGAGATATGGCACGGCAAGCCTGCGTCCTACAACTACTTGAAAGTGTGGGGTAGCCCTGCATACGTCAAAAAGCTAGTGGGAGACAAGCAAGAATCAAAGTCTAGTTTGTGCAGGTTCGTTGGGTACCCTAAGGAAACCGTGGGTTATTATTTCTATGACCCGTTGGAAACAAAAGGTGTTCGTTTCAAGGAATGCAGTATTCTTGGAACAAGGGTTTCCAGAAGGTGTCCAACCTGATGCACTGATCCTTGAAGAGTCAAGTGAGGCAAATCAGTCATCACTAGTAGCCGTGGATACCTCACTAAGAGGTTTCAGGATAAATGCCCAGAAGGCTGAGCAACCTTGAGAAGTTCAGCATGCCTAGCATGACGAACGACGTCAGCAAGAGCCAACCCCGGTACCTGAACCGCCGGCTCTTGTTATGTCAACACCCACAGTTACCAACGACGTCCCCGTTCTCCGTAGGTCAGTTAGAGAGTCTCACCCTCCCGTGAGGTATGGCTTTCTAAGCACGACCAATCAATTGGACAAGGGATCCCTAGACTTATGGAGAGGCGATGCTGACATCAACTCGGGAAGATGGCTTGAGGCTATGAAAATCGAAATGAACTCCATGAATGAGAACTAAGTATGGACACTTGTAGATCCACCCGAAGGGGTTAAGCCAGTTGGCTGTAAATGGGTCTACAAGCGCAAACTTGGCATTGATGGAGAAGTTAAAACCTTCAAGGCTAGGCTAGTGGCAAAAAGGGTATACTCAACGACCCGGGGTCGACTTTGAGGATTCCTATTCGCCGGTAGCCATGGCTAAGTCCATTCAGATCCTGCTTGCCATAGCAGCATGGTATGACTATGAAATATAACAGATGGACGTGAAAACGGCTTTTCTCAACGGTTTCGTTGAGGAAGAGATCTACATGGATCAACCAAAGGGATTCACAGTCGCCGGAGAAGAGCAGAAATTCTGCCGTCTCCAGAATTCCATCTATGGCCTTGAACAAGCATCCTGAAGATGGAACATTCGATTTCATGAAGTTATACAGGGTTATGATTCCATCAAGAACGAATCCGACCTTTGTGTATACAAGAAAGTCAGTGGGAGCTCCATAGTGTTCCTGGTACTTTATGTGGATGACATTCTACTCATTGGCAATGGCGTTAGAATGTTGGGTAACACAAAAGTATGGTTATCCACTTAGTTTTCCATGAAGGATTTGGGCGAATCCTCCTACATTCTTGGCATCCAGATCGTCAGGGACAGATCTAGAATAATGTTGGGACTAACCCAAAACTCGTATATGGAGAAAGTCCTGAAAAGATTTCGCATGGACAACTCCAAACGAGGCTTCCTTCCCATGAGGCATGGGATTAAGTTGTCCAAGAAACAGTTTCCTAAGACCGATGAGGAACTTGAGAGGATGAAATCCATCCCCTATGCTTCTGCCGTAGGAAGTATCTAATATCCCTTCTACTGCACGAGACCTGACATCGCTTACGCCTTAAGTGTAACAAGCAGATATCGGTCTTGTGCAGGAGAGGCACATTGGAATGCAGTCAAGAGCATCCTTAAGTACTTGAGGAGGACTAAGGAAATGTTTTTGGTCTATGGCAATGGGGAACTGATCCTGGAAGGCTTTAGCGATGCTAGCTTCCAGGCGGATGACGATGATGCCAAGTCTCAATCAGGTTATGTATTCAGGCTCAATGGAGGTGTGGTAGCATGGAAAAGTTTCAAGCAAGCAACCACGGCTGATTCCACCACTGAGGCTGAATACATAGCAGCTTCAGAAGCTGCCAAAGAAGCAGTTTGGATGAGAAACTACATCCAAGAGTTCGGTATGGTGCCTAGCATAGCGGAGCCCGTGGTTATCTTCTGCGATAACAACGGCGCCATAGCGCAAGCAAAGGAACCGAGATCTCTGTTAGAATAGGTGACCATGTAAGCCAATTTTGGCAGGAATATGTAACCTATGTCTAGACAATTTCAGGTGTTTGATAAAACATTTATGAATAAAGAAGTGAAGATTCATATGGCAACACTTTGTTTACGTTCACTTATATCTGTTATTACATATCTGTTCACTACGCAAATAAAGCCCACGGACTGAGAATCGATTTGGAGACTAGGACTACGCTTGGAGGTAGGTCCATGAAATCAGTCTTACCGAATCAGTCCGAAAATCTCCAAGTCAAGGAATCTCGAAAATGGGTACCGGGAATCCCTTTGAGACTTTGCACTAAGCATCTGCTGTCGTATTTCATCGAAAGGTGATGAAGGTCGTCTAAGCAGTGTTAGTGGGTCAGCATGCTAGGAAGCAACTGACTGAGGTGACTCGCGGGAATCGTCTTACGGAGGACCTTGAGTATGGTCAGCAAGGTATGACGTGAGTTCCCGGTTCCAACGGTACAGGTCAAGTCCTTTGACTTGAGGAACTGCTGAGTTTACCTGTACATCAGGTCTGTATCTTAGATATGGTGAGAGATTGCCAAAATACTCTTGAGTAGTCATAAGCCATGTCTAGTGCAGCTCGGGTGTACAGAGTGACAGTAGTTTCCAAGAAAGGATCTGTCTCCTGTCAAAAGGCATTGACAGTTGAGTCTCATGTATGCTCTGTGTCTTGTCCCTAAAATCTGTGGCCACAGTAACTGAATAGAAGGGAAGGTTTTCCTTGCGGCGTTTAGTAAGGACAGACCGACACTTAGGTCCAAAATGGGTACCTGCATTTTCCGTGCCCTAGACTCTAAGTGATGAGACCGAAGACAGAAGGACAAGTGTACTGTTAGAGCCTAAATGTTCATCCCCGATTATTTCACCTAGTATCTAGTGCCATGGACCGTTGCTAGATGGCCACCCATGGTACCGGACGGATTCTAGGAATCCGACCAAGTCTAGCTGAAAGGTGAACCTAAAGAGTCACACACTATCCACACACACTTAGTATTTAATTTGGAATTAAATATTGGAGTAAAGGAATGATTAAATTTGATTTAATTGGGTCCTATATTTTTCTTGGAGAAAATAATTCCTTCTATTTGATAAAGGGAATTAAATTAATAAATTGGATTTATTAAGGGAATTAATTTAATGGGCCTAGAATAAATATTAATATTTATTTATTATATTTATTTGGCCTTTTGGAATATTTAATAGGATTTAAATATTCCATTAAATTAAATTAATGGTTGAGATTTAATGGGAGAGATCAAAGGCTAGGATTGAATTTGACAAGGTCAAATTCTACTTTGACTAGGACTTTGACTAGGTCAAAATCCTAGTCAAATTAAGCTTCTAAAGAGGTGGAGTTTAAAGAGGATTAAACTCTTCCTCTACAT
Source organism: Sesamum alatum (assembly GCA_034509735.1). Lineage (NCBI taxonomy): Eukaryota > Viridiplantae > Streptophyta > Magnoliopsida > Lamiales > Pedaliaceae > Sesamum > Sesamum alatum. Next base: position 28,191,207 of record JACGWO010000008.1, read on the forward strand.
AAACCCTAGCCTTGCACCTTTTGAAGCATGATGAAATTCCAACACACACACAACACACACTCATTTTTCGGCTCTCTCTCCCCTATCTCTCGTCCGCCCTCTCTCTCCACTCTCTCCAAGAAATTCTTTTCTAGTTCTCTTGTTCTTGGAACATTAGAACTAGATGAATCAATACCGTTAATTCATAACATGTTGTTGATTCATCCACTCCAAAATATACACTTGTTCGTTGCTAGCACGACGTGCAAGATACGTGGGTGGATCGTGCGTCACGATTTGGAGGGTCTCAAGAACGAGATCTCGGTGCAAAACAGGGAACAACACGTGTAGCTGTTGAAGACGAAAATGACAACGGGTAGGTCTTGTTTAATATTTTCTACCCTATGGCCTCCATGATCATTTACATGTTTACTCATGAGATACACCGAACACCCGGGAATCTCAAGGGTACACCCCTTGAGTGTGTTCTTTAATTTGATGAAAGCATGCTTTAAATTTTTGTATTTTATTTTATATCGCGCTTTCGCATTCGCGCAATTTTCCGGGACGATCCACATATTCTTTCAATCTCATCACCGATCCAAACATATTCTTAGACGCTACCACCTTCTGAGGAAAATGGTAGGAAGAGGTGACGTCCGCATGCACCGAGTCAGCTCAGCAGACAACACAGCAGATCCGCTGACAAAGCCTATGTCGCAGAATGCTCATACGCAACATCTTGAGAAGATGGGTATTAGACATATAGGTTGGATTTAAAGATTAAGTGGGAGATTGTTAGAATAGGTGACCATGAAGCCAACTTTATGAAGCGAATTGTAACCTATGTCTGAACAATTTTAGAGTTTTAATAAACCTTGATGAATAAGAAAGTGATGTTCATCTGGCTCATACTTTGTCTGTGTTCACTTTACTGCTTTATAACTGTTCACTGCATAAATAAAGCCCACAGACTAAGATCACATTTCGGGAACTAGAACTACGCTTGGAGGTAGATTCATGAAATCGGTTTCGCCGAATCAGTCTGAAAATCTCCAAGTCAAGGATTCTCGGAAATGGGTATCGAGGATCCACTTGAGGCTTGCACTAGCATTTGCTATCGTGTTTTCATCGACGGGTGACGAGTACCGTCTATGGAGTGTTAGTGGGTCAGCTTGCTGAGGAGCAGCTGACTGAGGTGACTCGCGGGAACCGTCTTACGGAGGACCTTGAATAGGGTCAGATAGGTATGACTGAGTTCCCGGTTCCAACGGTACAGGTTAATCTTTGGACTTGAGGAATTGCTGAGTTTACCTGTACACCGTGGTTGTATCTTAGGTATGGTGAGAGATTACCAAGTCATAGTTACTGAGTAGTCATAAGCCATATCTAGTGCAGTCATGATGTGCAACGTGATAGTAGTTTCCAAGAAAGGATCTGTCTCCTGTCAGAGCGCTGACAGTAGCGTCTCACTGTGCTCTGAGTCTTGTCCCTAAATCTGTGGCCACAGTAACTAAACAGAAGGGAAGGATTCCCTGCGGCGTTTAGTGTAGGACAAGACCGACACTTAGGTCCAAGATGGGTACCTACGTTTCCGTGCCGTAGACCCTAAGTGGTGAGATCGTAGGCAGAAGGATAAATGTACTGCAGAGCCGAATTGTTCACCCCCACCATATTCACCAGTCTCTAGTGCCATGGACCGTTGCTAGATGGCCACCCATGGTAACGGACGAATTCTAGGAATTCGACCAAGTCTAGCTGAAGGCGAACCTAAAGAGTCACACACAATCCGCACGCATAACGTATTTAATTTAGAATTAAATATTTTGGAGAAGGATGGGATGATTAAATTAGATTATCATATCTTTCTTTTCTTGGGAAAATTAATTCCTTTAATTGGATGAAAAGGAATTTATCTAATAAATTGGATTTATTGAAATTTAATACAAGGGTTTAAAATAAATATTACTATTTATTTTATTTATTTCTTGCCCTATGGATTATTTTAAATTAGATTTAAATATTCCATAAAATTAAAATGGATGGTTGAGATTGAAAGGAGAGATGGATGGCTAGGATTGATTTGACCAAGTCAAAATACTCATCCAAGAGTTGGAGTTTGAAGAGGAATGGATTCCTTCTCTATATATACTACTAGTCCTTCGCTTGTGAATGATGATGAGATTCAAGAAACACACACACACACACACACATCACACGTCTCCCCTCTCTCCTCTCTTGGCCACTCTCCCTCTTTTCCCAAGAAAATATTCTTAGTTCTTTTGTTTCATACAATTGAACTTAAAGGAGGGTTGATCACGTTAACTCATAGCGTTTGATCGATCCGTCCTCTCCAAATAATATATACACTTGGTTTTTCGCTAGCATGAGGATCAAGATACATGGGCGGATTGTGTGTACGATTTAGAGGGTCTCAATACGAGATCTTGGACAAAAACGGGGAACAATGCAAGTAGCGGCTCGAAGACAAAACGACAACCGTGTAGGTTTTTCTCATTTTGTTGGAATCGATTTTTCAACCCTATGGCCTCCATGATTCTCTTTATTTATTTCATTCATGAGATACACCGAATGCACGGGAGGTTCAAGGGAACACCCCTTGAACGCTTTTATTTAATTCTTATTTATGTCATGTTTAAATTCTTGTAATTTTATTATACCGCGCTTCCGCATTCGCGCTCCTCCCGGGACGATTTACACGCCTATCCCAGGCTTTCAGTTTCATTAAGGAAGAAATCTATATGGATCAACCGGAAGGATTCCACTGTTGTTGGAGAATAGCAGAAAGTCTGTCATCTCCAAAAGTCTATCTATGGCCTCAAGCAAGCATCCCAGAGTTGGAATATTCATTTTGATGAAGTCATATGGAGATATGATTTCATGAAGAATGAATGTGACCATTGTATATATACAAGAACGTCAGTGTGAGTCAGTAGTGTTCCTAGTGCTTTATGTGGATGACATTCTGCTCATTGGGAATGATGTCATGATGTTAGATGAAACAAGAGCATGGTTGTTTACTCAGTTGTCCATGAAGGATTTGGGTGAAGCTTCTTACATCCTAGGCATCAAGATATTCAGGGATTGATATAAAGTGATGTTAGGAATGACCCAGAACTCTTATATTGAGAAAATCCTGAAAAAGTTCAAGATGGATAACTCCAAATGAGGTTTTCTTCCCATGAGGCATGGGGTCAAGTTATCCAAGAGGCAGTCTCCCAGGACTGATGAGAAGCTTGAAAGGATGAAGGACATCCCCTATGCTTCCGCCATAGGCAGCATCCAATATGCCGTTCACTGCACCAGGCCTGACATCGCTTACGCTTTAAGTGTAACCAGAAGATATCAGTCTTGTGCAGGTGAGGCACATTAGATTGCAGTTAAGAGCATTCTTAAGTACCTGAGTAGGACTAAAGATGTGTTCTTAGTCTACAGCAGTGGAGAGTTGATACTTGAAGGTTTTAGCGATCCGAGCTTCTAGTCAGATAATAACGATGCCAAATCTCAGTTAGGATTCGTGTTTAGGCTTAATAGTGGAGTGGTAGCTTGCAAAAGTTCCAAGCATGATACCACAACTGATTCCACCACTGAAGCTGAATATACACTAGCTTCAGAAGCTACCAAGGAGGCGGTTTGGATGAAAAACTACATACAACAGTTGGGTGCGGTGCCTAGAATTTCCGAGCCAGTAGTTATTTTTCGGTGATAATAACAGGGCTATATATCTCAAGCAAAGGAACCGAGATCTCATCACCGATCCAAGCACATACTTAGACGCTGTACGAAGTGATAAAAGAAGAGATGAATCTATATTATTGATTAATGATGATTCCACCTCTATTTATAGTGATGGAATTTAAGGATAACTACACCTATAGAAGAGACCTACTTGAAGTAAAACTACACCTATAGAAGAGACCTACTTGAAGTAAAATAGGAAAAGATAAGAACAAATTTAAATATTCTAACACTCCCCCTCAAGCTGGAGCAAATATATCAATCATGCCCAGCTTGTTACACATAATATTAAATTGTTTTGTTCCTAAAGCCTTGGTAAAAAAACATCTGCTCTTTTGCTCTGAAGAAGGAGTAAAGGGAGTGCAAATTTTCTGACTCATGACAGCCTCACGAATGAAGTGACAATCAACCTCAATATGCTTTGTCCTCTCATGGAAAATAGGATTACTGGCAATATGAATAGCTGCTTGATTGTCACAGTGCATAGGTACAGGATCATTGTTCGTAAAACCTAACTCTTTCAAAAGATTCTTTAACCACAAAACTTCACTAGTGGTGTGAGCCATAGCCCGATATTCAGCTTCTGCGCTTGACCTAGCAACTGTAGTTTGTTTTTTGCTACGCCAAGTCACAAGGTTCCCACCAACATAGGTGCAATATCCAGAAGTAGATTTTCTATCATCCTTCGACCCTGCATAGTCTGCATCAGAATAGGCTTCTATCTTTGTGTGTCCATGCTGTTGGAAGAATAATCCTTTTCCCGGGGATGCCTTTATATATTTCAAGATCCTTAGAACAGCTTCCCAATGAACTGATCGTGGCTTATCCATAAACTGACTAACTAGGCCAACTGCAAAGGAGATATCAGGTCTAGTTACGGTTAAGTAGATTAGCTTGCCAACAAGTCTTCTATACTTTGCCTTGTCCTCCAAATAGTTACTATCATCATTCCAAAAATCAGGATTAAATTCCATAGGAGTGTCCACCGGTTTAGTGTCGAGTAAACCTGCTTTCTGAAGGAGATCACAGGCATATTTTCTCTGAGATAGAGAGATCCCATGCTTGCTATGAGCAATTTCAATCCCCAAAAAATACTTCGGCCTCCCCAAATCTTTAGTGACGAAGTGCTTCCTTAGGTATGTCTTGGCTTCTTCTATCCCGGAAACATCACTACCGGTGATTAAGATATCATCAACATAGACTGCTAGAATAACCGTACCTGATTCCTTAATTCGAACAAAGACTGAATGATCTGCTTGGCACCGTGAAAATCCAAACTCACCAATAATAGTACTGAATTTATCAAACCATGCCCTTGGACTTTGTTTAAGACCGTAGATCGCTTTCTTCAATCTGCACACCATTCGTTGCTTCTCCCCCTGAGCAACATAACCTGGAGGTTGCTCCATATAGACAATTTCCTTCAAGTCACCATATAAAGAAAGCATTTTTTGATGTCCATCTGATGCATTGGCCAACTGAGATTAACTGCCAAGGAAAACAAAACTCTAATAGAGTTAAGACGAGCAACAGGGGAGAATGTTTCAAAATAATCTACCCCATATGTCTGAGTAAAGCCCTTGGCAACCAGGCGAGCTTTATATCGGTCTAGGGACCCGTCAGCATGAAACTTGAGGGCGAACACCATCGACAAGCGACGACGTCGACGTTAGGAGGTGGATGGACAAGCTCCCAGGTTTCCCGGGAAAGGAGAGCCGACATCTCCTCATCCATCGCCGCCTTCCACTCCGAATGCGAAAGTGCCTCATAATAAGAATTAGGGATAGAAACAGATGATAGAGAGACAGAGAAAGCACGATAAACAGGACTAAGACATTTATAGGAAAGGGAATGAGCCAATGGATGAGCAGTGCAAGACCTTTTACCTTTGCGAAGGGCAATGGGAAGATCCTCCGCAGACATAGGGGTCGGGGTGCCAGGAGCTGCAGCAAGAGGAAGACTTGGCGGATCAACAGGCATGGTAGTCGTAGAATGAGTACGCCTGCAATACACCTGTAAAGGTCGTGTAGGTGGTTCGGTATGGGGAGGATGTGAGAGTGCCGGGACCGGTAAGGGAAGAGATGGAAGAGGAACATAAGGGGAAGGGGTCTTAGAGTAATAAGCAGTGGACTCAAAGAAAGTAACATCGGCAGAGGTAAATGACCGGTGAGATATAGGATCATAACACCGATACCCTTTTTGTGCTCGTGAATACCCCAAAAATATACATTTAACAGAACGAGGTGACAGTTTATCGAGGTTAGGAGAATGGAGATGAACAAAGCACACACACCCAAAGACTCGAGGAGTTAACCCAAAGAGAGGCTTACCAGGGAAAAGACAAGAATACGGAATATCCCCACTGAGAACACTAGAAGGCATACGGTTAATGAGATAACAAGCTGTGAGAATAGCATCCCCCCAATAGGATTTTGGAACATGCGTATGAGCCAAAATAGTGCGAGCAACATCGAGAAGGTGGCGATGTTTGCGTTCGGCGACACCATTTTGTTGAGAGGTATACGAGCAAGAAGATTGATGTAAAATGCCATGAGAATCACAGAAGTTAGAAACTGCTTTTTGGACATATTCAAGAGCATTATCAGTACGGAAAATACGAATATTAACAGAGAACTGAGTTTTTATTTCATTATAAAAGGAAGTGATTATACTAGGTACTTGAGACCTATCCTTGAGTAAATAGACCCAAGTCATTCTTGAGTAATCATCAACAAAGGTAAGAAAGTACCTAAACCCACCAATAGACTCAATACGACACGGACCCCAAATATCAGAATGAACTAAACTAAAAGGAGAGGAACTACGGTTGTCAAGACGAGGTGGAAAGCTAGCACGATGGTGCTTTCCCAACTGACAAGACTCACAATCCAAGCGTGTAGACTGAATAGGTAAAACCTTCTTTAGATTAGGTAAGGATGGATGACCAAGACGACAATGCCACTGAAGAGGGGAGACAGAGGCAGAAAGAGCACGAGCATCTACAGGTGTAGTATGATCTAGAAAGTAGAGACCACCACGCTCATGACCGCCACCAATCGTCCTCTGTGTTTGCAGATCCTGGAACACACAGTAAGAAGGAAAAAAAGTTACCGAGCAGTTGTGGACTTTTGTAAGTTGACTAATAGAGAGGAGACTAACAGGAAACTTTGGTGCATACAAGACATTATTAAGGGTAAGTTGGTGTGTGGGATGAACAGTACCAGAGCCATATATGGGAGAGTAGGATCCATCAGCGAGGCGAACGAAGGGAGAGGTATGAGAAGGAGAGAGGGAGTAAAAAAGAGAGCGATTACCAGTGAGGTGTGTAGTAGCACCTGAATCTAGCATCCAAGACTCACCAGGAGTTGCAGCAAAGGCACCCGGAGTGGAAGCTGTGGCAGGGGCAGTGGAATTAGCCACAGGGCGATGGAGGAGCTGTTCATATTCTTCACGGCTAAGGGTAACCAAATCAGATTCATTAGCAGAAGGTTCCGATGTTGTAGGTTCACCATCACCTTTAACTGTATTGGCCCACTCCGGTTTGCCATATTTGAGCCAACATTTTTCCACAACATGATTAGTTCGACCACAATGGGTGCAGTAACGGGAGTTAGTAGAAGCATTGGAGCCTCGACCACGACCACCACGGCCTCGGGAGGAGTTTCGACCGCGACCACGAACTGCCATGGCTGAGGACTCGGTGGTTGGACCAGATGAAGAGTCAGAGGATATAGTAGCCACGCGGAGGACACGAGACAGAGCATTGGATAACGTAGGCACAGAGTCACTGGCTAGGAGGTGATCACGAACCGATTTCAAATTGTTGTCGAGGCCGGACAGGAACTTCGCCACCAAAAAATCTTCCCACTGAGTCTTGCGAGTCTGAGCATCACAACTCAAGGGGTGATATAGCAAAATTTCATCAGATGTGCCCTTCAAGGAGGCAAAATAGTCGGCTACTGTACGGCCATCCTGTTTGAGGGAAAAAAGTCTCTCATACAGTTCAAATACCCGAGAAACGTTCTTTTCCTGAGAATACATGTCATGTAAAGTATCCCACATTGTTTTAGCAGAAGTGAGAAACATAACATTGGAACCGACAGTTTCCTCCATACTATTCAGAAGCCAAGTCATAACCGAGTAATCAGCTTGTTGCCAAGTCGAAAAATTAGCATCAGTAGAGGTTGGTGGAGGAGCCAAAATATGATTAAGCTTATTTTGAGACCCAAGAAACAACCGAAAGGCTTGGGACCAGAGGATATAATTCTGGCCATTCAACTTGACAGTGGTGCCAAGAGCACCTTTATGTTCAACGGTAGCCATGATCAAGGGGGGATAGACAGACAGATAGATAGGACAGCAGCAGCAGGGAGAGCAGTCAGCAACGAAAAGCTGATTCAGGTGAGCATCTCAGATCGGGCGCGGCGCAAGGTGCAACGCCGGAGGCGGGCGTCGCGAGCAGAAGTGGCGGAAGGGCGGGGCGGCGCAAGAAGAAGGCGCGGCGCCGCGAACAGAGGCGCCGGAGGCGCGAGAGAAAGCGGCGACGGCGGCGACCGACGGGTGTGAACGCAAGGTGAGGGGCCGACGGCCGCGGCGGCCGAGTGACCTGCGGCGGCGGAAGGGGGTGGCGGTGGGTGGCAAAAAACTAGGGTTAGGTTTTTCTCTCTTGTTTTTTTTTTTTTTTTTCAGAAATATATATAAATATATATATATATACAACTTCTTTCTCACTTTTTCTGAACCTGCTCTTATACCATGTACGAAGTGATAAAAGAAGAGATGAATCTATATTATTGATTAATGATGATTCCACCTCTATTTATAGTGATGGAATTTAAGGATAACTACACCTATAGAAGAGACCTACTTGAAGTAAAACTACACCTATAGAAGAGACCTACTTGAAGTAAAATAGGAAAAGATAAGAACAAATTTAAATATTCTAACAGACGCTACCACCTGTTGAGGGAGATGGTAGGAAGAGGTGACATTTGGATGGACCGAGTCAGCTTAGCAGAAAATACAGTAGATCCTTTGACTAAACCCATGTCACAGATCGCTCATGCACAACATCTTGAGAAGATGGGTTTAAGGCATATGAGTGATTGGCTTTAGGTCAAGTGGGAGATTGTTAGAATAGGTGACCGTGAAGCCAATCTGATTGGGCTTATGTAACCTGTGTCTAACAATTATGGTATAAATAGTGTTCTGAATAAAAGTGATGCTCAATTTATAGCGTTTTATAATTTGATTATGTTCACTTATTTTTATTACTATTCAACACACAAGTAAAGCCCACAGGGTGGATACGTTAATTCAAGAGGCTGGACTGTACATAGGTTGGCAGTTATGAATGCAGCCTATGTGGATCTGTCTGAAACCCTCCAAGAGAAGGACATTGAGATTGGGTATCGAAGGTCCAGCTGAGACTTGCACTAAGGATTCCAGTCGTGTTTCATCGACAAGTGATGAGGGTCGTCCATGCAATATTAGTGGGTTAGTTCATTCGGTGCCGGCTGACTGAGGTGACTCGTGGGAATCGTCATATGGAAAGCCTTGAGTGGGTTGGTTGGTATGACTTGTATTCCCAGCTCCGATAGTACGAGATTAGTCCTCGGACACAATGCCTGTATCTTAAGTTTGGCGAAAGGCTACCGGGACGAAAGACTTGGTTGCTATAAGCTCTACCTAGTAAAGTGAGAATGTGTAGTGTGGACGGTGAGTTTCCAAGAAAGAATCCGTCTCCCATCAACATTTGACAATAGTGTGTCACTTACTCTCTAAGACTCGTTCCCTATAAAATCTATAGCCACAGTGACTAAACAATGGGATGGGATCCCAGTGATGTTTCAGCGGGTGAACGAGTAAAGGCTTAAGTCAAGGGTGGGGATTGACGTCTGAATTTCATACCCTAGACTATAGCTGTAAGATGGACTCTTTATACTAGAAGCCCATTAGGACTGTTAGAATAGGTGACCATGTAGCCAATCTTGGCAGGATAATGTAACCTATGTCTAGATAATATCAGTGTGTTGTGATAAATTATTTATGAATAAAAAAGTGAGATTCATATGGCATTACTTTAATTGCGTTCACTTCTACTTGCTATTACATATCTGTTCACTACGCAAACAAAGCCCAGGGACTGAGAATCCATTTCAGGGATTGGGACTACGCTTGGAGGTAGGTCCATGAAATCAGTCTTGCCGAATCAGTCCGGAAATCTCCAAGTCAAGGAATCTCGAAAATGGGTACCGAGATTCCCTTTGAGACTTGCACTAAGCATCTGCTGTCGTATTTCATCGACCGGTGACGAAGGTCGTCTAAGCAGTGTTATTGGGTCAGCATGCTAGGGAGCAGCTGACTGAGGTGACTCGCGGGAACCGTCTTACGGAGGACCTTGAGTATGGTCTGCAAGGTATGACGTATGTTCCCGGTTCCAACGGTATAGGTCAAGTCCTTTGACTTGAGGAACTGCTGAGTTTACCTGTATGTCAGGACTGTATCTTAGATATGGTGAAAGATTGCCAAGAAGCACTTGAGTAGTCATAAGCCATGTCTAGTGCAGCTCTGGTATACAGAGTGACAGTAGTTTCCAAGAAAGGATCTGTCTCCTGTCAAAAGGAATTGACAGTTGAGTCTCACGTATGCTCTGTGTCTTGTCCCTAAGATTTGTGGTCACAGTAACTGAACAGAAGGGAAGGATTCCCTTGCGGCATTTAGTGAGGACAGACCGACACTTAGGTCCAAAATGGGTACCTACATTTTCCGTGCCCTAGACCTTAAGTGGTGAGACCGTAGACAGAAGGACAAGTGTACCGTTAGAGCCTAAATGTTCATCCCCGAATATTTTACCTAGTCTCTAGTGCCATGGACCGTTGCTAGATGCCCACCCATGGTAACGGAAGGATTCTAGGAATCCGACCAAGTCTAGCTGAAAGGTGAACCTAAAGAGTCACACACAATCCACACACATTAAGTATTTAATTTAGATTTAAATATTGGAGAAAAGGAATGATTAAATTTGATTTAATCGGGTCCTTTATTTTCTTGGAGTATTAATTCCTTCTATTTGATAAAAGGAATTAAATTAATAAATTAGATTTATTAAGGGAATTAATTTAATGGGCCTAGAATAAATATTTATATTTATTTGGCCTTTTTGAATATTTAAATAGGTTTTAAATATTCCATTAAATTAAAGTAACGGTTGAGATTGAAAGGGAGATATGGATGGCTAGGATTGATTTGACTAGGTCAAACACTACCTTGACTAGGACTTAGACTAGGTCAAAATCCTAGTCAAAATAGACCTCTTAGAGTTGCAGTTTAAAGAGGATTAAACTCCTCCTCTATATAAACCCCTAGCCTCCTACAATTCAAGGATGACGAATCTTGAAATTTCAACACACACACACACTACTCGAGCTCTCTCCTCTCCCTCTCATCCGCCCTCTTCTCTTTCTCTAGCAAGAAAATATTGTTCTTGTTCTCTTGTTCTTGGAACATTAGAACTTAGGAAGATCGATCCCGTTAATTCATAACGCGTGGTTGGTCTATCATCTCCAAAAATAATACTTGTTCTTTGCTAGCATGACGTGCAAGATACGTGGGTGGATCGTGTGTCACAATTTGGAGGATCTCAAGAACGAGATCTTGGTGCAAAACGGGGAACAATGCGAGTAGCCGTTGAAGACAAAAACGACAACGGGTAGGTCTCGGTTTACGTTTTTGCCCCTTTTAATTTTAATCCCTATAGCCTCCATGATTGTTTATATGTATTTATTTCATGAGATACACCGAACACCCGGGAAATTTCAAGGGCACACCCCTTGAACGTGTTCTTTAATTTTTGTTAAAGCATGTTTAAATTCGTACTTTAATTTTATACTGTGCTTCAGCATTCGCGTTATTTTTTCCGGGACGATCCACAATCTTTCAGTGGTATCAGAGCCCGGTTCGGTGTATAGGCCTAGGGTTTTATGTGTGTTTTAAGCATGAAACGTGTTCTTGGCATGTTTTAATTAATTCTTGATTTTCTTGATTATTAAAGCATGTCGTTTTATTGCTTTTGATTCGTGTGATTTCTGCAATGTTGGTATTTTCTGTTTTTCTTGGGAAACGGGGTGAATACTGAACGGAAAAATGGAGAAACGCCGCACGCCGACCAGCCGGAGGCTGGCCGCACGCAGCCGTGCGCAGTAGGCAGGGTAGACGCGCGCAGGAAGGGGAAGCCTGCGCGCGACCGCCCAGCCAGACGCGCGGCCGGGCCTCAGACAGGCCGCTGGCCCGGCGCGCGCGCAAACGGACAGGGGAGCCTGCGCGGGCACGCCAGGGCCAGCATGCAGGGAGTCTGCGTACCCGGTCGCGCGGCCAGGGTGGCCGTGAGCAGGCGCGCGCGCACGAAGACGAGGGTGTCTGCGCGCGCGCGCCCGCGCGCATGGATGCGAGCTGAAGAGTCCGCGTGCGCGCGGGCACCAGACGGCAGGCGCGCCTAGTGCGCGTCGATGCGCGCACTGCGGAGGCCGCAGATGCGCGGCTGGCGACCAGGCCTGCTGCCCTGCGCGCACGCCGGCAGGCTGCTGCCGTGGCGCCGACCGGCAGGCTGCTGCCGGTGGCGCCGACCGGCAGGCTGCTGCCGGTGGCGCGACCGGCTGCCGGTGCTGTTAAGGGTTTTCAACTCTAATTTTGTTTTTTTTGTTTATTTTCAGTTTTAATTTTTTAGTTAATTTTGAAAATTCGTTTTTGATTCAATTTTTGCCTAAAATTCTAATACATTATTTTGGGAAGTAAAATATATTGGATTTGGAATCCCGGGGATATTTTACTTAGAAATAATGAGGAAAGGTTTTCCTAAAACGAGAAAAATATTATTACCAACGATTGTGCTATATTTTTCACACGTTACACACTTGTTTATTTATTTTTCCATCTTGAATAATTATGATTGGATATCATGGATTATTGGTATGTTGTAATTATGTGATTAGATCATATGATTGTATGTGTTGGATGGAAATGGATGATCACGAGCCCTAGACTGATTGTATGGTTTAATTTCCTGTTGGGCTTGTGTGCCTCTTTTACTGCTTTTTCCTCTTCTCTTTCTAGTTGCCTTGGAATAATAAAGGCATTCTATCTCCCTTCTTATGTACTCCCCCCGAATTTTCGCTGGAGTTTCTATTTTTGATATGTAATGAGAGTAGAATAGGAGTGAGATTTCATATTTTTTTATGTAATTGATGGAGAAGAAGGAAGGTCCACATGGAGAGCCCAGACTGGAGGTTCCAAGGCGTTTCCATGAAGTGAAGAAAGAGAAAAGAGACCAAGGCCCATCATAATGATGATTGGGTTACTATTAATGTAATAGTATAGGACCAACCCTAGATTGACCATAGATCCACTGCGGGCTCAGTGGATCGCATAGGATTCGGGCTCGTGATCATCCAACAAGGGCGTGCTAGGCTTTAATTTTGCATGTGGTTATTATGATGGATGAATGGCGTTTTATTTATCATATAACTGCTATGGATGGATTTATTTACGTATTATGGATGAATGTGTGGATGTTTTATATTATGAGATCTCGGTTATTTACTACTCTCACATTGGTTGGACCAATTTTCAAATATTAGACCCTAGACAAAATGGACATGGACTCTAGGAGTCTGTCCATGCCTTCCAATCCATGGCGTAGTGAGGAAGCTGTTTTAGGTCAATAGCGTGGTCTCACGAGTCGTGGCACGTTGTTGTACTTAAAAGAACCTGCACTATGTCATGAACGAAAAACAGGCTGCTGTTACCTGTCTCACGAGTTGTAGGGGTAACAGTGGGTCTGTGGCTCGGTCGATTGGGTTGGGTCTAATGCCCAATTAGCATGATTCGCTTGGAGTCCTCGGGATCATGTGAAAGGGTGAGGCAATAATCTTGGGAATCTCGTGGAACGAGAATGGTATGGTATACCTCCCACGGGATCTTTTCCATGTGAATCGTAAAAACGAGGTATAGGAAGAATCGCTGTGGATCCCAAGCCCACTAGGAAAGGATTTTCCGAAAATCACGTTTGAGAGTACTGTGTTTTCGTATAAATAGTGGGAGGATTAAATGACTAAAGACCAAGCATTTAATTATTTTTATCAAACCACCGTCTTTATTTTCTATTGATCGCGTACTGTAGTTTTAAATGTAGAATTAAAATGTCTAAGAACCCACTTTCAATCATTTTTGAGACAAACAAATTCAATGGAACCAATTACAACGACTGGTTGCGCAATCTCAGGATAGTCCTGGATTATGAGAACCAAGGCTATGTCATGGATGAGCCTCTCCCTAGGACCTTACCGGAAGGATTCACGCCAGAAGAACGTGAGACGTTCGAGACTTGGCATAAGGATAACCGGAAGGTCCGTAGCGTCATACTTGCTTCGATGACGAATGAGATTCAGAAGCAATATGAAAGGCTAGACGATGTCCCTTCCATTATGGCTGGCCTTAAGGATTGCTATGCAGTCCCGGACCGGCATACTAGGCATATCGCGACCAAGGCATTCTTTGGAACTAAAATGACAGAAGGATCCTCTGTACAAGAGCACGGTGTTAAAATGCTTACCCTGGTGGAAAAGCTCGAGGACCTAAAGGCAGGTCTCGATAATGAAACGTACATAGATGTGATCCTTCAGTTTCTCCCATCGTCCTTCGACCAATTTATCGTCAACTATAACATGAACACACTTGAGAAGGGCATTCATGAGTTGATCAATATATTGGTGCAATACGAGGCAACGACTAAGAAGTCCACGCCTTCGTATTGTTTGGAGGTGCTTCGACTTCCAAGACGAAAGGCAAAGGTGCCGGATGTTGGAAAAAGAAGAAAGGGAAGGGAAAGGCTGTCAAAGCAGCTACGAACACTAAGAGTGTTCCCATTGCCAAAGAGGGGAAAGGCAAAGGAAAGGGAAAGGTTGTTTCCAAGCAACAGTCAAAGGCATATGACATATGTATCAACTGCCGTGAGAAAGGGCATGGGAAGAGAGAGTGCCCCAAGCTCTTCTCTAACAAAGGTATATTTGTGATTGAGGTTAATATGGTCACTAATTCTGCCTCTTGGGTATTAGATACCGGCTGTGGAGCTCACATTTGCAATAATTTGCAGGTGCTGAAAAGAAGCAGAAAACTGGGTAGCGGGGACATGATTCTAAAGCTTGGGAATGGCAAGGCTATCTCGGCAAAAGCAGTAGGATCCGCCACTCTAGTGATTAGTGATAGTATTAACATAGAATTAGAGCAAGTTTATTTTGTACCTAGTATGATTAAAAACATCATTTCCATTCCATTGTTGGACAATAGTGGTTATGAGTTTAGAATCAATAAAAATTGCTTTTATTTGATGAGGTGTGGAATTGCGCATCTGCTTGCTACATTAAATAACGGGCTCTATATCTTGCAACAAACGAACTTCGTTCTTAACGCTCAACACAAACGTAAATTAGATAATAACGGGAACGCACGACTGTGGCACGCTAGGCTAGGTCACATATCCCAAGATAGGATGAAAAAGTTGGTAGACTCAAAGAACCTAGAGGTAGGGGACTTGAGTGAGCTACCAACTTGTGAATCTTGTCTAAGAGGGAAAATGACCAAGAAGCCCTTTGTAGGACAAAGCAGGCTTGCCACAGGTCTGTTGGACTTGGTCCATACAGATGTATGTGGACTACTAAGGACGCAGGCCCGAGGTGGGTTCTCCTACTTCATAACCTTTACCGATGATCATTCACGGTATGGTTATGTTTACCTAATGAGGTACAAGTCTGAAGCTCTTGAGAGGTTTAAAGAATTCAGACTTGAAGTGGAGAACCAGACCAACTGCAAAATTAAAGTCCTACGGTCAGACCGAGGCGGTGAATACCTTAGTACCGAGTTCCTAGATTATCTAAAAGAAAATGGTATAATATCAGAATGGACACCTCCCGGAACACCACAATTAAATGGTGTCTCTGAAAGGAGGAATCGAACCCTGTTGGACATGGTTCGGTCCATGATGAGTTTTACCAAATTGCCCTTATCCTTTTGGGGCTATACACTAGAAACGGCAGTCAAGTTGCTGAATTTGGCGCCTACCAGTGCATTGACCCAAACGCCATATGAGATATGGCACGGCAAGCCTGCATCCTACAACTACTTGAAAGTGTGGGGTAGCCCCGCATACGTCAAGAGGTTAGTGGGAGATAAGATAGAATCCAGGTCTAGCTTATGCAGGTTCGTTGGATACCCTAAAGAAACTGCGGGATATTACTTTTATGACCCCTTGGAACAAAAAGGTGTTTGTTTTCGAGGAACGCAGTATTCTTGGAGCAAGGCTTACCAGAGGATGTCCAACATGATGAGCTGATCCTTGAGGAATCAAGCGATGGAAATCCAGCCATCAGAGATAGCCGCGGAACCCTCACTTAAAGGATTCAGGATAGACACCCGAAGGGCTGACCAACCTAGAGAAGTCCAAGATGCTAGGCATGAAGGACAGCCTCACGAACAGCCAGTCCCGGTCCCTGAACCGCCGGCTCTGATATAGTCAGCGCCCACAGTCACCACTGACGTTCCCGTCCTCCGTAGGTCTACTAGAGAGTCAAGACCTCCAGTGAGATATGGCTTTCTAAATACGACCGGTCTTTTGGATAACGGTCCTAAGACGTATGGCGAAGCGATGTCTGACATCGACTCCGGGAAATGGCTTGAGGCCATGAAAACCGAAATGGACTCCATGAACGAGAACCAAGTTTGGAGACTTCTAGATCCGCCGAAAAATGTTAAACTCCATCACTTGATTCCTCAAGGATCAGCTCATCAGGTTGGACATCCTCTGGGAAGCCTTGCTCCAAGAATACTGCATTCCTTGAAACAAACATCTTTTGTTCCAAGGGGTCATCAAAGTAATAACCCTCAGTTTCTTTAGGGTATCCAACGAACCTACATAAGCTACACCTGGATTCTAGCTCATCTCCCACTAACCTCTTGACGTATGCGGGGCTACCCCACACTTTCAAGTAGTTGTAGGATGCAGGCTTGCCGTTTCATATCTCATATGGCGTTTGGGTCAATACACTGGTAGGTGCCAAATTTAGCAATGTGGCCGCTGTTTCCAACGCATAGCCCAAAAGGACAAGGGTAATTTGGTAAAAACTCATCATGGATCGAACCATGTCCAACAAGGTTCGATTCCTCCTTTCAGAGACACCATTCAATTGTGGTGTTCCGTGAGGGGTCCATTCAGATATTATACCATTTTCTTTTAGATAATCTAGGAACTCGGTACTAAGGTATTCACCGCCTCGGTCTGACCGTAGGACTTTAATTTTGCAGTTGGTCTGGTTCTCCACTTCAAGTCTGAATTCTTTAAACCTCTCAAGAGCTTCAGACTTGTACCTCATTAGGTAAACATAACCATACCGTGAATGATCATCGTAAAGGTTATGAAGTAGGAGAACCCACCTCGGGCCTGCGTCCTTAGTGGTCCACATACATCTGTATGGACCAAGTCCAACAGACCTGTGGCAAGCCTGCTTTGTCCTACAAAGGGCTTCTTGGTCATTTTCCCTCTTAGACAAGATTCACAAGTTGGTAGCTCACTCAAGTCCCTTACCTCTAGGTTCTTTGAGTCTACCAACCTTTTCATCCTATCTTGGGATATGTGACCTAGCCTAGCGTGCCACAGTCGTGCGTTCCCGTTATTATCTAATTTACGTTTGTGTTGAGTGTTTAGAACGAAGTTCGTTTATTGCAAGATATAGAGCCCGTTATTTAATGTACCAAGTAGATGAGCTATTCCACACCTCATCAAATAAAAGCAATTTTTATTGATTCTAAACTCATAACCACTATTGTCCAACAATGGAATGGAAATGATGTTTTTAATCATACTAGGTACAAATAAACTTGCTCTAATTCTATGCTAATACTATCACTAATCACTAGAGTGGCGGATCCTACTGCTTCTGCCGAGATGGCCTTGCCATTCCCAAGCTTCAGGATCATGTCCCCGCTACCCAGTTTTCTGCTTCTTTTTAGCACCTGCAAGTCATTGCAAATGTGAGCTCCAAAGCCGGTATCTAATACCCAAGAGGCAGAATTAGTGACCCATATTAACCTCAATCACAAAAATACCTTGGTTCGAGAAGACTTTGGGGCACTCTCTCTTTCAATGCCCTTTCTCACGGCAATTGATACATATGTCATATGTCTTCGACTGTTGCTTAGAGACAACCTTTCCCTTTCCTTTGCCTTTCCCCTCTTTGGCAATGGGAACACTCTTAGTGTTCGTAGCTGCTTTGACGGCCTTTCCCTTCCCTTTCTTCTTTTTCCAACGTCCGGCACCTTTGCCTTTCGTCTTGGAAGTCGAAGCACCTCCAAACAATACCGAAGGCGTGGACTTCTTAGTCGTTGCCTCGTATTGCACCAACATATTGATCAACTCATGAATGCCCTTCTCAAGTGCGTTCATGTTATAGTTGACGATAAATTGGTCGAATGAGGGTGGGAGTGACTGAAGGATCACATCTATGTACGTTTCATTATCGAGACCTGCCTTTAGGTCCTCGAGCTTTTCCACCAGGGTAAGCATTTTAACCCCGTGCTCTTGTACAGAGGATCCTTCTGTCATTTTGGTTCCAACGAACGCCTTGGTCGTTACATACCTAGTATGCCGGTCCGGGACTGCATAGCAATCCTTAAGGCGAGCCATAATGGAAGGGACATCGTCTAGCCTTTCATATTGCTTCTGAATCTCATTTGTCATCGAATCAAGTATGACGCTACGGACCTTTTGGTTATCCTTATGCCAAGTCTCGAACGTCTCACGTTCTTCCGGCGTGGATCCTTCCGGTAAGGTCCTAGGGAGAGGCTCGTCCATGACGTAGCCTTGGTTCTCATAATCCAGGACTATCCTGAGATTACGCAACCAGTCGTTGTAATTGGTTCCATTCAATTTGTTTGTCTCAAGAATGGTTGAAAGTGGGTTCTTAGATATTTTAAATCTACATTTAAAACAGAGTTCGCGATCAGCAGAATATAAAAGACGGTGGTTTGATAAAACATTAAATGCATGGTCTTTAGTCATTTAATGCTCCCACTATTTATACGAAAACCCTTTCCTAGTGGGCTTGGGATCCACAGCGATCCTTTCCATACCCCGCTTTTACGATTCGCATGGAAAAAAATCCTGTGGGATGTATACCATACCATTCTCGTTCCACGAGATTCTCAAGATTGTTGCCTCACCTTTTCAAATGATCCCGAGGACTCCAAGCGAATCATGTTAATCGGGCGTTAGACCCAACTCAATCGACTGAGCCACAGACCCACTGCTACCCCCACGACTCGTGAGACAGGTAACAACGGTCTGTTTTTCGTTCATGACATAGTGCAGCTTCTTTTAAGTACAATAACGTGCCACGACTCGTGAGACCATGCTATTGACCTAAATCAGCTTCCTCACTATGCCATGGATTGGAAGGCATGGACAAACTCCTAGAGTTTATGTCCATTTTGACTAGGGTCTAATATTTAAACATTGTCCAACCAATGTGAGAGTAGTAAATGACGAGATCTCAAAATATAAAACGTCTACACATTCATCCATAATGCGTAAAATAAATGCATCCACAGCAGTTATATTGATAAATAAAAAACACACCAGTCATCCATCATAATAACCATATGCAAAATTAAGCCTAGCATGCCCCTGTTGGATGATCACGAGTCCGAATCCTATGCGATCCACTGAGCCCGCAGTGGATCTATGGTCAATCTAGGGTTGGTCCTATACTATTACATTAATAGTAACCCAATCATCATTCTGATGGGCCTTGGTCTCTTTTCTCTTTCTTCTCTTCACGAAAACGCCTTGGAACCTCCAGTCTGGGCTCTCCATGTGGACCTTACTTCTTCTCCATCATTTACATAAAAAAATAAAAGCTCACTCCTATTCTACTCTCATTACATATTAAAAAATAGAAACCCCAGCGAAAACCCAGGGGGAGTACATAAGGAGGGAGATAGAATGCCTTATTATTCCAAGGCAACTAGAAAGAGAGAAGTAGAAAGCAGTAAAAGAGGCACACAGGCCCAACAGAAAATTAAACCACACATTCGGTCTAGGACTCGTGATCATCCGTATGAATCCAACACACGTAATCATATGATCCAATCACATAAAAGGAATAATATACCAATAATACATGATAACGAATCACAATTATTCAAGATGAATAAATAAATGCGTAGCATGTGAAAATATTACATAATCGTTAGTAATAATATTTTTTTCTCGTTTTAGGAAAACCTTTCCTCATTATTTTTAAGTAAAAAAAATATCCCCGGGATTCCAAATCCAATATATTTTACTTCCCAAAATAATGTCTTCGAAAATTAGGCAAAATTGAACAAAAAACGAATTTCAGAATTAATTAAAAAATTTAAACTAAAAAATAAATAAAAAAAAATATATAGGGTAAAAAACCCTAGCTGCACCGGCAGCCGGCCGCCGCCTCCGGCAGCAGCCTGCGCATCGCGCGCGCTACCTGGCTGGGCGGCGCGCGCGCAGGCCTTTGCCTGCGTGCGCGCACGCCTGGTCAGCAGCAGGCCGCGTGACCTGGCACTCCGGCAGGCTGTCGCGCGCGCAGGCTCCCTTGCCTGCGAGCGCGTTGGCCTGCTGCTGGTCACCAGCCGCGCGTCTGCCCCCTGCGCAGTGGGACACCACCGTCTGCGTGCGCGCGTGCCCTAGCGGCGCCCCCGGTGCCCCGCGCGCGGCTGCCCAGCCTGTGCGCATGACTCCGTGCGGCCAGCCTCCGACTGGTCGGCGCTTGATTGTTTTTCACTCAATTGTTCACCCCCGTTTCCCAAGAAAAACAGAAAAAATACCAACAACGCAATAATCACATGAATTAAAAGTAAGAAACGACATGCTTTAATAATCAAGAAAGCCAAGAATTAATAAAAACATGCCAAGAAACGTTTCATGCTTAAAACGCACATAAAACCTTAGGCCTATACACCGAACCGGGCTCTGATACCACTGAAAAAATTGTGATCGTCCTGGGAAAATAGCGCGAGTGCGGAAGCGCGGTAATAAAATAAAATTAGGAAATTTAAACATGCTTTAACGAAAATTAAATAACACATTCAAGGGGTGTTGGCCCTTGAACTTCCTGGGTGTTCGGTGTATGTCATGAATTAAATACATACAAACAATCATGGAGGCCATAGGGATTAAAATTAAAAGGGGCGAAAACGTAAACCGAGACCTAACCGTTCTCGTTTTCGTCTTCAACGGCTACTCGCGTTATTCCCCGTTTTGCACCAAGACCTTGTTCTTGAGATCCTCCAAATCGTGACACACGATCCACCCACGTATCTTGCACGTCGTGCTAGCAACGCACAAGTATTATTTTTGGAGAGGATAGATCAACCACGCGTTGTGAATTAACGGGATCGATCTTCCTAAGTTCTTCTAATGTTCCAAGAACAAAAGAACAAGAGTATTTTCTTGTGTGAGAGAGAGAGGGGCGGACGAGAATGGGGAGAGAGGAGCCAAATTCAAGTGTGTGTTGTGTGTGTGTTGGAAATTCATCATCATTTGAATTGTAGGAGGCTAGGGGTTTATATAGAGGAGGAGTTTAATCCTCTTTAAACTCTAACTTTAAGAGGTCTATTTTGACTAGGATTTTGAAGTCAAAGTGCTAGTTAAAATAGTATTTGACCTAGTCAAATTAATCCTAGCCATCCATCTCTCCCTTTCAATCCCAACCATTAATTTAATTTAATGGAATATTTAAAACCTATTTAAATATTCCAAAAGGCAAAATAAATATAAATATTTATTCTAAGCCCCATTAAAGTAATTCCCTTAATTAAATTTAACTTATTAATTTAATTCCTTTTATCAAATAGAAGAATTAATACTCCAAGAAAATAAAGGACCCGATTAAATCAAATTTAATCATTCCTTTTCTCCAATATTTAATTCTAAATTAAATACTAAATTTGTGTGTGGATAGTGTGACTCTTTAGGTTCACCTTTCAGCTAGACTTGGTCAGATTCCTAGAATTCGTCCGTTACCATGGGTGGCCATCTAGCAACGGTCCATGGCACTAGAGACTAGGTGAAAATATTTGGGATGAACTTTCAGGCTCTAACAGTACACTTGTCCTTCTGTCTACGGTCTCACCACTTAGAGTCTAGGGCACGGAAAATGCAGGTACCCATTTTGGACCTAAGTGTCGGTCTGTCCTTACTAAACGCCGCAAGGGAAACCTTCCCTTCTGTTCAGTTACTGTAGCCACAGATTTTAGGGACAAGACACAAGAGCATACGTGAAACTTAACTGTCAATGCCTTTTGAAAGGAGACAGATCCTTTCTTGGAAACTACTGTCACTTTGTACACCAGAGCTGCACTAGACATGGCTTATGACTACTCAAGTGCTTCTTGGCAATCTCTCACCATATCTAAGATACAGACCTGATATACAGGTAAACTCAGCAGTTCCTCAAGTCAAAGGACTTGACCTTATACCGTTGGAACTGGGAATACACGTCATACCTTGCTGACCCTACTCAAGGTAATACGTAAGACGGTTCCCCCGAGTCACCTCAGTCAGCTGCTCCTAGCATGCTAACCCACTAACACTGCTTAGATGACCTTCATCACCCGTCGATGAAATACGACAGCAGATGCTTAGTGCAAGTCTCCTCAGGGGAATCTCGGTACCCATTTTCGAGATTCCTTGACATGGAGTTTTTTTCGGACTGATTCGGCGGGACTGATTTCATGGACCTACCTCCAAGCGTAGTCCCAGTCCTCGAAATAGGCTTTCAGTCCATGGGGCTTTGTTTGCGTAGTGAACAGATAGAAAAGCAGTAAAGTGAACGCGAAACAAAGTAAGCCAGAATGAATTTCACTTCTTTATTCATAGTTTTATCAAAACACTGAAATTGTCTAGACATAGGTTACATTTTGCCCGCCAAGATTGGCTTCATGGTCACCTATTCTAAACAAACCTCGTATTGGTCCAACATATTGATTAACTCATGAATGGACTTCTCAAGTCCATTCATGTTATAGTTAACAATAAACGATTCAAAGGATGGAGGAAGCGACTGAAGTATCACGTCAATGTACGTGTCATTACCAAGCCTAGCTTTGAGGTCGTCGAGCTTTTACACTAGGGATAGCATCTTAACCCCATGACTTTGTACATAGGACCCTTCAATTAGCTTGGTCTCAAAGAATGCTTTTGTGGCGGCATATCTAATAGGCCTATCTGGAACCGCATAAACATCTTTCATGCGGAGCATTATGGAGGAGATACAATCCAGCTATCATATTACTTCTAGAAGTCTTTAGACATCAAAGCCAATATGATGTTGCGGACCTTTCGGTTATCCTCAAGCCATTTTTCAAACATGATACGTTCTTCAGGCGAGGATCCCTCTGACAAGGCACTTAGGAATGGTTTGTCCAAGACATAGCCTTGGTTCTCAAAATCAAGGACAATCCTAAGATTTCACAGCCAGTCAGTATAGTTTGTACCAGTGAATTTGTTAGTCTGCAAAATCATGTTTAAAGGATTCTTAGATATATCTACATTAAGAAACCTAAAGGAGATATCAGCAAATAATGACAATATTATAGTTCAAGTTGAAGACGTGGTCGTTAGTCTTTAACTGTCCCACTATTTCTACGAAATCCCACTACTTCAAGTGGGGTTTTCGGGAAACCTTTTCCTAGTGGGCTTGGGATCCATAAGCTTGATCTCCAATGCCCCACTTTTATGATTCTCATAAAGAAAACCTCATGGACGATATCCAATATCATTCTCGACCAGTGAGATTCTCTAAATATTGTCGCCTCACCTTCACATGATTTCGAGGACTCCAAGCGAATCATGTTTACTCAGTGTTACACCTAATCGTCAACCAAATCAAACCTCAACTGTCGCCCCCACGGACTCGTGAGATAGGAAAACAACGACCGTATTCCTCTATTCACAATAATGGTCCAGCTTTCCTCTAGTCAACATGTGCCACGACTCGTGAGACCACATTTGAGTAGGGGTAGCTTCCTCACCAACATTGTTGTGGATGGAAGGCTTTGACGGATCCAAACCATTTTGATCCAAGTCCATCAAGGGCCTAATATTTTATTTGGTCTAACCAAATGAGATTTTTGTTTGAGAATGATCAAGACTTCAACACGTTAATGTCTTTGAATTCATAAATATCCGATATCTATTGAAGACATAAATAGATGCATTGCATGCAAAAAATATAGCATAACCTATGTTAGATGATCACAAGCCCAACCTATGCGACCCACTGAGCCTACAGTGAGTTTATGGTATTTCTAAAGTGGTCCTACACTATTACAAAACTCTTAACCCATTATCATTCTAATGGGTGTTGCAACTTCTCTTTTTCCGCTTTGGATTCTCACATTGGGCCTCCGTTCAACGTGGGTCTCTTTCTCCTTGGGCTTGCTTTACTACATACAATATAAAACCTCACCCAAAAATTCCTAACTACTCTTACTACATAAGTCAAGGAATACATGGAATTAAGAAAAATCAAGCCTTAACAACACAAGGCGTAAAACAAGAGATAATAGTCCCAAACAAGAGGCACAGAGACCCCACCCAACAGTAATGTAAAACATACATTTCATACACAAGGTCTAGTGCTTTAGTGATCATCCGATGCCGATCCAATCAACATCAATACACAATTATGCCATATAATCATTTTTATAAAAGATATACAATATATCTACGTGATATCCAATATCACATCACACAAACACATGTAGAGTATATGAGTAGAAATTTTCATATAACGGACATCTCTCCAAAATATATCCGAAGCACAATAATTACTTAAGCAATTTGATTATGAAAAAATCCAATTAATCCAAAAATTAATCTTTTTCAGAATATATGCAGAAGGTTTTAGAAAACCCAATTTTCAGAAATTGACGAAAAAATAGCATAGATGGACTAGCCGTCGCGCCACATCAGCCGACTGCACTTAGACACGTGCACTCATGTGCACTGCGCGCAGGCAATCTCCGCGGCCAGTCTGGCGCTTCTGGCACAGTGCGTGCAAACCCAGTGCGCGCGCCTGCGCAACGCTCGGCCTACAACGTGCGTATCTGTGCACAAAGGGCGTGCGCCAGTGCGCAGGGCTCGGACGAAGCGCGAGTGTCCCCACATGCTGGCTGACGCCCAGCCCGCGTAGGCACACGCTGGGAGAGGTATCATTAACTAGACTTTAACAGTAGAAGCTCTCTAATGATGTCCACACCACATCGAGAGAGGTATCATTTTTCTTGCTAGACAAAAAATGAACCTTTTGGGAGAAAGGATCAGAAGGACTAAACTATCTATAAGTGTATCCTCTTTGTTCTTATTTTGTTCTTCAATTAGTTGTAGATCAATGAAGTAAAAAAGGGATAGGAGAAGAGAGAGGGGGCGACCGACTCTATACTAGAGAATAGAGCAAGTTATTTTCTTTTGCTAGAAAATAATATATTATGTGTCTTCTTCTATGGATGATTATGTATATACCTACATATATACATAATTAATGGGACTGTTGGAATGTGTCTAGGTATGATCAAATCATACCAAGTAAAGAGAGCTTGATTGGTGTTGACTTGCTCCTTTCCAAAAGGAACAAATCCCATCATCTAAGAATAGCTATGGCCAATTTTGATGCTCTAATCAAGAGCTAAAAATCGGACCTATCCACTTATGGGAAAAGTCCAACTTTTTCCTCTCTAAAAGTGGATGTTAACCTGTCTCTTAGGCATAATTTAATGGAGAGCCTTATTTTATTCCAATTGTAATAAGCCTAATAAATCCTATCAATTAAATCCAATTTAATTCAAGGTCCGAATAATTTATGCCCAATAGTCTTTCAATTCATTTAAAAGAATTAAGCCCGTAACTCTTTTTAATTAATAAATCCTATTCATTAATTAGCATAGGCCTAATATAATATAGGCCCATCCATCCAATGGACCATCCCACAAATAATCTATTGTTTTGTTATCTTTCAAAACTAACTTCAAGTTAATTCCCTCACCTCCTCGGTGAGTTGTGTGTGACTCTTTAGTTTCACCCTAAGCTAGACTTGGGCCTCTGTCCAACAGAAGCCCGTCAATATGGGTGGTCATCTAGCAAAGGTCCATGTCTCTAGAGACTAGGAGAATATTGGCGTGAACATTTAGGCTCCCGAGTTCCATACAAGTATGGTCTTTCCATTAGCTGTCTCTCGATCTAAGTCTAGGGCATGAAATTGTGCATCAGTTCCCATCCTTGACTAGACAGCTATGCTTAAGAACTCAAGACGCGTTTGCTCTATTGATCCACGTAGGAAACTGTTGCCTTCTCGACCAATCGTTGTGGCCACAGACTCAAAGAACTTAAACCATCTCAGATTACATAAGAGACTCAACTGTCATATACTGACAGGTGATGGATCCTATCTTGGAATCCACCATCTTCTCTGCATACTTCAACTGCATTGGATAAGACTTATAATAAACGCATCCCAAATATGGACATCTCTTGCCAGATCTAAGATACAACCATCATATGCATTGACTGTCATGGTTCGTCAAGTCTGAGGACTAATCTGGTACTATTGGAGCCGGGGAGTTCTAGTCATACCGGACCAAGCCTCGAAGGCTTTCATATGACGACTCCCCGCGAGTCAATCCAATCAGCTCTAGAACCCTGGTCGAATAAACCCCCTAAAATTACATAGACATCCAACGTCTGTCACCGATGAAACACGACACTAATCTAATGAATGCGATACTTAATAGAAGTCTCTATAGGACTCTGGATGCCCTATCTCGAGATCCTTGACTTGGAACGTTTCAGACCAACCCTCAGAAGTTGGTCTCATAGCTGCCATCCAAAGCGCATCCCAACTACATGGGTTATCCAATTGGCCTGTGGACATTTGTTTCGATGTTAAAATGCGGTTTAACGCAATCCGTAAGCATAACAAACACAAACTGCCACGGATGAATACTTACTATATCTACCAATTCAATATTACTTTAATAAAGATTGCTAAACAGTACCCAAAACTGCCAATCTAATTGGCTTTCTGACCACATATTCTAACAATATCAAATTCATTCTGCAGTATAAAAGATCCTAAAAGATGTTTTTTTTGGTTTACTTATGATTGCCTCCGCACCCCAGTGGATGTGCCAATGGATCTAAACAACCTCGTACAATAACACCCTAGTGGACACTCTATAGTACCGATGGCACTCCATCGACACCATCCATAGGCAGGGGTCATTCAATGTCCACGTCAATGCCGCACGCATCATGAATGATTGATCCTCTAGTTGTACGTCCGTACACCAACATACCACAAATGCAACAACTCCTTGATCAACGGTTGCATATGCAGTAAGACGTTTGGGGTTGGATGATGTCTCGAACAATCAGTATGAGGAAATGTACTCAAACTTTATAGACATTTCTCTGGGAGATTGTACGGTGTTATGGTCATTGGCCAACAAGAGTAACTCTTCCCATGAAACGATGTAATATATAAAAGCTAATAAAATTCGATGCTTAATTAATAGAGAAAGCTTGTACATATTGAAATGTTATTGTAACACTGGGAATGCAATTGAGAAGGTGTTGCCTATATACTCAAAAATTATGACAAACTTGCGATGGACAAACCTTTACATTCATCGCAAATTCCATTGTAAAGTTACAAAAGTTGCAACGAAAGGCATTTTGCCGCAAATTTATCACATTTTATGTCAGCAAATGACGTCAATTTTGTGATGCAAAACACAAATGTCACAAATTTACAATGGACATCGAAATTTGCAGCAACAACTATGTTTAAATTGCATTCTGCACAATTCACGAAATTCTATCATAGGGTCATCGCAAATTTGGATCAAAATCTCTATGTATCAAATTTGTGTCGAAGCCTCTATGTTCATATTTTATTGCAAAGTTGGATAATATGAAATTTGCAACTAAGTTTGCGACCAGAAAACGTGTCGACATTGCAATGACTTCTTCTCCTTCCAAACTATCGCATTTTCTCAGTGAAGTTTCAGCCAAAATTTTATCATTGAATTTGATGACAGTCTTGCAACGAATTGGTGACAACTTTACACATGCTAATAAAGCTATCACAAACATTCTCCTCGGCAAAACATCCTTCCCAATTAAAGTGTCTTTTGTAGTGCATCTTAATTACAAAAGTTTTTTGTAAGACATCTTAAATAATTAATTTTATACCAAACAAATTGTAGTTTTGAACAGACTATAAGATTCCTCTAAAAAAGACAACAAAAATATAAGATACTAAATCATGATGATAATCCAAATTTGTTATCCTGGAAAAACTAATAATATTAAATGAACTAAGTTCTTGCACGATCATAAGAACTTAACGTGGCGAGAATGATTTATAAGTGCCAATTATAAACCCAAAGTATTTATAGAGATGCAAATTGCGTATGTGAAGCTCTATATTTCCACGATAAAAGTCAAAACGATAGTAATAATAAACAACAAAGTAAATATGATATCCATTAATTGGAAAGGAAATACAAAACGATAACCATAATTTTCAACTTATAGCTAAGAAAGATAAATAATAATAGTGATAACGAGGAAAAATTGCATTTTACGTTTCATAAATTAGCCTCTTTGTGATTTTGATTCTATTATTTTTTAAACTCACCATAGTGCATCCATGACTCCAAAAAAAGTTTGCAACTTTAGTCCCAAACCTTAATTCCATTAAATTTTTAACAGAACTAGTCTTAATTTCCCTCAAGACCTAATGGAGCTGGTGCCATGCACGTTCTGTTTCTGTCAGAAACTTAATGGAATTAAGAATTTGGGACTAAAATAGCGAAACATTTAGAATTATTGGATGGAATGTGGTGATAAAAAACAATAGGATGAAAATTGCAAATGAACTAATTGGTGGGACGTAAAATGCATTTTTTCCATGATAATGATGATGAAAATAGATAACTTCACTTTTGATATACCCCAACCATACCTCTTTTTCACCTTTGGTACCCCATGTTTTCAAGTCATCAGACTTGGTACCTGAGTTTTCATTTTTCATCCACCTGAATACCTTCTATTAGGTTAACAATTAAAACAAATGGTCAACCTAATTTTGAAGGAAAAATTGGGCGATTTCTTGTCTATTTAAGGGCATGTTTGGCTGTCATTTTATACACCACAAAATATAGACTTGAAATAGTGGACTTGAGAAAAATTTGGCAAAAAAGAGAGGGATGAGGAGAAATCAGCTTCAATCATACTCAAATTCGAGTGCGTATTCGTCTAATTAGAATATTTATGTGAAAAAATGTATTGTGAGTATGGAATTGAGCTACCATTGAAAATTTTTAAGACAAAAAAAGTAAATCCAGGAAGAAGGTTTTGGGCATGTCCCAATTAGAGGATAAATTTATTGTTGTTCTTATTTATTTCGTTTTAGTTACTGTTTACCATTAATCTTTATTTTTTTTTTCACAAAAAAGAGAATATTCTGGAGTTTTTTAGATGGTTGGATCTGAAATTGTGCCAAGGATCGAAGCAAATTATTCCTGATTTTTTGAGAAAAACGAATCATCTTGATGTGTCATTATATTTATTTAAAATAAAAAAATATTTTTTATTAATTTAGAATTAGAAAAATTAAAATTTTTCTACTTGATTTTGAGAATTAAATAATTACGTATATATAATTATATATATTACATATATATATATATATATTTATGGAGACGACCAAGCCCTGCCCCATGGGCGACGACGGTCGTCTCCATGATCTTGTAATATTCAGAAGACAAAAAAAGGATGTCTTTGATAGTTCATATCTCTGAATATCGCACAATTCTATAAAAACATTCCTATATTCCTCAAAGTTCAGAAAATATATTGAGTAATATATATATATAATTATATATATGTATTTTTTTATTTTCTTAAAAATTAAGTAAAAGTATTTTAATTTTTTAGAATTCTAAAGTAATAAAAAAATATTTTTTATTTTAAATAAATGTAATGATACATCAAGATAATTGATTTTTCTCAACAACTAGGAATAATTTGCTTCCATCCTAGTCACATTTCCAAATCAAACCATCTAAAAACTCAATATTCCCTTTCTCATGAACAAAAAAATAAAAAAAAATTAATGGTAAATAATAATAAAAATAAAATAAATAAGAATAAAAAATAAATTTTTAGGACATGCCCAAAATCTTCTTTTTGAATTTTATTTTGGTCCAAAAGTTCTTCAATGGTAGCTTAATTCTACACTCGCAATACATTTTTTCCACATAAATGTTCTCATTAGACGAACACGCACTCAAATTTGAGTAAGATTGAAATTATTTATGCTCATCCCTATTGTTGTTTTGCCAAAATTTTCTCAATTCCACTATTTCAAGTCTATTTTTTGTGGTGTATAAAATGACAGCCAAACATGCCCTTAAATACACAAAAAAATCGCCGAATTTTTCCTCCAAAATGGGGTTTGACCGTTTGTTTTAATAGTCAACCTAACGGAGGGTACTCAGGTGGATGAAAAATAAAAACTTTGGGTACCAAGTCTGATGATTTGGAAACATGGGGTACTAAAGGTGAAACAGACGTATAATTGGGGTATCAAAAGTGAAATAATCCCATGAAAATGAAAACAAACACATTAATAATTTATAGTAATACAATAATATAATTAAGTTATATCCCATTCATATTTTCATGAAATAAAAAACTCCGACACTACAACAAAAAGGTGGCTTTAGGGGCTCACTATTTGGGGCACTTTTAAAATTGGCCTGTAAAATAGTGTTATGTGGGCAATTATTTTTAAAAAGCCTTTGTATCGTTTAACCTAATTTTTATAGGCACACATTTAGAGGCCCAAATCCTAAAAGCCTTAAATATTTTCAGCCCACATGAAAGAAAATACTTTCAACCCAATTACTCCACTATTGAATATTTAGCCACCAATAACTATTAAAAAAAACAATAAAAATAAAAATGGTGGATTTGTTGTTCTCACACCCAAAACACCCCTTTCACACGCAAAACCTTTCTTCTTCTTTTCTAGGCGAAATCGGTCAATTTTCAAGTAAAAAAAGTTCATCCGTTTTTCAGCTAAATCTTCACTTGTTGTACAATGTAAGTTTCTTTTGCATATTGATTTCTCTGAAAATTTTGCTTTAGGAATGAGAGTTTAGTTGGTTTAATTTTGTTTGACATATTTCTTTGCAGCAGCAACAATTGCTTCAATCGAGAGTCAAGTTCGCCGAGCTTCAATTTAGGTGAGTTTCTTTTGTTGACAAGTCGAGTTCTGGAACGTAGTGATTTTCCTTGGTGTTTAGTGATTTTAAAATATTATGGTGTGTTTAGTGCTTCTGTGGACGTTCAGTACAAATTGTATGTTTTCTGTTAATGCATATTGAGGTAGGATAGCAAATTACTTAGAGGCATACTCTACAATTTTTACCATTAGTTCTAGTCAAACTGGAAGTCAAAGTTAGAAACCGACAATTGAAGTCTACAGCGGGAGTCCTGTTTATGTAGTTTTATTTAGACATGTAAATAAATGTGATTGTAGATAGAGTTTCGCTTCTTGCATGACATAACATAAGATTGTTGATATTTGTTAACTTATACCTCTATAACTTTGATGCTTTCCAGCAGGGTAATATGTCCAGATGTTAGTTGCTATATATAGTTATTTCCCTAGCAATTAAGTATGGTTGTTTTGAGCAACATGTTAAATATCAAGAGTTTTGCATGGTTCAAATTATACACTCTTTTGAATATAGGATGTCTGCTTTACTGGTCTGTTTATTGGATGTTTAGATCATGTAACTGACAGGTCCATGCTGATATCTAGTTTGTATTGAAGCAGCATAGGAATTCATAAACAATATGAATAGATTCACCACATAAATTTTGTATACAACATAAAATGTTCAAAGTTGTCAACATCGGATTTTAACCCTGCAAACATACTGATTCTAAAAGTGATTTTTGACTCTGTAAAATTCGTATTTAGGTATATTTCAAAAATATATTAAATACCCATCTAAAAATAATGAAAAAATATGGGGTGGGTCTGGATTGGTTGAATAATGGTCGTCATATTGTTGAATAGCTGTGGCAGTTCTAATATGGCTTATATATTGATCTGGATATAGCCGTAATTTTCATATTAGAGTATGTTATTTTGTCAAATATGGTTGAATTTGGCATTTCGTATATGAAGTTGGGGTACT
Source organism: Sesamum alatum (assembly GCA_034509735.1). Classification (NCBI taxonomy): domain Eukaryota; kingdom Viridiplantae; phylum Streptophyta; class Magnoliopsida; order Lamiales; family Pedaliaceae; genus Sesamum; species Sesamum alatum. The sequence goes on from JACGWO010000008.1 coordinate 28,223,304, forward strand.
GTGTTATTTGTGAAATAAGGAAAGCTACTGGAAATAATGGTTGAATTTGATTGCTTGGTTCTTTTGTCAGTACAAGGTCAGTTCTCTGAAAATTCTGGGACGAACAAAAAGAAGAAATAGGAGAAGAAAAAACCTCATATCATATTCTTGAAATTTCTTTGAGACCTATGCAGTCATCTATGCCAAATGCTTTGTCTACTTTTACCCTTTTATTTTTGCTCAACTTTTATCATTTATTTCTATTTTTTATTAATGCATAACATTATGCCTCTTCTCAGGTACAATGCGAAGATATATGAGGCAGTGTCAACCCTTAACGAGCCAAATGGATCAGATTCCAATGCAACGTATATCACAATGATTTTAATACTCTATTGATAAATCTAGTCTGAATCTACAAATTAGTTTATAAAGTCAACTATTGAGGACCATTACTTTCAAGTGGAGTAGAAGTTGTGTCCTCAAGGTAGTGCAACTCTTCCAGATGTTCACAATTGTACCACTAAAAATTGATATAAAACTCCATAAGTTGTTTGTGATACATAAAGTCAATACAAGATGTTGGTGCATGACTCTGTTTGCAGCAAACATGGTCATTAGGACACCATGAATGTAGTGGGAATCCTAAAAATTCAAGTATTTCAAATCCATCAGGATAAATCTGTGTTGTTGATTTCTTCATTAAAAGGAATATACATCTAAACCAAGTTGGGGTGGCATGTGTTCACTCATTTCTGGTTTTCTATGGAAGGTTGTGTTGATATTGTGTATGTTCAAGATTTTATATTATTTTAGTTTCCGTTACGGTTATGCGACAGTCTTCCTATCTTTTATACATTTTTCAGGTTCCCTTAGATTTCAGCAGGAAGAGCAGTGGTACTGCCACTTGATTCGCGGTTTCAAATCTAGCCTTGCAAATTATTTTTCGGCAGTCTAGAGGTATCTTACTAGTTTTTTTTAACAAACATTTGTACTCATTCCTTATCCTTTGACCATTTCTATATCTTCAATGTTGCATGCATTATGGTTGCTTTCATGTTGAGAATGACAATTTTGTAATGGATGCCATCAATAAATAGATATGACTAATTAATTGTTCTCATTTTTTTCCCTTCATGAATCATGTGATTCCAAGTCAAGATTAAAGGCTACTTATTATGACCCCAAAATAAGTATCTCTGAGAGAGTTGCCAACTTACCAACAAATCCAGCGAGATCGCTAGAGCTAACCGTTTTGAACTCAAAATGAGTCGTACAGCAGGCCGAAAGAGTTATGTACGAATTCGTGCTGATGAGGTTGTTAAACTAACAAGTTGATTAATATTCAACTATATGTATTGTTTGAAATTATTCTTTAATTTTGCACAGACAATGAAGAGTTGGTGCTTGCTGCCATCACGTGCTGAAATCTTTCGTATCACACATACAAAGAAGAACCAAGAACCCATGGACTTAAAATCGGCTAAAGTGATGGTATATTTTTTTTTTCACTTAAAATATTTCATTTGAAATTATCATATTTTAACTTGTATTACCATAATTACAAAAGACTTTTTTTTTTTGTCAGATTCAAGTATCTGCCATAAAACTTGATCAATCAAAGTCTCCCCAGCGTGTTGCTTCTAGAAATGATTCTTTATCCAAGGTCTTAGGAGAAGATCGTCATGATATGTGCGTAAATTGGACTTAGTCCATCACCTTATGATATTTTTGGTCCACAACCAACACGGATGGAGTATAAGCGAATAGCAGAGCAAGCAATTAGATCTTCTATACATGCCATAGAAGAAAGAATGTTAGGTATGAAAAAGTCAATTGAAGAGATGGCAATGCAAATGCGACCAATGAGGATGGCCATGGAAAACATGCCAGTTGGATGAAGCGATATTACACAACGTGTAGACTGCACAGCTGCATTTTCACCAAATTTTTCATAGGTTAAGAAGCATTTATTGCTTTTATTTGTTTTCTTTTTTGTTGATAAAACATTTGATATGTTTATATATATAAGTTGTGGCTAGATGCATGGAGGGAAAAATACAATTGAAGAAATGACTACACAAATGCAAATACAGTCAATAAGTAAGAGCCTACCAACATCTCATTCTCAGCAACGGACACATCCCAGAGTTAACAAAATCAAGTCAACTTGAATGCTCCAAATTAACTAGGGCAAGTCTGTCATTGGAGCCCTCAAGCACATTATCCTTTCTTCGTGATCAGGTATTTTGTCTTGTTTCTCTTTAAAATTAATGTCTTTCTATTTTCTTAATGTAGTTTTGCCCATCTTTGGTAGCCTTTGAGTTTTTATTTTAGTTTTTATGCAATTCTTGCTTCTATTAATAATTTTATTAATCCATATTTAGGATAGCACCTCAACAATGCAAGGGATTTGTTCCCAAGTGCAGACACATTCAGTTCAACCTTCATCATCCATCCAATTGTTACAAGTAATATTTATTTATAGTTATAGTTCTATTTGTCATCTTTTATTTTAGATTTTGCAAGTGATATCTCTTTTGCGTGTTGCTAATTGCATAAAATATTATCCAAAAGGAAGAAAAAGCATGAAGGCAAGAAGATAAAGTTCAACGTTGATATAAATGCCATATCTTTTATTATATTTTAATGATTAACTTTTTTATTTTTATTTTCTTGTAATTCTATGATTTATGTTAAATGAATGAATTGTATCTAGGCGGCGCGAGTTGATTTGCTGAATTTCAAAGCTCCAGAAGAAGTTGTAGCACAACGTCGAGTTATTAGTAAGGATCCAAGTCAAGAAGTTGGAGGATTCAAACTAGGACCTGATTGTTGGGAAGTTTACATAGAGGTAGCCGTCAAAGAGCAAGAATTCTTTAATAGACCCATGGCCAATTGTCAACAATTAAAGAAGTAGTTGGGTCAACAATTTCATGGTCATCCACTAAGGTAATTCCACTGGTCCAGTATTGGCACTTTAGAATTGACTAGAGTTTTATCCTTGGAAAATATATTGTTGCATGTATAATTAAAAGAACATATTTTGTCTATAGACGATTGAAAAGAATCGACATTCATGGCTTTCTTAAGGTGCCATAAAGGCTACACACGTGCTTGAAAAGCAGTATACAAGCAGGCTACTCTCGCACCCTACTTGATAGATACCTAAAGTGAAGCTAAAAACATCACTGAACTAACCTGTCTAAATTGTTAATCATTAATATTGATCTATTTGCATTTGTGAACCTCCTAGGTTGAGAATTTTGTGACTTCATCTCTCTATAAGAAATACTTGTCTTTCTAATTTCCCCCTACTTCAAGCTTCTCATGCATGAATTTGAAGAGTTATCCTCATTGCACATATAACTCTCTTTGAAGTTAATTTCTAGAATTAACATGTAATAGTATATTTTTAATTTGGTTGCATGTCACTCTTGACATGGTGATGCTATGTGAACCTTATCATCTTAGTGTGGTTAAAACTAGCAATTTGGATTATTTCCTCATTAATTATAGATAGTGTGGTTAGATCTACTTCCATGAAGCATTAGTCAATGAAAACAAAATAGCATCCCCCATATTCATCATTTATGAGCTAGGTACAACATGGTGCATATTGGGATATTTCATTTACTATTCCCCTTTTGAACCCAAAAGCCAATGCTGTCAATATTGTTGGCTTGCAGTTATGTCATGGCACTGGTGAAGCAGAGGCATTTTCTAAGAGGTTGAAGCGAGAGCTTCAGCTTTAGTTTTTGGTTTAGTTAGAATATTTGATTGAGTTTGGATTGCACTTTCGTTCGGATAGTGAGACTATTATATCGAGTTGTGAAGTATTTTTGTGAAGTAGGCCTTACCATGAAGCTTTTGGTTTACAATTGAGTTGATTGCGTTTTTGTTCAGGTAGTAATGATGAGGTATAAAATTACTATGGAGGCACTTGACAAGCAGGTGCCTCTTTTGTGATGCCATATGGCAACTCTTTATTATTTTGAGCTTCCAAGACAAGGTACGGAGGCAATAAAACAACCTTTACAAAGTGGAAAAGAACCTCCATAACCTCTTTATAAAGGCATTTTTTTAAAGTGCCTCTAGATCTTTTGCGACCGTAGCTATGGACGCTTGTTTACTTTATTGCCTCTATATGTATTGGATGTAATTTTCATAGATGTAGAGGCACATAAAATAACCTTTAAAACTTGATATTGTATTAGTACCACTACCATTAATTACTGTATCATTATTTTTTGGTAGCCAACCCACATATACCCATTCGTTACCCATTATTTGAACCAGATCCAATCCAACCCAGCTTTAGACCCACTCACAAAGGCTTAAATGTAATTTTTTGTTTTTTTTTTTTTTTGTATTTTGTCGTTTAATCCTTTATTTTTCTAAGGTAGTAAATAAGTTTTGTAACTGTTAAAATTTTTGTAATTTTTGTCGTTTAGTTGTCAAATTGTAAATGTTGGCGGAAAAGGCATGCGCCCTACACATGCTTTTCTAAATTTAACTTTTTAGTTTTTTTAATTTTGGTTCATTAAATTGATCGGTATGAACAAAAGCCCCAAATTTAAAAAGCATGTGCAAGGCATATGTTTTTTTTTTTCCCTTGATAACATTTGCAAATTCCAGCAACTGATGGACAGAAATCGCGAAGAATTAAAAAGTTACAAGACTTATTTACTATCCTAAAAAGATAAAGAACTAAAATACCAAAATAACTAACTGATAAGGTCATATTCATAAATGAGTCTCATTGATTTCACCTGATTTTTGGACAAGAACTAGGTTAATTACCAGGGCCATGGAATTTATATATATCACAAGTCCTAATCGATGGAATTCTGTCCCCCTAGATAGGCACATGCACGTACATATATATATATATATGACTAATTATATTTATACCTCCTCTGAAAATATAAAATTATACTTTTCCTTTTTGAAATTACACTTACATCCTCTCCGATCATTCTCTGTTTACACCTGACTCCCATTCGTTAGAGTTTGGATGAAAAAATATTTACATTAGCAAAAAAAATTATATAAATATTCAATTTTTGCCCCTAATTGAACATTCTCATGTATATTTTTGTATACATAAGTGAGCAAATGTAATGTATATATATGGAGTGAGGCTAACATTATTATATTTTTCCCTTATAAATATAAAACTATTACATGAGAATGTTAAATGAGAAACGAAATTGAAAATTTATGTAATTTTTTTTGCTATGGTCAGCATTTTTCGTCCAAATCCTAACGAAAGGAGATCAGGTATAAACGGTGATTTTTTGAAAAAAGTGTAACTATAATTTTAAAACTTTTATGAGAGAAAATATAATTTCACATTTTAGAGGGGTTTAAGTGTAATTAACCCTACATATAAACATATACATGCATGCATGTAATCCACAATATGCTGGTTTTGCCATATATATATGGTATATGGTGCGTGCAGACTGGCAGACACTTAATAAGTTGGAAGATGGACCCTTCACACTCAGTAGCTAGTACATGCATCTACATTATTCCACACAATATATGCATGCATGATCCTGGATGATCTATTTCATCATACGCATATATATATATATACATTGATGAACTATATATGCTGATTCTTCAACAAAAATCTAATTAGGAGATATGCGATATTTTATATATATATATATATATATTCTCAGTTTAACATGTTTAATAAATGAAATTGGGATTTCAGTTCCGTTTATATATTTCTTGAATCGCATTAATATATGTGTGAGTCAAAGTATGTATTTCACCTTAAAATTAAAAGGGAAAAAAGGAAAATGTATTTTTAACCCGTAAATATAGGCACTATAAGAAAATAACTCAATAGCAATGAAAATAATTAGCGTTGAGCTAATTAGCAAGTGAAATGCTCGTTGCTAATTTACATTATTTAATAAAAGAAATTTACTTACAAATACATTAATCAGTAACAAAAAATTACTTGCTAACGAATTGTATGATATATATATATATATTAAATAGTGTAGATTAGCAACAAAAAATTTTACTTGTTAATTAGCTCGACGTTGATTTTAGCATCAAAATTTTCAATAGCTATTGAGTCATTTTCTTGTAGTGAGGGTGACACTTTTGGCCTTCTCTTAATTACTTCGAATTTGCAACTGAAAACTGTAATTAAAAACTTATCAGATAATTTCAAAACATACTGAATTCATCGAAAATTAGCACATGCTTGACACGTGACTTTTAGTTTGGGAATTTTTAATTTTTCCGCTAGATTTGTTGATGTACCTCGGAAGCAACTATTTTGAAAGAGAGATGGTTTTGAAGGTTAAGCAGGAGGAGGAGATCACCTCTACCAGAAACGACTTGTCATTAGGGATGGAGTCGCAGAACGACCCAATGATGATCAAGATAAACATTGCAATTTTTTTAGTGCACAAAGTGATAGTTGACAAGAGTTATGAGCCAAGGAGGAGAACGTCGATGGAAGTAGTGTCCACCTATCACCTGAAGATGAAGTTCCCAACAAGACATGGAATAGACGAGGTGAGGTGCGACCAGAGGGAGGCTAGAAAGTGTTGCGACCTATTCTGAAAAAGGGTGAAGGTGATGACATAAAGACCAAAAGAAAGATAGTGACGGGGCACCCGATTAGAAGATGGGCACCGTAAAGAAGTCTAAACCTGAGTGGATAGAACCAGTAGGAGCGCATAAGACGATTGAACAGGTACAAGGAGAAGCCAGTAAGACCACCAGAATTGGGTGTGTATGACCTCAAGCTTGGGGACGATGGTGATCGAGCTTCTCCTCGACCAGTCAAACAGGAGGACGTTTGGGGTCGAGTGGAACAAGATCATCGATGTGGAGGTGAACAAATTGCTAGAAGTTGGGTATGTGACAGAGGTGCAATCACCGAATGGTTATCCATCGTGGTGATTGTGACAAAGGCATCAGGAAAGTGGCGAATGTGCACGGGCTTCACGGCGGAAGAAGTCTTTCGTAAGACCACTTCGGAAGAAGATAGAGATAAGACGTCTTTCGTAATCGAAAATGGTATTTACTATTATAATGAAATGTCGTTTGACATGAAAAATGCAGGCGCTATCTACCAAAGAACTTATAGGCTGCAAGATCTTGAAGGAAAAGACCTCCTGCGACCGTGGCATGCGATCAGGAGGCAGATGGTCTGAAAAAGACCACTTTGTGCGCTAAGTCTCAAGACGCTTCTGGGTAACATGCGGCCAGAAAGTAGATGGTCTGTGAAAGACCACTTCGGCGCTCAGTTTTGAGACGCTTTCGAAAGACACGCGATTATGAGGCAGATGGTCTGAAAAAGACCACTTTCTGGGCTAAGTATCAAGACGCTTGTGGGTGACATGCGACTAGAAAATAGATTGTTTGTGAAAGACTACTTCGGTGCTAAGTTTTGAAACGCTTTTAGAGGACACGCCAACAAGAGAGACCAATTTTTGCGTTAAGTCTCAAGACGCTTCTAGGTAACACACGACCAGAAAAAAGATGGTCTCTGAAAGACCACTTTAGTGCTAAGTTTTGAGGCGCTTTCGGAAGACACGCGATCAGAAGGCAGATGGTCTGAAAAAGACCACTTTTGTGCTAAGTCTCAAGACGCTTGTGGGTGACATACGACCAAAAACTAGATGGTCTGTGAAAGACCACTTTTGGGCAAAGTTTTTGGGACGCTTATGGAAGTTATGTAAACAATAAGTGAAAGATCTAGAATAGCAGGTTTTGAAAAAGATCCCTTTTGTGATTAGCTCAAACTTTAAATGTTTACCAAGTGTAAGGATCTATGAAATATCATTTAAATACAATCGGGCTACTTAATTTCATGTGCGCGGTCGTTTACTCCTATGGGTTACGTGACATCATCCAAGTGATATGTGAAACATCACCTCAAAACGATCTAAAAAAGATCGTCTCAAGTGATCTGTGAAAGATCACCTCAAAGGATAACCTCAAAATGATCTGAAAAGATCGTCCCACATGATCTATGAAAGATCACCTCAAAACGATCTGAAAAAGATCGTCTCAAGTGATTTGTGAAAGCTCACCTCAAAACAATCACCTCAAGATTTATGTTCAAGGTCGCTTACCTCCCGCGAGGTCGCGTTATTATCTGAAAAAGATTTATCTTCAAGGTCGCGTACCTCCCACGAGGTTGCGTTATCATTTGAAAAGAGATTTATCTTCAAGAAGGTTGCACTGATCACATGATGCTTGTTATCTTCAAGAACTCCACCATGAGAGGTCAAGGTAGAAAGTTTTAGCAAAATAGGCAAATGATTTCCCAAGTTATCAGAAATCGAAAAATTGACATAATAGCAAGAAGACGCGACTGATCACATGATGCCTATTCAACTTCTTCCAGTACAATAACTTGCACTAGAAGAAGTGGGGGACTAATGATAGGGGATTGTACCCCATATATATGGAAAAGACACAAATAACCCTGAAAGGGTGCTAAATTTACATATGGACCTTAGGATCCACGCACAGGGCAGTCGGGTTGCGGGTCCGCGACCCGGAACCCGCTCAAGAAGACCCGAAATCTTGACCCTTGGTCTCCTGACAGCTGAAGCCTTGAGATGAAGCCACATGAATTAGGCAAGTACATACGTTTGGCCCTATAAATAATCTTGTTCCATTGCATTAATGATAAGACTTTATTGATAGCATTCGACCTATCATTCTATTTAGATCGCAATTTTGCCATCTTGAGCTTGAGCTGACTTAAGCATCGAAGGGTCTTCGCCGGGGACGATCCCGGCTAGGCCCGCGTTTGCTCTCTTCTCAGGTACCCTTACTTTCCAAGTGACAGGTGGAGATCGCTAACTCAGACATCACCAAAGATCGCTATCCGCTACCCGGATCAATCAAGCAAATACGTCATCAAGGATCGCTACTCGCCACCCGGATCATCCTGTTAAATAGGTTTTCAATGAACAAAATGGTTCTGCCATTGAAAATTTAACGGCAAAAGTGATGAGATGGTCACGTGGCTGTTAAATAGTCTGTTTGAAGGGAGTGACATGTGAGTTGCACATAATTTCATAATTATATATAGGGATAATTTCATTTTTTATCTCATAAATTAGTCGCTAAACCTTTTAATACCTCATGTTGCTACCTCATTAGTTTTGGTCCCATTTCTTTTTAAATAATTAAAATTAGTTTTGACTATTAGTGACCTTCTAAACTAACGGAGGGACAACCTCTTAGCTGCCACAGCGGAAGAGGTGGAGGCATCATTTTAGAGGAAAAATAACCAAAACTGATAGGGATGAGAGAAACCAAGATTCATCTTTCCAAATTCGAGCGTCGGTTGGTCTAGTGAGAATATTTATATTATTTTTGTTCTACTTAATACAGAAAAATCGTAACTTACCGTATTGAGGTTGCTCGTTCATAACAGCTTGTGTGTCTTCTTCTTACAATACGCACCAACCAAACTTCGCTTCAGCCGAAACCATATAAACTAGGCCAAAATCGAACTCCCAATAGTCTTCAACTAGGGTTTAAACGGCTGAAATGATGCTATTAAGTCAATTTCTGAAAGTAATCGAAGAAAAATGGGTAAAGAGAAATTGGGGATCTAAGATTCTTTTAGAGAGAAATCGGGAATTGGAAGTAGTAAGCATGATTGTGGAAGTTTGAAATCCTACAACCTTTTCCCAAGTTAAAGATGTGATTGCATGTGTGTTTGACCTTTAGTTTATACAATCAATTAAGAGTTACGACTAACTTTGATCATTTTAAAAAAAATTATAGACAAAAATTGATAAGTTGGAACAAGGGTATCAAAAGTGATTTGGTTACTATGAGACCAAAAGTAAAATTATCCCTTCATAGAAATAACTCGAAGAACGTTTTTTGCTTGATTACAAGTTAGGAATTTGTTCTAGTACATGTACAGAAAATTTGAAAAGAAATATACTTGCAAAAAAACAAGATTTACGTGGTTGCTCAAGATCGATTTCTATTAGAATTTTTTCAGGTTAAAACACATAAAATTCCCCTATGGTTTGAAAAGTCGGCTAAGAACCTCCCTTTATTTTGAAAATAGGCAAAAACACCACCTGTGTTTTGTAAAAGACAGCTCAATGGCCCCTCTCCGTTAACAATCGTTAACGGCATTAAATTTTACAAATTGACCATTATACCCTTATTTATTAGATATTATTCATTATTTTAATGATCGTTGGATCTTTATTGATCATATCATAGCCGTTAGATCTGATCAATTAATCTTGACCGTTGGATTTAAAATTTATAAGAAAAATCAAGGATTTTGATTTAACGAATTTTAAAATATATATAATAAAAAATAAAATTATTATTTAAAAAATAAATTTAATAAAAATCACCCCCACCCACCCCTACCCCCCCCCCTCCCCCCCCGCCGCCCGCCACCCCCACCCCACCCAACTCCCTGCCCTCCAAAGAAGGGGCGACGACGTGCTGTTCTAGGCGAGGGCGACGGCAGCGTCGCCCAACGTCGTCGCCCAGAGCAAATCTGGGCGACCGCGGTCGCACAGACTAACAGAGTAGACGTCGCCCCCATTTTAGGTGACAGCGGCCACCTGCAATTTAGGTGACGGCGGCTGCCCGTCACCTAGGTTTCAGTTTTATTTTATTTTTTAGTTTTTTAATTTTTTAATTTCAGAATAATTATAAATTTAAATTGATTCATTTAGATATTTTTAAATTAGTTTCAAAAAAAATAATTAAGAAAATTTTAGATTCAGTTTTTTATAATAATAATTTAAATTTTAATAATATTTTATAGTAAATAAAGATAGTTTATTTAAGTATTTTTTAATTAAATAATAATTTAAACTAATTAATAATATATAACTAATTATTAACAATGGTATTTATATTTTGAAGTAAATATATTTATAAAAAGTTGTTTAATTATTAACACTTATATTAGATTTAGTTTTAATACTTATAATAATAATAATTTTAATTTTGATATTATTTATAGTAAATAAAGATAATTTATTTAAAAAATTTTAACTAAATAATAATTTAAAGTTAATAATATATAATTTTTATAATTAATTAACACTTATATTCATTAAGATATTTAAATTTACAAAATGAATTTCTTATATTAATCTTTGTATTGTAATTTTAATTTAATATTTCAATTTAAATTATAAAAATTCAAAAAATTTATATACTTTTTTTGTATTTTTAAGTAAATACATTTACAAAAATATTTAATTTTTTACATGTACTCAATATATAAAAGAAACCACTCAAAATAAGTCAAAGATAGACTTAGTCAAATATATAGGCCCATAAGAGTATTTTTGCCAAAATTTCATAAAAATGGCATAAAAAACGGCTAGAAAACAGCACCACACGCACAACACGCGCATGCAGTACACCTTCCGTTAATTCATAACGGAAGGGATATTTTTTGCTGACTTTTATAAAACACAGGGGGTGTTTTCGCCTATTTCCAAAACACAAGGGAATTTTTAGCCGACTTTTTAAAACGCAGGGGAGTTTTATGCAATTTAGCCATTTTTTCAAATGAAGTACAATAAAAGATCAACCATCAACTATTTATGCTAGGGCTCCTATAAAGCATCTATACCTTAATATTAAAAGAGAGCATACTTTTGGTTTCTCCCAATTTTTGGTCTGCTAATTTCAATTTTTATTTTTAAATTTGTTTATTTATTTTCTTTTTTCACTTTTCATATTAAGTAACTACATTTCCCCTACTTATTATCCCACCAATCCATATTTCTTTTTATATATGGATTTTTCGTCATCCATTTATTCTCTTTATTTTATTTTACTCAATTGTATTTAATTTTGATAATAATTATTAGTTTAATAAAAATATTTATTATTAGCACACACATTGAATGTGTGTTTCTGACTAGTTATAAATTAAATTTTACCACTAACAAAAAAAATTGACTGCACGTAAAATTGGGTCAGACTCTACATCTTGAACAACAAGAACAAACAATAATACTAACCTATCAAACTTATATGTTTAAGTAACGAAACATAAACAGCAAAAAGAAAAAGGAAAAAGCATGACAATTGTCTTTATTTGGTTAAATGAGACAGGAAGCATCCGCATTTTGTTCATACAAACACATTATGAAATTTATAGGTAAAAAAAAAAAACTAAAAGACCAAAAGAAGTATGGAGAATGTTAACATACGCAGGCCGCGTACAAGTAAAATGCCCAATGGAAAATAATTATTTGGGAGCAAAAAATAGCTTATTTTTTAGATTAATCTTTTTTTTTTTTTTTTTTGACAAAGAAAGCGATGACATTTTTATAACAGCCACACGAAGAAACAGAGTGCAAGTAGGGAAGAAACCACAGCAAACCAGCCTAGCCGAACGAGATCTCTAGGCTACCCACTGTGGAACAGCAACGCAACACAACTGCCCCCCTCCCAACTCAAGAGGCCTTCTAAACACAAAAGAAACAACAACACAATTCAGAAACATAAACAAAATAAAGCATGGCTGCACAGAGCCAAAACAATAAACAGACTAGTACCCAGAAGATAGAAAAAGAAGGGAACAACTCCTAAACCAGGACACGGGTCCTTGCTGCTGCGCGAGCCTGTTCGTACTTAAACAATAGCACTGATGCATCATGAACCAGCTGTAGCGGATCCGTATGACCTCCCTCCATCACCTTCGTGTTCCTACAACGCCATAACGACCAACAGATAATGAGAAACCACAGTCTAACCTGGCCGTCAATACGTTCAAACACTTTGACAAACCAATCTGCCACAGAGTGAGCATCTGCCGATATTACAAACCAAGGTATGTTGGACAACGCCCAAATCACAGGCGTGTATGGACACTCCCTCAGCACATGCTGCAGACTCTCTAGGTCAGCCCCATTGAAGTTGCAGCACCTGTCCAGCTCCGGTCGAAACCGAGCCAAGTTCTCCAAGGTCGGTACAGCATTATGGCAAAACTTCCAGGCCTGTAACCATACTCTAGGTGGCACTGGAACGCTCCACAGCCTCTACCAAAAAACCCTACCATCATCCGTGTCGAAGGGCTGCAAGCGGGACGACGACGCCACCCTACTATACCCCATCTCAACAGCCACAACGTAGGCGCTTTTAACCGTGAATGTACCATTTTTTAACAGCCTCCAGACCACCCAGCCGCCTCCTTGGTTCCCTGCTTCGTCCCGAGCCGAGCAGCCCAAAGCAAGAACCTCTCGAGCCCCAAGGATACTGCGCCAGGTTAGGGAACGTCTAATGCCTGCCTCCGCCTCCCAAAACGAGTTGTTTGGAAAATATCGGGCCTTTAGCACCTTCCCTAGCAAAGAGTCCGGATGAGCCAGTAATTGCCACCCTTGTTTTGCCAATAGAATCGAGTTGAACGCTCTCAATTCCCGGAAACCCAAACCCCCCAATTCTCGTGACCGACACAGCTTTTTCCACGCCACCCAATGCACCCATTTCTCCTCTCTATTATGCCACTAGAAGTTAGCTGTAACCGATTCTAACTCCTTTATAAGATGATCGGGGAACCAAAAGCAAGACATGGCATAATTAGGGAGGGCTTGGAGGACAGACTTGATTAGCACGCCCTTCCCCGCTTGAGACAGCAGTTTGACATCCCACCCACTTACCTTCTCCCAAAAGCGATCACGGATGTTGTGGAACAATGCACTCGTCGACCGTCCGGCGACGGTGGGTAAACCGAGGTAGTGGTCATGGGCGTGCACCAGCCGGAAACCTAACAGTGAAGCCAGCCGACGCCGTGTATCTTCAGCCAACCGGCCACTAATCGTCATGCTTGACTTTGCAAAGTTCACAACTTGTCCCGAGGCCTGTGCATACTGTGCTAATATCCGCTGAATCTCCCTTAACTGCTCCTCCTTCGCCTCACAGAATAACAGTGTGTCATCAGCGAACAACAAGTGCGAAATACCCTAGTCCCTTCGGCCACCGCCACGCCCAGCAGTCTCCCCCGTCGTTCCGCCTCCTGAACAGGACACGAGAAGGCCTCTGCACAAAAGATGAACAAATAAGGAGATAACGGGTCTCCCTGACGGATACCGCGCTCTGGTCTAAAAAAGCCAAAGTGAGAACCATTCAGTGTTAGCGAGTATGAGACAGTCGTAACAAGGAGCATAATCAAATGAACAAATCTACCCTCAAAACCTAGTCTAAGCAAGACTTGCCGTAGGAATGCCCATTCGACCCGATCATAGGCCTTGCTCATGTCCAATTTTAGCGCCACATGCCCTTCACGGGTTCGAGTTGAACATTTTAAGTGGTGATTTAGCTCAAAAGCAAGAAGGATATTATCAATAATCAACCTACTAGGGATGAATGCAAATTGGGTAGGAGAAACAATGAAATCGATAATGCCCTTAAGAAGATTCACTATACACTTCGAAGCAATTTTAAGAACCACGTTACACAAACTAATCGGCCTTAACTGGGTAACAAACTCAGGATTGATACATTTAGGGATTAGAACAATATGGGTGTAGTTCATTTTATGCAGCAAGATATCGTCATTAAGAATTCTAAGCACAGATTGAGTCACATCAATGCCAACAACATTCCAAAATTTCTAGAAGAATACGGAGGACATGCCATCGGGGCCAGGGGATTTGAAAGGGTACATACCAGAGACGGCACGCTTCACTTCAGCATCGGTGAATGGCTCACTCAGGGTCGCGTTCATCGCTGGGGTTACCCGTGGGTTGACTGTTGCTAACACCTCATCAATGCATTCAGCCAACGGCCGACTGGACTCAAAAATGGACCTAAAGTACCCCAGCAAAACATCCTATATATCCTCCTCCCTATGTCTCCATACCCCCGCATCATCCTTCAGACGAGACAGATTATTATGACGCTGCTGGGCCGAAGCACGGGAATGAAAGAAACGGGTGTTCGCATCACCGTCCACAAGCCAATGAGCCTTGCTGCGTTGCTGCCATTTCAACTGTTCTCGAGTTTCCAAATCTGCCAACTTAAGCCTAATGTCCTGCATATCCCGGCTCGCCTCCGAGTTAATCTGTCCACCTTCCAGCTCCAAGAATCTGTTCTCCAGTCGCTGAATCTCATGTCTAGGCAGCTGAAACTCCTCCCGCGACCACTGGAGCAAACCAATCTGGCATGATTGGATCTTTTTCCACAGTCGCTGATGAACATCTATCTCAGTTGCAGCAGCCCAAGCCCGCTCGACTACCCCCTTGCACCCCTCGGCTTGTACTCAGTTGACCTCAAAACAGAACTGTGGCGACCACTTCCTATTCGGTGTTCTCAAACTGGGCTCAAACTCGATGATAAGGGCGTGATGATCCGAATCCCACACTGCCTTATGCTTTACTGAGACATCAGGGAATCTGCCTAGCCACGCCGTATTTGCACAAGCCCTATCAAGCCGCGCTGTTACCGTCTCCGACGCTTGACACCGGTTGCACCATGTGTACTTCAACCCCTGGTATCCTAAATCGCTAAGGTCACACTCAGCCAAAACACGTCTGAATGCATTCAACTGCCATAACGGTCGCAGAGCTCCCGTCTTCTCGTGCTGAAACAATATTTCATTAAAGTCCCCGGTATAGAGCCATGGCGTGTCAGATTGTTGGCCCAACAGAGCCAGCTGAGCCCAAGCTGTCTTTTGTTTCGCTGCGTCTGCTTCGCCGTAGAACCTAGTGAACCTCCAACCCGCCCTCTGATCCTAGGCCAAGATTTCCACATCTATATGGAACCACGAATAGGACCTAAGTTGGACCACCACATCCTTTCTCCACAAAAGCAACAGTCCCCCCGAACGCTATTGCGCAGGAACACACACACCAAACATATCCAGTCATTGCCGAACCCCCTCACATCTACTCTGCCCCCAGTTTCGTTTCTGATAAGAACACTACCTGCGGGTCCAATTCTCGGATAATCTCTCCGAGCTTGCGAACTGTCGAGGCCGACCCTAATCCTTGACAGTTCCAAGCTAAAGCGATCATGGCGATCGACGGGGCTGCCCCGCAGCCTCCCCCGTTTTGACAATGCTAGTCGACCCCAACATCACCTTCTTCATCGGCGATTGGCCCCCAATTCTGCCCCCTCGTCGCTTCTGTCCCCCACGCCCACCACTACCTAGTACCTGACCACGTGCTCGATGCCGACCCCCTCGGGAGTCACGACCAACGGAGTGGAACACCACCGGCACAGCGAACAGCTCGCCTCCCTCGATGGCTTTGTGCAGTGTAGACCCAGAACTCGGCAATGATATGGACGATGACCCAGCAGGGATTGGAATAAGGGATTTTGGGACCGGACCCGAGCCATCGTCAGACTCATCTCAGCTTGGGGAGTGGGTACTGGTGGACGACTGCTCCTTCACAAGAGAAAACACGGGCGGGACCCTATCGTGAGGAGGATCCCAAGCAGCAAGATTGGGGCTGAGAAATATTTGTGGGCTTGGCTAGATTGGTTTCTGAAGGTTATGGGCACGGTTTTGGGGGAGAAAATGGTTGGGGTTGAGTGGGCTATGTTGGAGAGGCTGGCTTGTGGGCTATCATGGAGTGGGTTAGGTAGTTGTGGGTTAGATTGCTGCAGATTGGCTTCTTGTGGGCTGGGTGGTTGTGGGCTAACTTGTTGTGGCCAACTTGTTGTGTTGGGTGGTTGGGGGCTAACTTGTTGGGGGTTAGATTGTTGTGGGCTATCTTGTTGTGTGCTAAAGTTAGGAGGGCTGGGTGGCGGATGGGTATTAGACCGTGGAGTAGGGCTACGGATGGGTCTGGCCTGAAAGCACGAGGTTTTGAGTCGATTGGGCTCTCTGTACGGGCTAGTAGGATATGGGCTTGCCCTTTTAATTGAAGGGATCTCTAGCCGGGCTGGCATGGATTGGGCCAATCCTGCAATGACCCCTCAGTGGGCTGCTCCAACTCGACATCCCCACTTTCCACCCCACTCTGCACGTTCTTGCTTCTCCCTCCTCCCTCAAACCAATGTCCACTACGCAGACACCCCCACGTGCCACATTTTCCGCGTCACTCCGCTGGGTCCCCTCAGCCGTAGCTTCCGGCTGGACACCGCCCCCGGCCACCGGCGTTGTGGAACTCCGACACCCCCCTAAGGGCCCTCGCACCCCCAAACCGGCGTCGAAAATATCAATTCCACGGCATCCTCCTATCACACCCCCTTGGCTAGAAGCTTGATACTGGAACCTACACCCGAATAGATCCCCAGACCCTTGGCCGTGAGTTGGATTAACGTTGCGAGTTGCCCGAGATTCGCGCAGCCACGACCCATACGGCGAGGCTTCATTCCGCCCCTAAAGGGCTTCCTCGGTTGTGTTGCAGTCCCGCAGTATGTGTCCAAGTACCCCGCAGTCGTAACAATAATTCGGGAGACATTCATATCTAAACGAGACAGTCAACTCCCCCTTTGTGACCGAATACGGAGAAACCGTTTCAAGGGTACCCGTACGTCCAGTGCCACCCAGATACGGACACTGGCCCCCCAACCATACTCGGAGTGTGCCTGCTGCGAATCCTGGAACATCCCCAGCCTATTCCCGAGGGCCTCAGCCACTGTTTTAGTCATCAACCTTATAGGGAGATCGTGCACATGAACATGGAAAGGAACCTAATTTAAATCCACCTCTAGCGGGTTCTCGTCAGCACTTACCTCGCCTAGTATCACTAGATTCTTTCCAAACAGCCACGGGCTCCCTTTTGCTACTCTGACCCGGTCGCCCTCTGATTCGAAACGAAGCAGAAATCTATCTCCGCTAACAAACGCACATCCATATGTCTGGCTGGCCGAAGCAACAATACCAAGATGAAGCACGTCATACCTAAGGAGGCGCGGGGTAAGAAGTCACCCTACCAACAAAAACAACTCGTGGTCACTAGTGCCCAAGTCAGCCACTGCCGGCAAAGTTAACCCAGCCTCCTCATCCTCCGTCAACTGTAGCGATTTTCCCAGTCGCTCCACACACCTATCCATCGAGCTCGAAATGAACGAAGAGTGTTAGCAACAGGTCCCCAACGTGGTCCCCCGCAAGGAGGAACGTTGGAGTGCACCACTCACCTACGCACAAAAGTAAAACACCACACAAGAAAAGAACCAGTTAAGGCCACCCTAATCAGCAGGAAGCAAAGTAAACAACAACCACGCGAAACGGACAACAAAGCAAAACAAACAACCAAAATAGAAAGAAACAACAAAGCCAAAGGAAAGCAGCAAGGCTAGCAAATCGAGCCCGTCACCACCCAATCTGTCCCCTTCCACTCAATAGAGGCCGCAGCACTAGGCAAAGCAAAACCCATGATCTAGCCCCCTGACCATCCATACGCAACCAGCGAATCAGAGGAAACACGCTCAGAAGGAAAACACTCCCCACCCCCCACTACATAATCCAAAGATGGAAGGAACACTCAATCGACAGACGAAATTGATAGACGAAAGTTTATTTTTAGATTAATCTTATATATATTACTGTGCCTATATTCCCTATTAAACTAGGGAACTAGGGATAAATACAATTTACCCCCTTGTGATATAAGAAATGAGCAAAAATCCCCGTGTGAAAAAATAATTAGCAAGTTACCTCCATATATTTTGAGAAAAGAAGCAATTTACCCCCTATCAAGGGAAAACACATGGGGTAATTTGCTTCATCTTTAAATCACAGTGAGTAATTTGCTAATTGTTTTTTCACAATGGAGGTTTTTTTTATTTCTTATATCACAGCGGGTAAATTGTATTTATTCCTATTAAACTACAAAGAAATATTTTATACGTATCTCTAAATTATTCAATTTACAAATATATATGACATAGACTAAAGAAAATTATTAGAACTATTGATTAATATTTTATAATTAAATTATTTAAGAATTAACACTTTCAATTATCTTAATATATTTTTTAGATACTCGATAAAAAGAACTACTAAGTATTTGTTAAAACGGAGTAAAAAATCGTTACACATGGAATTAAAACCTTAACATTTTGTCTATATATCTTTAATTTACCATATAAAGTAAGCATATTTGAGACCACTAGCTGGCTGTATATCCATGTCTTCACCGAAAAGTTAAGCATAAATGCAAATACATCTCTACGTTCGATCGATTTCTTTTCAAAGAGAGAATTTTCATCCACAAAACATCATAAGATTCAAATATAAAAGTATTCTCAACACTAATCATCTCAATGTCCCTTTTGTGGCCGTCATATATATATACCACATTTTAGCTTAAATCATTCTTACATTATATTCTTTAGTCATATGATAATCATGCATCACAAACCATATCTTTCTCTTCGATTTTCTTTATGAGGGTCGTTATATATGATTTGTCGTTTCTTGTGTATGGTCTCGTAATTTATTATCACCATAAAATATCGTATTTCTATATATAGATATATCACTTAAAAAAAAGGCTAAATAACCACGGCAATTCCAACCGAATAACGGATAATTCATTTTTTTTTTTATGGAAATGCTTCAATCGCAGAAAATAGTTGGGAAATATTTTCTGACGGAAAACCAAAAAAGCCATCGAAAAATTCGTCAAACAGACAAATAATGAAATTAAAAGTTTCCGACTGTTTTCAAACGGTTTTTGTAGCGGCTTTTATTACTTAATTTGAATGAAATTTCATAAGAATGTTCCGAGAATTTTGACTGTTTTCTTGTAACAGGAGTTTTCAATAGCTTTCATCAGAATATCCGTTGGAGATTTTTAATTTATTTATTTTTAATAAATGTAATTTTATTTATAGTTTTAATAATCCGTAATAAATTTTAATTTGATTTAAATGTAAAAATAAAGAAATTTAATATTTTTTTAAAAATCAATTATTATTATTAATAGATTAAAAAATTAATAAAAATGCAAAAAAAAAATGAAAAAAATCCTAATATAAAGGCTCAGTAGCTCAACATCCTCGACTAACTATTACGTTGATACATTGGCTGGAACTTCGTAGGTTGGGGCTGAGGGGCAGGCTCAGCGTCTGGGAATGTCGTGGGCATACACATGAGAATACAAAAGCTGGCTCAAGATCGTTTTAATGTCTGTGATATCCTTCTTGAGCTGGGGGTCTTGAGATGGTCGGGAGAATGTCAAGGGTGCGGCTGAGGTCCATGGGGGCCGGCCTCGGAACTATGTGCTTCCGAGCCCTTACCAATGCTTGATCCCTCTCCTGCCCCCTTGCAACCTCACCCACAGCTCCTCTTATGACTGGGGGCCACTGCCGGCTAATGAGGAGCATACAGGGGCAGCTGTAGGCACGCCTCTTCCATTATCTTCTAGAACGCCTCCTGAAAAGAAAAAAGAAAAAAACTTGTTAGCATTTTGAAGAACTTATATTTTTTTGTTTTAAAAAAAATTATTTTTTCTTACTGTAACCTCCTCTACCCACGGGCCATTCCTGGAGTCGTTCACCTTCTTCTTGTGCCAGTTGGCGAACAACTCTAGTTGCTTTGACAATCGGCCAAGCTGAGACTCCTGTGGAGATTTAAAAGAAACTATTAATTAGTTTTAAAAAATAAATTATTACTTATCAACTTCCTTTTGTACATGTCGACCAAGGAGGACCCTCACGGTGGACCATGCTAAATGATGCAACATTGACTACTCAATTGACCTCGTTGTTAACCGACTTTTTTTGGAACTCCGGTGAGGCCAAGATCATGAGCAGGCGGTCCAAATCTCGTCTCTCATAATGAGCGTCTTGTTTTTAGCCTTGGCCTTGGCTGACTAGTCGCGCAACCAGTTAGTTGCCTTAGAGTTAAACGCCTTTCGCATGTCTATGTCCGAACAATCCCACTCGTATAAGCGCTGCAAGACAAGAAGATAAAAAAAAAAAAAAAAAAAAAAAAAAGAAGGGGACTAATGAACAATTTTGTAATGTCAAATATAATGAATATTATAAAAGAAAAAATTTTGAACTTGAATTTTCTTATCTAAAGCTCGTTAAACCAAAACTTCATTGCTCTTGTGGGACACTACTGTATTTGGGCCACGCGTGGGTGTAGTTGCCCGACAACATTGCGCCAATGGCCAAGTGGATGTTTCGAACAAACCTGCATATAAGCAAAGTAAAGAAATTATTATTAATGAATAGTAGTATATGAATTCTTTTCTTAAAAATGAAAAAAAAATTAAATATAAAATTACCTCTCATCCGCAAGTGGTGATGATGGTGCAACGGAGGATGCGTGAACGAGCCCTCAACCTACGATGTGTCGGGCATCACTGGTGTCAGGACTGAAGGCTCAAGTCGCGTCGGGTTAGCCGACAGGCTACGTGATGAGGAGGCCATAGTCGGAGTGGCTGAAAGTGATGGAAAGGAGTGTGTGGATGCTTTAGGAGCATAGGAAGCGTCAGGCTGTGATGGTGGAACAACCTGCCCACATCCACGTCCCCAAGCATACCCCAGGGGCGGAATCATGCAACCACGTACTGTGTGGGTAGGCCTGGCAATGGGTCCAATTTACCCAGATCCAGACCCACTAAAACAGCCCCAGACATTTAACTCAGGCCAGACCCAGGCCTAAATCCATTAAATTAGAATGATTGGATCTGAGGTTGAGTAGGGACCCGGTGCTACCCGATTTACCCGTACCCAAGGGTTAGGCCCAAATCTCTCTCTCTCTCTCTCTCTCTCTCTCTCTCTCTCTCTCTCTCTCCACAGACTTCATTTTCTCATCTCTCCTCCCCCAAATCACCTTTCTCTCAAATCGTTGTTCGTTGCCTCGCCATGCTCCACCATCTCCTGTGCTCTTGTGTGCTAAGAAAGGTAACATCTTTCTTGTTTTCCTTTTAATTTTTCTTCTACCCATCAATTAGGAAAACCATGAGAGAGTGTGAGTGAGAAAATGATTTTGCCACCCTTTGAATATACATTTCTATATATGGGAGTGGGACTCCAATTTTGCTTTCTTCTCCGACATTGAAGAGTACGCTTTCTCCCATTCTAAGAAGATTTCTTGCTTTTCTCTGACTCCCCCCATCTCTGCAATTCTTTTCTTTACCTTCAGTGTAAGTTCATTTCTTTATTATATTTTCTCTGACATTTTTTTCTTTTTCATTTTAATTTTTTGTCCTTTTTACAAGAGAAGTTTGTTGATTTCGAATTTTGAGTTTTGCATTTTCTTGAAAATCTTCTTTTTCTTGGCGTTCGTGTGATTCTTGGAGCTGGTCTTAGTGCTTGTTCTCGATTTTGTTCGACTTGTTTTTAGTGCTCGCTATTTTCTAGAGCCAATGAGGGCAAATCTTGGGAGCATTTTGTTTCTGTGTTTAAGCTTATCTTATGGATTTGTGATTTTCTTGACTTGGATGCAGAGTCATGGCCATTTGATTTATAACCTTTTATAGAAAAAACATACATTTGAGATTTTTCTTGCTTTTGCAAATTTCGTCCAGAAATTTAATTAAATTTGAATTTGGGGTCTGGAACCACCAGTTGTCTTGGAGCACAGTGACTGTGTGGGGTGTATTTTTTATCGTCTTACTTAACATTGTAACTATACTGCTAAGCTGAATTAGCTTATTGCGAGATAATAGAAGCTTCTAATTGGCCTGGATCCCTAGTTTAGAACTCGTTCATCTGCATTGAAATGGAAATCTTGGAATTGTTATTATACCTTCTACTTTTATTAAGACTTGAATGAAAGAAGTGTGCTTATTTTTCTTCTCCTAATTTTGTTTGTCCCCCTCCCCCCCTCATCGTTTATCCAAAGAACTAAGAAGGTTCAGTTTTCAAACAGATTATTTGACTTGTACTCTTTGGGGTGTGTTGTGACATTATGTTTCATTTATCCTAAGGCATATCTATTTCCAGTTCTTGGTTTGTGTTTCTCATGGAATTTACAAATAATGAATAATTGCATATGTCTTTTTGTAGGTTTTCTAATGTCAACATCTCGAAGTGAGTTGAGCCAACCAACATCACTTCATAGCTTTGGGCATAGTGGTGACAATGAAGAGGTGTCTACTCAATCTAGAAGTAGTAAAAGAAAGCAATCAATTACGTGAGAGCACTTTACAAAGGTTAGAGGCATAAATGATAATCACATGCTAAGTATAAGTATTGTGAAAAGCTCCTATCTAGTGGTGCTGCATATGAGACCATCCATTTGAAAAAACACCTGAACAATGCTTGTTTAAAATTCAAACTAGAGCACATAATTGGTTATGGAAGTCCTAGAAATGAATTCAAATTTGACCAAATTAAAAGTAGACCTGACAATTCCTTTCATTAAGCACAAGTATCCATTTAATATAGGTGAGCATGAGTATTTTGAGATCTTTTTGAATGGCTTGAGGAACCATGGCAATCTCGTACACAGAATGGTTATATCTTAGATCTAGCGAGAGGCGATCGTGTCACAAACATGTTCATCATAAGCCTTGTCCAGTGCAGTCAGAATGTGTATCGAGAGGCCAGTGTGTATCAAGAAGAGGATCGGCCCCTATTAGTATGTGACAGTGGTATCTCCTAATGCACTCGGAGACGCATTTATACTTTCTAAGTCGGTGGCCACAGTGAATGGTCGAATAGGAAATTATTTCCAATGTCGAGACAATAAAGCAAATGTTGTCTCGAGTACTAAGCATAGAAGCCTAGTCCAGGATAGGAACCGACACCCAGTTCCATGCCTTAGACTAAAGCCAGGAGACGGTAGACTGAAAGACCGTACTGTCACGCCCCCAAATCAGGGTCATGACACGATCATGCCACCAAGTCCCTAATCTTAGAAGCATGAAGTCCTTGTTAGCGAACAGTAGATCCAAAGACATTATTTGCAGCGGAAAACATAATCCGAACGTAACTCTAACATCAAATCCTAACATCTAAACAAAAGAAGTACTTGAAAAAGAAGTTCGTCCGTAGCACTTATTATCTGGCGCCACGTGTGCAATCCTCGACTAGCTACCAACCCCAGTATAACTCCTCCTCTCCCTCCTCATATACCTCATCTGCAAGGTGTGTAAGTGGCATGAGCGACTAATTGCCCAGTAAATGGTTCTTACCTCTTACCGACTGCAAACAAAATATGTTGATAAGGAATGACTATCATTTACTAACATACAATGGTAACTCGAAGACCAAATTAATAGAGGAGGAAATTTACAGTTTCAAAGTATTTGTCGAACTAATGATAACTCTAAACTTTTCAATCAAAGCAAGGTATACACAATAAACGTGTGTGACAACAACAATTTGAAAGATCAGTTTAAGTGTATTCATAGATCAACCATTTTAATAAAGTAGGCATGATCACATTCACTAGCAACCTAACAAACCTCTTACTTATTTGTGACTATAAAAATAGCCCATAGTCCGAGCCTTAATCTTTAACCCCGATTGAGAGGGTCAGAACATAGTCTCAGTTTATAACTCCAACTGAGAGGGTCGGACGTAGGTTCTCATTTTATAACCCCAACTAAGAGGGTCAGACAGAAATTCTCAGTTTATAAACTTAACTGAGAGGGTCAGACATAAGTTCTCAGTTTTTAACCCCAATTAATAGAGTTCAGAACAACTTTATTCCCAATTAACAGCGATTTCATTAACGGTTGAGCATGTTTGTTTATCAGTCGATGAACGTGAGCATGCTTTTGTTTACTTAGAAAAAAACCATAACATTTATCACACGCGTTTCGATGAACGTGACCATGCTTTTGTTTACCATTAAACGGTTGAGCATGTTTGTTTATCAGTCGATGAACGTGAGCATGCTTTTGTTTACTTAGAAAAAAATCATATAATGACTTTGAAATTTCAAGTTTTACAAGGTGCTTGCAAAAATAATTAACGGAAAGTCCCATTGCATGTATCTCAATTTTTGGATGTTGTGAAATATCATAAGCTTGCATCGTATTTTGAATCCAAAAAATATTACAAAAAATTAGAAAATATTGAAGACACATCACGTAAGAGGGAAGAAAACCACTTATCAAAATATTCTAATTCACACTCGTTCAACTCACCACGTGATCCGACGTAATCCAGATCACATACCTCCATCTACCAAATTTAATTAAGTCTCTCACATTCACTTAGATATACTATAATATACGCCATATTTCGTATATCATCGCAACCTTATTTCACCTACTGAACCGAGGCAATTTCACATTAATATATATTGTATGTATACAGCTAAACACATATCTGGCCACAAATCTCCTAACTCAATTAACAATTGGCCTAACTAATTACAGCAACACATTATATAATATAATAGGCATTGATTCTCATTTAACCTACTAACTATCTACACTACTGTACGATCTAATATACATATATAGGCATGGCTTCTCATTTAACTTAGCTACAGACCACTATTTATGTAATATGATATACATATAACATGCCTTGTAATATACATATAACATGCCTTGTAATATACATAGAACATGACTTGTAATTTAACGATGCATTCTGCTTTGAATTCCATAATTATATCGGCGACCACTATGCGGAAATTCGACAAGTCTATCTCAATTCCTACGGCCGCGAGAACCCCAATCTTATTTAGTTATTCTTTTTAAATACCCACCGAGATTATAATCCTTTGCTACCATACTGGTACCAATTGATTTATCTATATTCATAGAACAATGCCCAATATAAATTCTACTAAAATTACTAATTGAGATGGAACTCTACCTCGTTATTGGAGCAATTCGGCGCTTCAATTTCCTGGTCGTTTGCTTCTATCACCGAGCCACCTAGAATTGACAAGATTTCTTCCTTAGCCAATCCTAGGTACAGATGGAGAGATGAAGTTTTTGTAAATCCCGCCTATGAGAGGGGTTGGTGAAGAATAGGGTTTGACTGTTTGAGAGTTTGAATATGAGGGAAACACTAGGTTTTTAAATAGTGGTTCACATATAGATGGACTTTAGGGTTGTTTCACTCTAAAACTCTCCAAAAATCTGCCAAAAATCCTATTTTCTAGAAGGGTGATATCTAAACTCGAAAATAGGAGTAATATTAGTAATAAATAAGGATAATAATAATATAATCATAATTGCACTACTACAATATTTTAGTCAAGTCTTTACACGTACACATGGAACTCGGGAGCCTAAATGTTCACACCAACATTCACCTAGTCTCTAGTACCATGGATCGTTGCTCGATGATCACCTATAGTAACGGGTTTGTGTTGGACAC